>OY982958.1:17183993-18383993 GCA_963890685.1 Plagodis pulveraria | reverse complement strand
TTGACATTGACATGCTGGTTTATATTACTAGCTTTGTTTGTACGTAAGATTGTCTATAGTCGTAGCTTTGCCAACGAGGTGAAGCGTTGATGTTGGTACTACCTACATCTATTCGACCTTCAGCAATTTCTGTAACGTTGAAAGTTTGAAGCCGTCCCGATTGCCGTGAATCAGACTGTGCCGGTGTTTCGCTCGTCCGCACGCCTGAAATAGTACGCTGTAATTAGTGCCCTACGTACCTTATATTCGGAACTTGGCACGTACAGTAATGTGCCAAGTATACCAGTACTTTTACGTTTAAAAACATTTTGTCGTGTGCTTACAGATACTATCAGTGCGAGTCAGGAATGTTAGTCGAGTGTAACGTGCCTTTTTCAATGTCTGTTCTATAAAAAACTTTGTTTTTGTAAACAAACTTGTCCTTGTGTTTTGTGTTGATACGTTTCAGTGATTCTTTGTTGGTGTGCAGCTCTAAATCGAACAAACTGAACAGTACTGTAAGTACTTCTTAGTCATTGATATTATAAAATCTAGATTGTAGACCGTTGTTGTGTTTTAGTAAATCTTGACCTTTTATTTAGAATGGAAATATTAATCTCACAATACAGAATAATGCAAGGCTAGCGCAAACGATAATCGTGCGACTGAATATGAAATTGTGTTATAAAATGGAAATAAAGAAAAATAACCGTGGATAAAGGATTAATTTAATTTAACTAAAATTAAGTTTATATTAAAAAAAAAAGGAAACATGCTCTATATACTTACTTATCTTCTCCCATATATTATAATACAAATGTTTATTTCACAAAAAAACTTAATAATAGTGTAAACCAAATTGATGGGTATTATAATTATGAACAAAATTGGTAAGTCAATTGTTATTATGTGAACCAACCCTCATACTAGTCTAGGAGAACTAGGCCTCGGAATGCCATGATACAGGAACCTAGAGGTACCTGAGTAATGACGAGAGGCCTAGTTCTCCCATTAAATATTTTAATTATAAATATCTATCGGGAACAGGCAGTATCGTCTGTAAAAACCTGTTCTTCTAAACAGGTGAACAAAAAAGTATTGATGCAGTCATAATTTTACTATTGTTAATGCTGTCTGGTGCCACTTTGGTAAAAAGACGAACACTATAAGGGCTTATTAATAAACTTTAGGTTAGTAAAATTACTGCCTAGAAATTGCTATGTATTGCTTATAATTTATTGTATTTAAATATTAAGATTTTCGTTTTCATTTATTTAATGTCAGTCTATACAATAAAGAAAGTTTTCTCGTCGCAGACACCACCGCTAACGCCAACATCATAGTACAAATTTGAAGGAATTTATTATTTTAACAAGAGGTTTTTGAACGGGAGGTTTTTTCTTTGCTAATTAGAATAAGAAATAAAATAAAATTCTGGTTCTTGTTAGAATCGTTTGTAAGTTATGTGTTGAATTATGGAAAAAAATATAAGAGTGCAATTCTTTTAAGAAAATGTTATTAGTACTGTAATTGTATTTATTCCAAAAAAATAACAAACAAATGAAGACGATTTCTCACCGCCCCGCGTTACTGGTGCAGTGCGGCCGCCCTCCCTCCTCGTTGTTAATCCAGGCATTGACGCAAAATGAGAAAACCCATTCATCTGCTGCATTTAAGCATGGAACAGGAAGATTGTTCGATATTTTAAAATATTATTTCATACTTGAAATTCAGCGTATAAAAATAATATTTATATAAGAGTACAATAAATATTTACACAATACAATAACTATTTCTTTCAAACCAATATACGTACGTTACGTAACTTTCTACTCTAGCTGTGTAAACGTTTGAAGAGCATACTGGTAGAAATACTAATTATTTATTCTCGTGTAGTGTGTATGTCTATAGTAGTTTGGGGCAGCCCAAGTTAGTAAATAAGAACACTAAACAGAAACTTACCCTTTTATTCAACTCCTATAAAGTTGTAAGGTCCTCATAAACGGGCTAGTTTTGTGGCAATTTCTAGCTGCAATTATGTAGCCGCCATATTGCCGACCATATCGCGTAACTCGGAGAAACACTTGCAGTGCAGCTCGGCGATATTGCAATTATATTTTGATGTAGATGCAAGCCATCGATGTTTAGCTGGCTAGATTGATATTAACCAGTGGTGTTCTGCGTGTAAGAACTCAATTGCTCAGCAATTCAGTTGCTGGAATATACTTAGCAATTTATTGCGCATTTACATTTCAGCAAGAGTCGCTGTTTATATTACTGAGCTATAAATTTTTATATTTCTGAGCTATAATTTTCTGCAAGATATTCCGCAAGATGCAATTATAAGAAGCACTACTCTAATCAATGTATAAAAGGGCTTGTAAAAGGGCTATATAAATTGCATCTTGCTGGATATCTTGCTACGTACCTCGTACAATCAATTGAAAATAAAACTATGTTAATTTCTTTTTGTGGGATCTGTCCCTCTAAAATAATATAATATCGTCATTATCATAACACTCATTATCACAACAATCATATTTTTTATTATCTTCACAATAAGATTTCTAAATATATCATATTAATGGCCAAATAAAAAAAAAATATTTTAGTGTTTATATCAATTCAGGTATAAATAATAATTCAGTGTTGCATCAAATTCAATTATTAAAAGATATATTTTAAATGGTATTTAAGTACATATTTTTTTGCCATTAGTGGAAGTTAAATTGTACCGACCTCACAAGAGTGGGATAAGGGTAGTGATGGTGGTGGTGCAAGTTTCGGAGAGCGGGGTTAAACTTATCCATACAATGCAATAAAAGAGATCAACTTATTTACAGCTACACACCCATAATGCTACCCAGCAACCTATGTAGCTCATAGTGAAACCTGAGATTTTAATATGTATTGAGGTTTGTGCTAATGATACTGAAGAAGTGTCAGCACAAGTCGCATTTCACCGCTTCTTACAAAGATAAATAAGTACATATCTTATAATCTACATATAAAAAATAAACAAATCTCATTCACGATATTTCTCCCTTATAATGTCGGCGACGATGTCTCTCGGTAGCATAGTCGCACTCACAGTTTTGGATAGAGCTACTTTTGCGCTTCTTCCTGGTTTCCGACTGAAATACACGTACACGTTGTACACCAGTTGTCTCGTGTCTGCCGGCATATCCACCCTGGACTCGTCCATTCCGTCACCGGCTTTTCCGCTGTACAGTCTTCTCCAACTAAACATAGTCCATGCAGTCATTGCCTCGTCCCCGTACTGGGCCGTTTTTGCGATCAGAACCGTCCAGCTTAGAAAAAGGGACCTTTGAAGATCCCAAAATCATAATCCAACGATAATTGGGTGTAATTCACAAAATCTCCAATTTATATAACTCACAGTTTCCATCAGAGCCGAGTCCTTGTATTACAAATGTCCCAAGGTTGGTTCACGAAGTAAACGTTCGATATTTTCAAGTGTTTTCTGTCGCACTGTCACAGAAATATCTTACTCACTATACAATAATGTTTTTTTTTGTTTATTATCGTGGTAGTATATCCGTTCAATCGGAGAGGCGTAGTGGAACTGATGTCGTTGGGAATCTAGAGACCACATTGGTAGCCTGGTCACACGGACGTGACATCCGTTGATTTTTAAACGTGATCACTGTACGGCGTACATCGCAAGTAGACCAAGATGAGCTCGGAACATGACTTGGTATGCAAGCGGGCGTATTGTATTGACAACCTTGGCCATAAGAAGACGATTTATCCGTTATAAATAATAAATTGCAAATAGCGAATACATCTCCTTTTAAAGGAATACCGTTGCTTAATATACTGGCACAAATTGGGCATCACAATAGAACAACGCTAGTAATAAAAAAAAGTTTTATTACTAGCGTTGTTTGAAGCAATGATGGCCGAGCGGTAATAGCAATGGACTGCCGTGCCGTAGTACCCTGGTTCGATCCCCACCGCCGGCCTGAGCTTCACCGCATGGTGGAAGGGCATTTTGCGATTGCCCGCCTGGCTAGCTACCATCCTCAAGTAGAAAGTCTGTCGCCAAGCACTGAAAGGTGTGTTCCGGCAGTAGTCTTTGACAGCCAGTGAAATTACAGGCACAATGAGACTTAACAACTATGTCTCAATGTGACGGGCGCAGTGCAATTCGTGAGTTGTCATGAATTGCAACTGTCATAGGCAGAGGTTAGTCCACTTAACATCAGGAGGGCCTCAAGCTTGTTCCGTCAAAAAAACATAAAAAAAAAAATTTAAAACAAGAGCGTGTCACAAACCATGTGTTCCGTAGTATATTATCGACATGATCGTGTTGGTTTTTTTTATTTACTTGGTCGGCAATATATGATGAAATTTAAATATTGTCGTCATCATCATCATCAGCCGTAAGACGTCCATAATTGAACAAATGCCTCCCCCATAAAACATTACAATGAACTTCTATTAGCCACTTGTATCCATTGGCTCTCCGCGACTCTTACGGTGTAGTCGGTCGTAATCACTAGAGAAACTTACTTCCCCATCGGTTATCGGTTCGTCGAGCAATATGGCCTGCCCATCTAAGCGACTCTGAGCTTGTCCATAAGAGCAACAGTACTTATTAGTGGTGCTAATTATAAAAGTAATTTTATTTTGTGTGCTGGTATTATTTATTTAGATATTAAAAATGCCTCCACGATTAAGTATTGACCCACACAATATAATGCCTAAATAAAACTTTATTTGATAACGAAAAACGGAATTCGATATTTTCGAATTCGTTTTTATTATCACTCGAAAGGATGAGTGAACATTATTTATTATTCTTACTTTTCATATTCCTGGGGTAGCGACCAATAAATATTTTGTTTAATATTTTGTTTAATATTTTGCTGTGTACAAGCTTCTAATAAATTGTATTACCCTTATTAGACGCTTATACACGTTTTAATCTAACACAGATAAAAGTGCGGAAAGGATTTTGAAATTATGAAATGAAACTGAGTTTATCTTTACCTAGATTACGGAACATATGCAGTAGCAGTCATATTGGCATCATTTACACATTATACATAACCTAATGTTTTAAGGATTACCTCCTTGTTTTTGTAAATGTAAGCCTAAGGCTGCGTATTCACCAGAGTTGTTCTATGAAGATGAGCGCTATACGAGGTAAAAATCCACCAATATATGAATGTTGTTCTCAGCGAAGTAAGGAAAATTAAGCGATCTTATTCGTGGATGGTCCTCGTATCCCGCTCACCTCCCTCGCACATCTTTAATGGATATGTAGCCTTATTCATTTGTATTTAATCACCCGGCAAGAAACTAATCGAATTGAAAATGTCGCCGCTAAACATATCACTCGCGATTCGCAAACTAAGACTGCGTATCCACTGCAGAAGGTTGGAGGAAGGGAGCAGTGTAAGAGGAACATTTTCCGCCAATAGATGGCTGCAATCAGCGAGGTCTCTAGCGATTCTATCGATGATATTTGTAGGGTTCGTAGCGAAGTTTGCTTAGCCGCTCTTAATCGACCAGCTAAGTTAAGCAACGTCCGCCGCGGTCTTGAGTTGGGTAGGTGATCGCTAGTGACAACTACTGAGCGTGCCTCGGAGGGTACGTTAAGCCGTCGGTCCCGATTGTTGTCTTACGATGGCGGTCGATATAAAATGGACGATATAGATGGTAGATACCACCCTCAAGTAGAAAATCTGTCACCAAGCATATAACGATGTGTTCTGACAGCTATCCCTCTAGTAATTCTGATTATCCTGAACAACATCTTTGACCACATCAACACTTACCATTACGTTAGATAGTGGTCGAAGGCAAGCCAATCAGCTGTAAAAAACAAATAACCTCGCACACTGCTCATTTTCTGTGCAAAAGTCTGGTAGATACACGTAGCCTAATAAAAAAGACAATAATTACTAACCCCCTTACTTATAAAAAATCCGCTAAGTAGTTGCTAAGTAATGCATAACTAAACAGTGTTTAAGGACTGTTTAAATATTTCTTACTTATAAACGCTACTTAGCAACTATTTAGCTAAGCAATGGATAATGAGGTCGAACGTATTTTAAACTGACAACATTGAACTAAAAGGTATTATGAAAGACCCAAATTGCCAAAAAGCGTGTATCTGCTAAATATCTTAAAATTAAAAAGTAAAAATAATAGAAGAGTTTTGTATACCTCCTTGACAATAACCTCAATAGTAACTAAATCAGCTGATCAGAAATATCGGCGCCATCTTGCTACTTAAATATTTAAACATGGGTGGGACGGTGTTTATATTGACAGCTGATTTAAGCAGTAATTAGGTACTGGATAAAGTTATGTAGCGTTTATGAGTAAGGAATTTTGCTAATCAGCGGCTAAGTAATGCTTAAAATTTAAGTAGCGTTTATAAGTAAGGCTGTAAATGTTTTAGATATTTCAGTCTGAAACCAAGTTTATTATAAAACTATTTATCATCTTGAATTATTTTCATTCAAGGTCGAACGAAAATAATTTATATCACACCAATATTATGAATGTATATCTCTTAGTTACTCACTCAGCTAGTCACTCACCTCTGAAACGGTTGAGCGAATTATGATGGAATTTGATACATATTCCTTAGGTTCTGAATTAACGCAGAATATTTACCATATTTTTTTATTAAATTAATTCCATGCGGACGAAGTAGCGGGCGGTTGCTGGTAGACATTTTACTCAAGATACTCGAAGTCGAACTTTGGTAGAATCGAAATTCAAGTTAATAGTGAATAATATTAATATCTATACAAGATATATACGTACCTACCATCACAGTTTGTACTAATAATGGCAGATGGGTCTATTCCCAGCAGTGTTAGCGTTCGTGTGTTTGTTCTATGTGATAACTTTCGAAACTTTGATACTATATTATTGATATTTGCTAGACTTATAATAATTGTATGAAAAATCCGTATTACGCGAAACAGTTATGGAAGAATTTTAAGTAGAGTAAAAATTTTAAGTTGTCTCTAGATTAAGCTGAAGTGTTTTCATAGCGATTTTTCACATTTAGAGATAAAATAAATAATAAAACGAAGAACTGACAACGAAAAGCATAGATATATTAATCTCAAGGAAATGCATGCGAAATTTCAACGAGTTTGAACACTTGGTACTTAAAGTATGTCGAAACTACGTTTGTATGGAAAGCGTTACGAAGAAACTCAAGGTTTCATTTTATCACATCTATTCGGAAAAAAAATAGTTTATTCCTCGTAAACAGGGACTAAAATAGCTTTTTAATCCTTGAGGGACCAAAAGTTATCTGTGTTTAGAATGTGGATATTTTTAGTATAAGTTCCAATATTTCCAATCACCAAAGAGATCAATCACAACCATTGTATGCACAAGTTACAGACTGTTTTTTGTTTTTTAGATTTTTATTTATTTAAATATTTATATATCTTATTTTTTACAGCCTTTAAAAAAAGATCATAGTTTCTCTATAACTACATCCTGAGACTGTTTCTAATTCTCAAGCTGTAAGTAAATGGACAACTGTAACGTATGGTAGTGGTAAAATTATTACTATGCACTTCCATAATTGTTCAAATATTAATATAAATATAATAAACATTAACTATTTCTATGCTATGTCTTATTTTTCTTAATTATATCTAAATAAATAAACGTACTATTCTTATGCATAAGTTGCATTTACTTATTTTCTCATAGATGGTGATAAAAAGTAGAGTGTCCAACTCGGGAGCCAACAACCATTTTAAGCTCAAGTAATTTTGAATCCCTAACTGCACTCAGGGTTCTACTTTAAAAACACTCGCCTTTAAAATAGATGTTTGCTCACTTGGTAAACAATCTACTATTATTGTTTAACCGTTATAATATATGTAAACATTCCCCCTGAATATGAATTACCAAAGGTACTTCATCACGCAAAATCGGAAATATAATCAATCTACCAGCAGAGTGCTAACAACCCTGCTCCAAAACCTGGTAGGTAATACCTGTTTGGTACTTATATACCTACCTACTCGGCATAGTCGTATAGCCGCTAGTAAAATAACATAGTGTATAGTTATATTTAGTTGTTCGTCATTTGTGATTGTTTGTGGGACAGGACGGTTGACGGCTAACGGTCTATTTGAATAGGATGAAGTATTTGGCGGAAATAGTTGCTGAATAGACAATGGTGTAGGTTGTAATTTTACAGTGGCTGCCTCCGGAACAGTGTCACTGCCCTCGTCAGTGCATCGCCGCTTGGCATGCAATGTTTGTGATTTACCTTATTACCTACATAGTATTTTATTTTTGGTGAATACATATAATATTATTATTTTGTCATTTTGTCCTAAAATTTAAGGGAAACGATTAAAGATAGATGAAAATATTCGGTGGAGGAATTAAGAAGTTTTGTACATATTCGTTCAGGATGTGAATTAATCGAAATAATTAATTTTTATGTTGTTCAAATTTATTAATAAGAAATATTTCTAAAACATTTAAAGAAAACATTAATATTTAATAAAACACTTAAAAAATATAATAGAAGAGACCATTCTCGAGCGTGCGCTCGTAGAGTCAAGACCTCCTGAGGATGCTTCGTGTAGAAGCGAAACGCGTCGAAAATTCTTCCGGTTTGGTTGCGTGGCGTTTGTGACGTCACGTCGGCTTAACAGGAAAATTAGGTGGAATTGTCACTAGATATATTTTTTATACTTTTTAAGTGTTTTATTAACTATTAATTTAATGTTTTATTAAAAGAGGTTTTCAACAAGAACTTTGTTTTCTAAAACAAAATAAAACAAAGAATTTAGATGATGATGATTAAAATGTTTATTGTATTACGAAGATAAAAGTTTGGTAATTATGAATTAAAAATGATATCTGGCAAATGTTTACCTTACTTCCCTTCACTATAACCTACAATGTAGGTACGAAATATACGAAAAACTGGATGTACATCAGATGCTCAGTTTTAGGCCTGCTAATTTCAATCAGTCACTCTGTAGTTTATCCCGCCGTTATGCCAACCAGCTCTGGACGTCTTTGGTTGCATTTTCACCTTCAAGAAAAATGTTATCGACAAATAGTATTCGCCCATGATACCTTCTTATAAGTTATTGCAAGAGGCGTCCTCTTGCAACAACTTATTAAAGAAGTCAGTATCTTCCATGCATCTGCTCTTAAATATTTCAGCAGGTACCAATTACCGATTATATTACCCCGGGGCTATAAGAGGGCATTCCCTCGCCCAAAATCCGGTAGAGCTGGACGACCGACAGCGGTAGTCAGCATTTATGTCCACCCTAACAAAAAAACAACCAATTACCGATTCGATCTATCCATATAACTTTCACATTATTTATACTTTGCACGGCTTTTCTCATATCATCCACACTGACTAAATGATGATAGTTGAGCGATTATCTAATTTTCATATCAATCATTCTCTTTTTTAGGGTTCTGTAGTCCTGACAAGGAACCCTTATAGTTTCGTCATGTCCGTCTGTCTGAGGTTTTGCTAAGAGACCGTTAGAGCTAGAAAGCTATGACTTTGTGGAGATCTATTAATCATGCCGACAAAGTGGTACAATAAAATTGTCTATAGATATATATAGAAAAATATATCTATAGACAATTACCCCCCAATTTTCCTATTAAGCCGACGGAACACAATGCAGTCAAACTGGAACAATTTTCAACGTGTTTCGCTTCTACACGAAGCATCCTCAGGAGGTATTGACTCTTCCAGCGCACGAGCGTGACGTCTGGATTAAAATATTTGTTATTAATAAAACCTTACTAATAATAATAATCCTTTCTTAATTTACTTTGAAAGTAACAAGACGTATTATTTTCATATGATTCTGTTATATCGTCAGATGCAGATTTTTAATTTGCTGCCTTTTTATTGTGACACGACTCGTTGGCCATAAAAGCTATGCAGGGTTATTGTTAAGATTATCGTTGTTGTGACTAGTGTATTGAGAAATAACAGAAGGTAACGCAAAAAAGTAATATTTTATCATCTGTTTGCAAAACCTCTGGTTGACCTTTTGGGTCTACACCTACAGTTATGTTGGATTTCCCCCAGAGGCTACGTTTTGATTTGTATTTATTGTTCGCTGGAAATTACTTTTGCGAAACTCAACATCCGACGTTCTGTATTACTTGTAATATCTATCGTATATATGTACCGACGACGTGGATTCAGTCGAGTTATTTTATTTCATTAGTGTTTGAACAATAATCACGAGTTTGTTACCTGTTTTAAGCAATGTTATAACTTTTCTGCGGCGTTTAATAAGTAATACCTATCACGCAATACCTATCAGATCACGTTATATTGTATCATTAACTTCTAAGGAATTATTATATATATATATATATATATATATATATATATATATATATAATAAGAGAGAACTTATACGTATAATTTGTAAATGTGATTTTCGCTCAGCACGCAGTAGTGCTTGTATTCATATTTAGAAATATAGAAGGGTAGCGACATCATTGCGAGAGTTAAGTGTTTGAAAAAGCACTTCTTTCGATCAGATGAAGTCTAGTAGGCTACTACTTGATGTCCGTGTACCGTCCTCTATGACCGTTAAAGAGATACAATTGGAGTACAAATTTTCGACTCGAAAGAGTAACGTCCCGGTGGCCGAATGGAATAGAAATCCGGCGCGAAATCGGAGGACGGGGAATCGCTTCCCGTCCGGAACAAAATAAATTGTACTTCAATAATTTGTAAATGTTCTAAGGAACATATTTTATTAAAGAAATTGATAAGTTAATTCTTACCTTATCACCTTCTTTAGCAGTAGCACCTTCTGAAGAACTACCTTACAATGCGATGCCCAAGACGCCTGTCAAGCGTGGTATTACGGCAATTGAAAGCAATACAATTTATTTAAATATCCCTCTATCTTCCCCTCGTAATGTCACAAAAATGAGGAGAAAGTTTACCGTCGTTTATTGATTTTGTAATTTACAAAAGCAAAAGCATTACTTTGCATATCTAACTATCTCTCTAAAGTCTAAAGCCTACATCCATGAGAGAACACTTCTGCGCCGACTTGACCTACATCTCTCTGCAATTACTGTAGTGTTTGTAGGTCTTCCTTTCATTTGTTAGTGGGGAAATTTAATATCCATCATTACATTTCTAGAGAATCACAATTGCAATTATTACTCGTAATTGTAAAGTGTAAAGAAAATGTTGTTTATGCTTTTCCAGTAACGGTGTAGTTGTAGATTTTCACGTTCTTATTGTATTGCTCTTGACTAGCCTTTGCAGTAATGCAACTTTTTCGACGTGCCCTTCGAAGTGCGGGCTTCACTAGACGTCATGCGGAACCGCTAGGCTGCTTGAGATGCGGTTTTATCTGATCAGCTGTGACGAGCCGCAGACGAAGCCAGCCAGATGTTAATACCTTTTTTGCCTCGATGGTAAAGTAGATGAGCGTGGGAGGTGATAAAAAAAATCAATAAGATCTATTATTAAAAATAAAACCTTTTGATAGTTGAAACAGAATAGAGGGACGCCTTGGCATCCGCCTGGACGATATCGTCCATTTTATTAATGACATTCTATGGTTCTCTTTATTTACGAAAGTGCATGGAATAACGACACAACAAAAATATTATATACCCTGTCAACACTTCATGATTATTCGCAATAGAAGGTGCCGTGTCATACTAAGTAAAAGTTACAGATAGATTTTATAAGTGAATATCGCCAGTATAAAAGTATTTATTTGTTTGCTGTCAACACGAATCGAAATTTCTACTTTCAAATTTAAGATTAATAAAAAAAATTATAGAGCTTATAGTAACTTTGTTGCAAAACTTAATCAATTTCTGCGTGCAAAAAAATACAATCAATTAAAAGTCACTAAGTGATTTAATATTCCTTTTTTTTTTTAATTTCTCGAAGGCATCGCTTATCTGGACACCTGAAGCATATTTTCATATTTTGTTGTCAAAATCATATATTCTCTAGCGTTACTCGGCCTTCAATTGCGATGCTGCATTTCGAGTTTTGAACTGTTTGCGGTTCTAAATGCCTTGAAGTTTGTTTGACGACAAGACACCGTCCCACTATAAGTACTCTCCCGCAAGTAGAAAGCAATTTCTGACCTCTACAAGTGTTTGAAATCGACTCATCATCATTGTTCACACCATATATCGTTTCTTTTTTTTCTTTTTTTTTTTATGCATGATAGGTTAGCCTTTGACCACTATCTCACCTGACCACTATCTCACCTGACCACTATCTCACCTGATGGTAAGTGATGATGTGGTCCAATATGTTGTTCAGGCTAACCTAGAAGTACTGGCTCTCAAGGACAGCTGCCGGAACACACCGTTAGGTGCTTGGCGACAGATTTTCTACTTGAGGGTGGTAGCTAGCCAGGCGGGCATTCGCAAAATGCCCTACCACCATGCTATAACGACTGCCATCCTAAGACAACAACCGAGACCGACGGCTTAACGTGCCCTCCGAAGCACGGAAACGCTCAGTAGTAATGTCACTAGTGGTCACCCATCCAACTCATGACCGCGGGCGACGTTGCTTAACTTTGCTGATCGGTTAAGAACAGCTAAGTAAACTTCGCTACGTTTCTCCTGTGCATTCTATGGTTGATAGCGATTAAAGACAGTTTTCGGTGTATAACACTGACTGCGCCCGTCTCA
Organism: Plagodis pulveraria; assembly: GCA_963890685.1. Lineage (NCBI taxonomy): Eukaryota > Metazoa > Arthropoda > Insecta > Lepidoptera > Geometridae > Plagodis > Plagodis pulveraria. Next base: position 18,371,306 of record OY982958.1, on the reverse strand, counting down.
AGCATTGTCAGAATTTTAGTACACTCTTCAGGGGTTAGTGGCATGTTTTTAACTGAGTTTGATCGGAATAATGAGTGTCTGCACAAGAAATGCCATAAATTAAAATAATCATTCTAAAATGGAGCACGTAAAGATAAGTAAGTCAACAGGATGCAAAGAGTGAGTCTTTGCATTCTACAGAATGTACCTTTCACATTTTGAGCATTTGATTTATGTTCGCAAGTTTTATATAATCAGCAATTATAATAATTAAATGTTGAATTTCATGGTCTTTCGTTTATTTAAGATGCTAATTTATTTGGAATAAAATAATCCTTACCCCTTTCGACCGTTATCATAAAATTCTTCGGGTAAACGACAGTTTAATGCGTGCGATTAAAAAAAATCTGAATGCAGTTTTATATATTATCATAGTATAAAACAAAGTCACTTCTCGCGGTCTGTCTGTCCCTATATATGCTTAGATCTTTAAAACTACGCAATGGATTCTGATGCGGTTTTTTTATAGATAGAGTAATTCAAGAGGAAGGTTTAAATGTATAAAACATAATATAGTTCATTGATCTAACATCAATATGGCCCTTTAAAGCATTACATATTTTGTTGCGCGTTGAGGTTTTACACATGGCCAATTATATGTCGCTCTTTCAAGAGTAACTTCTAAAGAAAACATGTTTGTATTGTCTAATGACATAAAAGTTGTGAACGTTGTATATAAATACTTTCTGTAGTATATTTAGTATCAGCATTGCACCCGAGCGAAACCGGGGCGGGTCGCTAGTATAAATAAAATGAAGTCTTCTTATCGTCAATGTTGAATGTACTTCTCCTCCGTGAGGCATAACCCAGGGACGCCTTGTATATGTGATGAAATAAAGTTTAATTTAGTTTTTACTTAACAGGTAGCTCAATTTTTTTTATAGTTATAATATTTTTGACCTATCTGGTTTCTTTGAATCAAGTTAGCAATTTTCCTTCTCCTTCATGCCCTTATTCTGCGATAAGTGGGTGGCACAATTATGAATTGAGCACATGTTATAGTAACCTACATAATTCTATTTCTATCGAAACGCAATTTTATATAAACAAAGCATTAAAACAGGTTTATATGAATATGCCCCACATAATACGTCTAAACTGGTGATGTTTAATCGTAATCCTATACCACACTCAAATCAGTCCATTGCAGTCATCGGTATGCGGTTTCTGATGACTCAGAACAATGATTCAGATTTGAACTCAAAAAATGGACTCTCTTTCTACATTTCGTAACAATGATTCAGATTTGAACTCAAAAAATGGACTCTCTTTCTACATTTCGTAGGTTCATGAGAAGCTCTACCTCTTAAAATATTTATGATATTATTTTATTGGATGTCATATAAAAATACATAATTGATAATTAATTACTCATAAAAATTTGTAATGTTTAAGTATAACTATATGAAATATTATGAATGTAACAAAATTACAAATATACGATAGGAAAAATTTAAGTCATGTGCGGGATTCGACCCGCGTCCATCCGCCCCTTTAGCCGGGGCATGCTCTAACCAATTGAGCTAACATGACATGACGTCATAACTCGAATTTTTCCTATAGTTCATTAACCATCGTATTGGGATGCAGCGACATCTATCCGCTTAGCAGGCGTTATTGCAATCATAACAATATAAAAAAATTATGAATGTAATTTCTTAAATACAGTAGAAATTATTTACAATTTCGTCATAAAGTGGCTATAAATTATGACAGGATACTGTATTTAAAAAAAAAAAGGAGTTGTAATATACATTTATGCATTAATTAAACTACAATAATGCTTATTAGTGTAACTATCGCATCAACTTGTGTTCAATCCAAATAATATTGGGATTTAAAAAATATAACTGAATATCTTAATATTCAGTTATAATTTTTTGTAAAGGGCAAGCGCTACCTATAAAAAAAATTAACACCTTTCACATCTATACATTATTAAATGATATTCGTAAGACATTATAGTTCCCGGTATAAAAATACTACCCACGCACCGCGATTCCACGCGCGTAGACTATGATCAAAGTAATAATGATAGTGATTAAATTCCATATGTGTTAAATTAGAACCTAAACTATCTATTCTCTAACCTAAACTATCTAACCTAAACGCTATTCTATTCTATCTATATTTCAAGTTACATCCAAATTGGTACAGCCGTTTCAGTAGTAAGAGTAACAAACATAAACACTCTAATCCTGACTCAATCACAAACTTTCGTATTTATGTGTAATAAGGACCATAATCCTGCTTTTGGTTGTTGTAAAAGCCAGAAGGCGCGGAACGAGCAGCATGCCGTTCCTGAAGTCGACATGCCCAGGTCGTTGCTAAATAGTAGGCGCACAACAAAGCTCTTTACCATCTTAATGTTCTTATTAACCGTAAGGTAGAGGGAATACTTAAGCATTTTCATGGTGGATTGGCGTCAGATTGTTGTAAGAAAAAACATATTGTAGCGAACCCACATTCTATGGGATAAGAGCAAAAATATGATGATAATATTCATCTCTTAGAAACACGTTAACAGATTGTGCTTTACGCTAAAAATAAATGGCATGTCGGTAACATTTCCAATTCACTCGAAGCTTTGATGCTCGGAAGGCCATATGTTCAATCGCCAATAATAAGCTCTCCGCTGTTTGCACCTGCGTCCGTCCCACTCGCACGTGCTCCCACATCTGCTGTACCATTTTCTTCATTATCCCCGTACATGCCATTGTTTCAATGCAACACACTGACAATATAATATTATTCGATACAGAAATTTTGATATCATTGGCAATCATATTTGCATTTTTATGATTTGGCTCTTCGATATGTTGCATTGCATTGGTTCACGACTAGCTTCCGTTGAGCTTCAATTCAAATGTTACCAAATTTCTTCTACATGGATCTGATCTTGACAAGTTTAACGATGATTTCAAGAAATATGGCATCATCAAATTTGAATTAAAGAGTGGCTATCGTGATGATCTCACCGGTCGTCAATCTTGACAATGCAAAGGACCGGTCGGCGCGGGGCGCGGAGTGAGACGGGACGGGGACTCCACTGCAGGGTTTCGTGCGATTCACGACGCACACCGTCCGTACGACCCACAGTCAGTTGTCAGCACGACAGTTGGCCGCTCAATGTGCGGCGCGCGCGCCTTCTCCCAAAATTCCTCCAAACATTCCACAAAGTTCCTAGTCAAAATGAAGTTTAGCACTGAAGAAGATCGAATACTGTGTTTGTGTAAATTAAGAAAAAGTGCATCAGTTGTATAATTGTCGCTCGACACGGCCCAAAGAACAATGCTGTGGGAAAAAATAACGTTCAGCTGGCATCGGCAGTCGTTCCCAGCTACCTACCTAACCTCTCTCCCCCCGCGAGCCGGCTGCCGGGTTCAATGCGCCTCTCTGCGTTTATTCATCGTATGTGGGAAAAGTTGACCCCCGTTTTAAAAATATATATTGTTAACGAATTCACACGGTTCGATATTGCCGCATCTTAGATTTTGAAAAACTCGTTATGTCTAAACAAGTCCGATTTCCTAAACGGAACGCATGTCCTTGAATTGAATACCTGTACAGGTATATTAGCCGTTGATGAAGTTAATTTAATGACTAATGACGAGGCACCAGTACGCAACAGTATTTTATGTTTTTATGCGCCAACTGCCAAGGTTGCAGCATTCCACGAACCTTAACTATTTATTCTGGGCTTTGCCATGTTTGTAGAGCTCCTACTTCGTCGAAATTATTATCTTATTGTGTTACGGATAAAATGATTTTTTTATCAAAAGAGGACAGTATTTTTTTGTGTAACAACGTGATGAGTTCATGAATGAAATGTGTCGTTATAATATTGTGTGGTGATAAATTGAGTTAATAAAATCCGATTTGTACGCGAATATGTGAATTTAAATAAGTTATAGTGAAGTTTGGTGCAGTGCATATAAAAAAGGATACAATATTTAAACATGGGGAACCAAGGATCGTCTCCGCATGAGCCGTTGGACCGTGCTCAAACGGCGCAGGCTGCTGACCTTAAAATGGTACCTAGTCTTTGAATTAAATTATTACCTGTCTATTTTTACTCGTCGAGTTCTTAGTTTGAATCATGACTGCTTAAATATATGTACGTTAATATGTAAATGTGCGCTATGGGTATATGCGATGCTTATTGTTCCGAAGTGGAGGTTGACTCTGACGCACCTTCATTTGTAACCATAGCATTGGCATACAACACGGATACATAGGTGCATATCAATGTTGGGCAATTACGTATAAGCCTATTTGAAATTAAAATTAAGCTATTTTTTTGTATTATCTGCGTCTGTAAAATAATTTGTTGTGTTGGGTCAGGGAACCCAATCAAGACAAATTAGTATCAAGTTACTGGCATTCACAATTTAATATTTTGAAGCAAAGCAACGCAGTACAGAGAAGATCACTTACGTGATCTAGGCGGTCCTGTAGGTATCTCCCTTATGCATGCTCCTTTTCTTCATAGAATGAGTACGTCCACTCTATCACACGAAATTGCATTTAAACTAGTATTCATATATTTGAATGAATTGTTGTCAAAATAGCTTAAAGATCGCTAGGGATTTCATTCGATTTTCTGCCATATATACAATCGCTAAAACTTAGATAATTGATATAAATCCCTCCCCATATATGAGCTTGAAAACGTACTCTAATTTCCAAAGCATTCGTGAACAATTTCGGTTATATAACTTCTCCCTTTCTACTTCTAGGATTGATTTCGCGCTCTGGTCCAAAAGTTGAATCGACACGAGTAGAATCGTCTTCAAAATGTCAATTATTTGTTTATATTATTGTAATCAATTTAGCATCGATGAAGGGATATGTGCAGTACGGTCTAAGTACTGTTTGAATTAATTGATACAATAATTTCACAAAAACTTGATACAAATACAGATTATACGTCTAAGTTTACTGCATAATCAGGAGCGTATTAAAGAAGTCTATGGTACTAAAGATGAGCTTCTTTATGGGGGGTTGATAGTCACCAAACCTACGAACGATAGTTCATAATGCTAAGAACTCTTGAAAACAGCGTGTAGGTACTAACTCAAAAACGAGATAAGCCCATAGTTCTATAACAAGGTCATGCCATCTTTTTGATCGACTTCAAAAATAGGAGAAGGTTCTCAATTCGACTATTTTTTTGTGTATGTTACCTCAACTCTTTACAGGGTGTTTGTTGGTCCTATTTAAATTTGAGTGAGATTTGAGTTATCCCTAATGCGTATTTTATAGTGGAAGCCGATTTAATATATTTAAAATTTAATTTGAGGAACAGCACCACCTTCCTCATTTGTACGTTTCCGGCGTTGTAACTTCAAGTTAAACGTTATCACGCACATGATTTAAATTTTTTTTCCTATCTAATATTTGTAATTGTGTAATAAACGTAATCAAATAAATACTGAAGGACTACCTCGCTTGGGAAATTCTGCCGCGATTTATAGCGACACCATACATTTTTGCAGCTGTTCAAGGCCCATTCCAATCTCGTGTAGGCTGATACCGGGGATGTAGGTACTCTATATATTATGGCAAATCTGTTTACCCCAATTCGCACTAGCAACGGATTTTCCATTTATTAAATCATTATTATCATTCATGTTATACCTAGTTGGGCGCTAGACATAAAACGTGAAGTATACTTAGCTAGCTTACCGCTTGCGCATTAGAGAGGGTTCTTTTGTTCCGCTCTTCTGCTGCTGAACCATACTGTTGAGTGTCGATTAAGCAATAATATAATAAATCTGCTTAGTTTATAAGTAGTGGCATTTGACCATATGGCTATATGCGCGAATTCAGCGACGCAAAAATTAGGGTGTAAATTTAAATTATAATTAAAACATAATGTATTGAATATTATGTTACTGCAACTGCCATTAGACACATTATTAGCAATCATGGATGGTTTGAGTGTTTAGTCGATTACGCTTAAACAGTGATTTATTGCAATCTTTTGAAAGCTTTATATATTATATTGAGTACCTGGTTATCATTGCACACATATTATTATAGATATACACAGTACAGTAGATATATATATATATATACGTATAATATATATATATAGTAAGACACTATATATATATATATTGTGTCTTAACCATTTGCATCGGCGATAATTATAACAATAGAATTTCATTCATAAATTGGCCATAGTGGTCCAGTCCGATTTCAACTTATTAATACGAATAAACGAATAGGCAAGGCACGTGGATACTAAAAAAACTGGCCAAGTGCAAATCGAGCCTCGATCTATTAAGGTTCCACATCACCATAACTCGTAAAGAAAATAATGTTTGGTAGTTTTGAGCAACTTTAAATATTTTTTTAATTGCTTATCGTCGAAGGTATTAACCGGCTGAACCTAGAATTACTGGCTATCAAGGCAAGCTGCCGGAATACACTGTTAGGTGCTTGGCGACAGACTTTCTACTGGAGGGTGGTAGCTAGCGGGCATTCGCAAAATGAGATATTCCATGGAAGCAAATATCTTAGTGGTTAGACATGATTTAAAATTTCAATGGAATGAGAGAAACCAAAGCTAACTAACTTTGCTTATTTACGTAGTTTATTAAAACTTTTCCCTGTACAGTTTACAAAGGTGTGGCTAATATTATCGACAGCAACTTTCTTAGAATCTGACTTGCGTTTACTCGAAAACAAGCTTAGTCATTATGTATTCCATTTCTGAACAAAAGAAGCGTACATTTCTGTAGATTGCCTTCTCGAAAAACAAACAGGAAATCTGTTAATTGTTGATGTTACATACATAAATTAAGAAAACAATCAAGACGTTTTAGTATTTTACTACCGTAGTGTTAAAATAATGATATGAACTTTATTGACATGTGATGTAAGAAATTACAAAACCCATATTTTGCTTTTGCCACAGCGTTTCTAGCTAATTTTCTACCGGCTTAAAAAAAAGGAGGAGGTACACAATTGGACTGTTTTTTGTTTGTTTGTTACCTCAGAACTTTTGACTGGGTGAACCGATTTTGATGATTCTTTTGTGATTTAAAAGCTGATGCTTGCCATTTAAATTTTACCAAAATCGGTCTAGCCGTTTTTGAGTTACATTCCAATAACTGAAAGGTATTGCGTTTACACACTTTACAGAATGACAATCGATCCCATAAGTATAGCGAGGGGCCCTAAAAACTAAGGTTCTCTACTGTAAACGTACTACATATATGAAGAAGTACCAAATGTATATTTAAGTTCTATATATCAGTCTAAGAACTTCTGTTTAATCGAGTTTCAACTCATTTAACTTCGGAAATTCATATTTGTTACGATTAAGTTAGGAAGAGAAGTTAGCGCTATTATAATATATGTATAGGAAAAGCAATACTAACGGAAGTCTTTCAAAAGGTTGAACCACATCAAGGTACATAGTTATTGTATTGTAGATGAACTGACGACTTAATTGAATACATATATCATCTAACTACCCTTATCCTACTCATAGGGGGTTGGTTCGATATATCTTTATTTAAAAATAAAACCTACATATTATGCTGTAAAAGTTTCGGCTTCTGTTGTAACATTTAAAAGTTTACGTAATGTCATGCTCTGAATTCACCACAATGGTGCTGTTCTATTGAACAGATGTAATCAGCTCGGCCTATATATCGTATTGTCAACAGGCTTCCGACTGATGAAGCGGGGTTAATTTCCACGTATGCTTTACTGATTGTTTACGTATGTTTTTTTTATAGCTGATTGTCTTGCCTTTGACCACTATCTCACCTCATGGTAAGTGATGATGTGGTCGAAGATGTTGTTCAGGCTAGCCTAGAGTTACTGGCTCTCAAGGACAGCTGCCGGAACACACCGTTAGATGCTTGGCGACAGATTTTCTACTTGAGGGTGGTAGCTAGCCAGGCGGGCATTTGCAAAATGCCCTATTACCATGCTGTAAAGACTGCCATCGTAAGACAACAACCGGGACCGACGGCTTAACGTGCCCTCCGAAGCACGGAAGCGCTCAGTAGTAATGTCACTAGCGGTCACCTATCCAAATCCTGACCGCGGCGGATGTTGCTTAACTTAGCTAATCGATTAGGAACGGCTAAGCAAACTTTGCTACGAGCGCTTCAAATTTCAATGATAATATAAGAAAGAGAAAAGTATGACAAAACTGAATGCGAAAATTTCTCTATACAAAAAAGGGAAACATACTGAGGCGATATGATAGTAATAACAATAAATAAATAATATAGTAAATATCACAGCCAATTCTTGTAATAAAAAGTGATATGGTTCATTATATGTGTTCCCTTCAAAAGATTCAGTGTATCACTTAGGTCACGTAAGTACATTGCTATTTCAGTGGCGGTCGATATCCGAGCGTGTAACACGTACGGGATCTGGTTATATGATCTCCAGTTTTCATCCAGACCAAACCGAATTAATCTGAAGCAATCTTCCAAGGCCAGCATTGTAAATTATCTAATTTGATGCTTGGAATTGGTTGCTATGGTAATGCATAGTTGGTAGGAGTTACAAAAGGATAACAAAAATTATAAACTATTGTACATCTTCCATCCTTTATTTATACTTAACCCATTGGCATCGGCGATAATGATAACAATAGAATTTCATTCATAACTGTGTAGTTACATTCATAACACAAAGACGTAGTGGTCCTGATGATGCCAACTTTTTAAGCACTACGAGTATCTTATATAGTTACCTACCTGGTTCAAATGTGTTGAGTGAAAAGTTATCAAGAATACGTAACTCCTGAAAGGCGGCTTAGTTAGTGATGAAAGTTTCACAATTAGAGAAAATGCTTGTTTCTTTTTTCCACCTCGAAATATCTCGAAAGCTTACTTATTACTCTCGAAGACGAAATGCCAAAGTTTTAGTAAGAGCTTTCTCTTATAATTTAGTGACTTAAAAACTATATCAAATATAGGACATTTGACGATTAGGTACGCCTTAATCACATCTCACGATCAATTTCGTAGGAGTATATTATAGCTATAACTCATCCTTTATCCTTATGTCTAACAACCTTTCAGCAACTCAACTATAGAATGGTTAGCTAGGAGACAAATACCCCGTAAAATGTGCTTTTATATTTACTTTGTCAAGAAGATGGGTTGTGGGTGTCGTGGGTTAGATTTTAATAGCGAGGCAACGAGTAAAAGTCGTAGGCGTCACGTATAGCGTGCGCTGATGTGAACCGTATTCCAACTACATTTTGTTTGATTTTCGTACTCGTCGGTAAAAAGGTACTTATTAAGATTATAATGGACTGCAAAGGATTAATTGTGTAATGTAAAATTTGTTCCAATATGTGCCACGTACGACCCTTCTCTTTTTCCGCTAGCTCTGTTTGTTTTCCTTTCATTTCGATCACAAACATTGAGCGACTGTTTGCGAGACGGACAAACAGTTACCTACGCAAGTTTCATAACATCTAAGAACACATACAAACTCTACCAAGAACCTACCTTAACTTATTTTAAGACAATTTCAAACTTAATACGACGACATAAAAGCTTACACATTACATTATGTACTCTTGCTTTCTATTTACGCATTAAATTTATGGCTCACTTCAATTATACAATCTTCTTCTTTAACTTGTGACAGTATGGGGAAGTCTAAAACTAGAGAAAGTTTTATTGGAATTCGGCAAGATTCTGATACTTAGATTTTTTCGTTAGATTCAGACAGCCATCTAAAGCCAAAACATTTTTTATCACATCGGGAGTACAAAATTCAGGAATATTCTATATAGTGTCAACGTTTGTGTGGTTAGAGAAAATATGTTGTGGCAACACTACATTGCGTAAGATAAGAGTAGGAAGATGATGACCATGAAAGGTTTTGAAGCGCTCGTAGCGTAACTTGCCTAGTCGTTCTCATACCAACTAAGTTAAGCAAAAAAAAGCAACAACATGGCTTATATTGGTGACCGCTTGTGGCATTTGCTACAGCGCTACCGTGCTTCGGAGAGTATATATAAGCTGTCGGTCCCGGATTTTGTCTTAGGATGGTAGTCTTTACAGAATGGTGGTAATGCATTTTACGAATGCCCGCCTCGGAGGCTACCACCCTCATGTACAACATCTGTCCCCAAGCATCTATACGTGTGTTGCGGCAGCTGTCCTTTAGAGCCTGTAGTTCTAGGTTAGCCTAAACAACATCTACGACCGCATTATCACTTACCATCAGATATATACTGGTCAAAAGCTAGCGGTTCAGCAATAAATAATAAAAGAAAAAAGCTAACCGCTTGGGTAATACAATAATCTATTACATATCCTTATTAAATGTCGGACTGAAGACGATCTCAAGTTTCAACACTGATTCTTTGATACTACGCTTCGCCATAAAACAAGACGCTCATTCGAGCTTTAAACAGTCTCTTCTCTGTGCACATGTGTCATTGCCCTGCGTTATCAGCGTTTGTAATCTAGACGTATGTCTTTCCAGAAATCGTCGGTCCGGTCGTCGCTGAGGCGGGCGCGCGCGGGCGCGGCGCTGTCGCCGCCTCGCGCCGGCATGGAGCGCCTGCGCCGCTCGTTCCGCGAGTCCTTCCGTCGCCGCAAGGGCTCCCCGCCCGAGTCTGCGCGCCCGCACCAATGGCACGCCGACGAGGCCGCGGTCCGCGCTGGGACTTGTACCTTTCCGGTCAAATACCTCGGCTGCGTCGAGGTCTTCGAGTCCCGGGGGATGCAAGTCTGCGAAGAAGCTTTAAAGGTGCTAAGGGTGAGTAGTGGTAGTTACACTCATGTTTGGCTGCCGCACTGAAATGCCTAAACTATATGTGGTTATAGCTGTTAATAATGTAAGGTTACTTGCCTCAGCTTAGGTTCCTAGCGAGTCTTACTGTGAGATATACCTCTCGGCTCACTGATGTGGCTGCGGTTCGAGCTAAATGTTTCTCGATTGTGACAAAGTTTTCCGGGTCCTGGATACGTAAGTCAGCTGAAAAGCCTAAATAGTTTAAGAGTAGTAATCACTGCTGATGGGCTGCCGCACCGAGATGGCAAATCATGCATGACGGCAGTGACAGAAGTTAGCTGCTTCATGTAGTATCGTTGCATGCACGCATGATTCCTCTGGTGTCTTAGTTACCCTCTATTGATGGTGTAGAGCGGGTAGCATTACCAATGACATGCTGACGAGGCAGCCTTCTTGACAGAATACATAAGGAAGTTACACATATTTCAATACTTTTCTTTACGAAATGTACATTGATAAACAAATCTTACTCTACCATCTTATTTATACATATCAGCGGTCAGGAAGACGTTCGCTTCCACTTGCGTTATTCGCAGCGCAGGACTGGAATATAAAGCAACTAAGTTTCTCAATAAATAAATATTTCAGTTTACCAGAATAATTTTGTGAGAGTGCAAATTTTAGACATTTAAAAGCTTTTCTTATGAATAAAATGGCTTAAAATATTCTTAGGCCCTATAATTATGATATATGTCATAGATATAAAGATATAGTCCTTACTGTCTTTCTATTCTTAGATAAGTCCTGTAATTATATTAAATGTCACTGTTTTTCTACGTAGCAAAATTTAAAAGTCTTTCTTTATCATTCGCATTGGCCGTAAATTATGAATGAAAACGGCAAATGAAACATGTAAAATTCAGACACGAACGCCCCCGGCTTTTGTAGAATGACTGCGTCATTCTCATTCGTAAAAAAGTCACAACACTCAGAACTTCATATATTATTGTTCAGTTAACAGTCGGGTGTCATCCAGAATGCACTGTAACATACAGGCTTAGTTGTACGTTATTTCGTATAATGTAGCATAAAACAGATTTATTGCATACAAATGAAGATAGTGACGTCATAGCAGATGTCCTTGCGAGAACCTTCGCAGTTCGCATATATACGAGAGCAGAAATATAATGAAAGTCACGCACCAAGGTCTTCGAGACGCAAGGGATTTGCTCTGCTATTGTATATGCATTATAAGAGTATGCATACTTTATAGTGTACGACAAGCCAATAAGACTACATTCACTAAATGGCCAGCACTTGTTAACACCATTGCAGCCTCTTAGCTGTTATTAGCAAAAGCACGCAACTGTAACTTCTATTAACTAAACGGTCATGGAGTAAATCAATTAGTTCTTAAGGTCAGAGATTAAGGTGTAAGCAATTTAATGGTCTCAAGGTCTAAAACATTGATTGGTAATGTTCGTTTTAGTTCATTTGCTTCTTGGGAGGCCTGCTACGAAAACAATCAATTGCTCGTTAATTAATTGAGGATCGTTCATCGAATGATTTTGTCTCGTACTTATCTTGCTGATGCTTTGGTGACGATAGAAGTCTCTTCAACACCAAGGATTGGCCGGTGTGCTTAAATTGAACGCAACCGGAATTTAAGAGGTATTATTCAGGTCACTGAGGCAAATAAGATATGTGCCTGCCTAGGTACATATTGTACATACCTAATATAATGATACTGACTATATTTGTATAATAATACTGAATAATTACGAGTATTTCTCATTCACTTGTAGTCGCCGTTAGTGGGTTGTAGTGAGTAACTGCCTAATTTATTTCCGAGCTTGTGGTATGTTTTAGAATTTATATATTTGTTCTCTAAATTAAAAAAGTACACACGGGGTTCACCGAAGGAGTAGGCAGAGATGTTAAAACTCCAACTTATAGATATAGTTGGCTCTGATATTAATACGTTAAAATGCTTAATAAAATACATGGTTCCTTCTCGTAGAGGTGGAATTTAAATTTGAAGATGCATATATTATGTCACGGAACCAGCCTCAAGGCCCACCTGAGGTTAAGCAGACTAACCTCTACCTATAACAGATGCATTTCATCACAAGTCACGAATTGCATGGCGCCCGTCACTTTGAGAAATTGTTAGTCTCTTGTGCCGGTAATTTCACTGACTCTCAAGTATTGCTGCCGGAACATACCGTTAGGTGATTGGCGACAGATTTTCTACTTGAGGGTGGTAGCTAGCCAGGCGGGCAATCACAAAATGCCCTTCCACATTGCAGTGAAGCTTAAGCCCGCGGTGGGATTCAGATTTTATTGTTTTTTTTCCAACAAGATGCCTGTCTTCTTCGTATTTCTGTTCATGGCGACGTGGTGGGTGTAAATTATGGCTACGAAAATTGATTAAAAACGTTTGTGCTAATTTGTAATTGGCATCAATTCTGACCAGTTAAGTCAAGAACAAACAACTGTGCTAGTAGCTATTTACGAAACAGCTCGAAGGTTTAGTTGTTAACCTCACAGAGTCGTCGTGGGTAACTAGGCCAAAACTATTTGTTACCCCAGTGGTAATATGGCATGGCGTGCTCACTGGATTAAGGTTTGGTAAACACAACAAAAGTTATGTGTTCGACTTTTGAAGACTGTGTTACTCACGAAAAACTTCTTTAGTAGGTACTTTGTAGATACCACAATTATAGAACTAAAACCCGCTACGTGCGAGTTCCCTTCGCATACCGAGGGTTCCGTCCAAGTACCAAAATAATTTTTATTCTTTTCATACAGATCGAGATCCCTATATGCAGGGGTCCGACCCGTACATAGCTGGTTTTTATTATTTGTTGTTATACATTAGATACTGTAGCATATCCACCCCCAAATTTGACGCTTGTATGTATTACAGAGAAAAAGACCAAAATCAATTAACGGAAAAAACACGTTTCTTGTAAGGAGACCACTACTAAATATTTTTTTTTGCTACGATCTGTCTATTCTGTGAAATTTTGTGTAAAATTTTAACCAAGCTGTTCCAAATAGCTATATCCTATATTCTATTCCAAGCGGTTCCAAAGATATAGCCCTAAGTCGGGCGCATAGACAGCGGAGGCTCAGTAATAGGGCCCCGTTTTCATAAACAGAACCCTAAAAATACGTTTATTGACTTTTTGTAACAAGCATCTCCTGTCCCTGTCATATTGGTTACAATAATAAGAGAAAACAACATTATATTAGAACCATTTTAGTTGCAACACGTTTACAATTCGTTTATGCCGGGTTTAGTTTATTACACTGATGTTTGATTGCATGGTATATAATTAGATATTGTTGACGTACATGTTCATGTTTACTGACATACTTTACTATAATATTCCCTGTTATATATTCCACTGTGCTGTACTGCTATAGCCAGGTTAGCTCCTTTCCTGACACCCGTTTTCTTTGAGTTGATAGATTCTGTCATGACTATTTCACATCTTCGCATCGTATACATTCGCGATGTACAGTCGCCTGCAATAAGATGTATACACTTCGTAATTTTCAAAATAGTGTGATGGCGCTAAGTTTTCAATAATCGAAGTTAACATTAACATGAGTAAAAATATTCAAGTTATTCTTTGATTTTAAGATACTTTTGAATTCATAGAGAAAAACAGAACTCTTTGGCACTATTTTGAAAATTACAACGTGTATACTTCTTATTGCAGGCGACTGTACTTGAAAATAAATCTCTAACTACGGCGCAGTTATACTGAGTTTATTTGTGGGAGTAAAGTGTCAAAAACTGCAGTTCTCACGAAATATTTACGGAAAGACACGCCTTAAAAAGCAAGCATACAGTAAATAAAAGAAAAATATACAGGCTATTAAAACTCGTCATATTTCTTATTGTCGGTCCAACTTTAAGTCTCAGGGTCTCGATTGTACAATGCCACTTAAGTCATTGTTATTATAATGTTCTGGCGCGTTGCTGTTTATTCGAGCAGGGGTAACAGCTTCCCATCGACCTGGCTAATTGCCAGTTCACTACCGAATACAGTTACAATAATATTAATATGGATTTAGTACAACTTGTGAAAGACTTCCAATTATCATGTTTCATTTTGTTTACGTTCCAATTGTTTTGATAGGTAAACCAAAACTGCCTACATTATAAGATGAGTTTCAAGCTTAAAAAGATGAATACTGTTGTGACTTTTTTTTCTGCTACTGTTGTTTTGAGTCGTAAACTCATGCATTTAAATGACATTTAAATTTTCAATTCGAATTACCACTCTCATTACAAATCCATATAATTTATAAATGTCTCATCAAATATAATATTACGTGTATATCAAATAGATCTTGCAAGTCAATGTTATATGTAAACATTCCAGAATTCTCGTCGTCGACCAGTTCGTGCTGTTCTACACGTAAGCGGGGACGGGCTGAGGGTTGTGGAGGAGGAGACTAAAGGACTCATCGTTGATCAGACCATCGAGAAGGTGTCCTTTTGCGCACCCGATAGAAACCATGAGCGGGGCTTTAGGTAAGGTTAAACGGATTTTAGTTATATTTTTTGCCTCGTTTTTATCTTGTATCCAAATCAAGAGTATTATTGCCGCAACAAAAAAATGGTATCTAATCATTGTGATAAATTTTTACGTTATAGAATTGGAAATTCGAATAACTAAACTTGAATCATAATTGACTGCTAACAGCACCAAATCACATGTATGTCATCCTTCCTATTTCTTATTCTTAGCTACTAAACTCCCCCTGCAATAGAAGTTAGTTACCTTTATAATATGATGACCGTATTGTAATTTCTTGAAGCAGATGGAACAATATTTACTCTAACTATATGCAGAAATTATATAGACCAAAACAAAATATACACCTCTTCTATATTAAATACGCACTTGAATCGTCTTTACTGCGTGTTCGATCACTGACGCTTGCGGAAAAGAAACTTAAAAATGTAATGTTCAAATATATCACCACGCCTACATAGTTCCAAAAGGATAAGCGGAGAAGGTGTCTTGAGATTAAGGTTGAACTGGCCGGCCCATTTTCCATACAAACGCCGTAGGGTGATCACTCCCTTAATTGAGGATTTAAGTCCAAAATAAAGCCTAACACCGATTGATCTCGTCATTATCTAGGCTTGTATGATGCCGAAATTTTAATAAAATAATTAACTTGAGAATTATGACCCTCGAAACATTTTCATATAAAGTTTTCGAGGCTCATAACTTACAACTAAAATATCTATTTAAAATTTTAGCATCATACAAGCCTAGATAATGACAATATCAATCGGTACTATGCTCAAGTCTGAACTTAAAATCTCAAATAAGCAAGTAATCACCCTACGACGTTTGTATGGAGAAGTGACCGGCCAGTTCAACCTTAAATCCAAGAATTTTGCATTTTAAGAATACTCGCGTACTAGGTACCACCATAAAGTAGAAACATCTGTTGGTAAATATCTTACTACTTACTTAATCAACGTCTTCAAACCTTACAAACAGGTGGAATGGAAGTTGAAGGCTTAAAGGTATTATAAAAAAACACCTCGTACCTGAAGGAACCCATTATCAAAATTCCAAAGCTTAAGCCACTCCTTTAATAAAGAATTTACGATTACTTCATCCATTTATTAGATATCAATACTCCGTATGTTTTCGGTAAATTTTTCCATCATTGTTCCGTATTTTCATATCACTCTTGTGACGTCAACATCATAATCAACATTGAATAGAAAGTAATGATTTGCAAATATCTCGTAAAGGGTAGAGTACTCCGTGAGCCATGCTAATTGGATTGTCCGCGGGTGACCCTACATGAAAGATAAATAAACGCCCACTTATGTATGTGTCCCGTTGTTTTATGGAGGCGTCGACGAAATGGTCTAAATCTCCTCTTGTGCAATCGTTATTTTTTGCCTGCGATGTTATTTAGTAACTGTTGTTATCGTCTAATCGCATAGCTTAAGTACATTTATATATTATGCATTTAAACCCAGAAGACTGTTACTTTTCTAGCTTTCAACCTAAAGTTTTCCAATACTAGTAGGAGTTTTTAAATCTTTTTGAAAATGTAGGTTTTAAGATTGTTATATTTTTAAACTCTCCCTCTAAAAACGTTATTTTTTAATGTTATTGTGACAAAACATTCTCGAGGCCCACCTGATGTTAAGCGGACTAACCTCTGCCTATAACAGATGCATTTCATCACAAGTCACGAACTGTACTGCGCCCACCACCTTGAGACGTATTTGTTAAGTCTCATGTGCCTATAATTTACCTGCTGCCGGAACACACCATTAGGTGCTTGGCGACAGATTTTCTACTTGAGGGTGGTCGCAGGCGGGCATTCGCAAAATGCCCTTCCACCATGCGGTGAAGCTCAAGCCCGCGGAGGGATTCGAACCATGGACCTGCTGCGCGGCAGTCCTTAGCCAATGCCACTGAGTCATCACTGCTTCGAAATGTGTTGGTATAATTTAGTGGTAAATTTAAGTATTAACCTTATTAGAATCAATTTAATCTGTCGCCAACGGTGTGTTCCGGCAGCTGTCCTTGAGAGCCAGTACTTCTAGGTTAGTCTGAACCTCATCTTCGACCACATCATCACTTACCATCAGGTGAGATAGTGGACAAGGGCTAACCTATCAGGAACAAAAAAGAATTCAGAGGGCACACTAAATAATTGATTTCAATAAGCTTAACAAAAATATTTCTACAGGAATTATGATTATACTGCATAAGGTCTGAGTCAGATAGAACACTACTGCTGTAAATTACAGATTATCTAAAAGTGATTGCTTTGCGGTATCGTGCCGATTAACCAAGCACATCGTAACATTTAGATTTGACATACATACCTAATGAGGATGTAATCACTATGTAACATAACTAGTGTATACCTATGTATAAGTAATATATATGTGATAATGTATACCTATCTATGTACAGTCGCCTGCAATAAGAAGTATACACTTCGTAATTTTCAAAATAATGTCAAAGTCAAAATCATTCATTCAATTTAGTCGTCTACGACGCTCTTATGAAGGTTAATTACAAATTTTAGTATTGAAATATTCTACATTGTACTGTCGCTAAGTTATTAATAATCGAAGTTAACATTAACATGAGTAAAAATATTCAACTGATTCTTTAATTATAAGATACTTGTGATTATATAGAGAAAAACAGAACTCTTTGCCACTATTTTGAAAATTACAATGTGTATCCTTCTTATTGCAGGCGACTGTACCTATGTGACATACCTAGTATGTACACCCATATACAAGTATGTACCCATGCAAAGTAGTCATATTTATGCGCCAATTTTTTGCTTAGGCAGACAACAGGGATTTCCAGTTACTTTGATCTTAGTAACCATACCTTTTTGGTAAACGTCCGTCGGCTTACGTTTGCTAATTTGAATTTTTCAGTTATATCTGCCGCGACGGCACGACTCGTCGTTGGATGTGCCACGGTTTCCTCGCGTCGCGCGACAGCGGCGAGCGCTTGTCGCACGCGGTCGGATGCGCGTTCGCCGCGTGCTTGGAACGCAAGCAGCGGCGCGACAAGGAGTGCGCCGTCTCTATGAGCATAGACGCGGCTAGCCACGCTTTTACGCGCCAAGGCTCATTTCGGAAGTCAGGTAATTATGTTTTTTTAATAAGGGATCCGTGCTAGAATATCGAACCCCATGACAAAGGCTCGGTTATCGTTTTGTCTGTTTGACCGTCTATCTGAAGCTTAAACTAATAACCGCCGTGGTGCTGATCGAACGGGGTTCGATCCTTTGTGGGGACTAAGGATGTCAAACTATAAAAAAGCGATTTTATGGTACATTATGCGTTGGTTAGGAATTCAAGGTATGTGAGTCCAACTTGCACATGACCGATTTTAAATGGTATCCATTTCATTATTTTTCAAGGAACGATTCAACTTCACACATAATATACATCTAAAATAATGGTGAGATAATGTTGCGTTAGTTTCGCGTAATCGCGGCAGTTTGTCGTACGCAGCATATCTTATGTGTAAACTTAAACGCACGCAATACCGCTCGCTACCATGTAAGGTAATTTGAATGTTAACACGAAAGAAATATAGCGATTTATTATATGTGACTTAAAAATGTTGTGTCTGTTCTTTGGTATTGCCGATAATATTAAACGCGTTATTAATATGATAATGTCATTCTGTAAAGTTACGAACAAAGGCAGGTTGGCGATCTCAGCAGTCGTGTGTTTGACTTTTGCATGTTTTTAAACGATATCTTTCGAATGGCAAGACTTTAATTAAGTGTAATTTTTGAGACATCGAAAAAGATGCTAAAATATGATATTGTCTGATTATCGAGAGAAATACGTAGGATATCATATCATATATTAAAGATGACTTGATCTACTTATTACAGTATATTTGTTTTCTTCTTAGACTCTATATGTTGTTAATTAAAAGCGAAATGGGTAGAAATCGATATTTTGCGAGGTCTCAGTTTGGACCAATCTTGGTTACCAATGCTCTAAAAGTATGGTGTATTAATCCTCGCGTAAATATGCTATTTTAATAGATATTAACTGTGATATTCACTTGTATTGGGAAATATTTCAACGTTCGTTTTCATTTCTGTTTTCAACAACTACAGTCGTAAAGTCAGGTACGAACATGTGTTTAACTCGGGACAAAGGATTCGGCATTCAATAACAACACCTTGTTTTTTGCGAACTTACTTCTTCGGAATTCATAATAGGTAGTCCTTTTGGGGAGCCCATTGATAGAGCCAACCCCACGTTAATGTTCAATGTAAAAAACCTTTTTATCTGGTCACAGATCATGCTAACAGTTACTATGGCAGGCTCTGCATATACCACAACATAAAAACTGTTTTATCTCCGCCCGATTACAGCAAAACACAACAATTACAATCGGCTACTTGTCTTCTAAAATGACGCAAACGCGATACATGCAATTTATTTATAGAATCAAGAATTCCAAGTGGTTTTGATGTTTCCGTGTTCGCGCTTGCAATGATACATGGCCGTAAATATCGTGAAGTGTTTATGCATTAATTTGTGTCGAATTGATATGCATTAAGCGTTACCTTATAATACCGGCCACTATATAATGATTATGTGATTATTGGTATCGCCTGTGTCCAAGAGGTTGTATCATAAGATGTGGAATATTTATTGCGCACTTGTCTGTCTGTTAGCATAAAATGTACTAAGCATTTATTGCTAGTAATTTTAGATATATTAATAAAGGAAAGAGTCAGCCTTCAAAATTATATGAAAATAAAAGATTTAGTAGGACATTTTGCAAATGCCCGCCTGGCTAGCTACCACCCTCAAGTAGAAAATCTGTCCCCAAGCACCTAAAGTTGTGTTCCGGCAGCTGTCCTTGAGAGCCAATAATTCTAGCTTATCCTGAACAACATCTTTGACCTTATGATCACTTATCATCAGGTGGCTAGCATATCAGTTATAGAAAAAAATTAAGATTATAATAACAATAATAATCATTTCTTCAAGAAAACACAAAACTTTACAATCTTAAATACGCCAGAAAACTTAACATTTTGCTTCTTGGGTATCTGCTGCCGAACTAGGCTTATGGCCTGTGTTTCAGCATACAGCGCCATTCCCTTTGGTAGTGTTAATCGAGCATAAAAATATTATCTATATTTTACATCAAAGAATTAGTGTAATAACTAACCAAAAAAACAATTCTTACTTACATTCGAATATACTATAGTATACGAAATATATTCATATTCATTTATTGGTAATAATTTGATTTCAAGTCATATATCATATTACTTGGAAAACTGTAGCCTATGAGTAAATAGATGATTATTTTAATGGTCAGTGAGTCGTTAACGTAATTATAATTTACCTGTTTAATTGACCAGGAAAATTATCTGCTAACATAAGTTTAATTACCACACGTGGTTTTGTCACACCTACGGTGATTCAACGATTGCGTGACTTATCTCGTTCTACAAACTGATTGCAATTCGAAGTTCGTTATTATGCACAAAGCCGCCGATATCGTGAGATCGTGACGCATTTCGTGATGCACTGTATTCATTATGTTCGTTGTTGTAGGTTGCAATAAATTGTAATTTAGTTGAAACCTTAGAGGAAAATAGTTGAGTGAGTGCAACGACACTTTTGCCGTTATGCTTTTTAAGGGTTCCGTATTCAAAGGGGAAAACGGAGCGCTTTTAAGAGGAGCGGGAAGAGAAGCTCCTATAGAAAAATTGGTATTTTATAAAAGTGATGCTGTCTCGCCGCTAAACGCCCGAACAGAATAGTACGATAAGGACAACTGCAGCTTCTTCAAGTTTTGACTTAGAATTAGCGCATAATTTGCGTTCTAGGAGAAAAAAGAAATCTACTATAGTAAACATTAATCAAATCTAAAAATTTTGATCTTATTTTATAACTGACAAAATAAACTAGGTTTACAGGTTTTCCTTTTTCTTTATATATCATTATTTTTTCTATAAATAATTCACAAACTAGAGATACAAGTTTTGAGAAAATATTATATATTATATTTAGTATATATTTATGTATACTGAATATAATATATTTAGTATATATAAGGTTAGGTTTTTTGCGGTATCCTAAATATTTTAAGATAAGTTTATAAAATGGCTTACTATATTATCGGTGTTTTAGTTTATATACACGTCGAATAACATATGTAGACGTATGCTGTATACAGTTGACGATACGACCATGTTGATGTTGTGCATCTCAGTTAACGCCATAACATCATCATAATTTTTAGTAAAACTGACGCAAACGTTTATAATCTTGCGCGAATCTATATCATCATCATCATCAGCCGGAAGACGTCCACTGTTGAACAAAGGCCTCCCCCATAGAACGCTACAAAGAACGGCTATTAGCCACTTGTAACCACTGGCTACCCGCGACTTTCACGATGTCCTCAGTTCACCTGGTGGGAGGCCTACCAACTATACGTCTTCCGGTGTAGTGTGGTAACCACTCGAGATTCTTTCTTCCCCATCGGTTATCAGTTCGTCATCTATATCATACGGCTTACTAAATGTCGACATCATGATTAATATATTTCGTTTCTGTTTGAACCTGAGAGCTTCATTAAGATCTAAAAAGTAATAGCTACTCCGTCCATGGTTACGTTCAGATTCACACATTTAACATCATTGTAAACCCTTTCAAAGCAGGATCGACTATGAGGCTCTGATAACGATCAAACTGCCGTACTCAGAGACGTTAATTTTAGCTAGTATTACATCGCTATTTTTGTATTGTATTTGAGAGTATTTAATGATGACACATGGGGTGCCGGGCTAGATTTGCACACGGGGGCGAAAATTTAGCCCGGCACCCCAGGTGATCTTCCCGTGGGAATTGTGAGAGAATAAAGGCGGAAGATATCGTAAGAAAATAAGAGGAAAAATATCGGAAAGTGGGCGGCAGAGCCTTCCCACAGTCTATTATGTGTAAAGAAAACGTTGGTAACCTTATTTCATTTGTTTCCAGGGGTGATATCGCGTCGTGTGTCAGAAGCGGACACACCTAACGGCAGCCCGCCCCCGCCCCCGCCGCCCGCGACCGCCGCCCCTCCCCCCGCCCTGCCGGCCGCCGCCCCGCGCCCCTCCCCGCACAACCCCTTCGCAGTGGAGCGGCCGCACGCCGCGCCTCATCTCCTCGAGCGGCAGGGCTCTTTCCGTGGCTTCTCGCATCTCAACAACAAGTTAGTCCACGTAATGTTTTTAAAAGTGGCAGGGTGTTTTATGAATGCTCGCCGGGCTAGCTTGAGACAACTTTAAGCAACACACCACTAAAGTACCGAGAGACAAGTGTGTATTCTCAGTGTTCGTTGTTGAAATTTCTGGTACTTTTGGATAATAACACATGAAAATTCGTATTATGTTCTTTATTAGTGACAAGCACGTTATCGTAGATGGGAAATTTAACTTGTATAGGAGTATATTTTTTATGGTTGCATCATTATCACACAATCACCTCAAGTTGAAAAACGGTCGCCAACTGCCTCATATGAATTTCAGCAACTGTGCTTGATCAAGCTTCGATTCTAGGTTCAGCTTAACATGATATTTTACCACATCATCTCTTACCAACAGATGCGGTAGTGGTCAAAAACTAGCCTATTATAATTAAACTTACTCTCGGCAGTCCGGTGCTCCATTTCTGAAACTGTAGGTGGGCTTTTTGCATGCAGTACTCTAATCGATATATGTGCAGGATCCGAGGAGTATCCCTCGTCTACGCTAGCGTTAATCATCATATTTATATATTGAAGCGGTGAAACCCCAGAAGATCTGACACCGTGCTGGAGTCAACTCCCCATCGGCGATACTGTATATGAATCTTAACCTAACAGGGAACAGTTACCAGGATCGGCCTTCATATGAAAAATGTATTGTTAAAGGTTTCAAGTGGAAATTTAACGCTGCACCCGGAAGTTTTCGTCATCTTCATTTTCATGTCGTCTAGGGCTTTAGTGCGCTCTTACAATTGATTTTTCGCAACACGTCTATCAATAAAAGTTGAACGTGAAACTTGCTGCGGAGAGAACTTTGTTGTTTTATTTGTCATCGCTTATGCAAAATTTATTTCTTAAGTTTACAATAATTATTATTCTGTCTTCACATCATCAGCGTGGTTTTTTTAAGATTGTCTATGATATCAGTCTGCATTGATATTATAACATGGTCCTGGCACTTCGAATGTATATTATTAGGTTGATGATTCGACTTTTCTCGCAATTGTGAATTTTTCGTGGTATAATTTGTTTATAAATATATACACGGGGATAGTCCAGTTGTGTCTGAATCATTCAACTGTGGTTTAAGTGTTAGCTTTGAGGATAATGGGATCAGTAAATGAAATATGTCAATCTTCACTTATCTTTTAAGAAATGTAAAAAAAAAATATCGCGTAACATTCTTCCTAGGTCAATTAAATTTTACTCCTAAAATAATATACTAGAACAAATTAAAACTATGTATTTTAATATTAAAATCATTTAGCTAATAAGGTATGTAACAGCTTTGCGCGAAGTAAGGGCAAGCAACTGGGTGAGTCTGGGTCGTCTTTTTTTAGTGAGGGTAGGATGATACAAGTGGGTAGCGATGGGTAAGCTGACGGGTTCGTTACTCCGCAGCTCGGGGGCTCCGGGGCCCATCGCTGTGGAGCGCCCTCACGCCGCGCCTCACATGCTGGAGCGCCAGGGCTCCTTCAGCTTCGCGCATCTCAACAACAAGTGAGTCGTCTAAACACTCATAACCCGGCCAGAAGAAGACTAGAAGCCCTGCAGGGTCGTCTTCGTAGTGTGTTGTGCGATGCTAACTTGTAAATTTCTAGTTTTTCGGTTGTATTATAGAGATGCCGTGGTAGTGTGGGTTTCATTGTAGGCAGAAAATGCGAAATGCTTGGGTCTTAATAATGTAGCCGTATTATTAGTTATGTTCGTAGTGACTTTATCGTTTATTCCAGATCTCACTAAAATTATTTGTTCGGTTGTTTGTTTTTAATGACCTTAATTATTGTTATGTAAATAACTAAATTTTGCTGGTAAAGACATATGTACCATTCATAAAAATGTATAGAACTTCTACGAAGATGACTGAACTCCGTTTCGAGGAATTTTGTTTTTCTCAGGACGGTCAAAATTTTGTCGCGATGAATCGTGTAAATAGAGATCTAAAATGTGTTATCTAACTATTTCTAAAGATATATACAACATTTTATGATTCCAATTTTTATTCTGATTTCAATGAGAGTATGGTTTTAAAAGAACTTAGAAGACCTCAATAAAACGATTTTAATGTCATTGAGTAAAAATATACGCACTTAAATTATTCAAGCATGGCATGGTTTGATAGATGACGCACTGCTTTTAGTTACTAAGTAAATATTTTAGTATTTGTCGCGTGCAAAGTGTGGAGAGTGAGTTTAAAATGTCGTGATCATTGGAATCGAGTGGAAAAGTTTGATCCTCAACTAACAATCAAAGTTTTTTTGTACTTGTCGTATCTAGAAAGTGTTCATTGCACGATATTAGACTTTCTCGACCAAAGTCACAAAAAATTACTCTAGTAAATAATGTTATAGTTCATATCAACCTGTTTCGAGTTTCGCGGTGCGGTAGGATGCGATTACACGGCTGTTTCGCGCTTTTTCGAAACGCACGATTGAACTACTCACAAGGTTAGAACTCAACCATAAAATTTGCATTCTATCTCCTTATCAAAAAGGCACTAACGCAGATGTAACGCTGTCTTACTTGTTTTATTAGTTTCGATGTAGCTGGACATACCTCGCTACAGAGATTTGTTCGTTATGTAATGGTTTATTATATATATATTTTATGTATGATATTGCAGTTCTGTCATTTATAGTTTACTGTAGGCGACTCGAACAAAATCAAAATCGTTGATTATTCATGACTAAGACATGAGAATAAGTAGGGAATAAATGTATAATATAATAATGCATTTATATCTAACGCAAATATTAATGTGTAAATAATATATAGTTAATGAGAACTAATCTACATAGAGATACTATTTACATATAAATAAACAAGCGCAGCGGTGAGTATGTCCGTGCGTATAGCAGATAGACACGGACCCTCAGTCGCGCGTCCAACGCCTCTGGATAAAAGTGCATGCGGCCACGTAGTCTTCTATTCCTGGTTATTCAATTTCCTCATCCCCTCATGAACAGGTGCAGTGTCGTCTACAGCTGTACTCTCTTTAGAGATTCTCTCGTGTTAGCCTTTAGTACAGTATGGTTTCACAAACTATAAAGAGTATTTTGCGGATTTGGGAAAGAGTTATCTTATTATTTCCTCAAATGTCACCGCCTTCGTAAGGACAGTTATAGTATCTTTCTCTCGTCATATGAACACATAAAAAATATGGTGGTAAGTACTTGACACGGACTGATACAACTTGATCGAAACGTAATTTATATAACACGACTAAGTTCCGTCAATTTATATTTTAAAAACTTGAAATCTTTCTGCTCTACCTGTGTAACCATCGGCATTAAATTGAACAGTTAATTTACGATTTCATATTTTTGGATAACAGCAATAGATCTTTCTTATTGTTATATAATTTTAAAGTTATTTATTATAAATTATAATCTGAAGATAACCCTGTGCATAAGTGGTCTGACATATATTTGATAGTAAAAAAATAAAAATCGGGCGAATACCCGGTCCATCCGTCCCTTAGAGTTGGACATGCTGTGCAAATCGAAGTTAAGCTGTATTACATTTTCGATTTAGTCATCGTTCTTATTATTGAAATAATAATCGATACTTACAATGTTAGAAAATTTAGAATTAGACAGAAAAATCTGTAAACATAAAGGCCAAAGCTTACCATAAATAGTGACAGCGCCTAATATACAAGACTGGTGTCTTGTTGTGTGATGCAGTGATGTTCATTCGCCGGTGTTTCGAAGAGAAATCTTGACTTGAATGTAAATTATACAAAGATAAACTCAACTCGACTGAGATCTACACTTAGACAACTTCATGTGACTACATAGCTTGGAATATAGTCAGATCGTCTAGAATCCTAGAACATTTTATATTAGAAGCATTACTAGAGGGAGCACATTACTATGTTAAGTACCACCAACTTAACTCTGCAGATGATTAGATGGAAGTGCTGTTTGCCAAAGAAAATCCGATTAGCAAACAAACATTTGGTTTATTTCCTCTTTGTACTAGCAGCTGTTTTTCTAAATCTACCTTAGAAGTTTTTGTACGCCCTCACGGACAGTATGATTACCAATAGAATAACCACGAATGCTGCCGCTACAAGTGCTAAACTTAACGTAAATGGATTTCGCAATTCCTTCACCTACATCTGTATAGATAAGTTGGTGGTATTTGTGCACCAGAACATGCAATGACGAATGCAATGCATGTATTGTATAGTAACTTATATGCACGTTGCACCCTATCAACAGGTGAATAGTCACGGTCTTGGTAGGATATTAGCAATTTAAGCATATCTATGCTTTTGTATCTAGGTCTGATAACTATTGTCCGTTATGCCATCGTGCCTTTCTCGATATTCGAAGAATATCTTTACATTATCTTAATGAAGTGTTTAATTATCAGCGTATATATTATTTATTAGACTTTAGTCGATTGTATGTAAGTAAATATGAAAAATGGTTCCCGTTACGGGCCTCTATCATACGCTGGACTTTCAAATACTGAAGGCTTGCTTTAAGCCTTAATAAACGTCTATGGAACCATCAGTTCGAATGTAGGTCCCTTTTAATCTTGCCCAGTGCACTAGACAGTATGGATATCTTATTTTCTATGAAAATAGAGCTTGTTTTTGATAACTAGTGCTCTCAGAATATAGAATTTCAATTGTATAAACTTATTCTAAAAATCGCCCTGCATGACTCATATTTTCGGGTGAATTAGTTAGGTTTTCCTAATAATAAATGTAATATGGGAATCGGTTAATATCTCTTTTTGATAATGTAGGTATTAATACTTTGACGTTGCAATTTGTGATATCTAAGATACAATAGTTATCAAACATAAATACATTCGGAAGAAAAATATGTTTAATTTGTTAATTTCCCGGAACGAATGAGACTATTCACCTTTATTATAAAAGCACAGAAGTAATGAATGTCTTGTATTGTTTGCAGTTCCCCGTTCAAACGGCAGATGTCGCTCCGTATATCCGAGTTGCCGTCCAACTTGGAGCGACAACGCGCGGGCTTGGCCTCTCCAACACGCGCTTCGCCTCCAATCGCTGAGAACCGCAACGACGTCTCCATCGTAGAGGTAAACCTTTCAGCTTTATATTTTTTACTTAGCAAACCAAATGTCTTAATTTTAACTTGAACGCCTAAATAAGGCGAAATTTTGAAGCAATGATAGACGAGCGGTTATAGCTATGGACTGCGGTGCCGCAGGTCTATAGACCTACGATCCCCGCCGCCGACTTGAGCTTCATTGCATGGTGGAAGGCCATTTTACGAATGTCCGCCTGGCTAGCTACCATCCTCAAGTAGAAAATCTCTCGCCAAGCACCTAACAGTGTGTACTAGGAGCGTGACACAGACACAAACAGGCATAAAATGAGACTTAACAACTGTACATCACAAAGTGAGAGGCGAGAGAAGCCACTGATTTCTGAAATACAGTTTAACACTAGTTCGGGAACCTATGGGTTTATTGTATTTGCTGTATCTTATTTTATTTCAATAAAAATAATGTGTTTGATTGTTTATATATAGCAATGAAATTTGGTAAAAGTGACCTAAAGACAAATAGTATAGATTAAACTTATGCTTTGAGAATCGGGAATATAAATTTATTAAATTGGTTCAAGACGGCCCTTTCTCGATTAAATTTGTGACGAACTACATTATCACTTCATTTCATAATTCGCTACCTTCCATACACTTTTATTACCCCCATTCTCCATTCAATATTAAAACAATCGCAATAAATCGCACTGGCCTGTTTGGATGCATCCAGTCCATCTGATCTGAGCTCTAATAACGAGCTTATAACTCTGATTACCTCCTTATTTTGAATAAAATATATTTTCTTATATCTGCCTAACTTGATATTCTTTGAAATTAAAGATGTTTATAATTGTTTATTTCTCAGTATTAATAATATTTTCCTGTTCCATCCTCGATTTCCACATCCTTCAGCTTCTACTTCCGTTACATAGAGCGTTCCCCTGTGTTGGCCGGTAGCCCTTGGGAAACCCACACCGTTGCAAATTATTATTTGTCAAAGCAAAACTTTTACTTGGCGCGGTGTACAAATCACTCTTTGAATATTTGCTCCTCAGGTGTATTGATATTGTTTGGACATATAGAAAGGAGAGACGAAAGAAGATGAACTAAGCTATGTGTAACGGTTGATAAGTCGTGTGAATGGAACAGTTAAAAGGGATAGATTACGGTGAATGTGTTCTGACCAAAAAGATGGCGTTTTTGATACAGGCTAGGTCTTGAGTACTCTCATCAGACGAACGTGTATAAAGAATATTATGTGAGATAAAGAAGCAAGTAAGATACACCAAGATAGTGGCAAGTGGAAATCCGTGGTATCTGGGTACACTTCATGTATGCAAAAGTTTGAAGCCTTTTGTACATACAAAAGGCCTAACTACCTCGTCGCATACTAAATCATAAGTGTGCCCCTCCTAGCTTACTAGTTTCAAGACTTTTTACGTTATTAAGTAAAGGTTTTTTTTTAAATGTAATTACAGGACATCTACATACTGTTAAAAATTGTTCTGCAAAATTAACTTCAGGACAGGGTTAGCCATTTCTATAAATATTCAGTGACTTTAAATACCTGTGACAAATTACAGTAGAACTAACTTTGGGTGAAATAACTTTATTTTAGTAAATAATACGGGATGGGATAACTCACTTGAATAAGTCAGATTCTATCTTCGACTATAGTTTCAACCATATTCGGTGGTATTTTTGATAATTTTGGCGAGAAGTCGACGCGGACGTCCCGAGCTCTCCTTGAAAAAGACCACCGAACGTGGTTGAAACTATACTAGGAGCTATCTGAGTTATTCACGTGAGTTATCCCGTATTATTTACTTAAATGAGTGAAAACCACGTTAGTTTTTATGATAAAACTGGCTTTAATTTAATTGTACATAAATCTTAGTTTTTGGAAAATAACATGTTTTAGGTGGTTTCTTGGTGTTATAGACAGGGGCAATAGATTAAACAATGAATATACGTTTAGGTATTCTTTAATACAATTATAGGCAATAAATGAGATGTTTGTTTACTTGGCAGGATCGCAATACCTCTTCTGACCCAGTAGCGGCGATGTGCCAGCAGCTGTCTCTCGGTCTTCGCGCTCTCACTGAAGAGCCCGTCGAGCCAGTTCAGCCCGTGCAGGTAATATACAATTTTTCACTTGCCGTGGATATTTTTATTGCGCACAGTACTCTTACTAGTAGAACAGAACTTTCGGTGTTATGTAATTATGTATGTTATGTAGATTAAGCTAGCTTACCATACTTACACACGCAGGTTGTACCAGGTAATAGGTCTCTTCAGCAAGAGTCTGTCTTGGTAGGTATCAGATTTTCTGCCTCAAAACAGTAGATTGCAAACAGTAGTCTTTAGGTGTGAAAAGCACTTTTTTTTTTTTTATGCCTGATAGGTTAGCCTTTGACCACTATCTCACCTGATGGTAAGTGATGATGTGGTCGAAGATGTTGTTCAGGCTAACCTAGAAGTACTGGCTCTCAAGGACAGCTGCCGGAACACACCGTTAGGTGCTTGGCGACAGATTTTTCTACTTGAGGGTGGTAGCTAGCCAGGCGGGCATTCGCAAAATGCCCTACCACCATGCTGTAACGACTGCCATCCTAAAACAACAACCGGGACCGACGGCTTAACGTGCCCTCCGAAGCACGGAAGCGCTCAGTAGTAATGTCACTAGCGGTCACCCATCCAACTCATGACCGCGCGCGACGTTGCTTAACTTTGCTGATCGGTTGAGAACAGCTAAGTAAACTTCGCTACGAGCGCTTCAAAATCAAGTGAAATTACTGAGCGAACAAGAGAAGAACTAGTCTGATGATGTGTCTGAGTGATGAGCGCTGTGCTGTGTCATGCAGAAAGAGGATGGTGACACTGCATCTGTAATGTATGAGTTATCCATCAGGCTGGTGACTTTTCCGTCCGATGTTTTTTTTTCTTAAATATTTTTCATGAAGTGATGACTTCATAAAGATATATGTAAGAAACACAATACATCACATGGAAGGCGTCGATATTAAATGGGACTCGACGCCTTCCTCTTTGTTTTCGTGGAGAGATGTTTAGTCTTATCACTTGCCGACAGGATACGATTAATATTTTTTTTTCTTGTTAAGTAAGTGATTATCGTAAAATTACTCGGATAGAGAAAAACCTACATAAAGAACGATATAGTGTCTTATATAATATGTAGGATCATACATGCTATTAACGCTTCCTTATTACATGAGACCCGTTTTTAGGGCCTCATTTGGTGAAAGTTTAGTGTTACAACCTATGCCTGCCTTGAAGGTTTAATTATTTATTTTATATTTTCGTAAGGACCTAATGTAATAAGGTATGTGTGTATTGTTGACAGCCGCTGCCCCACCCGGACGCTTGGCTGGGTCGCGTGGCCCGCGCGCCGGCATTAGGCGCTGCGGGCCGCGCCGCTTCGTACGCGGGCCGCGCTGCCTCCACCAACCCCTTCCTCACGCCCGCGCCCGAGCCACTCGCACCTATATAAATTGACTGCGGCTCGCAACTAACAATGATCACCGTGCATGGAAACTTCTTCAATTAGGATACAATCCGTGAACTAGTTCCAAAATCATGGCCTGCTGTTGTATGTAGAAGTTGTCTACGTTCGTAGACAAATTGAAAAAACAAAATGCGCGTTTAGTTCTTGAAAATAAAACGTTAAAGGAGGAATATCGCGATCCCGAAGTATGATGCTTGAATGGGACTTGATATCAGACATATTGTAATAAAAATTGCTTAATTATATCCCCAATAAAAACAACACGTTTTATAAAAAAACATGCTAGTTGAAGGGATAATCGAGTAAACTGTCCGATGACCAGTGATAACGATATAGCGCGAAAGGAAAAGAAGATAAATTCAAAGATTTCAAATGCAATTGAATTGTTGAAATATTACAACTGTAAGACTAGATTTTCTCAAAATGTTCCTACCGAAGTACACACTGGTGTAATGTTGACCTGGTAAATAAGATAAGCGAATGTTTATGATGATAACGCTCTGGTTTGATAACAGTGTCACGAAGTCAAATGCTACGATTACATTATAGGCGTTTGATGAAGGTTTGTAAACTAAAATATGTCCTCGTCCCGATAACGTAGCATTTAAAGATTTTTAGAAAAGTTTATTTGTGCATAGTTTTTATTAACGTATACTGAACATTTTTGTTAATATATTTTACAATATAAAAGCAAGTGCTGAAGTTACGGGGAGGCAGAAGAAAATATTTTTGTTAATAAATTAGTCCACGTTCCTCGTGAGCAAAACACATAGATGAAAACCCTACAGAGAACCTTATATGAACATTGTTATCATAATGCAAAAAAAAATATTCGAGAAATTTACCCACTGACCACTATAGTTCAGAGAATTATGTGCAATACAGAATGTTTTGTACACAGTTACATGTTTCAACTCATAACACAATAATCTTATGGACATACTTACGATTATGTACTTAATTTGTTATTTATTTATTCGGAATCAATATTTTTGGATGAAACTTAAAATAAACTATATTTTGTTTGATATGACACGGTGCCAGAACAGTGAATGATCGGAAAATGTTTATTAGTATATTAAGTAGCTTAATAAATGTTGTACTTAAAATGCACTGCACTGTGCTTACGCGACGCACGCTAAGACTTCAATATCTTGTACTTATAATTCCAATATATTTTCGTCCGTTCAGTATTATTGGCCGAAAGCATTGTCGACGAACAGTGTACCATGAACAAACGAACAATGCAGTATTTATAATATTAAATCGATTCACTTAACTATAACATAGGGTTTTGGATATATTTTCCTTATTTTTTGTATATAACTGTAAATTTATAGGGTAATAAACTTTTTTACATCATGTGGATCTGTTTTTATACTTTTTTAATTGTTAGGACTTTACAATAGGCGCGATGTCGAACAAATATTCATAATTTTACATTAGTCATTCATAATTTTTTGTACTTATGTGTTATAGTTATATTTTAGGTAGGTTTTTTATTTGTTATTTTTATTCTGTTGTAATTTTGGCTAATAGCAAAAAATTATAGGATTTTGTATTTAGTCGGTGTGATGAATTTAATGAAATGAATGCCTTTCGAAAACGCGAAGAAAGATTTTGTTATTTTAATTAAAATAGGAATTAATTTATTAGGCCAGTTACATACACAAACTACAACCGATTTAAATTATGTATACGACATTCCAAGTTGATTTGACACTAAAAACGCATAATTTAAAATAAATATATGAATGCATATCACTAGCCTTGCGTAAAATGTATCCGCACTAACTTGTACTACGAATTGTAATATTTTGTAATAAAATTTATAGTAGGTACTTAATGAAACTAAATGCTACAACATATTCGTCTTGTATAGCTAGCAAGTAAAATAAATAATGAATAAATAATATATAACGATAACACCGTTAATTAGGACATTAGTAGAAGTCATTACCTAAAAAATATCACCAGAATGAACGAGGAGCTCTTTTTGAAGGAGGAATATATACGCTCAAAATTACAGAGCATGACATTGAATTGGATTATCTTTTACGTGTCATCGACGTTGGAGAGATATAGACCCCGCGGTTCAAGTCACGCAAATATGCGCTATTTGCTCTGTAATCACGCAAACGTTTGGTTCATAACGTGCTAAACAGACACCCCAAAGTACTATACAGACACCACGATAGCATTAAGACGTCTCCTCCGCCTGCCAACAACGCTCACAGAAAAGTGGTAGTGCAATGTGTGCACAAACGTCAAACTCAAATTTTGACAGATATATAACGAGATTTTGTTGTTGTAGCTGGAATTTTATTCGTAAAACCATCTTGTTCACAAAAGAATGCCTTGAAATGCAATACTTCTAACGTCAATAATTGAAGTGAAGGTTATTTTGGATTTATTGCGAAGAAGCAAATTGACGGTTATAAAATGTTATAAGCGCGGCTGCTAATCGGTTCACATCGTTTGCGTGCAAACAGTGCATATTCTCGTATTAAGTTATGAACCGAGCGTTTGCAATGTATTCAATAGTGACAGCAGTGTTTGCGTGATTTAAACCGTAGTGTAAGCAATAGTATTTTATCTTTTCGTCCCGTTTCAATTATGGTTTTGCTCCTTGAAGCTTGTTAGTTTTCGATTCATCTGAAAGATCCAACCTGTTAATGCAAAGTAAATACTTTTTGTTTCACTATATACGTATTGTGCCGCTCAAAACCTTAACTTTTCTAAGTAAGCTTCGTATGTTGGTAAAATCTTATTAGATATGTGATATATTTAAACTGCTAAGTACGGTATAGTAATTGTTTATATCTGCACATATTACGTAGACCGATTTGCACACTTAACAAAATATGAATAACTTTCATAACATTGTTATGTAGTGTGTAAAGGTTATTATATGGCACCATTATAACGTAATCGATCTTATAAAATGTACTTAGGGAATGTTGACGTCAGACCGAAATATATTTTTCGTGTGCTTTGAATATTGAATTGTACTTAATGTAAAATGTTGTTTAGAATATATTTGTTGGGTGTTATTTGTGTATAATATACAGTGATTTATCTATTGTCTAAAGCATGTAAATATCAGCATACATATGTAGATACCTAGGTAACAAAAGTTCAAATATTATAAAAAATAATAAATTATATTTAGTTGCATTATTGTTTTTATTTACCAAGCCCTCGACTAATATTTCGAGGGAATCCCAGGGGACGAATACTTCAACAACTATTTTTATGCGATAAATTGCATACTGATAATCAAGGTAAATCATTCCACTCACGGAGTCATACTACGTTACGTACTACATCTTAGTGTGGATGTAAATGGTTCATCAAGTAAAACAATAAAATATAATAGATTGAGTAGGCAGTACCAGCAGCAACTACACTAAAAAAATGAGCGCGTCATCGCGAGTAGAAAAAATTGTATCAATACAGCCAAATGAAATGAAAACTGGGGATTTCATAAATATGCTATTCAAAAAATGCGAATGTAATATTATGAGAATGTGGGAAATGTCGGCTAGATATAGCGTGCTCAGGTGACCGTAGATATAGCGTGTGAAGGTGAGTGGTTTAGGCTTGAAATCGGAGGACGCGGGTTCGGTTCCCGCCCGGGGCATACATTTTACTCCATTAATTTGTAAAATATTTCATACAATATGTTCGTGTTTTGTCCAGTGTGTTAGAAAAAATATTTTGTATGACTCTGAAACTATGCCCGGTGAATGGCAATAGGCCCGCCCCCTATAACATGGGACCAAAACCCGATTAGTGAGACGAGTGTGTTTACACATCTCTGCCTATTAGGCTATTATTTTTATAGCCAAGATCAAATTCTAGAAGTAGCCCGATTATATGGATTTAAAGATGATAGCATCATGTCTTTATCAATGCTACCTACGAACAAGGGTTAAGGGAATTGAAAAATTTGTAATTATGTTGCACCGCTTTATTAATTTATAGGTACATGAATACATACATTTGTCAACTGCATAAACTTCAGTGCCTACGTACTACCTAAACATTGTTTTATATTGTCTGTAAGTATTCTTCTATACACTTCCGGGTTCGGTGACTAAACATTCACTTAATTCCTTATATATTCAATTACTACGAGGACTAACATCCAAACAATTTCCTCTAATACATATTTAAAAGCAAGAATATTGAC
This sequence comes from Plagodis pulveraria, assembly GCA_963890685.1. Taxonomy (NCBI): domain Eukaryota; kingdom Metazoa; phylum Arthropoda; class Insecta; order Lepidoptera; family Geometridae; genus Plagodis; species Plagodis pulveraria. Next base: position 18,335,957 of record OY982958.1, on the reverse strand, counting down.
TTCACGATTTGGTTTCTTCTTTTACAAACATAGAAAACATCATCGCGTTAATTATTTATTCAAAAACGAGTGCACACAGCACAGTTAGTGTGTAATAACTTTTGTACAAATAGTTCATTGCATATGAATTACATTTTGGTTACTTGATATTTAATTAATACACAATTTAGGCATACAGAACAAAATACATCTTGTTAGACGACGCATGCCTGCATGGAAGTAGTTAATAACAAGACATTAATTGCACTATTGGATAAATTTTACAACATGTACAAATGCAAACGTGCTTCATATTGCTTTAGAGCGAGATGCATAAAACTTTATATATATTATAATATCAACCGACCCCATATATTTGGGATAAGGATAAAATATGATTAAGAAAAAATCATCACTTAACTTTAACAGGTAATATTCACTCAATTTGTATATTATACTATTTCCATTTCTTTATTTTCTCGATGATAGCTCCTGTGAAAACTTGAACGAGCGTTCTTTTTTACACTATATTATAAAAATATGACGTTTACGCACGCACAAGGTTATACCAGAATCTGAGAAACTCTTGTATAACCTTGTACGTGCGTAAACGTCATATTTTTATACAATAATGCATACATAATGTAAAATGGAACGCTCGTTCAAGTTTTGACAGGAGCTGTCATTGAGAAAATAAAGAAATGGAAATAGCATAGCTGATATAATTATAAGCTAGTTCGGTAAACATACAACACGTAACAGAGTGTTATTTTTTCAATATTAATTGTATTATAGAGCTGTAATTTAAACTTTTACTTCGGACTAGGAATGTTATCTACAAATGCAACAATATAATAATTTAATTGGAGCTCGGAACTATAATAGGTTAATTCGTGTTTATTGAAAGCTACACACAATATAACAAGTTGACATAAACATTGAAAATTAACATTTATGCACCATAGTTATACAAAAATATGACTAGCACTAATTTATATTCACACAAAATTCCATAGCAAATCTGGAATGACATTTAGTAGCATTAAAAGCAAAATTCACTAAAACTTATATCACATTTTTTCAAAAATATATATTTCATTATCAAAAAGTCGATTAGGAAATAAGTAATTAAAGCATTACACTAATTTGTAAAACATTCTACAAAGAGCAAAAAAACGTTAAATATTTTGTATAGCTAATAAAACTATATGAGATTACGAGATCTAATAGCAAATAGTAAACTTAGAAATAAACCAAATAAATTACTCTTACCTAATATAATACTGTACGTATATAAAAAGTAATACCTTACAACATAACCAATTAATATATTAAATTCTGCATAATTTTATTCTCTTCATAAATAAATATTTTAATATTACATAATAGGTATTTTCACATTTGCAAATACTACCGCCCTAACAAACATATAACAAGCAAAATCCGTATTTGAGACAAATATACTTCGACAATCTAACGCGATTTAATTCCCAAGAAAATATTCAATTCAATTCATTGGTGAAGTTGATTATTAGAAGTTAAAATTGACCAAAACGTTTGTATTTCACACTACTTGTTGGCGAGCAAGTTGTGTATTTTTTAGTTGGTTTACGCCAATATTAATAAGTACTTTATTGTTCTAGCACTAACTAATCTATAATTTGCATAGCCACATTACAACATTTTCGGATCTACTTTAAATGATTAAAAAACATATAGGGTGCCTTTATATCCCCGACGGGTTAGGCGTTAGTGTCTTAATACCCACGTTTATAGGATAATTATATAAAACAATAATAAAAGGCAATTTTGTAAGTTGGTACAGGTAAACAAAATACTATATTGGATAGTCATAGTAGCCGAACAGTTGCTACTGTCTGGCACGTTATTTTCACACCATTTACTTCTGTTTTGTTTTAAAATTAATTGTACACTACATTTTGAACCTTTGAATAACATTATGTATATAAGTATTTTTGAGTCTTCGCGATTATTATAGAAACTAACGCGTCATAGAAACTAATCAACATTAAACTTTATTTTGTTAAATTTAACAAAATTACTGTTTCAATCATTTAAAATCAGCGCATTGTTTAACGTCTGAACAAAAATAATATTTGCTACACATGATTTTGAATTAATTTAACTAATTTAAAACCATCTATTGTTAACTAAATAATAATCAAAGTTCAAAATGCAATATACAGGTAATCTCTAGAAATTCTCTCCCGCTACACTTCCGCGGCAGAATAATGTTCCACATTCCAAACGCTGCCAAGAAAAGAAACCTTCACTTCGATAATATATTAGCTTGAATATACATGATGCGCAAATATGCTGAACCAGCAGCGGCAGAGATATTAACACTAACTACAGACAAATATTTCTACAGCGCTCAAGTTTACTGGGTTTTACTTTGAAGTGTTTAGTTGTGAGTGGGATCTATTCCTTTTTCTGTATATTGTCGTGGCACCGTTGGCAAACCCTGACGGGGCGAAGCGCCCGCAGCCGGCGAACAGGCGCTTCGTACCGCGAGCAGCGGCCGCAGAACACTGCGCCACACTCGCGGCAATGGTGTCGTCGTTCCAACGCCGTAAATCTCACCTGTCAATCAGTACATCGGTTTAGATATGTAATATAATCACAGATACACCAATTTACTTCATACTCTTTTAATTCTTGCTTACCAGCGGCTCACATTATAATATATAAATATTCAATAAAACTTAGGGGCTGAATCGACACATGGATAGATATTTATACATACTTCCGCGTGTAGATGAAGAGATGTTTTAAGAGGTCCCTCGTTTGTATAACAAATTTTAGCATTCTTTTACATAACATGCGTCTGTAATTTTTCGGGCTCTCAAGGCCAACTGCCGAAACACACTATAAGGTGCTTGGCGGCAGATTTTCTACTTGAGGGTGGTAGCTAGCCAGGCGAGCATTTGCAAAATGCCCTACCATACTACTAGAAATTATGCCACCATTTTACCATATTATCTATACTATACCATACTATATATAAAATTAATAGTGATTTTTGAAATGAAATTCTCGTGAGTTTCACACATATTTAAATATTATAAATTAAACCGGCAAAAACAGTCACGTTGAGGATCGAATACGTCGACCCGGGTTTCGAGCATATCAGATGCTCAGCAGTACCAAATCAAATTTATAGTGATTATTACTTTAATCAGACCTGGCTCACTCTGCACTTTAGGCACTAAGCTACATCCATCATACAAAGCTACGTATATCGGCATATCTCTCAGGACGGGATTATTCTACGGTACATGCCGCGTCAGAAGAGATCAGAGCTATGCGTGACGATGCGATAGAAAGAAAGACGCATGAAATGAAGAAAAAAAAAAGTGAGACTGCCAGACTTAAAAAAGTACTATCTAGCGACTCCCATGCAAAGCTAGGAACGTTGAAAAAGCCTGACGGCTCTTATACGATGTCAGACCAGGAACAGTTTGAACTTCTATTACACACCCACTTTCCAGACTGTCAGATAGACAATGAAGAAGAATGGGAAATAGAAACTATGCAAAAGCCTGGCAATGAAGACTGGGCTTTTGCTGACAAAATTGTGACTGAAGAAGCTCTGCTTTGGGCGGTAAGCACCTTCCAACCATTCAAGGGTCCTGGAACGGATGGAATCTTCCCAGCGCTTCTTCAGTGGACTCTTAACAAGATAAAAACTCATCTTCTGGCCATTTTCAGTTCATGTCTAGCATGGAAGTATATACCTAAATTATGGCGGGAAGTCAGAGTAGTGTTTATACCAAAACCAGGTAAAACCGATTACACCAATCCAAAGTCATACAGACCGATAAGTCTAAGCTCATTCATGTTAAAAACCTTGGAACGACTTTGTGATAAATACTTAAGAAGTGGACCTTTAGCGGAAAACCCTGTCCACAAAAATCAACATGCGTACCAATCTGGCAAGTCTACAGAGACTGCCCTCCACCATGTGGTACACAAGATGGAATCAGCACTGGAAAACAAGCAGTCCTGCTTAGCTACCTTTATTGACATTGAAGGAGCCTTTTAAAAATCACATTTTCCAGTATTAATCATGGACTGAGAAATAGGGGTGTTGATGATGGAGTGAATACTTTTGTTACCAACATGCTCTCTAAGAGAGCAGCGAGAATAGAAACCTCTGGAACAGCCCGTTGTCGTATTACGAGAGGCTGCCCACAAGGAGGAGTTTTGTCACCTCTGCTATGGGTAGTAGTAGTGAATGAGCTGGTTGAACTCCTGAACAAAGATGGTATGGTCACTGTAGGATACGCAGATGACCTAGTCATAATGGTCTCTGGATTGTTTGAGGCAACCCTCTGCGAAAAAATGCAGAGGGCTCTTCACATAGTCGAGGAATGGTGTCAACGTCACAGCCTATCTGTGAACCCACAGAAAACAGAAATAGTCATGTTTACTCGAAAAACAAAGTTAGCAAATTATAACCTTCCTACGCTGTTTGGAACAAAATTGACCCTAAGTAAGGAGGTTAAATATCTAGGCATTTGGCTTGACAGCAAGCTTTTGTGGGGAAAACACCTTGAACACATCACAACAAAAGCTACAAAAATTTTGATGCAAAGTACAAGAGCAGTAGGGAAAGACTGGGGTCTGAAACCGAAGCTCTGCCGATGGATCTACACAGTCATAGTACGACCTGTCCTCACCTACGGCTGCGTAGTGTGGTGGCCACGAACAAGTCTGGTGACTACAATAAAGAAACTGCAGCAAACCCAAAGACTGGCTTGCTCTTTGATCAGCGGCTGTATAAAATCAACACCATCAGCTGCCCTTGATGTCATCCTGGGTCTGACGCCACTGCATCTTCATATACAGCAAGAAGCGATGGCGGCAGCACTAAGGATAAAGTCAACAAACCAGTGGATAGCCACGGGACAAATCACAAACCATTGTCGAATACTAGACAAGGCCACTAAAATAATCCCCGAATCAAAGCAAGGCACTGACAAAGTAGCCAGTACCCACCTTGACAATAAGAAGTACAAACTGGCTACTGAGAACAGTGCACTGGCAGATCTAGTGCCGACATACAATATCTACACAGATGGCGCAAAAAGACTGGTGCCGGTTGCGGTTACTACTCACCGGAACTTGGAATCTCAGACGCAAAAGGGCTAAATAAGACCACCACTGTAATGCAAACAGAGGCAATGGGCTTACTGCTAGCTGCGAGGGCAATATCACATCTAGACATAACACCTAGTTTAGAAAGTGAGCGTGAGGACAAGCTCCTTTTTACTACAGACAGTGCGGCTGTAATATATGCACTCAGAAGACCAGTAACCAGGTCTAGAGTCATAGCTGAGTGTCATTCTGCCTTACAAAGGCTGTCAAAAAACTACAGGATAGTGATAACATGGACAAAGGGACAAAGTGCATGCCCGGGTAACACCATGGCAGATATTCTGGCAAAGAAAGGAGTAGTACGGGAACTACTACGTCGTCACACCGAGAGAGAACAACAAAACCTGTGGAATAAGACAGAGGATTGTAAACAGACAAAGGCCATGTTCCCAACTCTAAGTAAGAAGCTGACAAACAACCTGCTGAAACTAAAGCGTGCGAAACTACGCATTGTAGCAGGCCTTATCACAGGTCATTGTAACCTGAATTACTTTCTGCATAAAACTGGAGCAACAGACAGTCGTCTATGTAGAGGCTGTATGCTAAAAGATGAGACCGTGGAGCATGTACTGTTGCACTGCGAAGCCACGGAACAGATAGGATTTACAATCGGACTACAAGAGTCATTCTCATCGACGACATCCTCACCACCATCACACAAGTCACTGGAGCAGCTATGCCAGCGACCCAAGGTCCTTCTCCGCTACGTTAAGGAGTTGGGATGGCTTGGGTAGAAGCTGGCGAGAGAAATGCACAATACACCCCAAGCGGGACGTCAGTGCAGGACATATCGCCCCCAAATAGAATAAGAAGAATAAGAATAAGAAGACGCAAAAAATGAACTTTATTGCTTCGTAGCTAAAGTAGCTTATTTGGTTGGCTTTGCGGAGTGAAACTTCTGGTTCTTTGTATTCTGTGTTATTAAAATAATAATCATATACTTTTGCAAAAGGGTTTAAAAAATCGTTTTGACAAAGATGAAAGAGAAACAGTTTTAATAATTATATTTTATATGTCTTTGACTCTTGGAAAAGGTGACACGGCAAAAATGCTAGGATTTATAGAACTGTTAGGTCTCAAAGATGACCGTTAATAAGTTACGACTTACTTGGCACTGAGTGCAGTAGGGAGCCGTGTCGTCTCGTATCCAGTGGTCGGCCGGACCACCTTTAGCGCCCGAAGCACTACTCATGTCCGGCGCAGACCAACGAAATATCTGCATTGGAGAGAAAATAATACACTATGATTAGAAATATAACTCAATGATACTTAAACATAACTAAGGTAAAAAATATACTATATTTTACTGTCAACTTGTATGTAAATAATAACTATTGAATAATAATAAATTTGAAGCGCTCGTAGCGAAGTTTACTTGGCTGTTCTCAACCGATCAGCAAAGTTAAGCAACGTCGCGCGCGGTCAGGAGTTGGATGGGTGACCGCTAGTGACATTACTACTGAGCGCTTCCGTGCTTCGGAGGGCACGTTAAGCCGTCGGTCCCGGTTGTTGTCTTAGGATGGCAGTCGTTATAGCATGGTGGTAGGGCATTTTGCGAATGCCCGCCTGGCTAGCTACCACCCTCAAGTAGAAAATCTGTCGCCAAGCACCTAACGGTGTGTTCCGGCAGCTGTCCTTGAGAGCCAGTACTTCTAGGTTAGCCTGAACAACATCTTCGACCACATCATCACTTACCATCAGGTGAGATAGTGGTCAAAGGCTAACCTATCGAGCATAAAAAAAAAAAAAAAAACTATACATAAACTTTAAACCGGATTCGAAGCAATGATGGCCAAGCGGTAATAGCTATGGACTGCCGTGCCAAAGGCCCATGGTCCAATCCCAACCACCGGCTTGTACTTCACCGCAAGGTAGAAGGGCATATTGCAAATGCTCACCTGGCTAGCTACCACCCTCAAGTAGAAAATCTGTCACCTAACAGTCTGTTACGGCAGCAGTATTTGAGAGCCAGTAAAATTTGAGGCACATGACACTTAACAACTGTACAATGCGATTAAAATAAGAATAGTTAGGCTCTCGGCTAACTTCACTCATATTCACTCTAATAAGTATGATCAGCAGAACAAACTTAAAAATAGAGCCGTGCCATATATTATTTATACGTAATTTGAAATGAGTGACCCGAAATTGTTAATTTTAATAAATTCGTATTTTTAAGGTTGACAGCACAGACGCAATCTTGGTTTGATGACAACGCGGGCGTCATGGTCTCATTTTTCCGACAGTGTACTACTACGCGACACGTTTCCGAGTGCTGATCTTCTCGTTTAATTTGTTCTTGTTGACAGTTTAATTTGTTTTTGGTGATTGTTATATTTGTTTTTGTTACCCGTTACGATGATGACGATGAGTCTGACTCAGTTGGCAGGACATGCGGCTTCAAAGAGCTAAGCGATTCAAATTAAGATACCTTAATAAAAAACATTGCTAAGAAATAAAATCAGTTCAAATTATTTATGTGTTTGCTGTACCTACAGTCACCTACAACTTCGTTTTTAACACCCTTGCTCGTAAAGTGAGCTTTATTATATCGTTTTTAGGGCTATAAACCGAACTATAACACCCTCGTGCATAATAATATTATACACTAGTGCGTAATGGAATTAGCCCTACAAAGTTAAGTTGATACCTAACTGCAAATTATATGCGAGTAAACAGAGCATTTTCAGTTTAATCGGGTAATTTATCCCTACTAAGTTAGTACCTAACTGCAAATTACATGCGCGTAATCAGAGCATTTTCAATTTAACCGGGTAATACAGATTTGTAACATCAAAGAGGTTTATATATGTAATCAACCATCATACATTTGCAGCGCGCAAAAAAAAAAAAGTTGCGCGCTATTTTCCATAACTTTAACGTATGTTGTTTGTATCACATTTGTGCATTTTTTTTTCTTGCAAGGGTGTTGAAAATGTGCATATGAAACTCGTGAGCAACTTGCTCAATATACACTCGGCTGATTTACGCCCTCGCCTACGGCTGGGGCTGTAACACACAGCCTCGTTTATAATGAGCGACTTAGCTCACTTGTACCATAATCTACTATTACCTACGTATGACTACTTGTTTTTTTACACGCCTGCCCACATAAACGTGTGTTAAGTTTTCAGGGTTCATGTATGTATGTATGTTTGTGAGTTTCCTTATTTCACAATAACTTCTAAACGGCTTAACCGATTAATATACGAGATTTCGTTAGATTTATCTTGATAGCTCAAGTGACACTATGTACGTAAAAAAAGTGGTAAAAAAAAATACGTTTCCTGAAAGGAAGACTATGCGCCGAACGAAACAATTCAAAAGAAATAGCTTTTAAATGGTAGGACGGACGTATGGAGTAGACTCAGTAATCAGTTAGTTAGTAGTCAGCTCAGTTATCTCGTATATAATTATCCCTTAAAAGGAAGTACTTTATTATCATAAGTGTAAAACATGATAAAGGATAATTTTGCAGGTTTTCAGGTAGCATTTGTCAGATTGTTTTAGTATAGTCTCTAGCGTTCACCGTCAGTAGGTAGAAGAGAATACTGTACACTAAAGAACAGTGTAGTATAAAAGAGTACCTATAGTATATCAGAGTAGAGTATGGTCCAGTGCAGTAGAGTAAATTAGGGTAAAGTACAGTACAGAAATATTTTTAAATTATTAGCCTGATGGTAGAAACTATAATATGCATATTGTATAATAAATTATAAAATGATGTAATAGTAATAATTGTGAAAATGTATTTGTACAGTACAGTAACTACAGTCTCTTTTATCTCTTATAGAAAGGTAAAGTAAAGGAGAGTTCAGTAGACTGTAGTACAGGAAATTACCTAAGGTAGAGTAATCACTACTGTCCCTTACAGAAAGGTAGAGTTGATTAAGTATGTTACTCCGTAACTTAGTATGTAACTCACTAACATTAGAATGATAACATAAGAGAAGAATAGATCAAATCAAGTATAAAAAAATGATATATAAAAACAAATTGACTCATTTAGTTTATAAGATAGAACCTAAGTTGACAACAATAAACATCATAGTAGTAAATAAGTCAATGATGCATGGAGTGTGATAATGTATAAAAAAATTAAATTCAATTTTTAAATTTATACTAATCCAAAAAAAATCTAAGAGTATGGACCATGTGTCTGTAGTCCATATTTTAAAATGTAAAAAAAAAGTATGTTACCCTGCCCCTGGCGTCCCCGACGGCGAGGCCGCGGCCGGAGCGTGCGGCGCAGAGCGCGCTCACGGCGGCGGGGCACGCGTTGTCGCGCCGCTCGTATGCCGTGTGCATCGTCAGCTTGCCGCGCAGGATCAGCCGCCGCTTCCATTTTATACCACTATCTGCAATTTTTACTGTCCTCAATGCAACGCCCAACCAACACAAGCATCGACGGTCACACAATTCTTAAGAATACTGTCAATGCTATCTCAAGCCACGCCAAACTACAACGTTCAATCTAAGACTATGGAAATGCAAAGACATTTTCATTGAAGTTATTTTTACCACCGTACTCAGCTCTGAATGACGCTTGTTGCTTGTAACCACGAGGCCCTCATGTAATTTATTTTATTTATCTATATAATATTTTAAAACCAAAAGCTATACAAATTTCTATAACAATAAGTAAATAAAACAGAAAGCCAATAACAGGTTTTCACTCATAGAGACTTAATAGAAGTAGATTATGCGAACACTAACTCAACATGTTAACACAAAACCTACACAATTACTATGATATAAAAAACTGTAAGCAATATTCTAAGTATAATACAAGTATTAACCCTTTCTAACTTCTAAAGTATTTAAAGATGCGATAATCCCCACGCTTGGCAGGCCCCTTTTGCCCAATCTTCTAATATTTTTCCCTTCGTCGCCTTCTACGACTAGGACTAGGAAAGTATAGGGCAGTTTGCATGCATTCTAGCTCGGCACAGAACAAGTGAAAACATGTAATTACAAGATAAAATTACAGCACAAAAACACAGTATTCACGAACCTGTATCTATTGTAGTGATTGGAGGTTTGCACGGTTTTGGAACGTGTGCCGGCGACGCAGGCGCGGAAACCACGACGAATGACTCTGTAAGGCTGGTGTCAGACTTGCTTGTCCTCAGCCCGCCTTCCGGAGCTGTTTCCATAGATGTGTTAGGCGTTTCTAGGGAACCAGTTTCGCTGGATTCACCTATACTACCACCACCTACAACGAAAGTAGGCAATATATCAGAACATTAGTGCCTCATATTAAGGTAGACAATTTATTCGCCCATTATGAATACTATATGTATTGGAAGACTGAATATGAGAGTGGAGCAGAACTGTAAAAATGACATAGCCAAGATGAAGCATATACATACTGGTATATATTAATTTTAAGAGTTGGTCTATGTTTAAAAAATATGTAATTATACTTATTATTCATTAAATAATTAGTGGTCTCGAATAATTACAAATATTTTTTATGCTGGGTTGATGTAGAAAGGAATATAAAATAGCGCCGAAAATCATTACCTCTCACTTGGACACCATTGCTTCTAGAGTGTACAAGTGAGAAACTATGATTTTCGACGCCATTTTAGAATCGTTTGTTTATTAAACCGGGTTATAATACCAAATCAGGTAAATACAAAATGTCCAGATTAGGCAAAAGTTACATCAAACATCACACTAGAGAGTATACTGCTTTTAACTCACTTTTTCTAAACAACGGATTTGCCTTAGACTTCCGCCTTAGTACAACATTCCCTTGCTTCTGCAATTTGCTTCTATGCGTCAACGCGTCTTGATCCTCATTGACGTCGTCCGCATGTTCACATTCTGGTTTAGCTTCATCGCAGGGGTCTATAACTTCTTCCTTTTGTGGTCCTTTTTCAGTTTGCTCGGTATATTCTGTGTCTGGATGTGATTCCTCGTTATCGCTGCATATGTCTTTTTCGTCATGCCTCCGAGCCGATTCTTTGGCGCTCGTCTCGCAAGCGTCTGACAACGAACTTTCCGATCCTGATTTTGTTAAGCTACCTGTGTTTATAAATTTTTTGATTAATGTTTCATTCATAAATTTTACCTGCGTAAATTTCAGAATACGGAGAAATATATAATCAAAAACTACCGTCTTAAAAACAATTGAGACAGACAATGCATCTATATTCTATGAAACAAATAAGATGACTAAATCAAGATGAAATTACTTTTATAGACGGATGTACGGATATCGGGGGATAGGGCATGGGAGCGTGGCAGGTGTCGCCTGCATGCGGTCAATCTGACCCTTTGTACGAGAGGCGGATATGCGCTCCGCTTATTGGAATAACAAATACCGAGTGCATTACGTGATTTAGATACTTTTATAAAATGCCTTATTGTTCAGTGCTAACCTGCAAAAATTGGTCGACCACAATAAAGACTAGAGCAAGTTTTTAACATTGGCAAATAAAGTAGGAACAAACTGGCGACATTGGAACACAGAAATAACTTAACTTAGTGAGTGATGGAATATCTCTCATATATTCGTAGGGGCCCAAACAAGCAGAAAAAAGACACAAAAGAGTATTATACCTACCATGTTTTTCCTGTTCCTGCGACATACTCATCTGTTTGACTAGCGCCTCCACTCGTTTTATTGCTGCCTCTCTATCACACGACTCCATATCTTCAGTCTTTATCTCGCTTTCCGTTTTTTCATCTTGCTGTGACTTTGAGTCCTCTTCTGTCATCGTATCATGTTCTGATTTTATGTCTTGTTCGGTCTTCAAGTCTTGTTCTGACGTTAAATCCTGTTCTGATTTAAACTCTTGGTCCGATTTAAATTCTTCACTATCTTGAATGGAGAGTTTGTGTTCTCTGCCTTTATCAACGTCAATGGATGACGTTGGATCAATGCTGCATGCTTCCATGCTTTCAGGATGTTCTTCTGCTGTTTCGGCTATGTAGTCTATTGACCACATCTAAAAATGAGTTAAGAATGTAAAAACATGTTGTGTTCTATAAAATATTTGCATTTTCTGGAGATAGTTCTGAGATTGTTGCATTGCAAAATAATATAGATGCTTCGATACTCTTTAATGCCAAATAAAATGTCTGTAAATGATATAAACGAACAATTTGTAATTAAATTAGTCGAATATAACATATTATTAAGTAGTTTCTGAAAAAGTGATACTTACAACAGCCTAAGCTTGAGCCTTAGCTGATTGAAACTAGCCAGATAAGAAGGCCGGAAGTTTTTGGTATTGTGATGTAACAATTACGCGGCCCAACTGATGTTAAACGATAACCTCTGCCTATAACAGATACATTTCGTCACTTGAGACGATTTGCACTGCACGTGTCATCCTGAGACATACAGTTGTTAGGTCTTTGTATGAACCTGTAAATTTACTGGCTCCTAAGGAATGCTGCAGAAACACACTGTTTGATATTTGGGGAAAGTTTTTCTAATTGAGGCGGGTCAGGCAAACATTCCCGAAATACCCTTCCACCATGTGGTGAAGCTCAAGCCGGCGGCGGTGGGGTTCGAACCATGGACCTGCGGCATGGCAGTCCATGGCTATTACCGCTCGGTTATCATTACTTAAGAAACAACCTATTTAACTCATTAATTACATATATTTAATATTTTAAAACAACAGAATAACAAGAGATATTATAAGTATGTACATTATTTTTCACTCACTCTAACAACGCCATCTGTGGAGCCAGTCATAATAACATTGAGCGGGTCCCACTCCCTAGTTTGACTGAACGCAACGCACAACACTTGCTGCGAACGCTCGCGTCCTCCAGCCGTGTCCACTGCGCCTAGCTGTTCGCCGTTTATAGACCATGCGTATAGCCAGCTACCACTGCAGGTTGCAATGTCACCCTGTGTGAGGGAGAAATACAATGATAAAAATGTCGTTTTAATATTGTTTTGTTTGCAATAACGCCTGCTTGGCGAATTACATTACAAAATTACAAATTTACGAGAGAAAAAATGATAGTCATGTGCGGGATTCGAACCCGCTTCCATCCACCCCTTTAGCCGGGAAATGCTCTAACCCATTGAGCTAAAATGACACCACGACTCATAACTTTAATATTTGCTCTCGTTCTTCAACCATCGTATCGGGATGGAGCCGTACCTATAGTTCAACTTGCGCTGTACTACAAGACCAATTTTGCAATTGGTTTTAAACTTGTAAATGATGACGCAACCTTATAAGTTTAATATTGTTATGTTTGCAATAACGCCTGCTAGGCGAATTATAAATTGTAATATTTTTTCTCTAGTAAATTTGTAATTTTGTAAAATAACAATGTTACTTTGAAAATTCAGTTTGAGATTTAGATATCACTTTTTCTTGAGTTGTTTACTCCTTATTACTTAGTCGACGTTTGTGGGGGCAAGTGGTAATCAATTATACAGCCTTAGTATAATTGATTACCACATGTCCCCACGAACATCTCCCATGCGGTGGTGGATGGGTAAACTAAATACGCGATACAGAGATAACCAGAACCCGAACAAATTGCAATTAACTCCTCGTTCAACTTCCTAAACGGTGTACTGGTCATCAAAGCTCTTGAATAAAAATTTACCATGCGTGATAATTGATTCGCCGGAGTAAATCGCAGATTCAATGACACCGCTTTGCCTTTAGAAATTTATGGAGAATAAGAGTGTCTGAAATATGCTAGAAAACATGTTTTCCTACGTTCAGCAGATCTAAAGCCAAGTGGCGACTCTAGTTCTTAGTCAGTCTGAGAGCAATAAAAGTACATTAGCTCGTTGTTACGGTCAATATATTGATTGCACTCACCGTAAGATCGTCAATAGCGAGTGCAGACACGGGCGGCGAGGGCGATGTTCTCGTCGGTATAAGTTGTCTCACAAACGCTCCTCGCTCGACATCCCATACTATCACTTGTCCATCTCTACTCCCGCTCACTACCAGATTATAAGCAGGGCTGGCTGCGAGGCAAGTGACTGCTTCCTCGTGCCCGTACAGACACACTTTAACCGCAAGCCTCCGGCGGCGTGACCAGTATTGCCATACTGTGACGACCTTTCATAAATCAAACATAACAACATGCGTTAAATGTTGAAAACCAAAATTGCAACAGCAAAATGTCCACAATAAACTTCTACCTCGGTCAACAAGAACACTTTCAAAACTGTGCCAAATTATAGTTTAATTCAATTGCCTTAATTATGTATTATATATAATAAACCAAATTGTAGAAGACGCTTGTTGAATCGAATTGAAGCTTGTTGAAGTCGATTGTTGAAGATTATACGCTTTATTGTCTACGGAATACTGAATTAAGAGACTCAAGGCGTTGAGAAGTGCTTAATAGCTTTATTTGAACAGTTTATCAGCGAAATATATTTAGTTTGTTGCAGTAAGAAAATTGTAAGTCAATTTTGATCATATTTCTAAGTCTAAGTTAAATCCAAAATACAATTACGTTGGTAACGAAATTATCTTTAGTATTTATGTATACAACCCGTGGGGTGCCGGGTTAGAATGTCACCTCCCCATTTCTTCCCGTGGGTGTCGTAAGAGGGAACTAAGGGTAAAGTGCGCCAAATGAGAAGCATGCCACTTCTCACGTGTATGTGAGTAGGGTGTTGTATACATTAGACGCACAACAGGGCTGTATACCATCTTACTGCCCTGCCAGGGTTTCATACAATATGTTTTAGTGTTTCGTCCAGTGTATTAGAGAAAACGTTTTGTATGACCCTGAAACTGTGCCCGGTGAATGGCAATAGGCTCGCCCCATATCACATGGGGCCAAAACCCAATTGGCGAAACGTGGGTGTTTAACACACCTCTGCCTACCCCTTCGGGGAATATAGACGTGATTTATGTATTTTAGACCGACTAGTTAATTCACATTTGCTTTAAAAGTTATGTGCATAATAAGCTTTATTTCGCTTCTCATCAAAATTTATCGCAATGTCAACTATCACTGCCTCTCTTTTACTCCTAGTCCGATAGTGATGGAATTTTAGCAATTTTCAGCGTCTTAAGGCATCTTAATGTCACACAGCTAATTCGAGCGGCAATACAAAATATTTATTTTTTTATGTACAATAATCAAGGGGCTACATTATTAAAATACAATAATATTGAACTCACTGTGCTAGTTCCAGCGGTTACGATTGTCTTCGCCGAAGGACACACACAAGTCACAATCTCTCCACAAGCTTGCGCGACCGTCTCACAGACAAACACGGCCTTGTCATTGTCATAGTTCCCGATCCTTAGAGAATGGTCCGCGAATCCCCACGCCACGTACTTATTGTACGAAGGAGGCATCAGGACTTTGTTTTGTTCTACAGCTAGGATTGCTTTGTCAGTGTACAGGATTTGACCCACTGGGCCTTTCACCTCTGTAATAAGAGATAGTAATATTTCACAGCAGAGTGGTGTCGAGTCTACACCAATTCTCCAAAAGTAAAACACTCTAAACTATGGTAGTCCTTATTACGTTCATTCTAAAATTCACATTCGAGTAACATTTAAAATTGCCATTCTAAAAACTAAGTCTTTTTTCTATTGCTGGTAATTTTGCATCAATTTAGAGAGAACCAAGTTACATAACTAAATTTGTGTAGAACATCCCACAATTGAACACGAATTTGAATTATTTGAATTCTAACATAAACAAAATAAGG
The DNA here is from genome assembly GCA_963890685.1 of Plagodis pulveraria. Classification (NCBI taxonomy): domain Eukaryota; kingdom Metazoa; phylum Arthropoda; class Insecta; order Lepidoptera; family Geometridae; genus Plagodis; species Plagodis pulveraria. The sequence continues at coordinate 18,320,119 of OY982958.1, read as the reverse complement.
ACTACCATAATTTAATTTGCAAGTATATATTCTTTTGGATTTTGGCGTGAACAGAATTAGAAATACCATAATTTATAGAATTTCCAGCTTAGATAATCTGTATAGAATGATACCAGTTTATTCATAAACTGTACGTGTAGCACACCGTTAGTTGCTTGGCGATACTTTTTAATTATAAGTATGTTAAATGTAACTGAAGTATTGACCCATTTGATAGACATAAAAATCTAACGTTAAAACGAATCTCAATAGATTTAGTATTCATGCTTTTCTAAAATTCACCCTACCTTTGACAGGTTGCAACGAAGGCCTCAAGTTTTCCAAATTATGGAAAAACAATTTCTCCGGCGGAATGATTCCTTGTGATGGTATTATGTTGTTTGGATCCAGTATTGTAGAACTCCTCTGTGACATTTTCTTGCTTGGATGCGCTTTTTTGAATAATTGCTTTGGTATTTGGCCAAAGTTGTTTATGAATCCAATTGTAGCATTTTTCTTTAACGGATCATCAATACTGAAAAACAAATCTTACATTTAATGTAAATACATTTTCAATGTGTAATTTAGTTTTTATAATTCACAAAACATATTAACACAGGATTTTAATATTCTGACAGTTAGTTAATGTTATTGTGACGGAACAAGCTCGATGCCCACCTGATGTTAAGCGGACAAATCCTTTGCCTAGAGACATAGTTGTTAAGACTCGTGTGCCTGTAATTTCACTGACTCTCAAGGACTGCTGCCGGTATGCACCGTTCGGTGCTTGGCGTCAGATTTTCTACTTGAGGGTGGTAGCTAGCCAGGTGAGCAATCGCAAAATGCCCTTCCACCATGCGGTGAAGCTCAAGCCGGCGGTAGGAACGAACGAACGAACCAGGGACCTGCCGCACGACAGTCCATAGCTATTACCGCTCGGCCATCATTGCTTCAAAACTACTAGTAACGAAATATACCGTATACGGTGCATTTTTTACGATACTTGATCTGATTTCAAAGCCAACGTCTAGTCGAACCAAATGTAAAATTCTATAAAAATCAATATCGGTCTCATAGAACATATGTATCAGAACATAATATGATGATTTAATAGTCAATTGAACTTTATTAATTTAACCATTTGGTATCCCAGAAACCGAAAAAGGGAAGACAACCTAAAAGATGGGATACTTTATTATAATTAACATCCTAATTTTAGATTTATTGTCTAGATAGCAGGTATGCATCTACCATCGTAAAATGTATGTTGTTGTAATAAGAAAGAATATGGACTTCATTATATAAACATAAAAACCATTTATTGACAATTAAAATGTGTACAAGGTTAATTTTGAAGCCTCTGGTCCTCGACGTAGCTTAAAACTGTGTTTCGAAGACCAGATCCTTCTCCAATGTAGGACTATATTTAACATAAGTTATGCCATTATACAATGATTTTGATTTTTTTCATATAAACATTTATGGATGTTTTGTATGTGTGTGGATGTGGATTTGCGTGGGGTGTATGTGACGGGGTGTGAGGGGTGTTATGTGGAATGATGAGATTAGGGAATAGCAGGTAAAACCTGGATGAGACTTCCTAGAGAGAGAGAGAGAGAGAGAGAGAGAGAGAGAGAGAGAGAGAATATTGAAGAGGTCGGAGGAGGCATTTGCCAAGTCTGAAATAAAGGCTGCAAATAAATAAATAAAACTTTTTATGTCGAGGTCTTCTCTTCGTAAATGTTTAACCAATTCACTCCCATGAAGCGTAGGAGGCGAGGAGCAATAACCAACAAAAAAAATACACGTGAAAAACCAACGGATATCTTTAGACAAATATCAAAAAAATATATGAAGTTCTAAGAATTATGTTACACTTCAAATTCAAATTATTTATTTGCCATAATGTAGGTACCGTCTTAACTAAAATAATACCTATGTGACTCTACAGTCTACATTGAACCTTAACCTTAACGAAGTGCAAACTACTAGGTTCATCTAATTAAATTTAGCAAATTATTATTAAAATATCATTTCGTTTACTTACAAATTATATTATTAATGTCAATAATTAATTTATAATTTAATTGTATGAAATTCATCAATAATATAATAAACCTTAGCAATAAGAAATTCCTCTAATTTCAATTTCAATATTTAAGTCTTCTTTGCCTCTTTTATGGTTTGCGGTAATTTATCATATATCCTTTAATAAAGTATCCTTTTGCCAAACACACTTTTACTAATTAAAGCCTTTTTATATAAGAGCGCATTGTATATTATTATATCGTTTTGTTGCCAACGTTTTATAGTCACTAACATTATTTTTCATGAAAATAGCTGCTTCATAAATATACATAAACAAAAGAGTGAGAAGTTTTAATTTTTGAAATTACGGCTTACAGGACTCTCTTAATTCTAGTCTACATATGGCACGAATGCATTTTCTGAGCTTTAAATGCTGATGCTTTTTCAGTGGCATTTCCCCAAACTAGAACACTTACTTGTAAATATCAACGTTGCCTTCGTAGAACAGATGATGGAAAACATTGCTAGCTTCAACGGCCGCTTGTCCTTGCTGCTTGTATCCAAACACTAGATCTATCCAATGGTGCAGCCTGTGTGATACGAAGTCAGATTCCAAAGCAGCGCGGTGTAGACGTATAAATTCGCGCGGATCACCTCGTGCCCAAGGCGGTAGGACTGTATCACCTAACGCTACTCCAGATTGTTTGCTACCTACAACGAAAAAGATACTCATTTTAGTAAAGAATACGGGGTAACTCACGTGAATAAGTCAGATAGCTCCGACTATAGTTTCAACCACGTCCTGTGGTCTTTTTCTAGGAAAGCTCGAGACGCCCACGTTGATGTCTCGCTTACCACTTTTATAATGATTAAGAACTCATTTATATTGGCCACAATTTGTTTTACATCTTCACTTTTTACATGTGACAGGCCTGCTTTTGTCTACATATAGTTAGGCAGAAAAGGTTCATTCTCAGCTTATCCTATAGTTTGTCTGTTACCATAGCATTACTATGAAAGTGTACGTTGTGTAGGACAAATAATATATTAACCAAAAATAATGATGTGTTTTAAAATGAATACCTAAATCAAAGTTGTTCGAGTTGACTAAAAACTCTGGTAGGTAGAAGAACTCTGGGATCAGTTCTTTCACGTCAGCCATGTTGTGACGTGATGCCGAGTTCCATGCTTCTTTTATTGAGTGGAACATTCTGGAAAAAAAAAGAAAAATGTAACGTATTCTACTATTACTTACCAGAAAATAGAAATAAACTTGTTTTTGAAAAAAAATATACTGCTAGTAAAATTATAACTGGCATAGTTATATAATATAAACTAAACTTATTGAAAATTTGCGATAAAAATCCAATATAACTATTAAATATTTGATATATTATATAAGTGACATATTGTATGTAACGTTACCTATCCGCCAAATCGAAGTGGCCTCCTTGTAATCTCAAAAAATGTTGCGTGAAAGGTTCCATGCGTACTAAGTACGAACAAACGATCATGGCCGATGAGTAGTGAGTTCCGTAGTGGTACGGAGGTGTTTCACCGTGTGGGTCGTCCCATTCCTGACAAAATAGATAAATTAGTAAATAAACAAGGAAAAAAAATCATAAATAAAGTGATGTATATGAAACAAAGAAGAGGTCAATTGTTTCAGAATGTTTGAAGCGTTCGTAGGGGAGCTTGCCTAGTCGTTCTTTATCCGTCAACTAGGATGAGTAACGTTCAATACCGTGCGGTCATTACTTGGATGGTTGCTAGTAGCATTTCCTGCTGAACGCTTCCGCCCTCCTGAAGCATTTAAGCCGGTGGTCCCGGTCGTTGTCTTGGCAAGGTTGTCATCATTGCATGGTTGTATGCTCGCCAAGCTAACAACGACCCACAAAAGAAATCTGTCGCCAATCCAAAAAAACCTACAGGTGTGTACTGACACTTACTATACTGGCGCGTACTGTACTGTCCTTGAGAGCAGGTTCCAATTATTGGAATGGAAAATAGATGGATGGTAAATATGCCTAACCTGCTTATTTACCATCTTCAACTACATCTTCACTTACCATCAGGTGAGATTGTAGTCTAAAGGGCAAGCATACCGGCAAAAAAAAAGAATGATCTTGAATTATCGGTACATATCTTGAACACATTGAATATTATTAACAGTATACAACAAATACAAATAATTGATAGTCATTGTTCCATCTTACATACATATTCCAGCATACCTTATATCTTTTCCTAAATTGTTCTAACCGATCAGGGCTCTGAGCGCCCATCGGCTTCATTAGATCTCTGAATGTGGCCGGATCATTGAGGTCCAGTTCTAAAGAGTCGTAATCAGCTAATATCCACGGGAATACCGGATACTGCATGAGATCATTGTACGATCGACCAGCGAGCGTGTTCAGGTGCATTAGGTACTGGAAGTTGGATATTTCTCCTCTCTGCAACAAAGATAAAAATCATTGGGCTTCAAATAATAGACAATATAGTTTTTTTTTATATTTTATGCTCTAAAGCGTTAGTTATATTATCAGTACCTATGAATAAAATGCCTCGGCCATGGATAAAAAATCGGATAATACCTGAGGACCTGAGGTAAATGCTAAAAATTGTATGCGTGAATTCGGTCATATTATTAGTATAGTATTGTGCACTTTCTAATAAGAATGTTATGTCAGCTTCTCGTTGACCTTAAGCGTCTTATTTATTTATTTATAATATAAATTGCTTGCTGCACTTACAGTGTTCACCAACGCGTGCAGCGAGCCAACAACAATTAGAGTTAGAATACAATATAGTCACTATTAATTTGCTAAAAAAAATGTGCACACTGATTGTAGAATTCTTTAGGTTTACAAAAGAAAACATCTATTTCTGCATTTTGAGCAAGCATGGCGTTGAGCAGAGAAATAGCTTGACACGTCGGAGCGAATTTCGAGGTAAGCGTGCGGACGCTCGGACACGCGAACAGGCGGCGCGCGCTACATGCGCGCGATTCTTTCACACGGTCAGGTACCGCTAACGACCACCGAGCAAGCGCGCTGGAATTATCAATATGGCCGTTAAGCAACTGATAAAAATGCATTAATAACGCACACTTTCTACGTAGTATCAGCGTGTCTATACCCACCATTCCGGAGACATATAAAGAAGGATACAAAAACGGATAATATCCATAGAGTCTTTTGAAAAGATAACGGGCAAACTTTCGTTGTATGCGTTCTAACATAATTATATAAGTCCTCTCATGTGGATCCCAAATTGTAGAATTATATTCCAGCCTACTGCGCACATAAGCATAAAATAAGATTATAATAACGCTTCGATCGTTAAATCTGGCGGCTTGTCGCATTACAAAACCAAGTGATTTGAAGGCCCTGTTGCAGATATCTATAATGTGCATATAAAACGTCAGCCCTACATCTAATGTAACTCCTAGGTCACGAATTTCTGTAACGCGCTCCAGACTGATACTAGACATGCTATAGCCGTATGAAATCTTGATCAATACCTACGCTAAGATTTTAGCCATGAGGCGAAGTTTGGCTCTTTTACAGGGTAGGCAGGGGTAGGCTACTGGACGGCGGCTAAACTTAATAGTATAAAATTAAATCATTATGATTTATAAGTGAGCAAACTTGCTTACCAGCCACCGTTGCGTGACAGACGTGTCTCCGATAAGCGTGGCAAGCAGTCCGCCCGGTTGTTCGACGGCCACGCCACGTTTCTGTCCCGCCACGGAGCCCGCAGCGCTGTCGGCCATGCCTGTAGCTAGTGCAGTGAATCGACTGTACACCTGCGTAACAACATATAATATTAATTATAAAAACTGACGTGGTTTGTACTGCAAAGAGAGAACGCGGGCGTCCCGAGCACTCCTTGAAAAAGACCACCGGTTTTGTTCAAAACTGTAGTTGCATCTATGTAAGTTAATCACGTGAGTCATTCCGTTTTATTTGCAATGATGACCGAGCTGTAACAGCTATGGCCTGCCGTGTCGCAGGTTCATGGTTCGATCTCCAACGCCGCCATCGCTTGGTGTAAGAACCTTTTGCGAATGCTCGCCTGGCTAGCTACTACCCTTAAGTAGGAAATCTGTCGCCAAGCAACTAACAGTGTGTTCCGGCAGCAGTTCTTGTGAGCCAGTAAAATAACAGGCACATGAGACTTGGCAACTGTGTGTCTCAGGGTGACGGGCGCAGTGCATCTGTGATAGGGTTAGACCGCTTAACATCAGGTGGGCCTCGTGCTAGTCACAATCATATAAAAAAATACTTAACGAGAAAAGCCAGCATGGGAAGTTGCCATAGCAAGAATAAACGTCGAGAGGAACAGTTGGCAAAACTGACGATTGGTAAAGTTATAAATCGATTATTAGGAAGAGTGTGCGATAAATATATATATTGAATTACTGATAGACCTTATAATATTTGAATTAATTCAAATAAATGTCATATTTTATTTCTTAGGTAGCATCACCATGCTCAATCTTATCTAAAACACCTATTTTTTTAATACCCACCTTATTCCTTACTTTTCGTGGAAAAGCAAGCAAGTAATTTCTGCCATCACTAGAAAACACTTCCAACGCTATTGGCTGCAACAAATAACGCCTTTTGTGTACTTCCCTGAAACGATAACGCTTATTAGAACAGAACTTGCTATTGGTATAACACTACTTATAAATAAACAAGAATAATAAACAATAGCGGTTTTAAAGCTGTAAAGGTAAAATAATGCAAGTCTTTTTTCTTAGCTATATTTGTAAATAATAAAATAATCATCATCATCATCAGCCGGAAGACGTCCACTGTTGAACAAACACCTCCCCCATATAACGCCGCAAAGAACGGCTATAAGCCGCTTGTAACCATTGGCTACCCGCGACTTTAACGATGTCGTCAGTCCACCTGGTATCAGAAGAAGAATAAAGAGTTAAAATAATAATTTAAAATAATTACATACCGTATGTCTTCATATAAAAACTTGGAACACTGCCGTTGGTTGCTCCTCTGTATTCCTTGACTAGGTAGTATAGGTTCGTAATCGTCTGGACAGCTGTCCAAATCTCTGATTTCTCTGTTCTTCAGGAGAGTGAACCCGTCTATGACGTAGCAATGTTCACGACCGAAGAGTAGCAAACCTTCCACAGTGTCCAATCCTTGTATTCTTGCACATCGAAACATGTGAGTAATCTGTAAAAAGGAGTTTCGATTTTGAACTCAATTACCAGGTAGTAGGACCTTTCGTAAGAGCCCGTCTTAGTGGGTACCGCCACAACATCAGAAATTCTGTCTCGAAGCAGCAGTGTGAAAAACACTAGGCACTGTATTTAGGCTTGAATTGAAGAGCACTGTATCAAGTGAAATTACTGCGCGAAAGAGACATACGAACTAAGCTCTTCAGTCTTCTTAGTGTGACGAGCGCAGTGCAGAGTATCAAGCAGAACAAGAATGGTGACACTACAATGACAGCATGATGCGTACTCATCTTATCATATATTAGCTGTGCACAAAACGAATAAACCAGCAACATTACTGATGTTGCAGTTGTCTAAAGATGACGGTTTTAGCTTAACGTTTTAGCCAGCCTTAAATTTGTTTTTATGGCCTTTTCAAATATAAAAAAACAGCTAAGCTATACGAACTCGTTTCTATTTTGTGAAACAATGTTGAATATTACGAATAAAAGTTGTGTGTTGTATGTTTACTTTGCAACTTGTACAGACCTTACCACTCACGATGGCGCGTCCCTCCATGTTATGTGTATGTGTATTTTTTTTTTTTATGATATCGTGAAGGAACAAGCGCGTGGCCCACCTGATGTTAAGCGGTATCCTCTGCCTATAACAGATGCATTTCATCACAAGTGACGAACTGCACTGCGGCCATCACATTGAGACATACCTGTTAAGTCTCATTTTGCCTGTTATTTCACTGGCTCTCAAGTACTGCTGTCGGAACACACTGTTAGGTGCTTGGCGACAGATTTTCTACTTGAGGGTGGTCGCTAGCCAGGCGGGCATTCGCAAAATGCCCTTCCACCATGCGGTGAAGCTCAAGCTCTGGGCGGGATTCAAACCATGGGCCTGCTGCGCGGCAGTCCATAGCCAATGCCACTGAGCCATCACTGCTTCAAATTATATATAAATAACTAGCAATTACTTCTGCTTAAACATGCATTAAATTCTACGTTTTATTATTTTGTTACATGTACAGTCGCCTGCAACAACAAGTATTACACTTCGTAATTGTCGTAACAATAACTACATTTACACCCACACTAAGACGTAGTGTACAAACAAGGCCTACCCATACAAATGCATATCAATATAATGCTGTGGAGGGGCGCTCTTTCATAAGTGAGTAGTCTGTACTACACTAAATAAGTATGAAGCAGTGATGGCTCAATGGCATTGGATATGGACTGCCGTGCACCAGATACATGGTTCGAATCCCGCCGTCGCACATAGGAGTATTTACATGATCTAGCCGGCCAAAATTACATTTCTCAGAATTACGCTCAGGTAAAAAAAAACATTCCTAGAAGAGCCAGGTAGTTGGGCGACCAAACCCTATTGTTATTTTTTTACCCACCCCAAATTGAACAAGATATAGTCAGTTGAAACTGAGACATTGCTCGAAGCGGTTGTTTATTTTCAATATTCGTGCTTTAAAACTCAATTTTAACTATTTTTTATTTTATGTTGTGTTGTGAATAATCCAAAATTGGCTATGGATTCTGAAACTGCTGGTAAGTGACTTATTTTACATATTTAAAATATTTAATTTTGTGACGGGATTATATTATTTTTCGTCATTTGAAAAAATACCGGTTTAATTCCCTAATTTTTTCAAGAAAATTTAGTTTTACGAGGCTTTTGTTTTAGTGCCCGGCATTACCCGGCTATAATTTTTATATATTCGTAATATATAGACTTTCTACTTTTAAAAAAGGAATAAATTGGTTCCTACTAATTCCTACTCCGTCATCTGGAGCGATTTTAGATATCGTACTTAAAAATGTAAAAAAAATGAAATTTTTATTTAATTTAGTTTTAGGACCATCTGGAAGTACTTTAATGACTCGCAAGGAGATATTTGGTCTAATGAGATCACAAAATGATCTCAATTTTAACGACCAATTAGAATATGTTGAAAATTATTTGATTTCACATAAGTCGTACTCGGAAGAACAAATAAAGGACATAAAGCGTAATTTTGCACGCATGAAATCAGAAATGAAGCATCGATGGGTAGCAGCAAAATATAGAAGTGATCTATTTGAAAAAACCAACGAAAAATGGCTGAATGGGACTTTTGAATTACCTCTAATACCCACAAGAGCAGGTAGACCCGCTAAACCGTTTGAAGAGACTAGTGAACGAGGCAAAAGACGTAAAACTGAGACAATACGTTTGTCGGATAGCCCTGAGAAAATAATTTATGCAGCTCAAATGGAATTGCGAGCCCAGGGCAATAGAAGTGCTTCAAATATTTTGAAAGAGATTTCGGAAAATAGGGACCGTGCTAAGGAATACCGGAAGTCAGTAGACCGTGACATGGCACATGTTAAGCATATCAATCCAGAAGAAGCGCTGGCAATGTTTGTAGATGCAAATCTTTCAAGGTCCCAATATGAAAGGATCAGACAAACCACAGGAAATCTTCCATGCTATTCAGTTTTGCAGCTGTATAAGAAACAATGTTATCCTTCCAATGAATTTTTTAGCGTAACCGAAACCTGTGCCGAAGTGAATTTACAAGGAATAATGAATCATACTGCCGAAAGATTACTTATTCACTTAGAAGACGTTTTGAAAACCCTTAGCGATAATGAGAGAGATCTTCAAATGATCTGTAAATGGGGTTGTGATGGCTCACAACAGGCTCAGTTCAAACAAAAGTTTGAAAATGATAGCGGATGCGACTCGCACATTTTTCAAAGTTCATTTGTGCCTCTACGCTCAGTGTATGGGGAAAAAAATAAAATATTATGGCATAACACAACTCCATCATCGCCCCGCTACTGTAGACCGCTACTGTAGTATACGATTTTTAAAGGAAACAGTTGATATAACGAACGACGAAATCAACAATGTGGAAGCCGCAGCTAAAAAATTAGAACCTATATCAGTAACAATCGGTGGAAGATCATATGTTGTTAAAACCAAAATGATGCTAACAATGATAGATGCAAAAGTGTGCAACGCGGCAACTGGGACAAAATCTACAATGAGATGTTACCCAAGTGGAGCAACATCAAAAGATTTTAACGATTTGAATAAAACAAATGTAGTTAATACAGATACATTGAAGTTCGGCTTATCTACTTTACATGCCAGAATTCGGCTATTTGAAAATTTATTACATATTGCCTACAAGCTCGGTGTGCAAGATTTGCCACCAAAATCTGAAGCAGACAAACTGCTAATACAAAAAACAAAGAAAAAATTCAAAACGAATTTAAAAATAAACTAGGTCTTCGGGTAGATTTTCCTAAAGCTGGATTTGGCAATACTAATGACGGAAATACCAGTCGAAGATTTTTTGAAAATCCAGAGTTGGCAGCTGAAATTACAAGTCTAGATATAAATTTTATCAAAAAAATCAAAGTGATTCTTGAGTGCATTTCATGTGGGTACAAAATAGACGCAGAAAAATTCAAAAAATTTACTACAGAGACTGCCGCACTTTATGTTAGTTTATATGGTAGACATAATATGACGCCTACTATGCATACAATCTTAATGCATGGGGCTACTGTAATAGAAGATGCACTTTTACCAATAGGACAATTATCTGAAGAAGCAGCAGAAGCAAGAAATAAACATTTTCGTTTATACAGGCAAAACTTTGCAAGAAAATTCAGCAGATTAGAATGTAATACAGATGTTTTGAATAGATTGTTGTTAACATCAGATCCCCTACTTGCATCAAGAAGAATTGTTAAAAAAATAAAACAAAATAATTTTATGAAGGAAACATTAGAAATGTTAATATGTGAAGAAAGTTATGCCTAATTATTATTTATATTTTAAGTTTTTAAATTTGTTTTGCGATAGTTGTTTATTATAATTATATAATATTTATACATTATTTTGTGTTATAAAATATATTTTCTTATACAAAACTACGCTTTTTTTCTACCGAATCTTTTTGTCTCTTTATTCAAATTTAATGTATGAATTTGTCCTGTAACTGAAGGTTAAGAGTATTTATACACTTGTATTTAAGGTTTTATGAGATACTGAACCATTTCTAATTGATTAAGAGCGATAAATAATTTTGGCCAGCTAGATGTCTCAAATACCCCTCTGTGCGTCGGCTTGAGCTTCACCACATGGTGAAAAGGCATTTTACGAATGCCCGCCTGGCTAGCTACCACCCTCAAGTAGAATATCTGTCGCCAAGCACCTAACGGTGTGTTCCAGCAGCTATCCTTGAGAGCCAGTAAATCTACGTTAAGCCTGTTAACACCTTCGATCATATTATCACTTACCATCAGGTGAGATTGTGTTCAAAGGCATACATACCAGTAAAAAAAATATGAAAAAAAGCACAAAACAATGCTGTTCTACAAAATATTTGACAGAAATGCTTCAGATAACATTGTTTTACTTCTGTAACTTCACTTTGCAAAAATGGCCCCAGATTAGTCTAGAATAATTACCTTTTCATGGTGTTCCAGTAACCTTAGTAGTGTTTGATTATCTGGTGGTGGTGTCTGTTGTTCGTCTTCATCTTCGTTATCTGGTCCATCTTCATTTGCTACAGTTAAACAAATAACATCAACAATTTAATCACAAGTATATTTGAACAAACTGCAAAAGTAAGCAAATGATTATCAATGTACTAGATACTGGTGTATCATACATTAATTGGAACAAATAAAGCGCACCAGAAAAACTTTTCACAGGTATAGGAAATTTGGTACCTTCGCCTGAAGATTGGTTAGTGCCGCGACTGACTACACCACTGCTGACAAGGTCTGACGGTGAACCTTCTTCGTTTGATCGTTCGTCCATAGATGTGTCTCTGTTACTGAAAGAAAATTAATTGAGTATGAGACTATTAGTACGAGATTTTTGCTAAAAACTAAATTTTTATGTATATTTATGATTAGGAGAATATATATCAAGCAGGTTGCCTATCAAAATGTGGCCGCTAGTATTATTAATTAAATTATTGTTATATTCTCCTCATCATAAATAGAATAGATGAAAGATTTGCCGTCGCAATTAACACTTTTATCATGAATACAATAAATTTTATTATGAATACATGAACATAGGAAAATCGAATTTATATAGTGGTATTGCTACTAGTATATAAATTACATTTTCCTATTTAGAAAATTCAGAGATTGAAATATATTAAGGAATATTTCATATTTTTTCCACCGTTATATATCCGATCAGTATTCTAGAATGCAAATGGATTCGCACAAAAATAATTTTAAAAATTATGATAAAAATAAGGTAAATATATATTATAAATGTTGATAATATAAATAAATTGATAACTAATTATCAAAATATTCCAAACTAGCTTTAGTCGGCGTGAAACTAACATTACGAAGGGACGTGAGGGAGTTCATAATTGCAGGATAGCTGAAGTGGCGACAGGTCTTTGGGATAATGTTGCCGCCCCGCATATGCTCATGAAACTCAAGAATGTATAAGACCATAACAAGACCTATCGTAATGTATGGATCCGAATGTTAGGCAATGAAACAGGCGGATGAAAGAAGAGTGCATGTTCCAGATATGCTAATATTAAGATGGATGGGTGATAGATAGAATGGACATGATCAGGAATTAATGTACAAGAACTTGGAAGTTTTGAAGCGCTCGTAGCGAAGTTTACTTAGCTGTTCTCAACCGATCAGCAAAGTTAAGCACCGTCGCCCGCGGTCATGAGTTGGATGGGTGACCGCTAGTGACATTACTACTGAGCGCTTCCGTGCTTCGGAGGGCACCTTAAGCCGTCGGTCCCGGTTGTCGTCTTAGGATGGCAGTCGTTATAGCATGGTGGTAGGGCATTTTGCGAATGCCCGCCTGGCTAGCTACCACCCTCAAGTAGAAAATCTGTCGCCAAGCACCTAACGGTGTGTTCCGGCAGCTGTCCTTGAGAGCCAGTACTTCTAGGTTAGCCTGAACAACATCTTCGACCACATCATCACTTACCATCAGGTGAGATAGTGGTCAAAGGCCGACCTATCAGGCATAAAAAAAAAAGTAACACCAGTAAAATAGAAATAATAAGTAATAGACTAGCGTGGCATGGGCATACCCGAAGAGAGATATGAAATATAACGAGAAAAGTGTTAGATAAGAATATCGACAGTTATTAGGAATCCTGTGACCAGTCCACAGAGGAAGGCCAAAGAGAAAGAATAAAATATATGGATACTAGCGGCCCGCTCCGGCTTCGCACGGGTATAATATATATATATATATATATATATATTTATTCCTGATAGGTTAGCTTTTGACCACCATCTCACCTGATGGTAAGTGATGATGTGGTCGAAGATGTTGTTCAGGCTAACCTAGAAGTACTGGCTCTCAAGAACAGCTGCCGAAACACACCGTTAGGTGCTTGGCGACAGAGTTTCTACTTGAGGGTGGTCGCTAGCTAGGCGGGCATTCGCAAAATGCCTTCTATTATACGATGTAGCTCAAGCCCGCGGCGGGATTCAAACCATGGACCTGCTGCGTGGCAGTCCATAGCCAATGGCACTGAGCCATCACTGCTTCAAAAAAGGTGTGAGTAGTAAGATGACATATGAAAAAAAAAACTTGTGCCGACCCCACAGCATGGGAACAGATGGCAGACGCTTGTGATGAGTATAGTAAGAAAACTCGGCATGATCAGTTACTTTCAGGTCTCTATGCGAATTCGGCGACTGTGTAAAAGTAGCTCTTTTATGTTTTGATGACTACACGGACCATTCCCCCGCCTGATTGTAAGCGTGACGCCTGTCCATTAAAGTTGTAGCATCATCATCCTCGTTCAATATGAGACGTTAGGTCTAATGTCTCGTTTGCCCAGTTACTTCATTAGCTACAGTGCCTTTCACGTCTAAACACAGTACTGTTTGCACACTACTGCTTCGATGCATAATAGACACTGTGGTGGTACCCTTCAAGATCGATTCTTTTTAAAGAGACCTACCATATGATAATCTTACTTACTTGGTAACTTCTTCCTCATACGTTTCCAGGTCAGAAGGTTCCACTCCATCCGCCTCGCCTAGGTTATTGCCAGCTGTGCGCCATTGTTGGTACACTCGGTAGTATTCTTTGCTGTCTATGCTTTGCGCTACTTTGTACTTCATTTGTTTCTGGAAATCGTTAGAATGTTGTTAGTTTTATTTATATATAGGCATGTTTTATGTTTACCCCAAAAGGAGTGGATGTGTGTTTTGTAGAGGGTTAGCCAAACGTAGTGAGCGTATATGTGGGCTTATTTGGAAAATAAGCCCGTATAGAAAATCGACAATATCGTTTAGCAGTAGATATAAACTTTGTTCTATCGCGACAAAACTTCAATTCACAAATAAATTTTTAATTGGAGATGTTTTGGCGCTACACACAAAGTATACGTTGAAATTGTAACGAATTTTCTGACGATTTTTAGCGTATTTTTTCACATTTTTAAATACATTCCGTAAAAGTAGATCGCTTTTAAAGTCAAGTCTGATTCGACCTTAACTCTTATCTACACTAATATTACAAAGAGGAAAGATTTGTATTTTTGTATGTAACGAATAAACTCGAAAACTACTGGACCGATTTGAAAAACTCTTTCACAATTAGAACGTTACATTATCCCTGACGAACAAAGGCTTATAGAACATATATATATTAAAATGTTTTTTGAAATTTTAGTTAGATATCCGTGCGAAGCCGGGGCGGGCCGCTATTAATAATATATATTTACATCTTCCTTGTACTCACGTTATCGGGGTTCTCCAACTCAGGCCTGTAAGGATAATGTAAGTAGAACAAATAGTTTCTTCTGAGCATTTTCCTCATCCTACATGGTCCCTCAGTGCTGTCCAGGGCCCATTTATCCAACGGGGATGGAGTAGGCGGCCCCCAAAGCGCCCTCTCCCGAGTTAGTTCTCGCCACGCGCTCGCCCATTCTGCTTGCACGTACCGTGTAGTGTGCGCGCTTGTGTTAGCGCTGCTAGCTAACGCTGCACACCAAGATTGCCTGAAGAAAAAGGCAACTTTCAAATGTATGATAATTTCCATTGGCCTATCCAACAACGTTACCGTACTCAATTGACGGAAATATTATTTCATTACTTGTACTGTACTGTATCAGCCGGATAGTCCACTGATGAACACAGCCTCCCCCTTAAAGGGGGGTTTCTCATAATCCCCACGCTTGGCAGGCATCTTGGGGATCGCAGTTTAAGATATCAGTTCCTCAGAAGGCGCTGCTGCCCACCTTCCGGTATTTAACCTTAGTCTTACGACACTCACAGGTAGCAATGGGAGAGTGACATTCTAGCCCTCACTTGACGGCCCGGCACCCCACGCGACGGAAATCTTATTTTCATTACTTAAGAGTTCATCGGTTCTTTACTCGGCAACTTCTAAATTTAGCCGAATTCTTTATATTTTGAAAAATCAAATAAAGTGCTAGATTAGAACATATAGCAATGTATTACAAAATCACAACTATACGATAGGAAAAATTTCAGTTATGTGCGGGATTCGAACCCGCGTCCATCCACCCCCTTAATTTTTTTCTATCGTATATTCGTAATTTTGTAATGTAATCCGCATATCAGGCGTTATTGCAAACCTAACAATTTTAAAATGATACTATAGATGTCGCTCCATCCCAATACGATGGTTAAAGAACGATAGGAAAGATTCGAGTTATGACGTCATGTCAGCTCAATTGGTTAGAGCATACTCAGGCTCAAGGGGTGGATGGACGCGGGTTCGAATCCCGCACATAACTTAAATTTTTCCTATCGTATAGTTGTGATTTGTAATGTAATCCGCATAGCAGGCGTTATTGCAAACCTAACAATATTACAATTATAAGGTTGCGTCATCATTTACAAGTATAAAACCAATTGCAAAATTGGTCCTGTTTGTAGTACAACGCAAGTGGTACTATAGATGTCGCTCCATCCCAATACGATGGTTAAAGAACGATAGGAAAGATTCGAGTTATGACGTCATGTCATGTTAGCTCAATTGGTTAGAGCATACCCCGGCTCAAGGGGTGGATGGACGCGGGTTCGAATACCGCACATTACTTTAAAAAAAATCCTATCGTATAGTTGTGATTTTGTAATGTAATCCTCATAGCAGGCGTTATTGCAAACCTAACAATATTAAAAATATAGCAATGTATTTGATTTACTTTCGGGAACCAGTAAAAGATATGTCATATTTACAATATCGATAAACGCTGATAGAAGAATACACTTGAGATTAGGTGAACCTAATAACGTTAAAATTGAATATTGGTCACCTCAACTCATTCAGCTTTGACGTGAATTATTGTGAATACTGATGGGATATGAATGCGAATATAAAATGCAACTTTTTGACTTTCTTACCGCACTAACTGTACATGATCCAACATATAGGCCATGGCGTGGTCTCTAGGTGGATTCGGTCGCAGCTTCGCCGAGTCCTCCTTCTTCACTTTAGTTCTTGACGCGAGCCGAGTTAGTCCCCCAGTTACCTTCTGAATCTTTGATTGGATCTGATTGTGGAGCTCCCAAGGGACTCTGTACACAGCCTGAAATAAATAACCTCGATATATATCATTTTCACGACGGATTCAACTGTAGCAAGTAAATTTTAAACGACATCTAGAACTATAGTGCGCGCGGAACTACTTGTTTGCGCCTTAGGTGGCGACAGGGGCGGCGAGGGGGCGGGTTGCCTACTGCTCGCAACGCACATGAGATATTAGACAGTGATGACCAAAGCAAGCGCCCCCGCCTCTCCACCGCTCACATACCTAAAGCGCGGCCAACTAGTTCCGCGCGCACTATAACAAAATCTTAAGATACAATAAGAGTGCGTGACGCGAGATGTCAAATGGGCGTACCGAATCCTTTTAGAAAAATATAATCAGAAGTGGTTGACACTACAATCATGTTATATATTTTTTTAATCAATGTTACCTTTCGCTCGATATCGATGTAGTTGATCCACAGTTTATGTGCGCTCTCGTTCAGTTGTTCCCTCACTGCAGTGAGGTCTGGCGCACGAGCGTTTCCCACGGGAAGTAACAGCGTTATTTTGAACACCTCTTCTATGGCTGGTTTTTTGCAAGCGTACAGTTCCTCCCAAACTCTGCGTGCGGCGCCCGCCATGAGGTTACGTCCTGAAATGAAAACTTAATGAGATTTCAATAGACAATTAACTTGAGAAAATTACGAGGGGAAAAATATAGTGATGTGTGGGATTCAAACCCGCGCCGTCCACCTATATATAGCCTTTGTAATTTTGTAATGTAATCCGTGGAGCATGCGTTTTGCAATACTAAAAATATTAAAATTATAGGGTTTCGTCATTGTTAACAAATTTAAAGCTAATTACAAAAATTAGTCTTGTTTGTAGTAAAATTTAAGTTGAACTATAGGTGTCACTCCAACCCCACACGATGGTTAAGAGGACAAATTAGAGTTATGAGTCATTCATCATGTCGGCTTATCGTTCAGAGGATGCCCCGGCTAAAGCGTTGGATGGCGCGGGTTCAAATCATCACATATCTAAATTTTTTCCTCTCGTAATTTTGTAATTAAATCCGCAGAGCATTCGTTGTTGCAATAATAAAACTATTAAGACAACTGATTATATGATTTTAGTAGCTTGTATAAGTATTAAGTAGTATGTAAGCAAACCTAAACGTCTGCAACCAGAACATTATGAGGCATGGAAGAAAAAATAATTTATCAAATGATCAATCATGATCATAGGAAAGTCAATCTAATATTGATAACAATACCTTGATGAGTTGTCAGCTTGTCATCTCGTGATTCTAAATCGCCGCTGGGGTTGACATGCCATGTTGTTCTCATGTGCGAGTCCAGTGCGATTTTCATGTTTGAGCTCAGTTGCAATAAGCAGTACATGAGGCATCCGATAAACTCCAGCTCGTGGTTTCCAGCACCAAATATTAATAACCTAAAATAAGTTGCATTCTAACCAAATTAAAAGAACAAGTTACCATTTAGCAATCAGTGCGTACAAATTAGCTTCATTTTTAGTCTATTTAGGTTCTGTTAATCAGCTTGGAGTTCACACCTATATAAGCATATCTTTAGAGTTAACATAAGGGGCGCTAAACAGCACTCGTCAGTTACCAGGCATCAAGAAAACCGAGATTAGTGTTATCTGTATAAAGATGAATCAGCCATTTTCTTGGCGATTTTTTTCTGGTTTATACTTATTTCACTAGAAAATAACTAGAACTAGATATCAAAGTAAACAAGTAAAACGAAATCTTGGTGTAAAAAATTACGTGGTATTCACTCAATTTTTAGGAAAAAATACGGGATTACTCAAGTAGATAAGCCAGATAAATCCGACTATAGTTACACAAGTAATGACGTAGCGAGACGTTACAGCGAGCTTCTCGAATACTCCTTGAAAAAGACCATGGACGTGGTCAAAACTATAGTCGGCTTTATCTGGCTTATCTATGTGACTAATCCTGTGTTTTTTTTAAATTATTTGATATCATCTCAAAAGCTGGTGTTACGTCGAAATAAACTTTAAATTTAATGACTCGCCTATTTGTCGTGAGTTTATGCAATGCTTCTAATACAGACATTTGGTCCGCAATCGAATCCGTGGATCGAGACAGGAGAAACAAAATCGTCCTATTGAGGCAGTGATGTAAGCCTTCCAAAGATATCACTGACGATTTCTTTTTTGCTTGCGTTACTAGTTTTACTATGAAATCAAAAACCTGCAACAACAAAAATACGTATTACTTACAAAGCAAACGAATAAAGAAATAGTTCGCCTATCAACGACTAATACACAATATACTGAAGTACATTTCTCCTTTTAGCCCAAATATATTTATAGAAAGTGCCTACCTCATGAGGATCTCTTGAGAGCTGCCCCTGCCACAGTTTATCAACAAGTCTCGCAGCCAAATAGCACACATTGGAAATGTTCGACTCGGAGCCGAATAGCTCGGTATTCAATAGATTCTCCATCAGGGTCGTCAGGACTTCCGTCTGGTATTCAATCTGTTGCTGACTGGTTGAATTAGGGGGTGACGCGTCCAGTACTAAATCAATCACCTGAAATAATTAAAATAATACAGTTAATATCTAACTACACATATTATTTCGGTCGTTTGACATGTATATACGTAGAACGCATCATACTCACTATGTTCAGTGCTTAAAGCAAGAGCTTGCGTCATGCAGTGTCAAGTATATATTTGCTTTAACATTTACTTCATAATTGGTAAACTAATACATTCGTTTACTGACGATAACTTAAGTGCATTCACATATTTTATTTTGCGTGTGTATACATTAGAGTTATACGGATGTGTTAGAAGGCACACAAAGGTTTTCTTTGTAAACACACGTAAAGACATTCAAAGTATTATTAAGCTGCACAGCTCGTCGTGAATGACCTAGGATAGGAAGGAGCGTGCGTGGATGTCGTTATGCAATTTAACACTATCGCTATGCGTTGGCGTTGAAAATGTGTGTCATTTTGTATTTAGCACATGCCACATAGTACGTGTAGAAGGCGTGAAGACGATAGTCAGATACTATATTTTACTATTAACATTGTTAGATCGTCGGTCTCGTAATTAATCAGTTAGCTTTGATATTTATGTTTATATGTGGTTATTTATACCGATAATATGTTAATAGTACATTATGCAACAAGTGCGCGAAGCTGCAGTTTTAGGCATGATATCAAATATTGAAGGCCTAAATGGAGTAGAGATTGTAATAAACAACGCGCACGAGTTTCATACGACGTTGTTCAACACACTTGCGAGGAACGAATACGAAAATTTCGATACGAAAATAAATTCTTGATCTTTTTGATAGCAATAATAATCTGATTAAGAAGGTTTATAATTAAATCTTCTAAAGTTCTACTTCAGTAGGTAAAAAACTCTTTGGTTTGTTTTTATATAAAAAACGAACGAAACAAACTACAATCTACTTGGTGAGAAGTGTGGAAACGTTGTTTTTATTCTCTATTTAAAACACTAGTGCGGTAAGGTAAAAAAACACGAGTGCGTCTGACTATATTATGACACTAAAATCGGTGCATTTAAAGACCCGTTACGAGCGAGTGTGTTGAAATAGTGTATTGTTTTCTTTCATCTCCTTCTTTCTCTATAACTATTATTTGTTTTCATAGTTATAATATCATAACAATTAATCGTATCATTTATGAAAAACATCTTAATCTCTGTCCGTCTGCCTCAATATATTCCACTCTGTGGTCGGCACAACGTGGATATTTCTTTCATTTCGCCGCCGTCATCTAAGTACACCATTCGCAAACATATTCTTCTGCAATCCATCTACACCTACTTCAGCCATCCCCTACCTTGCTGAATATAAATAAATAGCAACCGCAGGACCCGATGCCTTATTAATGAAACTGTCGAATTGAACTTCCAGCATGTTAGATGTACCTACTAAATTGTTCTCGTTACCGCGCATCCATCAAACAATCACATATCTGCCGCATAAGCTATCCTTCCATCCGTCTTCGTTGGTGAACTCTTTTTTTTTTTTTTATAATGTTATTGTGACGTACAAGCCCGAGGCCCACGTGGAAGTGGACTCACCTCTGCCTATAACAGATGCATTACGTCAACGACGCATTGCACTGTGCCCGTCACACTGAGACGTACAGTTGTAAGGTCTCATGTGCCTGTAATTTTACTGGTTTTCAAGGACTGCTGCCGGAACACACTGTTAGGTGCTGGGCAACAGATTTTTTTTACCTGAGGGTGGTAGGTAGCCAGGCGGGCATTCGCAAAATGCCCTTCCACCATGTAAAAATGTGCCACATGGAGGGAAAGTACCTTGAATATTGTAGCCCTGTATAACATTATATATTTTTAAACGTTATTGACATCCGCGTGACATAATATGTGTTCCCCGAAGACCGGTCGACATTTCACCCACCCTGCTCCAATCCTGTTTCTCACGACGACTCAGTGAATGTCATCGTCTCGTTATAGATCAATGAGCAAAAGTACCAGAAACCCAGCGTTCAAGGCTATAATGGTGAAACTGGATGTATACAGGGCGTCCCACGGATATGCCACATGGAGGGAATGTACCTTGAATATTGTAGATGGAACGACATCTATGTCTCTAATCACGACAAAAAACACTTCAGAAAAGAATATCACCTTACTTTCATACCCTTCCAGCCATCTGCCAAACGTTCCGACTTGAAAACCTCAGTCTTACTTCCCAGATTAGATCTTAAGTTACACCCACGCATGGTGCAAAAAACACTTCATGATGAATCGTATTATGCAATTACTATCTCATCCGTACACAACAACGTGGTATATAATGGAATTGAAATGTTTATATCTCAAAATAACAAATATTTCAAACAATTACATACTGTTAGGCATAAATATTCGTAAAATACTGCACTTTATGAGGTAAACAAGACATCCATCGCAAAAACAAACTCTCTTTCCTTACGTAAGCTTTGACGTCATACCTACCGTTCCGTACATAGCCCGACAGTAAACAAGTTAGTTGCAAATCGTATTAACAACATTTAATGGATTAATTGATTTTATGACCCGCATATTATTTCTAAAAATTCAATTATTAATTAATTCTACCCATGGTCATGAAAGTGTTAGAAACATGGGCCTTAAAATACATTTTAAAACTGTGACAGATTTTACGGGTTAAGTTATTTAATTAATATGTATAAACCTAGTGGGAAGTCTAAGAAATTACTAAGTTAGTAGCAGTTAAGTAAATGTTAGCACATGTTTTAAGTCAGAGTTAATCATGAGGTAAAATATATAAAAAATTGCCATATTTACGCAATAAAAGTACGATCTGGGCGCAGAGCACGGGCTACATGGCGTACAGAACATTGACGCCGGCACTGAGTCGGTGGTATCCGAACTCTAGAAAACGCAAGCCTGTTTGGTTAGTAAGATTAATATTCTTGAGTATCACTGCCCTAACACTTAATATAGCTGAGCCAGTTGTGAAAAAGTATTAATAATATTAATAAACATTGAATAAATTTTTACTACATATTAGGTCCTTACATATGAAATTGGCGTTTTGTATGGGAGGAACAAAAAGTCGAATATTTTTTAATATAATATATTTAATTAATCAAAGTATGAACCATTATTTTCTATGCACTTTTGCCATCTCATAGGTAGTTCATTGATCCTTTTACTAAAAAAACCAGTCGGACGGGAATCAATAAAATCTTTGAAGGCGATTTGGACTGCCCCATCGGAGTTGAATTTTTTCCCTTGCAAGAAGTTATCCAAATTTCGAAAAAAATGGTAATCTGTTGGAGCAAGGTCCGGGGAGTACGGAGGATGTCTTAGACTTTCCAATTGAAGCTCTTCTAATTTAGTAGCCGTCTGTAGCGCAGTGTGTGGTCTAGCGTTGTCGTGAAGCAGCAGTGGCGTGGAGCGATTGACCAGCCTAGGTTGTTTAGCCGCTAGCTTTTCCATCATGGTTTGCAATTCCTGACAATAGACATCAGCCGTAATAGTCTGGCCAGATTTGAAAAAACTGTAATGAACAATACCGGCACTAGTCCACCAAACGCTTACAAGTAACTTTTTTGGGGTTAATTTTCGCTTGGGGCAGGATTTGGCTGGCTGGCCAGGATCTAACCATTGCGCTGAGCGCTTCCGATTATCGTAAAGAACCCATTTTTCATCACAGGTAATGATTCGGTTTAAAATACCTTCATTATTGTGCCGGTTTAGTAATGTAACGCAGCAGTCGACGCGCGTTTGCCGGTTTGTTTCAGTCAATTCGTGAGGTACCCACCTTTCAAGCTTTTTAATCTTCCCAATTTGCTTCAAGTGAATTAAAACAGTTTTATCACTAACATCGCAGCCTGCAGCTAACTCGGACGTGGTTTGCGATGGATCCGCTTCCACAATAGCCTTCAACTCTTCATTATCAACTTGAGTCTCAGGCCGTCCACGGGGCTTGTTCTGCAGGTCGAAATTTCCAGAACGAAAACGTTGGAACCAAAAACGAACTGTGTTTTCTTTTGCAACACGACCGCCATACACATCATTCACCCTTCGAGTTGTTTCCGCAGCACTAGTGCCACGGCGGAACTCGTACTCGTAAATAATGCGATATTTAAGGTTTTCCATTTTGTAAAATGAGTGACGCAAACAGAAAAAAACAGAAGAAAAAAAACAAATGAATGACGATCATCGAAGCACAAATACATGAGTCTATAGCTGTACAAATTTGAATTTGGAATTCCTTACCAAAGAGGAGAAATTCGTGATTAAAGTGGCCAGTACGAAAAACGCCAATTTCATATGTAAGGACCTAATATAAAAACATACCGTGATTATTAATTTCGTACAACAGGGTAACATACTATAAAAAAAATTAGCGATCCAATATCAGTGTGATAACAACGTCTACTAGCAAACTCGTAATTATCAAAACAACCATGCTATATTAATATTGTTGATTTAAAGTAACGTTGCTCATTATTTTACAACGTGTCCGAAGCTGTTTGTACTTTATTGCTGATAGGTCGCAGGTGTTAACAGGCTTAACCTAGAAGTACTGGCTCTCAAGGACAGCTACCGGAACACACCAGAGTTAGGTGCTTGGCAACAGATTTTCTACTCGAGGGTGGTCGCTAGCTAGGCGGGCATTCGCAAAATGCCTTCTACTATACGATGAATCTCAAGCCCGCGGCGGGATTCGAACCATGGACCTGCTGCGCGGCAGTCCATAGCCAATGCCACTAGCCATCACTGCTTCAACTGGTGTTTCCAAATGTTTAGTTTTGTAATAACTGTTATAATTGAAGAGAATTTACGATGAAAAAATCTACTAAACATAAACACAAATATATGAATTTATTTTCAAATGACACTGATGCTATATGACTTTTTTTAAGCATTACTTACTGGTGCAGTTTTTCCAGAGACGTTCAAAGGCAGTGAATCCAAGACGACCACCTTCAAGAAGTCCATGACAGCTTGTCTTGCCGGATGCTGCGTTAATGCAGCACTTTGCGATGTGCTGCCAATGACGATGTCCTTCTCAGAGCCGGGGGTTGAAGCCCCTGAGCTCTCACCGCTTTCGCATATTGCTGTATTTGACAAAAAATACTGTACTATAGATTCAATATAAAATTACACTAACAATGGTATCTAAACCTACTTAAAGTAGAAGCGTACAAGGTAATAAAAAACTTACGCATATTAATTTCATCTGAAGAGTTTGGCGGAAAAAGTGTAGAAGCCAACGCCGTCAAAACTTCCGCAGTCATCATAATTGGCACAAAGTCTGGCAGCGTGTTGTACAATGAGAATAAAACCTAGAACAAATACGGTTTCAACTCAGTAAAGATACTGGAGGTGAGCATACCACAGTGGTATAACTTACTTGTATAATAGCAACACGATGATCGACAAGACGAACGGTATAACTTACTTGTATAATAGCAACAGGATGATCGACAAGCCATTCGGGCAGCGTGCCTTGTTCCGTATGGATCAAGGCCCTCACTGTCCCCAACAGTATGACAACAGCTTCAGGGCACAAGGTGATTCTCGCTGCGACGGCGGCGGAGGGTTGACGCGAAGGGGCAGATGAGCCCCAAGCTGCTGCCCACACACGTTCTACTGACACGGCGCGGTCGGGGCCCAAGTTTCGCATCGGTTGTCCAAGGGTTAACCCGAATAGCAGATAGTATAGCTCGGGGATTTGAAGGTGGGATAGAACGAGCCTGAAAACGTTTTAAACTACATATATCATAAGAACATAGAAAAGGAAATATTTTCATATCGTTATTTTTACACACCAGTATTTTACAGTCATGTGAAAGTCTTCTTATTCTCAACTGACAGAAAAAAACGCTAGGTAATAAGTTAAAACTAATCAGACAAATGAACTCGGGGTGTGGTAAAAAATTATCACTAGTAATTCAACACAACGCCGTTATACAAGAACGGCACCTAATATGCGGTTGTGCCGTTGAGAATGGAAATAAACATATGGATATAATAAATATAATACACAATAACTGCATCAAAATATACTTTGGTTATTTTGGAAATAGAATAAAAGCAAATGCTGGCTCTCAAGGACTGCTGCCGGTATACTACGGCAACACAGTCCATAGCTATTACCACTCGGGCCTCATCGCTTAAATGTTAATTAACTACAAAACGCTTGTCTCCAGACATTTCGTCCTTTGTACTTACCAAGCTAGTAGAGTGAATCCAGACGTATGTAGTATCGTCATGTGGAGATGTGAATGCGAGTGTACAGTAGCGGTGAGCACCACGCCCGCTTGTTGCGGCGACGCGATCATCTCGGTGTGACGGAGCCAGCCGCCATTACCCGCGCCTTCTCGAAACCTACGTACAAACGAACAAGGGTAAATAACTAAAAATTTAGTTATTTTGCGAGATTGGGAGACAAAACGTAAATGTCTATATTTTATTAAACTTTTCTACATATCACATCACGCCGCTTTTCCGTAGGGGTAGGCAGAGATAAAATATTTCCACTTACTACGATTCTTTCATATCTCTTTCGCTTCATCTACACTCGTCAATCCTTTCATACATAAGCGTCGGTTTAGGGTACTCCTGACCTGGCATATTTTCAGAACGTCTCCAATTTCATTCCGTTAACTTGTCCCATATATACCTGTTTAGTCATACCTATTTCATTCATCCTCACTACACGTCCAAACCATCATAACATACCTTTCTCGATTTTTGTCACTACATATTCATTCACACCACGCTGTTCCCTTATCATACTATTCCTTATCCTGTCACTCCATTTGACTCCAATCATGCTTCTCAATGCTCTCATCTCCACTGCATATATTCTACTTTCATGTTTTTTTTCCATACACACTTTCACTACTTAACTTTTCTCCTGACATAACAATACATAACAAGTAATCATCATATTAGGCTTTCGCTCCCAACCCCCACCAGAGGCTAAGCAGCCATAACTCTGCAACTCCAAAACCCCTTAGGAACTATCACGCCACTGTTGATGATTTAAATAATATAGGTAACAAATAAGTGGTGTTTGCAGCATTATATTGCGTTTGCCACTAGAGATATAGCTGTTGAATCGGATGCCTATAATTACAGCGGCTTTCACTTCTTTGAGGCTTTCACATACCGAGCGGCCAACGACGTGCGCGCGTGTCAACATTCTAGCGGGAATTGTTATTCAAATAAATGTTCGGAGTTCGTCAATTCGAAGGCCGCAGTACCATGTGTACTAAACAAATAGTTCCAATGGATTACACCACGCGCGACGTTACGCACCGCGTTTTTCCAGCTTTTGAAAGCCTTTAATCCAGAAAAGACCCATGGAACCTTTTCTGCTCGGAGGTTGGAGAAGGAAAGCCATAAGTGTTAATCTATCAGACGTGAACTTCACAGGTAACTTAGATTCAGATGCAACAGCTAATAACAACTAAGCAATGTTGAAAACTTCGATCAAATGGATCGGGATTTGAAGTTTTACACTGTGCACTTAGTAATATGACATTGGTTAGATAAGGTATTTGATATCGGATTATATGACACGTTTGTACATAACAATACAAGAAGCAAGCGCGGTACGACTTTCCATTGACGTCCGTCGAATCCAGGGGGTAGAGGGGTTGGGGAGAGGGGGGGAGGGGTACCACTCCCCCCTCTTCAAAGGAAAAGTCCCGCATCCCCCCCTTTTTTACTTATTTTAAATTTTCCTCATTTTCTGGATTAAAATTAAAATAATAATTTTAAAATCGATTGCCATTAAGGAGGGCAGTGGAAGGGGAGGGTCATCCCTTCCCTTTCCCACCACTTTTATTACAAGGTAATGCATAGTTTTCGAGTTATGCATATATTTGTAAAATCATCACCTCACTTTTTGTAACACTTCACTGATCAAATTTATTGTTTTGTTGGATGTGTAACAGATTTTTTAGCGCTTCGCCGGCCGCTACCGCGGCACGCTCGCTTCGCTCGCTCGGCTCGCGCGTTGTGTTGTCGCAGTTTCAACCTAACCTAACCTGTTTTTTTTAATATAAAACGTTACCGATCGTATTCCACTTGACGCCAATTATTATCGCCGTTATTTTCAATTATTTTTACCACATATTGTATCTATGGTTCATATTAAATGTGGAACCATAGATGCAAAATTATCGAAATTAGTGGAAGTGGAATACGCCTTTAACCGTTCGTAAAACGAAGCGTTCATTGGCGAGAATTCTATATAATCTATGCTACCAAAGATTTGTCAATCCCTATGGATTAGCATTAATATTGCAAAATAATTAATTTTCAATATTTTTTTTCTCAAAAACTACGCATTTTCTGATTTTGAAACTTTGCGTGTGTGCTTATAATAATGTAACCTTTCTGTGAAAAAAATATCAACCCTCAACCCGACGTCAGGCAATGGAAAACTGAGCCGCAAGCGCTCTTTATTTCTCTCTATCTTAATTTGATTTATATAATATATCATAAAATATACAGTGTATTTTAAGCTAAAAATATACAAAAGTATGACAAGGATATGAACTATAAAACAACATAACTAACCTTTGCATAATTGCAGACTGCTGCCCTTGTCCAGAACAAAGAATGACAAGAATTCTAAGCGCCCACAAAACTGTTGTATGATGGACGTTCTCTTGCATGAAACTCAGCAACCAGTCCATGCCTAACACCCTAGATATCTCTTCGCAAACTATACCATTCACTAAATTCCTTTGCGTGAATAGCAGGCCGTGTAGGACGTTGAAACATTTGTTGCGTAGGATGATTTGATCACCTTCGCTTTCTTTTTCACAGTCGCTCTCTTTAGGGTTGACCCCTCTTTCTGTTTGAGACGGCAACGGTAATGTATATGCCATGAATTGTCCTAAGCAAAGCAAGTCACTCGGTCTCGGTTGTCCACCCAACAAAGCTGCTAGCAATTGTATCAATACGTTCTTTGTGCTCACGACTTTTACTTCGTTAATTATGTACAAAAGTTTAGAAACTAATTGAAGCTCCCGCATTGTGCGTAAGTTGTGCGTTCTGTGGGCAGTTTCAGTCGCCAGTTCTAGTAAATGTTCCAATAGGGATTTTATAAGGCCTCCTGGTGCACCGAGCCACACTTCTAATTCGCATATTAAATCCTGAAAAATATTCAATTCAAATACACTGTTATCACACGAAATATAGTAAACTATTAATAAAACATAAGGAAAATAAAAGATAATACAAACTTTAAAGTGTACGAGTGTAGAACTCACTTGAAAAGCGGTCAGGTTAGGTATCGACGAGGTTTCCTTCTGACTATCGACAGTACCAACCAAACCGAAAATCAGGTGTAAGATATGAGAATTTAACAATTGCTTTTTCCTTTTCAAGAGCATGGCAAGAGTTTGATATCCTTTCCGCCTGTCCATTTCCGCTTGAGCTGCTTTGTTTGATCGTACGACGCATACTAAAGCTTTGACGCCTGCGTATAGACATTCAACGTCTTGGGCCATTGCGATTAGTCCAAGGAGTACTGAACACCCTCCTACTGTATCAATCTGAAATAATAGTAGTCCACATTGAAGTGCTACGGTCACATTAACGGTGGATATCTGGCCATGACATGACAATTTTTTTTTGAGAGATTTGAATGCATCAGACAAAAACTTACCGACCTGTGGAAGCGTTAGAGAAAACAAAGAAAAAAATTCCAGACGGTGCAGCGCCTTGTGAAAACTTGTAATCTAACACTTCAACTACAAGACGTATGCCAAGCATGGGGATTATGGCAACCCCCCCTCATGGACATTTGATCAATTGTGGTGCATCTTCCAGCTGCTGTTTTTTTAATGATCTTGTGATAAAAAAAAGCGCGGGCCTCAACTGGTGTTAAGCAGTAACCTCTGCCTATAACAGATGCAGTTCGTCACAAGTGGCGAGCTGCACTGCGTCCGCCGCCCTGAGACATACAGTTATTAAGTCTCATTTGCCTGTAAATAACAGCCGGCACCCATACCCTTCAAACCAGAACACAGTTAGGTTTACCTATGTTTACATTACTGCTTAGCAGTAAAAATAGATATGCTGACAGTACTTCACCAGGCTGATTACTGTTCTAGTTCTACTGCGACTAAAATTATGTGATGTGTATCAAATTAGTGGAGCAAGTTAACAAGCAAACTTACCATAATAGCAGCTGGCTTAGAACAGAAGACTCTCACACCGAGATATCCGACGACCGTGCCTCCCAAACATCTCGCAGGGCCCATCAAATGTCCCGCGGAATTATGCAAAATCCTTATTGGCGTCGCATTTTCATGAGAGGACATTCCCAGCTGCTTGGCTATGGCCTTGTTGTCATTTTTGCTGTACACCTATCAGAAGTGAAGGGGTACTTGTTTGCAAAATTTAATTAATTCTTGGAAATATCAACTCTTTTTAATTTTACACACAGGGATTATTTTGTACAATACGCAAAAATACAGAGCATACAATTATTGTGATTGTTGCAACGCCTCAAGCAAATATAGTTACTAAATCACAATCAAAAATTGGAAGGGGCTCGAACCCGAGGCCGATCATTCCTGTGGACTACTTTTGCCATCTAAGCGACTGCGGTAATGATTGATTCTCCTTGCGTTTTTAGTATTAAACCATCATACGGGGACGGATGTATTTATATGTATATTAAAAAGGAGTAGACCTATAGGCAAGACTTAATTTTGTAATATTACATAAGATACATGAATCTTCTTTTTTTTTGTAATTTTGTAAGAATCTTTCAGATTGTGTACAGGTAAAATAGCTTGTAATAGTTTTAATATTGTTATGTTTGCAATAATGCCTGATCGGTGGATTACATTACAAAATAACAAATGTACGAGAGAAAAAAATATAGTCATGTGCAGGACAAACAGGATCCCGCAAGCTTGTAATAGATATTTTTTTGCGTTCATATTATCTTGCATATTAAAATTAATGTAGTGTTCAGCGTTAAAATTATTTGTTAATTTACTGTAAACGGCATGAACATTTTGTTCATTATCAAGCATTATTAATAGGATAACATAGAAAATAATATAATCATTAGTACCTTTCGAATTTTGGCCAATGTAAGTTGAGACATGGCGCGTGCGTTGATCCCAAACACGACCTTTTCTTCGGCAACTAATGGCGTGAGAGGGTCTTGATTTGGTCCAGGGGGCAATGGCGCTTGCAGGGTTCCAACATAATGTGGCCCTAATTGATAGAGCACTGACACTGTTTGTGCTGGAAGTACCTGGCAGATAAACAGATATATTTAAGAAAATTATACAATATTGTAGATTTCAAAGCAACTACTGTCTGAATTAAAATAATCAGTAATTAGAATTTTCTGTTAGCTATATTGTTATGGCTCTAAATTAATATAGGCTATAGCACAGTTATATACGGATAACTATATCACTCAGGGTACAGGGAACAAACTGTCGCGACCAGGCACGATATTTTAAATAACACAATATGATCACGGCTGTTTTCCCCGAGGGAGTAGGCAGAGATGTCTAAGCTCCGTAAAAAGTAGGGGCGAGCCTACTGGCATTTACTAGGCACAGTTCGGTACTCTGGACTGCTACGGAAAATTTCTTTGTAAGACAAACCCAACATGTTGGTATCGAACCTAGGTCCTCGTGATACTAAAAGGCTACACAACAACCAGGCAGAAATCTTTCTAATAACACAAGGAGAGAAGAAAAAAGAAAATGTTTTCACAGAATAACTTCTCAGTGCCCCTCTCCAAATCCCTCTCAAAACTTGACTCGCATTAGGTTTTTTTACATTATCAGCTGCAGTGAGGAAATATTCCGCAGCTTTATGATAACCTAATACTTTTGATGTTATCGATATATACTCACATCTTCAAGTAGTAAAGCCGGTCCCTGCCTCCATACCAGTCTCGAATACCGCCTCCATTGCGGTGGAGTTCCAAGGACGCAGTAAACACTGGACGCGCCCGAAAGAGTCGCCGCTCCGCCTCCTGGGTTTGCGCTTACGTAGTGAAGCTTGCCGGAATGCATATGCTGTCCTGTTGTACAGTTACAATAAATATATCAGGCTCAATTTCTAAATATGATATCCTAGCACAATCACTTGCTCATAGAGAATCTCATTCACATTTTTTTCAATTCTAAGCTTCGCCTAGCTACCTATCTTTTCAACGGGACCTAGTAAAATTTGTTGACTTATGTACCTAATTTTGTTTATGATAGTCGTGTTTATTTTTATGTGCCTAAATTAAAGAAATTAACAAATCGACAGACATCTTAAATTATTTTACATAACATTTTGATTAAGAGATCCTACTACACAGTTTGTCAATACTTAAACGACAAAAATGCTCTCTGCAAGTCCGCCTCTGCCAATCTATTGCCTGTCACCTACGCAATTCAAACAAATATTGTAATTATCTTACTATATAGTATGTAACACATTGTAAAGAGACGTTTAAAAGAATGGCCCCAAGTTTCTTGTCCGTTCTTCTCACAGTGGCTCTATATTTTTTTTTTTTGCTGAATGTGGCATAACTATGTAGAATATTTCAATATTAAAATTTTTAATTGACCTTCATAAGAGCGTCGTATACGCCTAAATTGGATAAATGATTTTGACTTTGACTAACGTTACATCCAATATTGGTAGTAAACTGACCATCGAGATATAGCGAGAAGGAGGAGTTCTTGAGCACAGCCCGGTTGAGTACAAGCGCAAGATGGTGCCACTGCCCTTCGTGCTGCAAGTCTGGACACCACACGCGGGTTCCGCACTCGCCAGCTCCATCTGGCTCCCATGAACCCACGTCTAGAAATAAAATATATATCATATTAACACTTATATTATTGCGATACTACTTACTTTATGAATACTTGTTTATAACTTAAATAATTGAATAGATCCCACGTGAGATTCTGGAGCAAAATTTTGTTAAGTTAACGTATGGAACTCAATGATATTGACGATTATCTTCAAAACCATGTGGGTCGATAGATAAACAACTCGATAGCGAAGCATTTTGAAAGAGAAGAATGACGTTAAAATGAAAAGTTCTTTTTTTATTTTGGATAATAACTGTCACTTTGCAGCGTGCGCTGATATTATGCGATTAAAATAAGAATAGGATGGGCCTAGCGCCATGTTGTGACGTCAAAACTAGAACTTCGTACAGTGTGCAAAAAAAGAAATGATAAAACATGTATAAATTAATAAAGAAAATAAAAAACTCGACTGAAAATACTTCATTTTCAGTCGAGTTTTTTTTTCGTTAAGTGTTTTATTTTCCTTTATTTTCGTTAAGTGTTTTATCGATCTATTGAAAATAAACTGGAAGTTAATATATTTATGGAATCGTTTTTTAAAGCCCTTCATTTTGATACACATCACGATGGCTTTGAAAGAAAAAATAAATTGTTTTTCTCTCTATATGGCATTTAAAATCCACCAGTTTGATTTTTATTTTTTTATGTACATAGTGTCACTTGAACTATCAAGATAAATCTCACGAAATCTCGTACATTAAAATCGGTTAAGCCGTTTAGAAGTTATGGTGAAATAAAGAAACTCACAAACATACATACATTCATGAACCTTAAGGATGCACTTGCCGACGGCTCGAACTTATCAGCCGGCGAGGCAACAAAGCATGCTATTTCACCTATACCTTTGTTGGAAAGGGTAAGACTCCGTGATGAGTAGTAAGAAGATAGTGATCGCGCATCACACACCCGTATTGCATCTACGCTAATTACGCACACTTGTTTGCGATATATCAATGAAAGCCGAACCATGCCGAACGAATTACGATGTTTGACGACGGACGGAGATAGTGTCTCAAGCTACGTCACGACGTGTGTAGGTATTTCTTATAAAATAATATTATATATTCACAGAGGAATCCATTTTGGTTCGGACAGTAGGTACCTGTTGTTATAATTTTCGTTCGTTTTATAATAACATACTGATGTTATTTCACCTATAGTAGGTAAATATTTAGTAAGTAGGTACAATGATTTGTAGGTACATAGTAAATGTATTAGTTTGTTCTTTTCATATTGGTGTAGTAAATATTTACCTACAATAATTATTTATTACATAATTAGCAAGTTACTGCTTTTACTACAACATATTTTGTAAAGCAGTGACGGCTCAGTGGCATAGGTTATGGACTTCCGCGCAGCAGGTCCATGGTTCGAATCCCGTCGCAGGCTTAATCTTCACCGCGTGGTAGAAGAGCATTATACGAATGCCCGCCTGGATAGCTACTACCCTAAGGTAAAAAATCGGTCGCCAAGCACCTAAAGGGAAGCAGTGATGGCTCAGTGGCATTGGTTATGGACTGCTGCGCATCAGGTCCATAGTTTGAATCCCGCCGCGATATTGAGCTTCACCGCGTGGTGGAGAGTTCGTAGCGAAGTTTACTTAGCTGTTAGCTGATCAGCAAAGTTTAGCACCGTCGCGCGCGGTCATGAGTTGGATGGGTGACCGCTAGGACAATACTACTGAGCGCTTCCGTGCTTCGGAGGGCACGTTAAGGCGTTGGTCCCGGTTGTGGTCTTAGGATGGCAGTCGTTATAGCATGGTGGTAGGGCATTTTGCGAATGCCCGCCTGTATAGCTACCACCCTCAAGTAGAAAATCTGTCGCCAAGCAACTAACGGTGTGTTCCGGCAGCTGTCCTAGAGAGCCAGTACTTCTAGGTTAGCCTGAACAACATCTTCGACCACATCATCACTTACCATCAGGTGAGATAGTGGTCAAAGGCTAACCTATCAGGCATAAAAAAAAGAGCATTTTGCGAATGCTCGCCGGGATAGCTACGCAAGTAGAAAATCTGTCACCATGCAACTAACGTGAACTCAGTGGCATTAGCTATGGACTGCCTCGCAGCATGTTTATGGTTCGAATCCCGCTGCGGGCTCGAGCTTCACCGCTTGGTGGAAGGGCATAGGGCATTTTGCGAATGTTCGCCTGGCTAGCCACCATCCTCAAGCAGAAAATCTGTCAGTAAGCGCCTAACGGGAAGCAGTGATGGGCCAGTGGCATTAGCTAGTGACTGCCGCGCAGCAGGTCCATGGTTCGAATCCAGCCGCGATATTGAGCTTCCCCGCGTTGGTGAAGAGCATTTTGCGAATGCTCGCCTGGATAGCTACCACCCTCAAGTAGAAAATCTGTCAGAAAGCACCTAACGGGAAGCAGTGATGGCTCAGTGGCATTAGCTTTGGACTGCCACGCAGCAGGTCTATGGTTCGAATCCCGCCGCGGGCTTTAAATTCACCGCTTGGTAGAAGGGCATTTTGCGAATGCTCGCTTGGCTAGCTACCACTCTCAAGTAGAAATTCTGTCACTAAACACTTAACGGGAAGCAGTGATGGCTCTTAGCAATGGACTGCCGCGCAACAGGTCTATGGGTCGAATCCCGCCGCGGGCATGAACTTCACCGCATGGTGGAAGGTTGTTTTGCGAATGCTCGCCCGGCTAGCGAACTTTGAGATGAGAGAGTGTCGTACCGATTTCAAAATCTGTCTCTAAGCGGTAATGTACGATGGCATCATGGATCTACCAATCCTGGTAGAACACATTTGGAATAAAAATTCTTTACCTACCCGTAACTGATTTAAATTATTTCCAATAAAAATCAATAACTAATCATAGGTTATTTTTGATTAGGTAAGTGCCTACAATCATCGCTAAGTTTACCATATAAACTTTCGTACTACCTTAAGTATAAGTACCTACTACAAATATACATACTTATTCTACTAATTTACGTAGGTAGATACATAGTACTAACTTTACTATTTGTTGTGATCTTATAGCTATGTAGATAGGTATGCAATGTAATGCGCGCCCGCGAATGTCGATTTGACATCGCTGACAGTTGCGTGCCTAGGAAGGCCTATATGATAAATGATAATTATATCGTAGATAGGTAGGTATCTTCCATTGAGCTTCTAATTCTAACCCTTTACTACTTTGTGTTAGGTAGGTACTTTCTCGAAGTTATATTACTGCTTAGACTATATTCTAAAAAGAATGCGGACTACCTACGTCCATACCATATCTAACCAAATGCAGCTTTTTATATTGTCTAAGTGTTGCTAAAATGATTAGGTACTCACCATAGCTATCATGACCTGCGTATTGACTAATACCTACTAGGTACTAACTTAGGTGAGAGTAGGTGAGTAAGTACCTAGACATAGTTACGTATTTATATTACCCAAGTACCTATCTATATGGATTATGGCGTCCGACACTTACTATCACGAACAAACTAATCAAATGCGAAAGAAAATCCGGTCCCCAACTCCCAACATATGTAAATATATATATATATATATATATATATATATAGGTACGTAAGTATGCATAGGCACTACATATCGGTAGTGTATACATACGTGCACACCAAAAAGCAACAGGGCATTCCTACAATATAATATTATGTTCTAAGATCGCGGCGCGGTGCACGTGACTTTTGGTAGTGTGCGTTTTGTTAATTATATATTAGTGTGCTGCGCATGAGACCCGCCCGCCCGCTTCCCTCACCGCGGAATGGAAGTATTGACATGAGATGCCCAATATTTTGAACGAAAAACTAGCGCGCAAAACTATGTGTGCCGACCTTTGGCTCTAGGATGTTTATGATTATACTACTGGATGTATTTGTTTTCCAAAATGTTATCTAAAATGATCATGAACTGAGCTATGCTTCTATGTAAATAATTTTAGGGATTTCATGCTTTATAAGTCGTTTATTTACGACTAAACATGCGCTAAAATTCGTGATATTACAGGGATGTTTCGAGGCTTATAACTATCATGTGAAGATTTTTTTTACAAATCGGTGCCAAGACAAGCCTAGATAATGAAGAGATAAATCGATATCATGCTTAGTTGTGGACCTAAAACCTCAAATAAGGGAGTGATCACCCTACGGCGTTTGTATGGAAAAGTTACCGGCCAGTTCAACCTTAACACACGTTTATGTGGGCAGTCGTGTAAAAAAACAAGGAGTCATAGGTAGGTAAACGAAGTTGTAGGTGACTGTACGTACAGCTAACACAGAAATAATTTGAACTGATTTTATTTCTTGGCAATATTTTGTATTTAGGTATCTTAATTTGAACTGCTTAGCACTTCGATCCCGCATGTTCTGATGGCCAACTGAGTTAGACTCATCGTTATCATCGTAACGGGTAACAAAAACAAATTAAATAAATCAATAAATACTCGGAAATGTGTCGCGTAGTAGTACACTGTCGGAGAAATAAGACCCTGACGCCCGCGTTGTCATCAAACAAAGACGGCGTCTGCGCTGTCAACCTTAAAAATTAGAATTTATTAAAATTAACAATTTCGGGTCACTCATTTAAAATTACGTATAAATATATGGCACGGATCTATTTTTAAGTTTGTTCTGCTGATCGTACTTATTAGTTAGTGAATATGAGTGAAGTTAGCCGAGAGCCCGTCCTATTCTTATTTTAATCGTATTGTATATGCTTTATTTCAACGTCGTTGGTTGGTATAGATTATCATGTGTAACTTTTCAGTCCCATAATATTACTTCTGTGATCTGATACTTATTCAAACATACCCGAACACATATTAAACAGGTATTTGGCACAATTTATATTGACATTACTGAGAGGAATAATAGGAAGTGGTTCAACAAAAACTGTATGGAGCACTTACTTTGAGGCACTAACGTCTCTTGCGTCGAGACTATGATAGCTTTGTCCCTCGCCGACAACACAACGGTCAGACATACGAGATGTTCGTCGCGACTGTTGTTTATATTTCTCACTAGAGTGAGCAATCGGACGCAGTGTGGGTCAGAACGAGGATCAGAGTATTTCTCCACACAAATCCAGGTGGAGTATGTAAGTCCGGTTTGTGGAGGGAAGACACGGTCACCTGGAAACAAGATTGACATCCTTTTTATAAATTTTGAAGCAATGATGGCCGAGCAGTAATATCTATGGACTGCCGTACCTTGGTTCGATCCCCACCGCCGGCTTGAGCTTAAACGCATGGTGGAAGGGCATTTTGCGATTGCCCACCTAGCTAGCTACCACCCTCAAGTAGAAAATCTGTCGCCAAGCACCTAACGGTGTGTTCCGGCAGCAGTCCTTGAGAGCCAGTGAAATTACAGGCACATGAGACCTACGAATAGATAATAAGTCTATTTATTCGTAGCATGAGACTTAATAACTGTGTCTCAAAGTGACGGGCGCAGTGCAAAACGTGACTTGTGAAGAAATGCATTTGTTATAGGCAGAGGATACCGCTTAACATCAGGTGGGCCTCGAGCTTGTCCCGTCAATAAGACATAAAAAAATTAGCACCACTTCTTTACCCGTGGGTGACTATTATGTGGTCGAACTTTGTAGTTGGGTAGACCTATAAAATAGTCGGCAAGTCAGTCTGGCTCTCAACGATAGCTGAAACTCATCGTTGCGAGCGTGGCGACAGATTTTCTACTTGAGGGCCGTGGGAATCCAAGTGGGCATACGCCTTAACGAAATTAAACATTTTGACTGAAAAAATGTATCTGCTATCGAATGTCTATTAATCTTCTAGCTGATAGGGAATGCCTCTCTGACTTTTAAGCTGAAATGATCGAAATAATTTGGAAAAATCGGTATATAGCTTCCATTAGGGCCGAACCCGTAACTTTAAAATGTCCATACCAGAGCCAATTCCACCAAGTGTAGCATTATCTTGAGTTCCTAATGCGTTTAAATTGGCCGATTGTGGAGCGATACTCGGAAGGTAAAGGCAGCCAAACCCTTCGGCGGACATGTCAAACTCGACGAATGGTGGCAGTGTACAAGAGTTCTGTGATCTGTAAGAATAAAGAAAGTTATTATATATGCGTTTGTTTCACCGAATTAATATACGAGTATACTGCAAGTCTATAAATCAGCAAACTCGTGATTCTGGTGATCGGTGTATTCTAATACTAATGTTTTATGTTATATTAATGTTTACTAACAGAAGGGATTAGACGTCAAAATTTACTTGTATCTACCATTTCAAGATTAGAGCGAGAATCTAGTTCAAGGGACAATGTACATAAACATTAATTGCAGAATAAAACTCCACAACGAACAATTCAAAAGCCGAGCTGGCCATTGGCTTACACTATTTTTTTTTTTTTACCGGGAGTAAAGCATTGCAGAAAGATAATATTAAGTTCAGAACCTCAGCAAAATATGATTTTTGTAAGAAAAAAAACATTCACAGACAAAAGTCTTACGTTTACGCTGCGGAAACATATAATTAGTGCCAAGTTTTGTATATGTTATATTGTTCTATTTTGCCTTGTTTGTAACCTACGATATGTAAAGAAGTATGAGGTAACTCTCATGCAGTTACCGATTTGATTTCGGACTCATCAAGTTCACAATTACCAAAACATGCCCAATCTTCCAAATTCATTTGTATTGGTTAATTGATTTGGGTCTTAAAATGATCGTACCCGATTGGTTGTGCCATGGTAGTGTTGTTTCGCTGCACGGCTTTTTAAACCAAACCCGCCGCGGTAGGGTTTGCTTTCTGCTGTTTTTGAACTTCACTTACATTTTTTTACATATTTATTCGTAGTTTTTAACATAAAAAAACTCACTGGTAGAGGTGATAACTTGTATGTTTTTGAGAACAATTTATTTTTATTTCCTTGCTTTGAATCCCCAACTATGCTCAATAGACTTTATTAGAAATTCTAGCCTGCTTCGCTAGCTTGGGATTGAAAGTCAGCAATTGCAACACGTTGATAAAACAACTTAGCTCACTTGTTGAACAAATAAATATTTTACCGGTAATCTCTAGGCGTAGTCATAGAGACGAGGGTTTTGATCCTCGTCAGTGGCACAGGCCCGCCAGGCTTACATATCTGTCCCGATTCCGGCGCTACGCAGTTCAATGGATTGCCCATTCGAAGGAACTCTCTGAAAAGTAAAAATAAAACATTTGTAACTAAACTATAATAGAATTGTGTGAATCACTGTGAAATATTCTGATAGGAAGGACAGCCCGATTAGTACCT
The DNA here is from genome assembly GCA_963890685.1 of Plagodis pulveraria. NCBI lineage: Eukaryota > Metazoa > Arthropoda > Insecta > Lepidoptera > Geometridae > Plagodis > Plagodis pulveraria. The sequence continues at coordinate 18,280,754 of OY982958.1, read as the reverse complement.
TGTCACTAGAGGGGATGGTAGCTGCTAATTTGGAGTGATTCCTATTGGTATAGTTCCCCCAGCCTTTCAGAGCAAACGCAAAATGTGACGAAATTGGCAGCTAATAAAGGCATTGAGAGATGTGGCGCGGCAGGGGAAGTACCTGTTTCACTCGCGCTTTAGTTTAATTTGTAGTGCGTGTTTGTTGTGTGTTTCAGAAGTATAGTAAAATAAATATATTTTGTGTTGGTCGCCATTCACTCCCGTCCACTGATAAGACACTCAAAAAATTTACTTCATGACTGTACATATGCGTCAACTTTCGGACTGCTTATGTTCACGTAACCCTACGTGTACACCAGGGCAGAATTTTCGGCCGATTTCGCGACTGTCTAGACCGTTCATTAGGTTTTCATATACTGCTGTTGATTATAATTTTTTACAGTTGACTTTTACAGCTGAATTTTTGAACATCTTGTCCCCTTTTGTTAAGACGAAGTGGCTGAGACTGGTTAGGCTTAACAACGAATACAGGCTATAGAATATTGTCAAAAAATTTAAATGCTTATCTAAAATTGTTGTTAATACCCGTGCGAAGTCGGGGCGGGCCGCTAGTTTTTCATAATATTCATATAGGTAGAATTCTTATGGCGACAGAATTATTCAAATCGGTCCGGTAGTTTTTAAGTTTATTCGTTACATACAGACATACAAATCTTTCCTCTTTATATTTTAGTGTAGATGTAGATATATATATAGGCTGCCAGCAAAAAAAAGCGAGAAAACGCAACAAGATCAGATTGCCGACCGTTTGGTAATTTTATAGTGATATCGGACTGTCAGTTGTAGTTTCAAACCTTTCAGAACAATAATAATTGGCAATGTCCTGAAGTTTCTCATACGTAACAATCTGCCCAGTTTGTACGACGACGCCCGAGCATAGTTCAGCTGGTGATGGAGTTGACGCGATATGTAGCCTCGTACAAGCTTCAGTAGTGTTTTTTTTCCCTTTTTTTTATGTTATTATGACGGAACAAGCACGAGGCCCACCTGATGTTAAGCGGTATCCTCTGCCTATAACAGACGCATTTCATCACAAGTGACGGACTGCACTGCGCCCGTCAACCTTGAGACATACTTGTTAAGTCTCATTTTGCCTGAAATTTCACTGGCTCTCAAGGACTGCTGCCGAAACACACCGTTAGGTGCTTGGCGACAGATTTTCTACTTGAGGGTGGTCGCTAGCCAGGCGGGCATTCGCAAAATGCCCTTCCACCATGCGGTAAAGCTCAAGCCCGCGGCGGGATTCGAACCATGGACCTGCTGCGCAGCTAGCATAGCCAATGGCACTGAGCCATCACTGCTTCATCACACTGTGTACTGTAGGAAGGGAGTCCTTAGAGGTGTAGAGTCACCTAAGCTCGGTGGGTCGGAGCGCGTGCGCAGCGAGCCTCTCCAGCATGTACATAGCGGGGGGATGCAGCGGGTGCCGCTCGCACCGCAGCGCCGCGCCGCACACGCGCAGCACTACGCCGCCCAGTCCGCATCCGCACATCACTTGTTGGTTCCGCTCACTGCAACCAGACCAGGCCCGTGACACTCATCGTACGTGTGAGATCGCGCGACGTTGACCTCGTGCCGGGCGCGCGTGAGCAATAGGCACCACTACAGGTGCCCAGCCCACACACCGCGCGACCGCGCCTTCTGTCGCACTCACACATAGTCGCGAACGCTTTTACGAGCACATTATACTTGAGTGTCGCTTATTTTGGTGTATATGTTCTGTGACCATACGACGGAACGACGTCACATTCTTATTCTCTTTTTTTACTGTAGAAAGTGAAGGAACACATCCTGTGTTCCTTCACTTTTTACATCTTTGGGTGCTTACCATTTGAAGTTAAATTCGCTAAAAACGCTAAAAACGGTCACACTCCCAAAAAGTTGTTCCTCTTGGGTCTTGGCATTATATTCGCCATAATCGCTATGAGGCTACTGGAACAGTTTGAATTACCTACATCTAATGTCAAAAGTGACAGAAGTGGCAAATTTTAGTGGCATTCTTAGCGTTCTTATCCTAAATGGAACAGGGGAGAACAGTTACAAAAGATCACAGTCAATATAAAGATGAGTTGAGAACATCTCCTAACATTTGACATCATAAGTAGCTAAATTGATATTTTAACATACAGTATATTTTTATTCATATAAATGTTGACGCTTGCAAGAAGCCTGGCAAAGCGCGCAAGGACAGATGCCGAAACACCGCTAATCAGGCGAGTATTATCCTACTACTCTACGCAAAAGGCAAAATAAGTTGTAGGATTACTAAATATTACGATTTCTAGCACCATCCCATGCTAAGCAACTAAAGCATTTGCAAAATTTAGAGCACATGAGAACGGTGATGCGAATTTAGTCCTATTTATTCTAGTATTCCGGCCCATATAACGACGGTTAAAATAATAAAATTAGAGCACAAAATTCACAGCTCATCTAGTCACCTGTCTCAGTGCCGAGCGGTTGAGGCAGTGCGTAAAAGGCAGGGAGATGCGGGTGCGATGGCCGCAAGTGATGAAAATGTTGTGTTCGAAGTAGTAAATTTGTGGGGTCGTTGACGTTTTATTATTCACTTTTTGGTTTCTTGGAACTTTATAATGTCAACTACAGTCTTTAAGAGCCAAAATATAAAAACCTCAGGGGATCACCATCAACAGTGATAAAAATTAGAATAATACAATTTACGAACGTTTGTATGTTTTTTTATATACCCACCTTCTGACAAGACTTTTCAGTACATGTGCGAGATAGTCCCGTATCGCTCGAGCGTGTGCCTCGTGTTCCGGCGGGCGCGGCAACGCGGGTAGTAGTTTCGCCAGCACTATGACCACCCCCGTATGCACTATCCACGCTTCGCCGCCATTGCCGCCTGAGGAGAGATTGAGGGGCGCTGTCCGTCCTGCCGGTTTGGACTGCATAGGAGAAAAAAATGTGTTTCATTTGACTTAAAAGTACAGAAACCATTCTAGCTTTGCCGATTGAGACTACTTGGGAAGTTTCTAATATTTTTGTGTATCGATACTCAACCGACTCAAATTCGAGCTCATCGATGCGTATCGATTAAGATTCTAAAGTTAAATCAAAATTAAAAAATATAAGGTAATCATATAAATACAACTTTCATAAAATATACAAAACTTTACCTCATTGATAGCGGAACTCTGACGAGTCAAACTTGGAGACTTTACATTGAGAGATCCGCAAAAAGTAGGCTTATCGAAGGAGTCCAGAGCCACGTCGTAAAGCAGTCGCAATACAAAACAGGCGTGGACAAATACCACGGGAACTTTCTCCGGAAAACTGTAAGAAAAACAATTTGCAATTACAAATCAAATTTCGAATTAGACAACAAAACTAGCTGCTACCCGCATTTTCACCCTCCTAAACAAAGATAATAAAAAATCATCCTACGTGATCTATACTATAGTTTATACCAAGTTGGGTCGATATCGGTTTAACAGTTTCAGCGTGAGAAAGTAACTTTTAACTTTCGCATTCATAAAATTTGTAGCAAAAGCAGAATTAAACAAGAATAAACTTGACATTATGAACTATTTTTTAACTAGTTCAAAAAAAAAAAACAATCAAAAAACCACTGGTTTACCGTAATCGTGTAACAGACAAAAAATAAAATTATGTTTACAAAATTCGATCAGAAACAACGAGGAAATTTGATGAGCAGATGATAGGTGGCCATCTGACGGAAAATCACGGCACTAAGAAACAAACGAATTGAACTAGAATACTAAGATTCATCAGTTCAAGTAATGAGGAGTTTGGGGAGCTAGATACTTTAATCCTTTGCCATCGGCTGACCCACTATGGCCAATTTATGAATGAAATTCTATTGTTATCATTATCGCAGATATCAATGGGTTAAGCACAATGCACATCCATCTTACATATTGGAATGAATAGTGATTCAAAGTCAAAGAACCTACCTACCCTACCACCACAACACTCAAATCAAACCTTTATTTCAAACTCATAAATTCAAAGTACCACCACAACCAAATACAAATTCAATTATTATTATTTTTTTTCTTTTATGCCTGATTGGTTAGCCTTTGACCACTATCTCACCTGAGGGTAAGTGACGATGTGGTCGAAGATGTTGTTCAGGCTAACCTAGAAGTACTGGCTCTCAAGGACAGCTGCCGGAACACACCGTTAGATACCTGGCGACAGAATTTTCTATTTGAGGTTGGTAGCTAGCCAGGCGGGCATTCGCAAAATGCCCTACCACCATGCTATAACGACTGCCATCCTAAGACAACAACCGGGACCAACGGCTTAACGTGCCCTCCGAAGCACGGAAACGCTCAGTAGTAATGTCACTAGCGGTCACCCATCCAACTCATGACCGCGGGCAACGTTGCTTAACTTTGCTGATCGGTTGAGAACAGCTAAGTAAAATTCGCTACGAGCGCTTCAACTATCAAATGGGCAATGAAACATTTCATCAAAATTACTACAATGAGAGGCCAAGCGATGCCTACAACACGCTAAACTTGGCAAGGTTCACAGGATGCGCGCGGGCAATTCAAAATGCATTTCGGTTATTAATATTCAAATCTTAATAGGTAAAGATTAATAATTTAATCTTTGTTTTTTCAACCAGCGTCCTGCCTTTATTCACAAAATACTACGAACTATATACAACACTATAGCTACTACAATAAAAGCATTCAGACAACCTACGTGTCATTGCAGACTCAGAGACAGTCCAAATGCTCCAGCCCACACAATCTTTGTTGCTTCATATATGCATTAAATATATATTCTTATTTAAAATAGATATACATACATATTAAACAGAACTGATGTATCGCATAGAACTTCATACTCGACTTCAAACATATTTGTATTAAATATTAGGTTATCTTATTTAGAATAGATATAGAACTTTATACTTAACTTTCAAACAAAAAGTAGGCATATGATTTTCAAAGAAAGACATACCGAAATGGAAAAGAGCCAGAAAACTTACGTCATTTCCAAAATGTTTCCAGTAAATATCTCATGAAAAACCTCATAGAGTTCCGTGTCACCGGCTTCGGTATCGTTTTGTAATTCTTTATCGTCAGAGAAACAGCCCAACATTCGAATTGTATCGGTGAGAGTGGTCATACATATCTGAATGAAGAAAATATATACACAAGTTAATTTTCGTATCATAGCATATATCGCGAATAAAGTTACATCGAAAGAAGAGGTACCAAATCCATAGATCAGATATTTCTATTCTTAATTTCCAACTAGACAACAATATTAGCGTTCATTAGAATGAAATACCTGTAGAACCGATAACCGATGAGGAAAAAAAATGCTCTATTGGGAACCATGCGCGTTTTCTTTTATAAATGCAATTTACATCTATAGGATGTAATATAAATACTCTGAGCATTTCGAAGTTGCATGTGGTAGGTACTGATATTGTAGGGTAAACGGCTGCTATAGCTCGCGTACTTCCCAATTCCCCAAAACAATTCGCTGACCATTATACTGAATCCACCGCTTTGAAACACCAGTCAGTTGCTTCGTAGAATCCCTTCATCGTCTTTATTTTAAGTAGTGAATATACCAATTTAAAACATTGAACACAATCTCACGAGACAGGCCAGTAAAGATTACTCCATTTAAACCTTTCACAAAACACTTTACTTCTACACATATTGATTATTGGAAAATAAGTGACAGGTTTGTCAACGATGTATATTGTTTATGACGCTAGTTTAGCCATTGTGAAGTAAAAAATAATTATATAATATAAATTAAATTCAAACACTTTGTTCAGAACATAGGTGCAACACCAATTATTACATATATTAACTTAGTTCACCCAATGAGGCGAGATTTTTCTAAATAATTGATTGTCATGTATTTTAATGCTACATGCAATGTCTGTTCATCGACAAGTAGCTAGGTGCACGCAAGGCAAATCAAAGTAATATGGGACATTACGGTAAAATTATCGGATATTTTGGGGGAAACTGGGGTTAATTTTCCTTCACACATACTTATTACGCATTAACACACAAAAAACACATTTTTTAAATACAAGAATGTTTGAATCTTTCTCCAATTCCCGTCTAAATGACCAGCGAGAACAGTGCTTTAGCTGTATTTTACTGTTCTATATAGCAATGAACAGCACAATATTCATCTTTGTCCCAATAATTTCACCATACAAGCGCAAGAGAGAAAAAATTCACAATGCCTTCTGAGAACGTTTCACAGATTCGAGTCGTGCATTTAGTCAGACGACAGTATACAAGCGCATTACTGTGTACCTGTGTGTTGTAGGTGACAACTTTTTATGAACCATACATAGATGTCAAAATATGTGTAGATAGTAATGTGGACAGACGACATTGATAGTCTCGGAAAGGGGAAATTGTGTTCATGTTTCAAAATAGCAGTTTCTTGAGGAGGCTGGACCTTAACGACGGTATAAGATATGGACGACATTCAACTGATGATGATGATTCAAAATGAGATACAATCGTCTCGTTAAATGAAATGAATTCCAACTGACCTCATGATGGAAAAACTTCGCATTAGCCGGCTCGAACCTCATAGCGGTGCTGATGGTATAGAACACAATGTGGATCAGCTGTAATATATCTTTGTCCATAGGTTCATTGCTCTTTAATCTTCCTTCTAGAGAAGCTAGAACGCTTGTTACGTATACGAATCCGCTGACCTGAGAAAAGAATTACTATTGAAATTCACATAAGCATATTTATTACGAAATATCTGGTATTGCATCTCGCTCCAACTTGGTTAAGCTTTGACTTAGTGTCAATGTGCCCGAAGATGATAGCAAGCTAGACTTAGAATGGTAGCTGGTTTTTGATGACAGCTTCTGGAACACTCTATGAATGCCTTGGCAACAGATTTCTCTGAGGATCGTAGCTATGTAGCCAAACGTCGATAACGTCCTGCCACCATGCTATGAAGCTGAAACTCGTCGTTGGATTCGAAGTAAGGAACGCCTCTCGGCAGTTCTCCCTTACGTTGACCCCTACTATACCGGGGCTCTAACCCTTTCGTTTGTCAAGTTTTACATACAGGAGACGTTCCAGGAAGTCAAAAGAACATTCTTCGAAAGAATCGCGGTGATCACAACCAATAAACATTATTTTCTATCACGGGCTCTTGCGATGCAGAACCCTAATAGAATGAGGGTCGATTAACAATTCCCCGGATTTTTTTTCAAGTTTCAAGCTCTCCGCGCTCCTGTTTGTGTAGCCTTTGGAGAGAAACAGAGAGCATGACAGGCATCGCCAATTTTCTTTTCGTTATTCTATTCGCGAGGCTTATAGCATTGCAATTGTTGTATGAACTAACACACTTTTCCACATTATTCATTGTTGTTATATAATTTTGATATATACCTTTCTAAATATGGTCCGTGTTCGGTGCGAGTCTCTCAGGCAAGCCAGCAATGCCTTTAAAATGTGTAGTTTCAACCCCAATGCGTCGTTCGGCGCTGCATGCATGCCGCAAAGCAACGCTGACATATCTTCCTCTCCAGACCCACTTACAATCAGCTCTCGTATCACACCTAAAATAAATTATAAATATTACAAAATCACAAATATACGATAGAAAACATTTTAATTCATGTGCGGGATCCTGCGTCCATCATCCACCCCTTGAGCCGGGGTATGCTCTAACCAATTGAGCTAACATAACATGACATCATAAATCCCGCAACAATCCCGCACATGACTTAAAATTTTTCCTATCGTGTATTTGTGATTTTGTAATGTAACCCGCATAGCAGGTGTTATTGCAAAACCTAACAACATTAAATTATAAATCTTCAAGGATGACAGCCGGCTATTTTATTGTAGCTGTAGGTGACCAATAATGTCTTTAAATTTGGCAAACTCAATTGTTATTGCGCTAATTTACCTCTTGCATATTCTCAATTTCTCACACTGTCATGTGTCATAATATTTTAGCTTTGACGGCTTACACGATTTTTTAAATGCAAGTGAAGAAGCATAATGAATTACTGATTGACTCACCCAAAGCCATAGTCCTACATGATTCGTGAACAACCATTCCGTGCACGCATTTCGCACCGCCACAGTCCCGAAACACGTTACAGTTGTTCGTATTATTATTCAACAACGCGGTCAAACCTTCCATCAGCAGCGAACCCAACTCTTCCTCTTCTTCCTCTATTTTAGGGTCTTTTATCAACGACTCGTTACGCAAAGATAGCCGTTTTCTTCTATCAGGCGCTTTTGGCGAGTCATTCGAGGTAGATCCGTTAGATGGCGATTCAGCGCTTTCCTTCATTTTCTCTTCTTCGAGTAGTTGTTTATCTTTCAGGTAGACTGCATAACGAGACAGACAGGTAACAAATACTTCTAGCATTCCAACTTCCCTGTACACATCTTTGAAGATTACGTTGTGTCTGTAAAACAAAAGATATTATAAGCACACAAATATAGTTTGACTTCCACAGTAAAAACAAGATAATACAATATTTAATACTCACTTCAAAATGTTCAAAAGAGTCTTAATACAAAGTATGCTGCAACTTCTAGATTTATTGGCTTTCAGAAGCAAAGATAGTGAGATCAACTCTTTGCAGGGGACAAAGTTTAATTGAAATACTATAAATTCGAGGAGCTCGAAAAACTTTTCTTGTATCTCTGCATTCTTCAAGTAAATCCTTTCAGAGAACTGACTTAGGGTATTCTGGTTTTCTAATATGAAGTAGTTCGCGTTGTCGGCGTGATATACACTTGATATTGCGTCTAGTATTGTACAGCATAACGCGGGTGAATTCGATTTCATGAAAACGGACTGCAGAACCTGAAAGCAATTAATTATTTGAAATTATCCACGTGATGGAATTATAACTTAGCTTAGGCTTATTTTAATTCTTCGTTTGAGAGTCACGATCAGGACCAAACTCGTTAAATAATTATATATATAAGCTACGTGATATAGTACATTGCAAGTGCTAGCGTTTGGTAGGGTGGTCATCACTAATGCCAATGGCAGCACCTGTCTGATAAATAAACTCGAAGAGGTCCTAACTGGCAGATTTTGAATACACAATTAGATTTTATAAATCTTTGATTAATTTTTAAACACCCTAAATCGCAATTGATTGCCGTAAATATAACGACACAGTTGAAGGACTATATATTTTTATTGTAAGAGAGCCCAACAAGAGAGTGGTAGAACAAACAGCAACGGTGTCTTGCCACCAGAACTGCGCAAGTAGTAGAAAGGAGAAAAATGCTAATAACATCAACTTATAGCTTTTATTTGTAACACGAGTGCTCAAAAAAGAGAGTTATGTTTTCAGGGTTCATGTATCTATGTATGTATTTTTGTGAGTTTCTTTATTCTATCATCTACCATAACTCCTAAACCGCTTAATAGATTTTAATGTAAGAGATATCGTTAGATTCGTCTTGATAGCCCAGGTAACATAAAAAATCATAAAAAAACTGGCGGATATGACACTACATTGTAAGACAAAAAATATCTTTCCAACCCAGCAAGCGAGTCTCAAAATGAAGGGCTTTTAAAATAGGATTCCATAAATATGTATACATTGTTAATGTTAATGGAACGATAAAAAGTTTAACGAAAATAATAAAATTGCACGGTATTTTTTTACTTTTTGATTAATTTATACTTGTTTAGCCTATGAAACTGAAATGATGAAACCAATTGATCTATATTTCCTCAGTCTACAATCAGCTTTGTCTAGGTACCACGGAAATGCTTTGATGATAGAAGATAAAGTGAGATGTAGAGTTACACAGTGAATACTTCATAATTAAAATTATTAGACAGTGAATATTTCATAATTAAAAATTACATTTACAAATTTTTACAGCACAAAATTTTCGTCTTGAGCTGGATTAGAATCTGCGTATCTCGGCTTTACGCACCGCCTCAACCACTCGGCCATCGAGACCGGCTCGAAAGACGCGAATATTGTGTTCTTATTTAACCGTCAGAGTGTCATCAACCAGATTACTGGACTTCATCTGACCGAAATAAGTGAAATACTCAAACACTACACTCTCGTAATTAAAATTATAACTCAGTGTCTCTATGGTGCTCGGCCACTGGCTGGACAGATAACGGTTAAGGCAACCGGTGCGTAAATCCGCGGGTTCAAACCCCGCTTCAGACGAAAATGTTGCTCTTTAAAAATTTGTAAATGTGATGTTCACTTAATAATTAGAAATAGACCTTGATTTTTTTTCTCTATTTAAACATGGCCTACCCTAAACTGTTAATAAATAGATCCTGAAAGTTGTACGTAGCCGAAAATATAAATGCGCCTTTCCTGAGCATTTTTGTGTGAACAATGATTCCGCGCGAGATGGTGATTTTTGTAAATATAAACAATATTTAACTAGTTTTACTAACCTAAATGGACCATTGTTGTCGTATTTATAGTAACAACTATTGAATTTCAATTAAATAAATTGCGCGATTACCTGAAAAGCTTGTACATTGCGGACCGCCTGGCCCGGCGTCGATGGTTGCGGCAGCACGAAACCTTGCAACTGAAACAGCTCCGTGTTTGCGCGCGTCGGTCTCAGTTCCGAGAAACCACACGCACACAGGGACGAGATCATTAGCACCAAGTTCCTCAAAGCTGCCCTGGCTTCTGTTCCACTCACACGCTCTTCTTCAAGCCTTTGATATCATGAGAAATGCATAATAATAAATATTGGCATAGTAAAATTTTAGAGCGTAAATAAATATTTGTTAAGAAATTTATAGCTTAACTGCTAGAATGCGATTGGTATAGCCAAAGAAACCTAACTAACAGGTGGTTGGTGTATTTTGACACGAACACTTTGGTATCAAAACTATAAAAAAGTTGAAAAACAAGTAATGTTCGAAGGGCAGTGGGTTATTATAGCAAGTGAAATTGCTATGCAAATAACAATTAAGTTTGTAACGAGAGCAGTCCAGTCCCCTGCAAATCTTTGTTTAGAGCTCAGAGCACACTAACCACTCTGTCTACTTCGTCACGTAACTGATATAACAAAAAAGGCTCACTGACTACACATAAACCTCTAGAAAATCTACTTTTATTTCTACAAAACTCAAATACACGTGTGGCTTAGTTCTTGTACGTCATAAAAAATCTCTAGCCAAACTAAGGGAAACTTGTTGATGCATGAGATGATTGTGTTAAAAATAATAAGTGAACAGTGCTTACCCAGATGTCAAACTATCGGGTACTTCTTGTCTCTCTCTGTGATAAACAAAACACATAAAATAAACAAAAGAAAATATCAACATGCTTCTATAACAACATGCACATGCTATTTCTAAACTTTAAATTGAAATAGAACTCATAAGTCGCATTACTTACTTGAGTAAGAATTCTGAGAGAAATAGATATCCTTGACAGGATCTGAAGTCATCTAATAGCAATTGGCTGACTTCACTGGAGTCTTTTAGAAAACAGAACGCAGCAACAAACATTTCTACGACCTGGAAATCGAACAATACCTATATAAGTCTATCATACATTGTACTTTTTTTCCATGTTCAGCTAACGGTTGACCATATTTAAATTATTATTATCTTGTGTTCAATAACACCAACTAAAGATGGGTCGCAGTAAAGTGGATAAGGTGCAACTCACGTCTGTGGCGGTAATTTTAAATTTACACAGCATTATCGCACGTGTAACTAGGTTTGGTAACTATTTTACATGATCAATATATTTTTGAAGGGCTCGTAGCGAAGTTTGCTTAGCCGTTCTAAACCGATCAGCAAAGTTAAGCAACGTCCGCGGCCATGACTTAGATGGTTGACCGCTGGTGACATTACTACTGAGTGCTTGCGTGCTTCGGAGGGCACGTTACGCCGTCGGTCCCGGTTGTTGTTTTAGGATGGCAGTCGTTATAGCATGGTGGTAGGGCATTTGCGAATACCCGCCTGGCTAGCTACCACCCTGAAATAGAAAATCTGTCGCCAAGCACCGAACGGTGTGTTCCGGTAGTTGTCCTTGAGAGCCAGTAATTCTAGGTTAGTCTGAACAACATCTTCGATCACATCATCACTTACCATCAGGGGAGATGGTGGTCAAAAGCTAATCTAAAAGGCATTAAAAAAAAACTAGTCTACAATAAAATTAATCGTATTTAATTGAAAAGATAATGAACACGTATGTAAGCACACGATTCCTCTAAAACTACCGCTAAAATCATTCCATGTTCCGTCCCAGCCAAACATTTTCAAAATTATGAATACCCGTAATAAGTGTTAGTGATTCAATAAGTTTAAAAGAAAATATATGGACAAAAATCTTGTCCGAATCCCGCGTATTGCGTGATATAGGTACATAACCTAACGAAATATTTCTAAATTACCCGCCACATTCACCTTAATGTACCTAAGGTAGATAAAAAAGTCCAAAGCAATAGAATAATATAGTAATAACAGATTATTTACGATATCTACTGAGTTTAAATAAACATTTTTAACATTTATAACATTATTTTTTTTGTTTTCAATGAAAAAAAAAGTTAGAATTAAATAAGAGTACGGACCACGAGTCTGTAGTGTAATTAATATTAAAAAAAAAACATTTATAATTACCTCCAGTGGAGTTAGCTCTGGTATCCTTTGCATATTTTCTATGCATAGAGCTACACATCCTTTATCTGAAAGAATAACAACGAAATAATTTAAAACACTTTCTTTATGTTATGCAACACAACATGTTTACACACTTAGTATACTAGAATGTTGTTAATACATTAGTAAACAAGTACTATGATACTAATTTGAATGCTAATAAATAAGGATAACGGTGATGTCATAAAAGATGATGCAAATAAGTTTGAAATAGAAAACTTACTGTGTATATATTGAACTACAGACTGGGTGAGGCCATGTCTCGACAGTGTCATTAGTACTTCAGCTGCAGACTTCCTCCACATTATATTATGTGGAGCACACCATGATGTTATTGCTGAGAATAACAGGCTTAAGTCGTCCTTTCTGGCAAGTTCCTCGCATGGGAATGGATGACTACATAATCTTACAAGTACCTGTGAAGCCAAAGCCAAAGAAATTACAATATTGACCATATCGTTTCTTGTCAAATGTCCCATGATTCTTATTATAGCTAATCCCCACCTTATAACTTACCACTCAACTTTATAACTTACACAGAAAACTCTCAATCTGAGATTAGTCTTTTGAAGCGCTCGTAGCGAAGTTTACTTAGCTGTTCTTAACCGATCAGCAAAGTTAAGTAACGTCGCCCGCGGTCATGAGATGGATGGGTGACCGCTAGTGACATTACTACTGAGCGCTTCCGTGCTTCGGAGGGCACATTAAGCCGTCGGTCCCAGTTGTTGTCTAAGGATGGCAGTCGTTATAGCATGGTGGTAGGGCATTTTGCGAATGCCTGCCTGGCTAGCTGCCACCATAAGTAGACAATTTGTCGCTAAGCACCTAACGGTATGTTCCGGCAGCTGTCCTTGAGTGCCAGTACTTCTAGGTAAGCCTGAACAACATCTTCGACCACATCATCACTTAACATGAGGTAAGATAGTGATCAAAGACTAACCTATCAGGAATGAAAAAAAAAGTCTGACTAAACTGAACAATGTACATATTCAATTTTTATCCTTTTTCTGCCATACCCAACTTTCACTACCATACATAAAATATAACCTTAATCATACCTTAATCTCACACATTACTAGTTACAAATCTTTGTTTGTTGAGTGAATTGAGGGCTCCACAATGAACTTATCTTGAAATTAATAACATTTTTATCATCATTTATGAAGCGCAAGGACATTTAACTTTTATATTACTTGAGACTAGGTACTAGTTATAATAATAATGTAATGTATATTTTTAATTCAATTACCTGAACAAATATTTTCTGTAAAAGTATTCTTCTTTCCCTAGGAGTAAAATCACTATTTGTATCCTGAACATCTGCCTCTGAATCAGGTATTTCTGGCAGATCAAAGAACAGGTACAAGCATTTGACTAGTGTTGAAGGTATAGATGCAGTGGTCATGACCTACAAACACAAAAAATACTTATTGAACAATTTACTCGATAGTCGCAACCTTGATTTGAATTGAAGCCAGTGAAGCAATATGTTGAAGAATACACTTACATGTACTCTATAAAAATTCTGAATGTTTTGATTTGAATTGAAGCCAGTGAAGTAAAATATTGAAGAGTACACTTTTGTGTACTCTATAAAATTTTTGAATGTTAGGCATCTTGAAAAACGACAAGTCACTGGCAGGCATTTTGAAAAACAGTTAGCCTGATTTGCTATCAAAGACCAATTGGTGATCTTTGTATCTACTTCTCACACATACCCATCGGGATAAAAAGAAATAAAAAAATAAATAAAGTTATCAAAATACACAAAGACAGTAACTGGCAAATAAAATACAGTATTCACAATTTAAAACTATATTGTAACATACCTGTATCAGGGACTGGTCACCAGCTGCCAACAAGTTTAGAGTAGACAGTAACATCCATCCATTGCTTGATTCCTCAGAATTTTCAATTTCTAAGAATTTTGCTATTGCACAGCTAGCTGCTTCAGTGCTTTGGTTACTGGCCCTTTTGCGAATCTCAGATACCATGAGTTTCGAAACTTGCTGACAGAATGACAGTATGTCCCAAAACTTCTCGTTCATCTCACTTGACGGACTTGTGCCAAATACCTGATGTAGCAAGAAAATGGTTTGTTGGTAGAAGCATTCAAATAAGTTCACAAAGTTTAGAGGAAATAATAGTTTTAGATATGTAATATTTAATGTTCTTGAACAACTATTTGTACAGATTCTCAAGACTTTAGAGTGTGTAAACTTCTTGGAAATTGGTTCTTCAAAACATGGGGTTACAGTCACTAGCAGTACAGATAAAAAACTCGATTTCTTAAATTGACATTTTTGCATCAACATTTTTTTTTTAAATTATTATGGCAGAACAAGCACTAAGCGTACCTTATGTAAAGCAGACTAACCTCTGCCTATAACAGATGTATTTTGCCACAAGTGACAGATTGCACTGCTCCTGTCACACTGAGACATACAGTTATTAAGTCTCAGGTGCATGTAATTTTACTGGCTCTCAAGAAATGCTGTGTTCTGGCAGCAGCACTGTTAGGTACATTGGCGACAGATTTTCTGCTTGAAGGTGGTAGCTAGCCAGGCGAGAATTCGCAAAACGCCCTTCCACCATGGGGTGAAGCTTAAACCAGCGGCGGTGGGGATCGAACCATGGACCTGTGGCACAGGCACTCCATAGCCATTACCCGTCAGCCATCATAGCTTCAAAACTAAATGCTTGCTAAACTTAAAAATGTTACAAACATTTAAATAGTTTAATACATTCATTTAATTTTGTATTAAAATATTTTGAAAGTCTTTGTTATTATAATGAACTATATTGTAGAACAAGCACTGTTATATACCGCACAACAACAAAAAATAATATTTTAGATTTGGCGGCTGTTGGTACCTTATTGTGATTGGCGTAGATGCGTTTGACAATTTTTCAATTCAACCAATAGAATAATGAGTAATAAAAAAAAAACGCTACCGCGGTATTATTATCCACCAAAATACAACACAAACAAATTACCGCATACAACTCATTGCTGTATGCGGTATATGCCTAGAGTGTAACTGGATTTTTGAGAAGCTCTGACTAAAAATTTATATTTTATTATAATAAGTGGATTATTTATAATTTAAGTGTAAAGTACTTCTTCTATGTTATTTATCTATGATCAATTTCGATGTTTTTATTTCGTAAATGTAGAATTTTGCGTGTATATGCCTGTAAACTAACTTATGTAGGTATATTGAATTACTGTTTAATTTTTTAATATATTATAATAGTAAAATGGATCTCTTTTCCTACTCTAAGTCAATTTATAAAAGATATTAATTTTTTGATTGTTTTAAGTTACATAATTGTAATAATTTAAAGTCTAAAATTGATTACATTCCATATATGGCCGCTCATTATCTTAGAGCCTTTACTCGTAGTTGTAAAGTATTTTCGATGGTTATATTTTTCATTACATGTTTTTATTTTTTTTAGCTGCTGATGATCAGTTGCTTATTTCTTAATACTTTAATCAACTTATATATACATACATAAATTACGCCTTTTTCCCGCAGGGGTAAGCAGAGAGCACAGATTTCCACTTGCTACAATCCCTACATGGCCTACATACCTTTTTCGCTTCAATCCTTTCTACACTCATCAAACCTTTCATACATAAGCGTCGGTTTAGGGTACTCCTGACCTGGCCTTTTTTCAGAACGTCTTCAATCTAATTTCAGAACATTCGCCTAGGTGTACCCCATTCAACACTTCCATTCAATATTTTTTTTTAAGTTTTTCATTGTTAATTGTTTTTTTTTTAATGGTTAAAACATTTACCTTACAAAACAGAGGAAGCATATTGTACAATTTGTCATCTTTTTCTCCTTCTGTGAGAGGCTGCGGAGGGTGAGTATACTCCGCAAACAATTTCTTGAGATGCATCAGTCCAAGCTGTACGTGGGAGGCAGAGCCCGACGCTTCGCCGTTGTCTGAAGACGCAGACGACGTCGCGCCACGCAATTTGCGCATTATATTCATGTTGAACACCTATGACCTAAATCTCCCACATTGACACAGGTATAAATTACACCTTTATTGAAGATCTAACACTTATTAACTGGAATTCCTTCCCATTACGAATAGAAAATAACATTGTTAGCGAAAAAAATTATTTTATTTTTGCAGGAACTTCAGACCACCCGTAATATTTTAGACTGCAACAATCTACATAGTTGTAATTGTTTATTTGTTATAGCTAAAAACTTGAAATCTTTTACGCTTTACTGAGTTGTTTCTGAAAAATTGATTATTTTTCGGATTCTACGAACGCCCACACATCGCGCAGGCAATAGATTTCCACAGACTCAAAATCAATAAATAACAATTTGACAATGGCAGCTAGAAACTTTGGCATTTATTTTTTGGACCACGTTCCAAGCCTCAGAGTAGTTGTTTGGTTGTTTTAACACTCATAACTTACTTCAAGGTTAGAACGACTCGGTTGGTTTGTTAGCTTAAATGTCCATTTTTTGGCGGAGAACTAGCAACATTATTATATAGACGTTTTATGATGTTAGAAAAGCAATAACTACCGTTATCTGCAAAATACAAAAAAAATCTAATTATCTCATCTAGAAATGTCAAGGTCATGTCAGGACGGCGATTCTCGTGCAGTGATATGAATATCATAGTAGATAAATATCGAGAAAACATGGCGAATATCGAGTCCTGTAGTTTTGTGTTATTCTCGCAATATCACTATCGATAAATATCAAGCCCTAGCGATCGACACGCAACATTGCGATATCGGGATTATCATTATACTTACTATACACATGAACACAAGTTCATTTGTGGACATATTTTTATATCTACCACTCGCGAGAGTAGCATTTTTGTGAAAAGTCGATATTTTTGGGATATTAATAGTCTATAGGTGACACGGGATAAATATCGAGAATCGATAAACTTATCCCAATTTTGAGAATTGCCCCCCTGATAAAGATGCAACCTTATAACGACTGACTTTGATAGTTAAAGTTGCGCTCTACTCGAAGGTTCTGAACGACGTTATAGTGAAAAGTTACACTTCGAGTGCGCTCTAACCAAGGTTCTGAGTACAATCCGAATCAAGCCAAAAGCGATTTTCACGCTCTCAAGCCTGTATTACAACTATTTGCAACCTTGCATCTATGGGCCCGTAATAGATTTACACTAGCGAAAATTGTGAGGGCTCACGTTTATTTATATAAATAAATAATATAAAATGAATAAAATAGCCATTTATTGCCTTCATACACAGAAAAAAATATTA
Source organism: Plagodis pulveraria (assembly GCA_963890685.1). Lineage (NCBI taxonomy): Eukaryota > Metazoa > Arthropoda > Insecta > Lepidoptera > Geometridae > Plagodis > Plagodis pulveraria. Next base: position 18,262,774 of record OY982958.1, on the reverse strand, counting down.
CAACATAAGAGAATTGACAAACAAATAAAAAAAAACAAACAAAAGGCAAAAGGAATATGCTAAGCATTGTGCAGCGCATACGTTAAGTAGTAGCTGCGCTGTTTTTTTTTGGTATATACCTGCTCGGACGGATGCTTGCTGAGAGACATAGATAGTAAAGCGGATCACAAATAAAATAAACATAAGGAAAGTAATAAGTTGCTAGTTGATTTTTTTTATTGTGTGTGGATGAAAGTGTGTGTGTGTGCGTATGTTTGCGGCGATATGTATGTCTAAGAGGTCATGTTTATGTGAGAGGGATTTCTTACGGTGTTTTTACTATTTCTACGTGTTATAAAAGTTACATTAGAATTATTATTTTGACGATCCAAAAGAATTCGTTATAGTTTTATTTTGAAAATATTGCAGCTTGTATTTGCTTTCAAAGGAGGTGGGAGATCATTACATATCTTAGATGCACTGAATGAGCAACCTTCAAACCAGTGGATCTATATTTAGGGATTGCAAGCGTGTTGCGGAACTTTAAGCATGTTAATGAATAGATTCAGGCGTTACTTTGCGGAAATCCATTTAAAATATTTTAAGAAAACATCAAATTAATATTTTAATAAAACACTTAAAAAATATAAAATATATCTAGTGACAATTCCGCTTAATTTTCCTGCTAAGCCGACGTGACGTCACAAACGCCACGCAGCCAAACCGGAAGAATTTTCGACGCGTTTCGCTTCTACACGAAGCATCCTCAGGAGGTCTTGACTCTTCGAGCGCACGATCGAGAATGAGCGGCCGGCGGCTCGGCACGCCTTTATATAGACGGGCTGAGTCAGCACGCCTTTGTCTAGACTCGAGCGGGAGTCACCGCTCTTTGTTGTAGCTAACAATTGGTGAGTAATACGTTTTTAAAGTGACAATGACATCATAATGGCTATAAATTGATAATAAAAAATAATTTTGAATTGTTTATATTATGCAAAGTGTTTTAGAATATGAAAAATATCGTCAAAAAAAAAAAATGTTACAAAATTACTTCCTAAAACAAATACATATTTAACTATTTTGTAGTGGCAAATTATCACTAAAAATACGCAACAGTGGTGATGAAACCAATTGCGTCTGTTCATTCAACAGTGCAACGCCTGTACTATGTTTTAATATTTCTAACTGTTCCAATACACACAATCGAAATCCCTTATCGCAACAATGTAAAATCTTAAAGGTATTACTATCAAGGAGTTGATGACTGCTTTCAATTAAATGTTTTGCAAAGTGAGACTGTTCGGGATGGAACGACCATTATTATATTATTATACAATAAACCCGATTTATAAATAAAAAACCTCAAAATCTCTTCACGTTTCGCTGTTCGGTCTACTCAAAATAAATGGATGAAAATGTTATTTTTGTATGGTATAAGTGATATATTGGGGTATATGGATATAAGGGTGACATGGTTAGTTAATGCAAAACAACTGATACTAAAAAAAATAAGTCGTGCATGGGGCGTCGGGGTGGAAAAACTTGGACAATGCACGGAATGCTGCAGCGAACCCTATATGCACCAAGGACTGTCTTGAGATTAACAGGTTGCATCTCTTACCGACATGACCTTGACATCTCTTGATGAGAGAATTATAGGCACTCGTTTGTATTTTGCAGGTGACGGTAATAATTGTTTTCAAACATCATAAAACGTCTATATATTTTCTAGTTCCCCGCCAAAAATCGATATTTGAGGTTATAAACCACCGACTCATTCCGAACCTAGGAGTAAGATAAAACAACTAAACAACTACACTCTGAGACTTGGAACGTGGTCCATCATATATGTCACCGTTTTATTGTACTAACCGTTAGTTTATAATAAATCTAGTAAGATTATAAACTGTCGATAGATTTTGAATGGAAACTAAAATTTACAATCTAACGTTGAAATTTTCGTTAGATTATAAACTGACCATATCCAGCCGTCAAATTGTCATTATGTGGATCAACAACAACTTACCATAGATCTACGAAAGTTTTACAGTGGCTATAAGCAAAATACGTAGGTACAGGTTTTTAATGTATTATTTTTTGGCTTATATTTAACTTACCACCAGATATAATAGAGTAACATATAACAGACAAAAATAGTAAATTATCACCAAAATTAAACCCACATTTTAATGCAATCTTAAGTTTTTAAACATCCCGCTATTCTATTTAAGCAAAATTACTCAAAATAAATCATTGTTAACCCAAAAGTAGTAAATGATCACCAAAACTAGCATATGATCACCAAAATAAATTCTTGTGGCGCATCGCCGGCCGCTGCCGCGGCACGCTCGCTTCGCTCGCTCAGCTCGCGCGTTGTTGTAGTCACAAGTAACCTAACGCTCCTCCTCGCTTCGTTCGTCGTCGCACCTAAATATGACTTTGCCCTAGACTAAATGATATTTAAACCCTCGCTAAAATACAGTGATCATTTACGACATTTGGTGTCCGATTAAAATTTTTGGTAAAAGAACTAAGGGTATCAAAGCATTTTGTGGTGGTCATTATTTTAAATCCCTTAGTTTTTTTAATGTACAAACTCTAACTAAATATGTTTTTTTTGTCTGACTATTCTTTTTGTTCTTAACTCTATAAAATGAACTCATGGCACCTATAACGGCGACCAATCAGAGGACGGTTCACAATTTCGCGGGCGATTATAGATCGTTAGATTATAAACTGCCAGCTAGACATGGTCAGTTTATAATCTGACGAAAATATAAGCGTTATATTGTAAATTTTAGTGTTCGTTCACAATCTATCGACAGTTTATAATCTCACTAGATAGTTTATAAACTAACGTATCGTACAATTATACGGTGATATATATATTATATTCTGTTTGATCTATGGTATTAATTCTGTAGCCCACAGATTATAGTACCACCAACATAACTGTGCGGTTTTCGAGGGCGCTACTGGTCAAGGAAATCAACTACAAACTGTCACAATTATTTGAAGGAATGTTGTAGTTCTTTTTTTTGCCGCCTGAACGTATAAGTTGGTGGGACTATAATCTTAAGTAGCTAACTGGGCCGCGTCCCAAGGCTCAGAGTGTAGTTGTCGGTTGCTTTAACTTACTCGAAGGTTTGGAACGACTCGGTTGTTTTATAACCTCAAATATTGATTTTTGGCGGGGAACTAGCAAAATATATAGAAGTTTTATGATGTTTGAAAAGCAATAACTACCGTTAGCTGCAAAATACAAAAGAGTGCCTATAATTCTCTAATCAAGAAATGTCAAGGTCATGCAGTTAAAGATTCAACCCTTTATTATACACCGTTTTTGATAGTTAAAAAGTTGCGCTCTACTCGAAGGTTGTGAACGACGTTCGAGTGAAAAGTTGCACTCCGGGTGCACTCCGAGTGCGCTCTAACCGAGGTTCCGAACATGGTTGCCAGATGAGGCGAATTATCGCCATTTAGGCTACCTTAGGGGGGGCGACCAAAAAAACCAATCGGCTACCAGTAGCCATTTAGGCTACCTAGGAAAATAAGAACGGTTGGTTTAGGCTACTTCAGGATTACTACAATTCTATTAATTTTTTCTACAATTCTATTATTTTATTTCATAATAACTGAAAAGTGTAAAGAAAAGTAATAGACACGTCCACCATTTTTTCATCAGGGTCTTTCCATGCTCCTTGCTTTCTTCTAGGTATTGCATCTAATATCTTAGTGAGATAGAGACAGATTCATCCGGGTAGTAACTCATTCTAACTCGCTGTATGATAGATACAGTTCAAAGTCAAAACACGAAATCGAGAGTATAGAAACGCTACTAACTTCATTCACAAATTGTAACTAGCCGCGCGCGAAATTTTATATCACTTGTTTCCTAAATTCTTAATTAAGTTGAATGGGAGATAATTCTTTATTACTTAATACCTTAATACAGAAAATTATGTTATGTTAATGTATGTATCAAAGAAGACCGATTGAAGCGGCTGGGTCAACTTCTTCCGCTACCACTTCTAGTAGGAATGAGGATTCTCCCGTCTATAGAGATGGGGAATATCTGTAGAAGTTTCTGCAGATATTCCCTATTATATTAATAAATTATACCAACAGGAAATGTTTGACAATTATAATACTCTAGTACGTTAAGTAGGTATCAACCTACATTAATATATATTTTTTACAACAAAGGTACCTAGTTTGTTTTTATTTGAGCTAAATATAGACTACTTTAACAAAATCTTAGGTGAATTAGGCTACTTGTCAAAAAAGTAAAATAATAGGCGATTTAGGCTACTTGATAGGCAAAATTAGGCGACTTGAGTAAGCTGATATCTGGCAACCCTGGTTATCAGCACTCAGCAGTTATCTATGCTGTAGCCACAAAGCGAAGTACATCTACAAATCCTTCGATAATTATACAACAATAAATCAAATCATTAGAGACATCGCAAATAATTACGTATCGTTTTACAATGCCGGAAAACAAAAACTTCGTCAACTGTTACAACAGAGGATGTGGAAAACAGTTTGATCCTGACAACAACGATATAGGTAACCATATAATCTGCGTTCTAGAGATTTCTTTCACCAGATTTGAATAGGCCGCTATATATATAATTTTTCTATTTATAAAATCAGATGAATGCTGCCATCACCCTGGTGCTCCTGTGTTCCATGACGCTTATAAAGGCTGGTCATGCTGCAACAAGAAAAGTGTGGATTTTACTGAATTTCTAAACATTAAAGGTTGCACCACATCCAAGCATTCTAATGTGGTAAGTATTGTTGTTTGAACATGAGTAGGCATAGTCAGATCATTTAATTACTATGTCTATAGTGTGAGAATGCGACCTCGTTTAATGGATACTCTATGAAATGTTTTATAAAGAAGTCCATCTGACTTCTAACAGATTCGTAGTAATGTCTAGCGGTTGTCAAGTATTAAAAATATGTAGAAGTTATTTATATTAAACTTATAATGAATTTACATTAAAGCCTGTTAATATAGGTACGTAACTTAGTATATTGGATATTGGATAACTCGTTCCTACATATAGCTGTACAGCTTCCGTTTTACCATTACTGAACTAGTGTTAGAGAAAACAAATTGTACTGATTAGCACATAAGTGGAATAAGAGCAGGTAGACAATTTTGTGCTATATCTTCTACACTTACATCTTAAACTAATCTCACTTTGTGTTATTAAGTACCTAACAATTTTTATCCATAGAAACCTCCTGAACCAGAGAAAAAAACCTTAGAAAAAGATTTAGAGGCAAAAGATGTTATTGAAGTCCGTGCTCCTGTAGTAGGGCCTCAATTGCCAAGACCACCCTTTGAAACTCCCATGGTTTTGTTGGAAGCTCGCATTGCTGATTCACTGAAGGAACTTGCTAAGACCTATGCACACAAAGCTGCTAAAGTTGATAAAGAGTAAGTCATTGTCTTAAACTAAGGCATGTACCACTAACATTTTATAACTAATTTTGAGTGTACACAATTTGCACCTGTACTACCTGCATCTTCTATTGTCCTACACATTGGTTGTCTTTACTTTAGGGATAACAAGATAGTGGAATGAGTTGCAAATTTTCTGCTTTAATTCATTATTATAACTAGGCTACAAAAGTATTGTTCACTTAGCATATGAGTGCTTGAACATATATATTAAATAATGAAGTATACTTCAGTAGTAATAATGTTTGTTTTATGTACTGAAGAACAAAAACATTCCAGAGATGTTGCTGTTGGTACAATTTGCAAAAATGGTGGATGCAATACATCATTTGAAGGTCCGCATACAAATGAGTCAATGTGCACATACCATCCAGGGTGCCCCATCTTCCATGAAGGGATGAAGTTTTGGTCTTGTTGCCAGAAACGAACCACAGATTTCAATGTCTTTCTCAGTCAACCTGGTTGTACAACAGGGACTCACAAATGGACCAAGGAGGTAAACACTTATGGCTATGTAAAATGTGTTATGTATCTTAACTCGCAAGCTCAATGTTTAGAACATTGAGCTTGTGAGTTAAATGTGGTACTATATATATATATGTGCAACAAGTTTGTGAATTCCCATGCCTGATCTTAATAAATCAATAAGCAAAGAAATCAAACACCATGATCTATTCCCTGATTTATGTTTTTAGTCTTCTTCCTTATAAAAATATACTATTACATCACAAAATTATCGAAAAAAATATAAGAGTAAGTTGTATTATTCATAAACTGATCTATTTACTTGTGTTATGAGTCTAACAACTAAAGTGACACTTAACAATAAAATATCTTAATAATTAAATATAGATTCTTAATCAATATAAAATATAATATAAAAACTATATCAGTGATAATTTAAAAAATTAGTGGTACATAATTAATATGATTTAAAAACATTAACAATATCATAGATAATCAAAACTTGGAATACAAATCTTTTCATAGTATATTAAAATACAGAAATAATTAAAATTATTTATCATTATTTGATAATTAATTAAACAAAAGTATTCATTGATTATATTGTTATTTCGGCTTGCACTTACGAATTTCGTAGTTGAGAATGCATTGGTGCCCAACTAGTTTTGTGGGATTCGGATCCACTCCATTAATTATCTGATATAATATTTGTTAATTATTATTCAGTAACGCCCAATGTGCAACACAATAAACATATGTTTTTCATATATGTGATAAAAAAATTAAATAAGCGTGACTGACACAGCGTAATAAGTTTTCCTATAAATATATACATTTTTATCATTAATTTTGTTTAATTTCCAAAGCAAATCAAGCCAAGATTTAATAAATTAAACAAGATATAAACTAAGATGTATGTTGAGACATTGGCATAATTGCAAAATGGCAGAGTTTGAAAAAACAAGCAACAATAAAAACTTTTGGTGCGATAATTTAAAACGAAGTCTAATTAATTTCAATGTATATTGTATTGTGCACTGCGTGTTTGTACAATACAATGTATTTTACATTAAGCCTTATGAGGTTAAATGAAACAACATGCAATCATTTTACATTCATATTTGTGTCTTGTTCTCAGGGTGCCCCAGCAGGTACAATCAAATGTCGTTGGGACTGGCATCAAACCCCAGAATATGTAATAGTCAGTGTCTATGCAAAGAAATATGACCCAATTTTGAGTTTTGTAAAGTTGAACCCAATACGTCTAAACACAAAGTTGGTTTTCCGAGAGGAAGGTGATGCTGTATTTGAATTGGACCTTGAGCTGCGAGGAGTGAGTAGTTCTTATTGTTTATTGTGTTTATGATACATGACTATTTATTTAGACTTTGAATGATCATGAAGTAACTTGGTATGAGCTTGATATGGTTCTTTGAATCACCCTTCACTGAACGATATGATTCATCAAAGGCACACTTATACGATTGTCTCTTTTACGAAAAAATCATTCCTTGAAATTTTTATTGCCGAGGGAATTTTTCTTAGACCGTCGACAAAGAGTGTTTTTGGCGACACGTTCATTACCAAAAAATTCTTTCGGCGAACGATCTCGGCAATGAGTGTTTTCGGCGAACCTTTGAATGAAGAAGGATTCGGCCGTAAAACAAACCGTCGTGAAGGAGTCGTGTCGGCGAACCGTTCGTTCTATGGTTTTTTCGTAAAAGCGACAATTGGTTAATCGTGCCTTCGATGAAACATATCGTTTGGTGAAGGGTGATTCGAAGAACCATATCAAGCTCCAAAGTATCAGTGTTTCATTGATATACCACGTCAGTTAGACATACATACCTACTTTTTTTTTAATTATTATTGCAACACAAACATCATGTCATACCTGTAATACCCATGAGGGTATTCATAGACCACAGATTTACACTTGCTTTTTCTGCATTTCTGCAACGCTACGGACCCGGCAGTCCCGGCACCCGCACGGTGAATCCATGGAATGAAATAATTCGTCGTCAAAAAAATATTTTTATATAAAATATTTATAACATTTCTTTCAGAATACTCCTTATTAGTGGTATGATATCCTTACAAACTTGTTTTGTGTGTTATGTTATGCATGAAATGTAATGAGATATTACATAAATTTCATCATGATATAAAATATGTTTTTCATATTTTATTTTTGCATGGTGGAAGGGCATTTTGCGATTGCCCGCCTGGCTAGCTACCACCCTCAAGTAGAAAGTCTGTCGCCAAGCAGCGAATGGTGTGTTCCGGCAGTAGTCCTTGAGAGCCAGTCAAATTACAGGCACAATGAGACTTAACAACTATGTCTCAATGTGACGGGCGCAGTGCAATTCGTGACTTGTGATGAATTGCAACTGTTATAGGCAGAGGTTAGTCCACTTAACAACAGGTGGACCTCGAGCTTGTTCCGTCACAATAACATAGAAAAAAAAAAAAATTTTTTAGTAGCATTCAGGTATTTCTTCACAATGTTATATTTTGTTACTTATTCCTGTACCCTTTGGGCGAAGCGGTATGCTTATATTAATACTGTTTCAAAGATATACAGTCCTTTATGGGTTGGAGAAAGGACAGCGGAGGTTTAGTAAAAGGTCCCGTTTGCTAGTGAAACCCTAAAAGTATAACAATAATCTTGTTGGCTGCTATCTCTGTGAAGCAAATGTCTAGCAAATGTCTGTGAAACCTGTATAGTCAGTAAGTAAAATTATAACTTTATATTATTGTTTAGGTTGTCAATATTGAAAGCAGCAGTGCATCAATGCTGCCCACAAAAGTAGAAATCAAATTGAAGAAAGGCGAGCCAGGAGCTTGGGCTAAGCTGGACTTCCCGAGAAACACACCCAAAAAGGAGCCAACACAACCGAAGCAAGAAGCTGTTGATGAAGATGATTCTGTGGATTTATCTACTGTAGAAGCTATCAAACTATGATAGTCTAATGAGAGGCTTATAATGTAAAGAGCCCAAGAGTGAGGTACTTGACTATAGACGTCAATTTGTTAGCTATGCTATGCACACAGCTTTACCACAATATTCGTAAAATTATATTACACAATCATATAATAAATAAAAAAATATGGTAATACAAGAAACAAAACTCATGAGCGGAACACGACCTCGTGATCCATCCTTCCGTCGGAGAGGTACAGTCTAGCTTTCATAGTGATGAAGAGATATATTTTGCTTGGTAGAAGGGCATTTAGCGAATGCCCTCAAGTAGAAAATGTATCGTCAAGCACTTAACGGTGTATTCTGGAACCTGTTCTTGCAAGCCAATAATTCTAGGTTAGTCTGAACAACATCTTCGACCGCGTCATCACTTACAATCAGTTGAGATAGTGGTCAGTCTTACCTAAAAAAGATCCGATAACGCGAACAAAAATCTTCAATTTTCTAATTCTAAATCATTTTTATTGTACATTGCAATTGTAGAGTTTAATAAGAAATAAGAGATATGTGTTTTGTTACATGTACGAGATAGTATTACTTGAAAATATGTGTAGTAAAGGGCATACGTGTAAGATATAGAATACATATGATTTGCCAGTTTTGCCTCGTTACTAAAACTTGTACCTACTTCGAAAGGCCTTACTTGTCACTACTTACCAAAGGCCACAAAGGACAAAATAAAAATGGGTCATGTGCTAGTCGATTCTCCTTGGCAACAACAGCCCGAAAACGAAATAAGAAAATGTTTGTTGGTACTGATCACATCTTTGTCGTTCCCAGACTGAGTAGGTCTTAATTGTGCTATGATAGCCGACGCATTTGCGATATCCCTAGGTCGGTTTCGCAAAAATATTACGAACTTCATATTTAGTCAAAGTGAGAAGCGCGTCTTCTACTTGTTATTTTAAAACTAATATTATTTTAACTGTAATTACTAGTACCCTTTTATTATATAATACGGGATAACTCTCGTGAATAAGTCAGATAGCTCCGACTATAGTTTCAACCACATTCAGTGGCCTTTTTCAAGAAGATGTTGGAACGCCCGCGTTGACGTCTCGCTTAGCACAGCGGGTGGCAAAAAGAGGATATTATGGTAGGTACATAATTAACCGATTTTTTGATTCCACACTTGTTTAGTTTTTGTGATCGATTTATAAAACTAGTGGCTCTGTGAGGCGCGACAGAAATATGTGAGTTTTTAATGTTTTCTACCCCCATATCTCCTCCGTTATGAAAAAAATCCAAAAACTGATTTGGCACAAAAATTCCGTACTTATTATCGAATCCTCACAAAATTCCACGATATTCGGCTGAGAAATGCGACCTAGGATAACAATCGGTCATCCGTCGGACAGATATACGAAACATTTTTGCCCAAGCTGGAACGTAAACGCTTCTCCCGCGCTTCGCGCTGTTTTGGGTAATTTTATTGTGTACATTTTAATTATAATGTATATGTAAATTTATATTAATATTTTGTATTTTCGTTATATTTATACCTTTTATAAAGAAGAAACAGGGATGTAATTCAATTTTGTAATGTACGACTACTATGGTAGCGACAAGCGAAAATGCACATAAAGCAAGCAAAATGTCAAATAGGGACTCCTGCGAGTGTTTTTCTCAAAACACAAGGGGCCGTTATAAAACAACCGAGTCGTTCCGAACCTTGGAGTAAGTTAAACAACGAAACAACTACACTCTGAGGCTAGGAACGACCCCATACTGAAAAACACAATTTTTATGTTTATGGTAGAAAGAAAAATATGATGTCTGCGCTTTCCGTGGTTGAATTATGTCAAAATGAAGATTTCGATAAGGTTTATATTACCTGTAAAAAACTAGTAGTCTGGAATCATAGTTACAGACATGTAACAATTTCGGATCACTTATTTAAAATAACGTATAAAAATATGACACTGCTCTATTTTTAAGTTTTTTTCTGCTGATCGTACTTATAAGAGTGAATATGAGTGAAGTTAGCCGAGAGCCCGTCCTATTCTTACAATTTAATCGCATTATACTTTCGATCACTGAGGATATCATTTGCTTCCAAGTATGCCAGGAGCCTATTATTCAATACACGTTCCATGCTTTTACAAAGTATCAGTACAGGTGTGCGATCGATATACTCCAGCGTAAAGTATTTTCTCAACACCGGTTTCCACCAATATCCATATAACAGAGAATTTGGAGTCTTCAAAATTACGTAGACGCCGAAAACAGATGTCATCGCGAATAAATACGCACGCCCCGGCATGTGGCCTAAAGTAATGCTCCAGGTCGTAGCCGGGGTATGTCAAATATGACGCGTCATCCGGACATCTGATCTGCGTCTCCGTAAGAAACAAGATATGCGGATTCACAGTCTCGAGGTGGTGGTGGACTGGGCTGAGATTGGAGTGCAGGCCTGTGATGTTACAGAGATGCACTTTGATAGAGAGGACATGCATCCGCTGTGAAACCGTTTTCTTATTTCTTGTCTTCATATTTTTTAGAGTGAGGTAAGATAGAAGGGCGGCAGTGAAACGAGGCGTCACCTACCGACTCAGACACACACACGCAAGATGTTGCATCAAGTGATAGCTAGCACGGAGACCGCGGGGACGCCCAAGCCCCCCCAAGAATGTCCATCGGGTCCTCTCTTCCGGTTGCCAATCGGCACGATGACGCATTCCCGAGATTTTTCGCAAGATGGCGGTGCAGACTTTCGTGTGTGGCTAGCACACTACTTGGGACCCCTACTATCAGCGGTCGGCCAGCGGGATCCGAGGAACGGATCCCGCTGGCCGACTCCGGAACTAGCCATCGGTATACCACAATCATAATGTATGTGAAGATTCAGTCGTTATCAATGACGCAACTGTTTCGACCCGCCCATCGAAGTGGCTTCATCAGACATCATGCCGGAACACGACTAGGCCGTTTGGCGACATGGCTCCGTCTGATGGGTGGTGACAAGCCGCGGCCGAAGCCTACCACCAGAATTTTTCGCCCATTTAGCACCACCCAGGGATCACGTGTAGGGTCTCCAGGGTAAACCAACGGACGCGGGCGTAATGATCCCCAAAGTAAGAGTAGTCTGGAATCAATAATTTTAGAAATGTTAGTTTTATAGCTCTGACTTGAAACAAATGTCTTAGCGAGAGCTATCACTTCTGTGATGAAACCAGTAGTCTAATCTGGACAACTTACGATTTCTCTTGTAAGTTTGACAGCTGTCATCTGAAATGCAAATCTCAATGAGACACTTGACAGCTGTCATAATTAAGTGATATTTGTCCTAACTAATTTTAATAGCTGTTATAGGCAAAGTATACTATTGATGTGTCATGTGAATAGTTTTAATAAGCCCAAACCAATATATACGGAATCTGTCGCTTTGGCAGCTGTCACATGACAGTTGTTAACAGCACCCAATCTGAGTGTATTTTTAAGTTGTCGGTAGGTAGACCCAAACTAAAAACCCATGTTATACATATCGCGTCGGAAGTGAACGGACAAGTTACTTATTATTGCCGTTATCCATCTACAACGGTGGCCTATTACACTACATAAATAATACATACGTTACTATAAGTATAACTAGGTAGTTATGTACACGGGAAATGAATCTGAACAAAAATAACTTATAAAATACAGTAAATATTATTAGATATTTATTTATTAAAATACAACTAGTTGTGCATACTTATGGGTCCTTAGGAACACAAACGTATAGTGCGTGTTTCTGAAACATAGTTTTGTGTAAAGATCTGTCCTTTGCGTCGATGACTTTTTTATTTCCGGAACAAACTATTAGCTTATGTTGAATTTTTTGAAAAACATGTCGCAGATGTAGCGATTTAAGAGGGCTCATAGTTTAGGAGTGAAAGGACTTTATGCTCATTACCATGGTACCTCAATCGGTAGAGCATGTTCCGGCTGATTCGAGTGATGGATCGGTCGTGGATTTAAATGTTCGAAATTCCTGTTCGAAGTATTGGTGACTTCTTTTGTTGTCATTTGTAATTTTGTTTGCTAAAATTATACGAACACTAAAATTTTGGGTAATATTACATTTATTCGCAAAATTATAATATAAATGTCTTATTAATTGAATTAATAAAAATTTTGCCTTCTAAATAAATATATTAATAAAATTTTATGTCCTAAAATACCTGTGTGCATCAGCTAGCAATAAGAATATATCTCAAATGTGGATGTAGGTACATATTTTTTTCCATGGTAATAAAATGTGCGTTTACAGGGATCAGTTAGTTTTATTTCTTTATGTATGATACATACTTCTTATAATATTAAGACTAGATACATTCTTGTTTTTTTTTCTAACATAGTCGAAACAAGTTTTACGAAAATCGAACATATTTACAAATAGCATACATAGGATATGTGTTTTTAAAACATTTAAATTTAAGGAGGCTGAAAACCACTAATTTACAATTTTGATAATACTAAAGTGGATTACTTACAGTATTTATTATACACATTAATATCTATGACTATAAATGACTAGTGTTTGACTAGATTATGTTAGTGAATTAGTTTTACATATAGGTATTGACACATAAAATAAGATAATGACACTATACATGTAACATTATGTTTTATGAGACACTGCTCACGGGATTTTTCAAGTATGCATTTAATAATTATTTCTAAAAGAATCACGACAAAATTTTCTTATTGTAGTGTCAAGGGCAGTTTATCTACGGGTAATTCACAAGCTAAATCTGGATAAATAATGTCTTTCCAGGCGATATCCTTTCTCTACGCTAAATTTAATCACAATCGGTACAGTAGTTTCGTCGTAAGAAACCTATAAACGTAGGGATAGAGAAAGCAATTAATTCACTTTCGATTTTATAGCAGGTTATACTTATTGGTCGCTCGTGTCGTTTCAGACTGCAAAGTTAGTAACCATTGTTAATAAATTAAGCCATGAGTTGTGTGAGGTCTGTGGTTGTGAGTAACGGCTGTCGGTCAGGCGGTCACTGGTTCGAATCCTACCGCGGGCTTGGGCTGCACTGCATAGTGGAAGAGTGGTTTATTCCCAATAGCCCCAACTAATCAACTCATGTCCCAATTAACGTAAGTTTCAACTTGGATGTAAATGGTGTTAATACCACCATGCAGTGCTCAAGACATAGTTACCATTGATCCACAATTTCTACGTAGGCAGAATAATCATATCATGTATTGACAACTCGTAAGTATTTAGCTTGGAACTTAAGGCGATGAGCATTCTGTGCTTGGCGGGGGTGGTGGCGGAAAAGCGGGAGTCGGCGCGGGCTGCATCCGGTACATGTCGTGTAGTAGTGTCGCCACTGAAACATCTCCCACTGTGTCTCTGAAGAGGAGCAGCTCAATTGATCGTGCTCGGACCGCTCGTAGTGATGGTAAAAGGAGCAGCAGCCGACCGAATCTGTAATAAAACATTTTTATTACAACTTTTTGTTCTGCTGCTAAAATATCCCCGATAGTTACATATAATATTTACCAACCCCTGTACTGAAGCTGAGGCGCATAAACACATTCAATAGTTATGAAACTGAAACAAACATATTGGTTGACTTTTTACTTGCTCAACGCTCTGTTTCCTCATACAGGTGTGGTGAAAAGGCATCTTCATATAGGTCCTACATATAGGTAGCGGGCCTATTGCCATCTATCTTTCTAACCATGCCGTAGGTAGGACTGCGGACTCCTATTGATAGTTTCCTGTAGGAAAAACCAAACCCTGGGAAGCTTTGGAATTATTTCAAAACTGGTATCGAACCTTCGTACTATCGTAGATTTTTTGTAGGCAGCGCTACAAAATGTACTTATACCTATATCTATTGTTTATACACTTGTTATAGCTGTTATAGTGTGTATTTTTTAACAAACGAGTACTGAGTGTCCCTCGCACATTGGTGATGGGGCATTGCCGTCATTGGTCAATGCCTTTGTTCTTGTTTTGAAATTGTTAAGGCCCTTTCATATTAAATACTTCTAAAATTTACTTAGTCTATTTGTAACAAAATGTTCTGTTCGCGTTATATGATATAAAACAATATTGTAATAGTATATAATGTATATATTTATATGCAGTATGAAATGTATTTATATTATGCGCTAGAACATGAAAATCCAATAATACTTATACAATCCTTTTTGATTGTCGACTCCGTACATTTTTCTTTCTATCTTGGTTATCACATAATTGAGACATGATGACCATTTTTATCTATCCACTTTAGCTACTCCTTGTAAGAAAAGAGTTCGAACTTCATTAACTTTATGGCTTTTGTTATTTCCTGCCACACTATCACTTGAAACCAAACGAGTTCAATTGGGTTGAGCTCACAGTGATACGGCGGCAAACATATGATGAAACTATTTTTTGAGTTAGCTACGACAAATTTTTCAAAGCTATCTTTGTTTTGATTAACCTAATTCAAAACATGCAAATTTAATATTGATTCGTTACAAGCAATATTTTTCGTAGTACAGAGGTTTTTTAAAGAGCCTCATTGACTAAATCTGAAACTACGAGAAATAGCAGACATTTTTTATTATTTTTAATATTGATATGTTTGCAATAACGCCTGCTATGCGGATAACATTACAAAATTACAAATTGGGAGACCTTGTTCGACGATGGTCATCCCGGTTGACGAATGAATACGTATTCACGTACCTACATAGTCAACTACCTACTAAATAAGGTCTAATCTTACTGTCATCATCACATCACATCAACCGGAGCGTCCACTCTTGAATAAGGTCTCTCCCATTGAAGGGATTTGTCATAATCCTTACGCTTGGCAGGCGTATTGAGGATCGCAGTAGAAGTTGTCTGATCTTCAGAAGGCGCTGCTTCTTATCCAACGGTATTTTATTCTTAGTCGACTCTTACGACACCCACGGAAAGAAATGGGAGGCGACAATCTAACCCAGCACCACACGTGAATACGTATAAATATGTGTAAATAATTCATAACGTAATGCCACGCAATATTTCTTATAGTTTTAAAAAATATATAAAATAATTACCACGTAAAGTGTCTCTAACATGAAATGGATCACGGTTGGTGCAATACTTCGTTTTTTGTATAATTTTTATTAAGGTATTTAATATTTAATTATTTACCGGGTGGGTTGTCTGGAATATCTGGTCCGCACGTAGTCAGCCAGAATGCATTGCGCCTGATCTTGTAGCATTTCCACGGGCTGTGTCTCATTCAATCCAGGAGTGTCTGTAAAAGAAGAAAACTTTGATTTAGACAGTACTTTCTAACCAACAACGGTACAGGAAAATACTGTTATGGAGCTGTGTTATGTGACTCAGCCCTAAGTAAATTGACATAAAAATAATGTGTCGTTGAAATCTACACAAAGATTTGTATAGTCGGAAATATACTCGTCATCTTCTAATCCCTTAAGTTAGTTATTCATTACTTGTACTAATTGTTGAACTAACCGTTGATGTCTTTAGAATAGGTTCTTTTCCCACAATACGATGGAATCGGCACATAGTTGTTTGGACGCAAAATATTAACGTATTGTGTCAATTTTTTGGGATTCGGTCGGTCACCTAGCTAACGCTTACGATTTTTCAGAAGTTCTTATAGTAGACCTGCTACTTTTCGTTCAATAAAAGCAATTTTTTATAGCGAAAAAGGTTGTATTGGATCGAAGGTTTGTAGGAATATCTTTATCTATATCGCGAGGTTTATTTATCTGGTCCTGCTTCCTAGAGTAGGTACTGTGTGACTATTGGTACAAGGTACATTTAGATAGATACTTGTAATATTATTTGCTGTTACCTGGTGAAAACAATACGATAGCCTTCATGCAACCACACTCGCTCCCATCCGGTGCTATTTGACGAAACCGGCAAAGGATTTCCTGCAAAAGCGAAAGTAGTTTCAGAATTCAGAAGATATTATGGCATCTTTAATATAGCAATTTTAAGAGCTTAGTACTGGTTATTGATTCCATGATTCGATCAAAATCGAAAGTAATCAAATTACCTGTAAAGTATTCAGTTCCAAGTCAGCTAGTGGGTCTGGTGGTAACCTAGATCGAGCTGTAGGCGCCGCGAGCAGCGGAGCGAGATCCCAAGGTGCTGACCACTGCGCCAAGTGCAGGAGAAATAGGTCCTTCCACGCAGCACGGAGGAGGACCAACTGATCCGATGTAGCGAGCGCTTGGAATGGGGCCAAGCATCGAACCCAGCGCACAGCCATAAAGAGCAGCCGGGCGCTGGTTTCCTGTGGGCAGATACGTAAACCTGTATCAGACTAGTCTAGTTGTGAATGGATTACTAAAGCCATATTTGAGACGACTTGGATAACAAATAGCATGGAGCTTTGGTCTTCATCGAACATTGTTGCAATAAAGCCCACGGTCACGATGTGCTAATAGCTACAGAAGCTAGACTTCAGAACCTCAAACAACTCACTGCATATAGAAGGGTGTTCCATAATAGGACAAGATATGGTAGATGACCGATATTCTCACCATATGCATGAAGCGTTTTCCTTCCACATCACAAATAGATTAATATTCGAATACGAGTTCCGACGTGACATCGTAGTAGAAACTGCACGTAACTTCCATACTGTGTTTAGTGAGGTACCTACCGTTAACAAACGTACCGTGCGTTATTTTACCGATTTCGTAGTACTTAGAATCTTCGACCTGAATAATGAACCGCAAAGAAGACTAGCCACTAAGATAAATAACGATGAAATTAAGGATATGGTGGAAGCCGATCGATTTCAAAGCACCAAACTATTAGCGGCACGGATTGACGTTAGCATATCTACAATATTGATTTTCAGCAAATCGATGAAATTGAAACACTAGAAAAATAGGGAGCCTCATGATTTGACTGCTACTCAGAGACAGCGCGCGTTGAAGCTAGCCTTATCTTGTTTTTTTCCTATTTAATTCTTTTTCCTACCGAGAAAAAAATATTCTCAGGACGCACTACCAAATGTCAGTAGAAAAACTGTGTGCAGTTTGTGGAGTCCTGGAGTTTTATCGGAACGATCGAATTACATGATCTCACATTTATACTTTAAATTATGTTCCTAAAAAAGGCAGAAATGTATAGATAACGAGGGCAGATACTTTTATTAAATATTTCATACTACAAAATAAAAATTTCAATACCAAACGTAAAAATCTTACATTACGGTATATTAATTTTCTCTATGATATTACATTAAAAACTAATATTAAATAAGCACATTAATATGAACAATTCCAATGTAATGTTATCCCCACACAACATTTTTATCTTTTTGTTACCGACAAGGTGTGTTTGTTGGTTGGTCCATCTTTTATTAGAATTAACATTATTTTTAATCCCCGACGGAAAAAGAGAGGTGTTTTAAATATTACATTTTGTTTGCTCTGTGTATCGGAAGCAGCGTGTGTGTCAGTATCGTAGCATCGTAGCTCCAAAGCGGAAATTGGTTGATAACGTTTCTTTTGTATTTTATTTAACATGGTTCTGAGGTACTTTTGGAGATAATCTGATTAACTGTTTCTGAGATATTATATAAATATCTTAAATCTTATCATTATGATATCTATTTGGAGTTGAGCTTATTTAATTGAATTTATCTTATGCCGGGTTTTTTTCGAAATTTGATGTTTAACCCTTTATCTTGCATAGGTAACAGGGCTTAGAGTGTACCTTCAATTATTATTTACCTACCTACCTAGTTCATGAAGAGCGCAATATAAGTAACTATTAAATTGGAGCAGTATGCTTATAGCTTTACAAGTAACTTGTTAACAAATCTTGTTATTTATGTGAGGGTGCCAGAACTGAATGAGGTTTTAATTTCATATATTATAAAACAATATAGTTTAACCTTTGTCTGATCACAATTTCACCAGTGATGGTGAGTAGAAGATATGAGACAGTCTAGAATTAGTACTTGCTCTTAATATCAGCAGCTTTTGGAACGTATACCTATCAATTATAAAAACAACTAACACTATACCTATAGCTATGCTATAATGAAAGAAGATCTTTCTATCAACCTAACTGTGCAAGTAAGCCTCATAGTATTTTTGCTAGGGCATGCGCAAAGAGAGTCTATAGGTATCACATTATACGATGGTATATACAATCCGAGTTCCAGTGAAATCGCGTCGCGCGGTCTATGGGCGGGGGAAGTCAAGTTATAAGGCGAGAAGTCACCCACGGCCGCCCAATGGCGCTGCGAGCCCGCCCCTACAGTCAAAAAGCCACCTACTACTATGTACACACCCCTTGAGGCTGTCGAAACAAATGTTTAGAAAGTTGAAATCAACAGGAAAATAGAGTTAGTTTATTTTTAGATTTTGTTATAGTGAAAATAAGAGATTATAACGCAGGTCAATCCACGCGTTGAATAATTAGATGTTTTTCTGACGAAGAAAAGTTCAGTATTAGTCTGGAGTTAAGAACTGCGCCCGTTAGATGAAAATAGGCTTACTTGTACTTACTGGTACACGAACCATATTTGACTTAACATGGGTGTTCAGATATCATCAATGACATAATATCATTGAGCTATATTGACATCTGCGACCATAATAAATACCAAGTCACTCGAAGCACACTGAGTTAAGTCGATACAATAATCTAATATCATGTTTCTATCGTTTAAGCGTAAAACTAAAATGGTCCGCATTTGGACTTACATTACTAAACCAACAACGTAGCGCAGCCGCTTCGACTAGGGTGTTGATTACGTCACGGTAGTTGTATTTTTTTTAAATAACTCAATGGTGTTACAATATAGAAATATAGTTTTATTATATTACAAAAATGAAGGATATTTGTTTAAAAATTTAGCGGCATAGATAACTATCGTTAATGAAAGGTTCAAAAAGTAGCCGCACCACTAAAACTCGTGCCTTTAAAATATTTGTCATAAAATAACCAAGGGTTGATCTGAATACAACAGCTGTAGGCTTGCCCAAAAAATGTGGATCCTAAATATTACTTAGGTTTATTAAAAATATATACCTATAGATTCTATGTTATGCACCATGCTGCCCATCGAGCATATGCAAGTGTAAACTGACTTTGAACTGTGAATGACTTTAATGTCCATATAAGTTTTATTTTTATTTAATTAAGTTATTAATATTTAAAAATGTTATTATGTGTTTTCACCACCGTGTTACTTGAAATGTGATACTGTCCATACAAAGGTTCTCTGGAAGAAATCGCTATATGCGATAAGACCGCCCGTTGCACAACCAGAGTCTAAGAGTACTATTTATAAGATTCTTTAAATGTATATTCGCTGTGCAATAAAGAGTTTTGCATTGTATTGTAGTTATTCAAATCAAACTGATATGCTTCTATGCTGCTTACTTTGTTGCGCAAGCTTTTGATAATAAACAAACAAAGAAACACAATACCTGTAACAACTCCCATGTCGGTGCAAGTGGAACTCCAAAAGCACTGGGTGGTGGCCGAAGCAACGTCGGGTCTCCTTGTAGTTGCAATTGCTTTGCACTCCACATAAGTTCCTGAACACAAAAAAAACGATATCACCTACGATTCTTGCCGTAAAGGAGAACAAGAAACACGACTCTTGCCTATTTAATTTCTCTATTCCTTATTTCTAATGGCTGTTTTACATAAGATTACGTCCGGAACTATTAATAAAATAACGGAATGTTTCTTACCTACATACTTATACCTACATAGGTACTTGTTATTAGTAAAGAAACGTCCATATCGTTTTTACAAATTCAAAGTTATTCGAGCTACATTACAAGATATTCGATTGCTTGAGAACTGATGTTGATTATTTATAGAATATTGTTCGCGCCATCTATTGGCACTTTCTTTCTTTCTACCTCTTACCTTTTCCTACCCTCATTTTCCCACGAAAACGACGACTATCTACGGTTGACATTTCGTGGCTGATGAGTGACCTACTTGTCATTGCAAGTAGTCTGCGGTCGACCCTTGTTGACGGCGGATGCGTCTGTTCCTGTGAGCTCCCTCGAAGCCAAGGAAACCGCCATTTTGTTACTAACCGCGCTCGCGCTGCTTTCGTGTGTGCCCCATCGCACTGGGATATCCGCGATAGTCTCTTTGGAGCTGTGTACTAACAGCTTCCCGCACTCGCGCCGCTAGTCTACAACAGCGTGAAATAATTCGAAGAGCCAATAATCTGGACACCAGCAGGACGCCTTGGAGTGCCGCAGCTGTGCTCGTCAGCCCGAGGATATCCAGGTTAGTCGCTCGTTTTTCGCTCCTTTTCCTATACAGTCCACTTTTCATCACCTTGTTCTGCATTCCTTCGATTTACCAGTGTCCTTTCAACCCGCGCCCGCAGTTCGGCGTGCTCTGCCATATAGCTTGGCGGCCGCGCTAACAAATATCTACTAATACTCGCAAGGTGATCTAAATCCTGGTTCGACATCTCTAAACGGCACTAAATGTCCAAGTCCGATAAAGAAACAATACTTAATGCTAGCGTGCACGTACCATTCCACACAAACATATATGTGTCATATTTTAAATACGAATTCTTCAAATTCGGTGAAATTTTGCATATTCCTGGGCCTAAAATCCACTGGTTTGCCAGTTTTTCGATTTAACATTTATTTTGTCCCGAAATGTAAATAAAAGTCGCCATACAAAATGATTTTTCTAAATAATTTTGTAAATAAATAATTTACGGATCCTATCGTTATTCGGACATTTTAGAAACTTAACTTCAGCTTGTATGACGAGTAAAAGACCTTATCAGTTATCACTCACGAAGGCATGCCCCTTTTTTGAGCGTAGAACTACTGTAACTTTACTGCTAACACTGCCAACCCAATAGGTCATAATTTACATTTTATTGTCTTACTGTAGGAATTTAGGTACTATTAGCATTTATATCCATTCTAACACGTAGAGTACCTACAAACGATGCCTACCCGTATAAATGCGCGTCTATAGTTTACTGTGGAGAAGCGTGCCTTCGTGACTGAACAGGTCTGTATCTACCTATTATATTAAAATGAGCTTGTATTGCTTTTCACATTCCTTCAACAGAAAGAACTCTTGAAAACAAATATGATGTTCAATGGGATATATGATGGTTCCTACCTGACACTTGTCGCTCGACATTAGCATGTGAAGAATTCCAGGTGGTGGAGGAGCGAGGAAAGGCTCGGGCATGAGAGGAAGCGGGCTATTTGCTCCTGCTGCTCCACTAGAACCGGCCGATGATGCAGTGCTGAGTGGGGCACCGTCCGTGATACCGGATATACTGAACTGTTGAAACAATAAATCAGTAAATTATCAACATTATATGTAGAAACTATTTAACTTTCAAGTGTCAGTGGTAGAGCAGATATTGTATCCGATATTTATTAGGTAACATTTTAGAATTTTTTATTGGTGGCATAGACTATCTGCTACTCAGACGATGTCGTCAGTCTACCTACACTACGCGTCTTCCTTTATTATATCTCCCTTCGGTTATCGGCACTAGCAAATTCTTAGAGACACCCAAGAGTATTTCGGTGATAATGGTTCATCAGCCAATTTACTTTTTTTCGGAATTGAAGACCGTTTGCAGTTGAAAATCTGTAGCCAAGCAACTAAAGGTGTGTTTTGGCAGCTGTCCTTCAGAGTCAGTTTCCATTTTAGGTTAAGCATGCTTATCATCCTGGACAACTAAAATTTATCAGGTAAGATTGAGGAAAACGGCTAGCCTAGGTATACGTAAAAAAATATATTTTAGATCAATGTAGGAATGATGTAACCCAGCAAAAAATCGAGCTTCGTTGTAAATGGTGTGTACTGTGTAGCAGTATACTAATAATAATAGGGTTAAGGTATGAAATTGCCGTTTTATTGCAATAGGTACTTCGAATTGACATATAACCTTCATGATATGAGATTTTTGAATGAAACTTTTCACATGGTAACTATGAAGTTCTTCTTTTAAATAATGAGTAACACTCTATTATCGACATTCCATTGTTTTTTTATTCAGCTTGGGCAAGAAAGACGGATACTTCGAAAATGTGAGTGATTTTTTAATACGAGTTCCGACGCGGCTCTAACTCGTCCGAAACAGCACGCAATATCAATGTTGCGTTTGGAGAGGGCACTGCTAATGAACGAACCGTGTTATATTGGTTTAAATGCTTTCATGATGGAAACTGATTTGAAGAACGAACGACGTGGAAGACCGCCCACACAGGTGAATATTAATGAATTGAAAGAGATGATGGAAGCCGATCCGAGCCAAACTCCCCAGGAATTAGCGGCATGGTTTAACGTTACCTTACCAACAATATTGCCTCATTTGCAATTTGACTGATCTGCAGAAAGAAACGCGTGTTGAAATTTGTGTTACCTTATTGAATCGATACAGAAATGAAGGAATATTGGATCAAATTGTGACATGTGATGAAAAGTGGATTCTTTACGATAACCGTTAGCGAAAAATGCAATGGCTGACCCCAGGTCAAACGCCGCAGCAGTGTCCTGAAGTAAAGCTTACCAATAAAAAGGTAATAGTAAAGTAATGGTTTGGTGGTCTCAGCATGTTGTTATTCACTATAGCTTTCTCCGATCTGGTCAAGCAATAATGGCAGATGTCTACTGTGTGAAACTCCAAACAATGATAGCAAAACTGGCAGTGATACAGCTCCGACTCATTTATCGTTTTTCATTATTATTACTCCATGATAAGGCGAGACCTCATACATCACAAGAAACCGTTTAACTCTACAGGAACTGCAATTAGAATCCATTCGTCACTCTCCGTATTCGCCAGGCCTTGCTCCAACGGACTACCATTTTTTTCGTGATTTGGACTACGTGGTCTACGATCTATCTACGTTTCTATTCTACGTGATATAAAGTTTTCTTCTCAGGACGCAGTACAAAATGCTTTCACACAGTTTGTCCAATCTATATCACCATAGTTCTATCGCAAAGGCATAAATGACCTTCCTATTAAATGGCAGCAATGTATAGATATTAATGGTAATTATTTTGATTAAATAAATACCTATGTTAAATTAAACAACTAACGAATTTCAATATTATTGTACAAATCGGCAATTTCATACTTTAACCCCTATTTTTACTTTGTTATACATTATAAGCGTCTATTTAATATAAGCAACTTAGTTATAATTTCAGTATCATTTACTCTTAGTACCTTCTAAATAATGTTAGTGTAAATAAGTATCTATACCACAGTTCAGAAGTGATTTTTTAAATCTTCATATAATATTTACCTGGAAGTTAAAAGAAGGTGGTAGTGGCGTGTAGGGCGAAGGCGGTGACAGCTTGAGGGGATGTGGTTTGTGCGCGTGTGACATCGGTGGCGGAAGCGCAGCCAACGCCGATGCGTGCAGCTTCGGCTTGCGGGGACCGCGTTCGTGTTGTACCGCTACAGGATATACAAAAATCAATGGGAATAAAATATTGTCCTCAGATCCTTGTAGGGGTGTATAGGTAGCGGCATTTTAACATCCTTTTGGGTGCGAGAAAAGAGCCTCCCCGTGTGACGTTTTCATTACCAACGTTCGGCGTACCCGGGGCAGCCAGACTCGTATCATCTTTCTGGCTGGCCAATCTTTTCCCCACGGCACATGAGCGACTATCCGCCAGCATCCTTTTTGGCATCTATCCAGCATAGTGTCATATTTTAGACTTATTAAGAATTTATGTGAAGAAAAGCAGTAGCACTTGGCTCTGGAATCGTGTCCTATACCCCTCGGCTTGGATATGCCACACTGCGACTCAGACTCGCATTACTCCACGTACATCATAGATAATGAGAACAATAGATTTATTTTTTTCATCATAAATGGGCGATATCGTCCATTTATGAATTAAGTTATTTAACTAAATGAGTTAAGTCGAAGTGAATGAAACAATAACGATTTTCACTTAACATGTATAAACATCATATACTCGTACAATGTACCTACGTTCGTACGGAACCCTCTGTATGTGAGTGCGGTTTGCACTTGGCCAGTTATTATGATTTTAATTAACGTGATTCTGAATAAAGAAAAACATAAAAAGACACCTATTTAGGATCTTTTTTATATTACTAGCTCACCTTATGAATAACGGTCACTGTCACCTATGGAACGTTTGCAACACTGGGGATACCTACATAGATAACTCAGAAGGACTTTTTTCGTCCATTCCTAGGGTGGCCTATGTTGCTTCATGCGAAGACATAATTTGATACGTGCACACTACGTTTGCAATACCATCTAGCACTAAAGACCATTATAAAAAATAGGCCGTGCTTGCTACGGCCTGTCAAATACTTATATTACATTACAGATATTGTAACCTATTTTAAATCAACATATTCAAGGTTGCTTCTAATCAAATCTGAAATAAATATATAGCAAATACATTAGGTAAAGCGTTTGTTCTAAAACCCGCAGCAGAATCAATTTTTGTTGCGAGAATATAGTGAGGAAAAATGATTAAAATTTTCAATATCACTAGTACCTATCACGCTCAACCGATATCGGCCATTTATGATTGAAGTTCAAATTTTATCATTATCTATGGTACGCACGGATAATCGACGCGACGACGCTTGAAACAAAAACTGGTTCACAGACTGGTTCAGAAACATATAGGCACAAACTTGTTGTGCATGTTTCTTACCTAACACATAATGTTTTCTCGATGCTGGAAGTAAAACGTTGTTTAATTAACACGAGACCAAGCCAATTTTTCAGGTCTCAAGCTTTTTAATGTGTTACTGTGCTCAGTATATGAAAATAACTCAATACACTGTTTGCCAGCTCGGGAGTCGGCACTCAAAACTCAAAACAAACAAAAACCAATTTTCTTACATTTTGAACAAATGACTATTTGCTACGGCGACTACGAAACGCTTACACCTCACATTTTTAGGTTCTACGGCGTAGTAAAGCGTAATTGTCTCGCGCTACGCCGTTGAATCACCGTAGAACTGCGTTAAGTTTGGGATATGAAGCGACTAAACGGAGCAGAATACAGTGGTGATACCCATCAAGATTGAATTGCAAGTCTGTCGCCAATCTCCTTACGATGTGTTTCGGCAGCTGCCCTTGAGAGCCAGTAATTCTAAGTAAGCCTGAACAACATCGTCGACCATCATCGTCATCAGGTGACGTTGTGGTCAAAGGTTAGCATAACAGAAAAAAAGACGAAACTTTTGTTGAATACCATTTGATAAATCCTGACAAGGTTATTATCAAAATGGGAACAAATATTTTCATAGGTGAATTTATTATCTGTACCCATTTTATTCAAATTCTTCAAATCTAAGTCAGAGATATAATAAGTTAACGTTATAGAGAAACATTTTAAGTTAACGTTATAGAGTTCCTCTTCAAAAACATCTTATTGTAGTTACATCTACGTTTAATCACGAACCTGTTCGCTAACAGAATGTCACGTATGTAAATAAGTGACCCGTATAAAAAGTTTTTGACTGTAGGTAACTTCAGCGCTGTTTTACACGAGGGATTATCGAGCCATGAACCGATTATTCGCGGCGATCCCTCGGTAAGCCGGGATCGCGCGCACATTAACTCGACGAGGAGTGCAGCGCGCCGATGCGATGCGAGGGTTGAACGGATCACTGCTTACGTGTACCTATGAATTAGTCAACAGTATCCAACTGTCGGGAGCATATGAAGATTTTTTTGAGACGGATGAAAAAGTAGAAAGAAGGTATGCCAAGATTTTAGCAAGGGGAAATATGTTGCAACTGGCT
Organism: Plagodis pulveraria; assembly: GCA_963890685.1. Taxonomy (NCBI): domain Eukaryota; kingdom Metazoa; phylum Arthropoda; class Insecta; order Lepidoptera; family Geometridae; genus Plagodis; species Plagodis pulveraria. The sequence continues at coordinate 18,236,100 of OY982958.1, read as the reverse complement.
TCATAATGATGAAGCCAGTTGCAAGTGAGAGACAAAAATTATGCATTTTTTATTTGCCATGACTATATAGGTGCGTTTGGAAGGCACTGGTGCATCTTAGGGGTTAACAACAGTTATCGACTGATAGCAACTACAGGTTCCGTCTAAAGAATGGCCCTTCAGTTGCACGATTATAAAAGGCGAACAAAAAATGTGGCAAATGTTGCATGGCACGATATGAGACACACCACGTCAATATGAGAAGGGTTTGAATTTGATGCTCATTAGGTGAACAATAGGGGTTTTCACCATCTTAATGTCCTCATACTTAAGCAACAAAAGCATTCCCAAGTAGGGGTTAGTGGCTATAAAACATATGCCAAAACTTATAACAAATATGTTCTTGTTTAATCCTTCGTGTTGGTGGATATTTTAAAATATTTTAAAGTAGGTATGTTTGTATCGTCTTTTGTGCTGAAAGGAAAAACTTTGTACCGACGATACATTACATGCGAAAAGAGTAGAAACGTGATAATGATTATAGAGTTTATTAGAAAACCGTATAACCTATAAAAACTGCTACGAAAATTTCCACATGCATTGCACAAGTTAAACGTCCCAAATTCTCCCTACAAAAATAAAACTCTCCGTCAAATATTGTTCAGTAATTGATTTCCGTGCAGCGCTGTACGTTGACGTCACGCAATCAGCTTACCGCGGCTGAGTCCATGAGAATGCGGCGGAGCGCTCCCATTGTGAGCGCACATGTCGGCGCATCGCATACGCTCGTTCCCGCGAACTGCGTACTGACAACGACGCGACGGTTACTGGGCGATTAATTCCACTATGAACTACGTGATCACGATGGACGGATGCGATGAGTTCCATTTGGTCCGATGTCCACTCTTGTCACTTGTATTTAGGGTAAATTTCGCCTTTGAAACAGAGTGCAATCAGTTCAAGAAAAACTCTGTTCACAATTTATCTAATATCAGGGCTCAAGTTTCTATTTCACAAACATAAACTGAACGATAGCTGAACCTAGTTTGTGTTCTAAACGCGCGATTTTTAGGCACCTGTAAATATCGGCTGTGAAATATATTCACAAAGTAACATTAAATTTGTATATATTGTTTCAAATAATTACATAGATGTTAATCATAACATTCGTGTCCATGGAAACTTGGTTTTCCTGAAGGCTATCAAAATGTTGCTGGTTAAATTGGATCCTCAAGCTTGGGTTTGAGATCATCTTGAATGGTTTCGATGTCAAAAGAGATTTAAGTTGATACTTCAACCTATTTATTAAAACATAGCTTGGTTAAAGTTTAAACTCATTTTGTGATACGGACAGATTCAAAGTAAAAATTGCGTAATGTAGGTTTCTATTATCAAAATTATATCTATATATAGATATACGAGTAATTTAATCTTCACTTAGTAGTAAGAAGATTACTTTTCTTGCATACCTTTTTTATGTACGAGTATAAACTCGCAAGTTTCGGGTGCATGTGACATACACAACCGAACGTACATATGCTTTGGCTTCGGTTTCTTCACCCACCGTATTCTTAGTTTTAACCCTTTTTGGGAACTACCGTTGTTGGAATACATGCAACCAATATTTATTGACTACTGACCAGGCTTGAACAGTATTTTTTATCATTAATGTTTGGTGATTTGCTATGTCAACTTTTGGTTTTCATATTCGTAGCTGTTTGTGAAAAACAGTTATGGAAATGGAGTTATTACTCTTTTTTCATAACTGGTTATGAAAAAGAGGATATAACACTTTTATCGCTGGTTACAAAAAGCATTTATGATAATGGAGGAACTTTGTAACGCTTGAACCTCTTCAGTATCTTGTGTCTTGTGAGTTATGTAAAATTATATTCACAAGTAGAGTTTCGAACAACCTTCGCTAGTAGTTATGAACTAATAATAAGAAGACTTTTTTAGATGACAGCTATGAAAGGAATCACATATATAATGATAATTAAATAATTGTTTTGGCCTGTGCTTTGGCTAGCGAATATGTTTGAATTAATCTGAACTGTAAACCCAATAAGATGCTAGGTAAAAATAAGCATTTTGTGGTTTCATGCGCAAAGTTAAACGCATGAAACTTCAAAATATATTTTACAACACAACACTTCATACACTTCCCGAAAAAGTTACAATCCTGAAGAATATAAACATATAATTCATGTCTTAGGTAGGTACGTATGAGCACAGTCATGCAATGTTAACCTTTTGTTTTTAGGGTGCGTGTAATCCCAAATAGAACACGTGCTTTTTTTCTCGACGTCATTTCTACCCTCGTCGATTTAGTTTTAATCAAAAAACTATCTTAGATACTTGAAGTTAAGACTTCATTTCCCCAATTAGATCTATGTAAGGTTTACCCAAGCCAAAAGGGCTTAGTTTCCAGTGTGACGCGGATAAGCGAGATTTTAATTAGATGAAGGGGGTTATTTGTATTTTTTTCTACATTGAAGGCATGCAATAGCCATATAAATTTTTAAAAACAAAATATAAATATGGTATCTTTCGAAACTTCTCACAGTAGCGTTTGAAGTTTCCGACATGCATCTATTTATTTGCTAAAATTGAGTGTAACGTGTTTATTTTATACTTAGCTTGTAACACACATTTATTAAAATGTACTTATTTTGGTATATTGTTTCGTGGCCAAATGCATTGATGCCCTTAATAAGTTACGGTTATTATTCTTATATGTTTAGTTATTAATTACTAAAGTCTTCAATAACGTTAGCACATATCCATAATAATATACTAGGTGAATCAAATAAAATTATTTCACCCCCAAAGGCCTACACTTTCCCAAGCATCAAAGTCGATGAATGGAACCCATTGATACACTTAAGTCGCTGCTTAAGCTTCTTCAAAAAGGCGTTCTGTGAATCACATTTGAAGCGTTTAAAGGGAGATTTAACTTCAAACATGTTGCGAAAAGCCCCTCTCGCTGCCGAATTAAAAGCAAACAATATCGTGTTTTTCAAAAAGGCACCTCTTACAAAAACTACATAAATGTTTGTTTTTTTAGCCGCGAGCCATCAACTTGTGGTCCGATGGGAATTTAATTAAAATGTGTGGCGTACCTGCCTGTAATATAAATTGGACACTAATGGAAACCAAACACTAAAAACAGGAAAAGCAGTGACCAACTTTATCGCTTTTTGATGGACTTCTATCATGATTGACCTATCGTAAAACAGGTAATAATGATAACATTCAATTGGCATTTTTGTGGCAAATATTTGAGGGACCTGGAAGCAGATTATAATTTTGTCCGTTTTACTTTTTTGCGTCAATACTTCAGCTCTATCTTTTGTAAAGTAAAGAAAGTTAATTATTTATTTTAGTACGTTAGGATAAGAAAACATAGGTAACAGTCCAGTATGCACGACCATAACACTGGCACTAAATATCAGCATTGCAAGTCAACTGCCACCAGTTTGTACTTTGCTGGCAACATTATAGGTACGCTGCCGATGCCACAGTGGGATAGAGAACTTCCTATAAAGGGTTAATTTCGCTATGTTCTAGTCCCGCTATGCTCGACTCAAAAAATACCTACTAAAAAGTTTTGCTATGCACGAAATCACATTCGCGGGCAGTGATGAAGAAAACTGTTACAGTTTAATATTATATTTAAACATTTAAATACAAATACAAATTATACAAATTGTTTTATTTCCCATAAAAAACAATACATACAGGCTATAAATAATTACTTAAATAACAAAGTCCTAAGATAATACACACTATACCTATTTGCCTTACATTAAATAGCCACCCAGCAAAGACACCAGCCGACACGTAGTTCTGTTTTTATTGTATTAGCTGTATAGGCAGGTGAGATGTGATTAATTTGAATAAGGTACGTATTAAGGGTTTCATACGAGAAGATAGGATCTCTTTTACTAATCCTACGCTATCTATCGACCCGTCCATCCGTCAGTCTATTCAAGGATTGTATCTTTTGAGCCGCCTTACTCATAGGTAGTTGAAGAAAAGCGTTATTATGACGGATTTCCTAACAATTACCTAGTGATAAAAGTATAAAATTAAGGGTAACCCTATTATAAGAAACGGGTTTATTCAAATTTTTATATATTATGCTCTACTTAAAAAAGTAGTAGAACTCTTAAGGCATAGTATCTAATCATCAGATGTTGTTGGACAGCTGGTAATGATATATAAAAACAATCAGACCGATCATATGTTAACCGACAAAATATAAAAGTTATGAATTTTTCTTTAAAAAAAGCAACATTCGTCTTTTTACATTTGTTGTATGAGTAATATACCTTTATTCGTAGGAACTTTGTGTGATCATAACAGTATAAAGTCAACAATAGTTAGGACAGAAATACTATACCAAGTACCAGTCGTATCCTCGCTAAAGATTCTGAGCTGATTTAAAAAATAACGATATTTTTATGCAATTAATTGTATTGATTTACAATTAATATTGTGTGTAGACAAGCAATATAAGGCGAGTTTTTAATAAAAGTAGATCACGATTTTTTTATAACAACAAACAGCCAACATTTGATGTAACCGCATTTAAGTAGTTAAGTAAGTATTCATGACAACTAGACTTGAGTATTTGTAAGTCCAACAGACTAAATCCAGTACTACGAGCACCTATACACACAGACATTGTAAAAGTGGAAGGAGTCACACCACACCCCGTCGGTGTCTTAGAGGGGGAAGAGGTATGGCACCTACAAGTATACCATGTTATGGCCGTAAATGGAAGTCTGCGGTCGATACCCTAGTGTTGTCCCTATTACGTCGACAAGTTGAAGTAAACTTTAATAGTACTAAAAATGCATAATAAATGTATAAACTGAAATTATTGTGGATTAATGTTTGCGCGCTATAGGTATTTTATAATAGGAGGTATATAAGTAAATACTTTTATACGAGTATAACGCCGCTAAAAGTGTAAATTGCCCTGAAATTCTGAATGATCACCCAACTAACATTTTGGATCATATTAACGGTGAAAGTAAGAATTGTTTTTCACTTTAGCTGGTGATCACTTGTCCTTTTCTTAGAATCTTAGTCTATAAAAGCATTATGTTATGGGAACTTGTTAGATTGGTAGGTGTGGTCAGATATGATAAACATTAAAAATGTTACAATAAAATAACAACATTTTATACTACCGCAGCGGCGTCAAGCGCTTGCTTTGTATAACTACTCGGTAAATTGAGATAAAAGTTATCGTACGTCCTTATCTAGAACCGAAGTATATGCATATTTACCAATTTAAAATCGTCAACACCCATTTTAGAGGGACAACAAACACACACATACACACGTTCGATTTTACCTAAACTAATATAATAAAGAGGATTTGATTGTTTGTATGTTTCTTTGTTTGCATTGAATAGGTTCTAGAGGGACAAAAACTACTGGACCGATTAGGATGAAATTTGGTATGGAAATAGCTCGAGACACGGGGAAGCACATAGGATAGTTTTTATCCAACTGCTCAAAAAGAGGTTAATGGTTTTGCGTGATAACCGATACACCCATGGGCGGAGCCGCGGCGGAAAGCTAGTATACTATAAAATTAAATATTAGATGTAATTATTCGTAAACGATAAGACAACAGTAATAGTATTGCTGGCTGCAAAGTGCTTAAACCAAGAACAAAAGATTCTAGTAATATCGATACCGTTACCTCAAGAGGTTCACTCCCCAAGCCATGCTTGAAGGAGGTCGCAGCCAGCGAGGTTTGATTAATGACCCAATAATCCCGCCGCCCGCCCTGCAGCCTCCACGAAGCCGAATTGGTGAGCGGTCAAAAGGTTTATTGACTAAACGGGCAGACGCAATTTCTTAGCGAGCTACCTATTCTCAGAAAGTTGTTGAGAATAAAGGTAAACAGGTTACTGACAATATGTAACTGCTGTCTACCTTGACTGGATATATCGAGTATATTTTATACCAAGTATTTTTATTCCGTCATACGAACATAAGGCGGTAGATAGTTTCATACATTACCTATTCTTACGAAATCAGAAGACAGCGATCACTATATGGTACGGGTATTTATTTTACTATGTTAGGGTTAAGTTGAGCCACTTCTTCGACCACATAATTTTTAACAGAGTAGGTTCTCATTTCGACTGTATTTTTTTTCTGTGTTACCTCATAACTATTTAGGTAACTCGTGAGTGCACCGATTTTGATGTTTTTATATATATTCGAAAGCACCAGCTTGTCATTTGGTCCCATTTAATCTCAGCAGATTTTGATGGAACTTGGTGCAGATGTTTCTCAGGTATTGATTTAATTCGTATTTCCTGAAGAAACACGTTGTTAACGTTCTACGGGCCGCTTGCGTCTTTGCAAGCGGAATTGTATTGAGAGCATCTAACATTTGGAACAGCGTGCGCAATTTTATTTGTCTTTTTGTCTGTTCCAAGAATATGGCAATGATTATGTTAGAGATAGAAAAAACAATGTATTCGTTATTTTAAAGTATTGGTTCAAATCAGTATGGTCTCTCAGTGTTCAGACATTTTATATATATATATATATAGACGTCGCAGTGGTGCAGCTGCGGTAGAATCACTTATGAAAGACAGGGGAATGGTTAGATTTACAAGATTAGTATAGGTACCTATTCAAAATTACATAAAATCACACTAAAACTTTATCAATACTTGTTGGCGTCAGGTGGGCGGGCGGTTTGCTATAAAATCAAAGCCAAAACATTTTACTACAAGTACCTACATGTGTTATCCTTTGTGTTGTTAGAGAAAATGTATCGTACTTACGTATACGTACAACATGAAGAGTTAGTATCAATATCTGTTGTTAAATCGCGATTATTAAGCTACTACGTCATCCTGTCCTTCCTAATAAAGCTCTCACCAGAGGGTGGGTGAGTAACTCCGAGGAGCATGACTCAACAACTGTAGGCGCCAAGAGGCAGGCCCTTAAAGGATGATCAAGATGTTAAAGAACCGTTTTTTTGCTTCACTAGGCTTATCATTTAAGAAAATGTAACAGACTCACGAAAAAGATTTACTATAAGTGAAATGTTTACTAAAAATGTACCTTTTCATTTAAATGTGCGTTTAATGTTCAATTTTTTTGTATACCTACGTACCTATATTTATATATTAAACATATTAGTATATGCCTTAACCAAAGGGATAGACAGAAGTGTCCAAACGACCACTTTTCGCAAATTTATGCTTTGGTGCCCATATAATAGGGGGCGAACTATCTGGCACATTTCCAGACAGCGGACTGTTGATGACCCTGACACGTGAAAAACCCTAACAAGTCTTTTCATTACTTTTTACATAAAACATTTCAAGTACTCAGTTGGAATCTGTAATCGGTGACTTAGCAAAGAAAATAGCAGCGTTAAGACCAAGACATAATCATTTATTCCAGTGAGTCGTCTACGACGCTTGTATGATTGTAATTGTAATTTACAAATTGCAAATTTGAATACAGAAAAATTCTATATTCAACTTCCACGTTCAGCAAAAAAAGTTTTATGCCACTTTAAGAAGAATGGTCAAGAAATTCGGGCCATTACTTTTAAACATCTTCTAACTGCGTGTCGTTATACGAGTAAACTATATTATAAATGTATTACAATATTTGTTTAGATAACTTATGTGAGAAGTGGTAGCTCGGCAGAGGCAGAAATGTCCAAATATTTTTGTGGTTTGTATGAAAGACTTGTTCTTTTTCATGCAACTTGAATTTTCTTTCTGTGAACATTGTAATATCCTTAGGAACTTTATTATGATTTCGCACAAAATATCCTTATTTTTGGTTTGTCTTTGCTAATCTGAAACCTGGCACCGCTATTTGTCGTCTTTATTCCTCGTCTGACAATTTATATCTGAGAAACGAAATAAACTGTTCAACCCAGGAATCGAACCTTAGAATCTCGAGATCCCAAAGCATTGCTTTAGCCGCTCAACTACGAGGCAGACAGTATATTATTCACTACAAATTTTTATCCAAAAAGGTATCTATTCAAACGGGAGGATTCAGTAGAATTAAATTAGTTCATAAATAGATTGTCTAGGGTATCAACATAACTGAACACATATAAAACACTTTCAATGAGGTAGGTTGGCATTCATATCATACCTAGCCTTTAATGCCACAAACGTTATTACCGCTCCATAGATGCGCATCAAAATCATCGCGTGGAAAATATCCGACGAGAGAACGACCCCGTGTCCCGACATTCGTTCCGACGTTAATTCCAGCCGCATTTGTTCCATTACATTTCCGACACAAAGTAGATACGCGTTTGCCGAATTGACTAGGTGGATGCGACCAGGCGAACTGTGAACGAACAGGATGGAACGAGGCCGAGTGGGTGAGAAACAGGGATGGAAGATCAAAAGTGAGAAAGATGTATTCAGAAGTGAAATAGTCTGCTGGCTGAGCACATCATCATTAACGAGCCAGAGAGGGCGGAGGGCAGCGAAGAGGCAGAGGGGGCGCGCCAGGTGAACGCTCCCACGCTCCGAAACACCTGCGCGCAATATTGCCCCTTACCGCAACTACCTTAAGAGAACTTATCTGAGTACAACTTGTGAGAAAGAAACACCGACCTCAGGGAATATTTTCGAGTGCACCGATATAAATATGAGAAATATCCAGGTTTTTACTCACCTTCCATCCACCCCAGGGGGCCACCGTCGCCGCTCGCCCGGACAAACATCTCGTATAATACATGTCCAACAATGTCGAGATGACAACGAGTTTTCACACATGCTCGGTTGTTGCCTTTGTTTTTACGGAGAGCTGTCAATACGGTGATATAAATTGGACGGACTTTTGTCCTCTGCCGATTTTTCTTCGGTTTTTGTTTTTGTTAAGCTTTTGGTCCTCTATTTTTTTATAGATATAATGCTATGAATAATTCATATTTATTCGTATATATTATGTAATACCTACCGAATACAAATTGTATTGTATTATTTAGTTATAGACTTTTTTACATACAAACACGACGCTTTATTGTGTAAATGCTAATGTACCACAGTAAAACAATCAAATTTTCAAAATACATAAAAAAAATGGCGATGCGCTTTTGTGAGTGGAAAGGTCTGCACAAGCTAGACAAAGTCAAAATCATCTATTCAGTTTTGGCATCTACTAGACGTTCTTATGCGCGTTTAACAAAAATGGTATAAAACCAATGCGAGAGGAAGCCTGACTACAGTTACGTTATGGTAGGTATGTGATAATGTGGTCGAATATGCCAAACTTAGAATGGGAATTGTCTATCAGGGACAGCTGCCGTATACATATAAGGACCTATGGAGGCTTCGCAAAAGATCTAAAAAAAAAGAAAAAGATATCTTGAGGATGGTAGCAATTGTAAAATTCCCTTCCTAGGAAGGTTCAACCAAGCAACGGTGGGATTCGAATCATGGACTTTGTGCGTGGCAGTCCACTATGTCACTGAGCTTTATTTCGATTGAATATAATATAGATTGACGGTATTCTGAACTAACTAGTTACCTAAAGAAATAACTATACAAGTACTCAAAATAAAGATGCACATGCATTTAAAAATCTAATACGTATAAATAATCTATGATTAAAAAAACAAAAAAGGGACAGAGTTGTCCATACACCCACTAAATGCTTGTTGCTTTCCGGGATTAAAAGAGCCGGAAGCCTATTTTGCTGAAGATGTTACTATAACTCGCTTTTCATACAAACACAATTACTGTAGATTTTAAATACGGCATGAGTTCCACCTTGGATAAGTTTTTGAGCCTAATCTTTGCTTTTGGTTAGCCAATTTGAGCAGAATAATAATAATTGAAGAATCTATAGAGATATAATTAATAATTTAAAAGCAATGATGGCCGAGCCGTAATAGCTATCTATGGGCTGCCGTGCCGCAGGTCCGTGGTTAGATTTCCATTCACCCCATGGTGGAAATGCATTTTGCGTATGCTTGCCAGGCAGGCTGCCATCCTCAAGTAGAAATTCTGTTGGCAAGCACCTAACAATGCTTTCCAGAAGCAGTCTTTGAGAGCCAGTAAAATTACAGGGACATTGAGACTTAACCACTGTATGTCTCAGGGTGACGGGCGCAGTGCACTTCGTTCGTTACTTGTGACGAATCACACCAGTTATAGGCAGAGGTTTAGTCCAGTTAACATCAGGTGGGCGTCGTGCTTGTTCACAATCACATAAAATACACATAACAATTAATAGTAATGATTTTGAAATAAATATCTAAATATCTGTGAATTTCATCCATCCATGCAGAAAGTTGTCGCAAAGTTACCAGCTCGGTTTTTGAGCGAGCCTGTTTCTGAATAAGTTCGGAGTTCACCGCATCCGCCGCTTTTCCATCACTATAAATAACTTTGTCTGTAGAAACACCAAGTTTATGCATAAACTTTAAAGCGGTCGCGTTGTAGCTACGAAGTGCTTTCAAACAATGAATATGTTATGACTAAGTACCAGTAACTGGACGAAAAATCCTTATTTTATAAAGTGAAATAATGAATATGATAACGTAGCTGATCGTTTTTTAAATTGTTTAAACCAAAATCTAGAGAAGTCGTAGTCAAGAAGATTCCACCAACTCATAATCTACCTGTCCATATTCCATATATATGGTGTCAGTACAATATTATTATTATCTAAAAACATATAGGAGAACACAAGCATAGAATTATATTTTCGGTAACATTTCAGAGGACAACATAAGAACATAGGGTATACAACCTACGAATAAATACTTATTATTTATTTATTCGTAGGGTACAACACTACACAGGGGTATGGGTACCGGTGCAATTACAGACACATCAGACTTAACCACTTTTTGTCTCAGGGTGATGGGCGCAGTGCACTTTGTTACGTGGCGAAATGCATTAGTTACAGGTAAAGGTTAATATGACGGCGACCCTAGTACAGGTTGCATCACCACATCTTTAAAAAAATAATAATAAAAAATGGCTTAGTATTTATGGCGGGCCGCATATATGTTGGCAATTCTCCTTGTAAATGCTCTCGAAGCTAGTAAACCCACAAAACCTTTCGGGTGATCGGTTTCAAGATGGTAAAGAGCCGTTTTGTGCGCCCAAGGTGTAATTCCCTTAATTGCCCTAACCGAGGATAGGTAGGCAGCGTTCCAGACTCCAATCCAGCTTATTTTAATATAGAAAAGATTTGATCATACCCGTTCCGGGTTATCCTTCAGAGCCAAACTTGCTCTGCCTGGCCAAAATTTTACTGTCTTTTGAATCAGCCCAATCTTGTCTAGCTGGGAAAAGTGACAGAGTTTATATCAAATCGTCTTTCATCTATCATTTTAATGCAAAAATCCATCAACAGCTTACATTATCTTGGACCACAGACAAGGAATAAAATAACAAATTTGGCCCCTTTTATTTGCATCCACGCACACACATTGCTGATAATTAGGCGTTTTTTGCTCTTAATCGCATTCGACGACATATCACAGGAGTGGAACACCCGTGGAGTACCGGGAATTGAACGGGAGCGATAAAGGATGACGAAAAGAAAAGTACCAGAAGGTGGGCAGCAGTACCATCTGAAGAACTGCTATCTTATACTGCGATCCCCAAGATTACACCTACCAAGCTTGAAGATTAAGGGAAACTCCTCTCAGTAACTTTGTTTAACAGTGGACGTCCTCTGACTGTTGATATGATAGTCTTTAATATCTCTAAGCCAGGAGCACAACAGCTAAACTATAATAGAACATTTATATCCTTAAATTGCGTGCCAGTAGCAAATAAAAATCAATCAAAACATTAAAGCAAACCGAATCGAATTAATTTCACAACAAAAACAATCATCAATGAACCTCGACTAATCCATTCGTGTATAATGCAATTAGTCCGCCTAGTACAGCGCGAAAATTAATTAACAACCAAAAAAAGCTCCCCTAAGTATTATCCGATGCCCTAAACCAGATGCGACGATTATCCTATTAAACATAGTAATTTTATTCACTATGACATTGCAATAATTTGTTCACGCACAACATTAAAATGAAATTAGATGGGAGAGATTCACAAATCACCCCTGAGGGTGGGTTGTAGCACTCATGTCAAAATATAGGAAATATTTAAAGTTCAATGTAATATTGTAAACAGTACCTGAATCAAACCAACCTACGAATAGAAGAGATGAGTTTAGTTAAAAAATATGGTCAGTGTATGTATAGCCATTTTTGTTAGTATAATTTAGGATTTATATTTTTGTAAGGTGCATATGAGGATTTCCACCTTGACGTATCTATAAGGCATTTAGCGAAATATCAGATGCATTGTTTGCTTTCGCAAGAAAGTTGCTTCCCTACAGCAACGAGTGCGATGCAGTCGCAACAGCATTCTGCAAATGATTACGGCCAGGTCTGACTGCCCATTACAAAATAAGTGGATGGGTATTAAGATGGGCGAAAAACCTTAATTAGTTCAATGTAGTATGTATTATTTTATGTTCTGTGACATTTATCGACTTGTATTATGGATTTTATGTGAATTAAATTATTAATAATAATAATTTCGTCATACATAACGAAGTGTGTGAGTAATTTTACTGGCTCTCAAGGACTGCTGCCGCTCTCAACACGCTGTTATGTGATTGGCGACAGACTTTCTACTTGAGGGGGTTAGCTAGCCAGGCGAGCATTCGACCATGCGAGTAGGCGCCAGGCACCAGGCGAGCATTCATCGCATGGTGGAAGAGCATTTTGCGAATGCTGAGCATAAGCCAGTGGTGGGGATCGAGCCGTGGACCTGCTGCACGGCAGTCCATAGCTATTACCGCTCGACTATCATAGCTTCAAAACATTTTTAAAATATTTCAAAAGTATAGTTATTTTAGTAAGCAATGACCACGTGAGATAAACATTTACAGCTGTTGAAACTTATGTACTGAGTTGGTGTGTTACACTATCTATATTTCAGTTGACCGAGAGGACATTGGGGAAACACGTAAGCGGTGAAATCGTATAATCAGACCAAAGTTGGGTCAAAACATAATCCTTTTAGTTCAAACGGTAACTATAGACGGGATGACGTAATTCAAGATAGATAATCATCCTTTTTATGACAGCCAAGATTTTATTAGCAGTAGAACTCTTTGTGCATGTTCGTCCGGTAGAGTACTGCCACTATACCTATATCTAACGCCAAGCAGTCATGTTCACATTACTGTGTTTGTGAAGTTTGAAGGGTACCGGTGCCCGTGAAATGAAACTCACATGAGACTCAACAACTTAATGTATCAGGGTGATGGGCGCAGTGCAATTCATCATTGACAAAATGCATCTGTTATGGGCAGAGGTTGCCACTTAAGACCAGGTGGGCCTCACGACCGTACCTGATGGATTTTTTGAAAATATGGTAAAATAGTCTTCCATAATAAACTAAATCGTAAATGCATATGTTTATAAATAGGAACAATATTCCTCACAACTAAACTTTATAATGGCTGAATGATTTATGGTGAAATTATTTTAACAGAATATTTATAAATTATATGGTTCATATGGTGTTTTGAAAAAGTCTAATCTACGCCTAATACAGCTTTTTTAACGTTCAATATTTTTTTCAGCAGAAATAGTTAATCAAACCTATATCATATACAGTTTCCACCCTATATCGAAACGTTAAGGTTAGCGCTACACATAAAATTGAAAGGTACAAGGTACACTGATACAAGACAACTTTAAGGATCAATTTTTAATTGTATAGGTACCCCTTATAAAAATTAGTTTTGCTCACCTTCAAACAATGCATTCAAAAGCCCATCACTCCTCAGATATAATGAAAAAGAATTGTAACAAATAATCACAAGCGTAACTAATTTGGACATTATAGTGCAATTGTGGGGTCTTTCAACCCCTCGAGTGGGCTCGGGCCCGGCGGTCACGAGATCAGTAGGTGTTGAGAGTTGAACACGTGTTACAGATCCATGGGGAGCTTTTGAGTTATTAAGTCTAGGAAACAAATATAGTTTAACCTTATAAAAATATTTTGCTATACAAGTTAATAGTTATTCATTCCTCTAAAGAAATTATTCGAAAAGTTATGTGTCTGTTATGATGTGATGTCATCCATTAACAGCATGAACAGGCGCATATCTCATATCGATTTACATCTACACTAATATTATAAAGAAGGCAGATTTGTATCTCTGGCCAGTGGCCAACGCTAATAATGTTACAATCTTTTTTGTACATACAACAAAATTTCTGGTGTCTAAAAAATTGTCTTCAATGAATTTCAGTAAAACAGATACATCGCAAGTGATTGTATTTGGGGGCACAGGGACGAATTTTTGTATGACACGAATAAACTTAAAACTACTGGACCGATTTGGATGAAATTTAGTATGGAAATAGTTAGAGACCCGGGAAAGGACAAATGATACTTTTTATCTAACTGCGCAAAAAGAGGTTAATGGTTTTGCGCGATAACTGAAATAAACGCGGGCAGAGTCGCTGCCGGAAAGCTAGTACTAGAAAGAGGATAGATTTGTATTTTTGTATGTAACGAATAAACATAATAACTGCTGGACCGATTTTAAATATTGTTTCATGATCCTACATAGTCCCACATGAACGTATGCTATAGAAAATTACCAAAAAAATTGTTTTATTTAGTATTATATAAATTACCATAAATGTATTATACTTTTACTAAGAAAGATACAAACTAAAATAAGCAAGTATGAGTTTACGACTTTAAAATTAAACTGCATAACATTGCACGAGTAAGTTCGTGGGTTACTTATATGAAAAGTAATGAAACAAATCAATGTATAAACTAGTCATTTAAAAATTGTAAAGATAACGTCCATAAAAATTTATGGATCATTTTTAGATCTCTCTGCTTTAACAGCTTACAACGGATATATGGTATGTGGGGAAACTCAGTAGACTCAGAGAAGGCATTCATAGTGCAAAATTGATGTGTATGAGTGTTAAATATAAGGCGTGGTATCTGGACAGCTGTAGGCCTTAATTAGGCTTTAATATTTTACGTTAAAGCCTAAGTAAAGGAATTATAAGTACGTCAATGGTACGAGATAGGCATTTCCGCGGAGGCATATTATAGTACTTTCCTCAAAAAAATGCAAGTGGATAAAACAATAATATTATAGTAATTACCTTTGTCGCTGAGCATATATCATCTGAAGCTTCAAGCATAAACTTTTTACAAGTAAGGACCACCGCTCGGGCCTGTTCTTGTGGTACATTTACCTAAAAAAAAATACTACATTTACCTAAGAAAATTACATATTTTTCTTTCAGTTACAGATCTTTATGTAGGAATAGTCCGCATCGGTTGTTTTTTTTTACTTAATGAATGGAACAACAAATTATTGATCTCTGCTGAAAGAAGACATATTACGTTACTTCGATTGGCTAGGTACATTTATGATTCAAATGACACACAATAAAACAAAATATACCCCTTCAAGGTCGAATAGATGGCACCGGCATGGGCTTCATAGAAGGGCCAAATTTTCACGTATGGAACCCTAAGTGAGAATAAAGCGTCATTGAAAAATGCCCCCTAACGACAATATGAGAGCAGTAGCCATCTATTCGTTTCGATTCGCTCACGCAACTAGGGGCTTGTTGACTATAAATAAATAATAATGAAGGGCAATTGTATTGGGATTGGAGTCGGACAATTAAAATTTATCACATACTCAATAAAAAGCACTACTGACATTATAACGTTTCTTGGCATCAAATACATTTAAATACGCGAAGAGATCCAAAAGTAATATAAGCACATTAGATGTGAAGCCTATTTTAAAGTAGGTAGCTGCATGGTTGAAAAACAAATCGTCAAAGGTATCTAATAGTAGGTATATAAAAAAGGGGCTAAAGGCCGTGAAATTAGCCATTGCAAGTCGAGTATGAGTACGTCAATGGTACGAGATAGGCATTTCCATCGAGGCGTATATAGTGCTTTCCTTGATAAAAATATAATTTACCTTTGTAGCTAAGCATATCATCTGAAGCTTCAAGCAAAAACTTTTACTTCACTGGAAGCAGGTTTTCCATTGCTAATTTGCCTTTTGACCTGGTGAAGTGTAATGAAAGTACATTTCACTTTTGGAACCGCCGGAATTCATTATAATTTATGTTTACTATTAACTGAATCGAGACTCTTTGCTTTACCGCCAAATTATTATTCTTTTACCTCCTGTGTCGAAAGGTATTATATGCATATAATATGTATCTACGGCTATATGTATCAAGTTCGATGAAAGATATCTAAATGCAAATGGCACCCCAGCACTCCTGCAATGAAATTTGATATAACATTGACGGTGCGTTTTTTGTTCCAAATTCAAAAACGTACCAGCGATGGTTTTGGTTTATCTGTGTTTTTAAAATACTTGGGGTGGTATTTATTTTAAGTAATGATAATATTACCGCGCATGGTCGAGTTTTTTTTTATTATGATCTACTGTTTGTGGTTACAAACTTTGCACAGACTCGATTTGCTGTTGGCGATTTGTCCTATTCCAACACAATAGTAGATATGAACAATAAATACTTTAAAATAATAAAATAAGGCTGACGATGAAACTTTGTTGCGTCCATTGCAAAAGATCTTTTAAATATACTTTAAATGAAGGCAACTAAACAAACTTTAAAATGATAACATGATTTAAAACTGAATTGCGATAGTTAAAGTTATCTTGGGCTACGACTTTAATTAACTGTGGTTCTTTATGTCGTATTATCTCGATTTCAATACCTTTTGCTGATAAATAATTTGAAATCTAAAACCGCTCCCGGCAAATGACAATAGGTTAACCTCATATTACATTAAATTACTGCTGTTGGACGAGTCTAAACATTATCGTTGTTAAATGATGATGTAATTGAATAAGTTAAACGAGAATGTGAACTGACTTTCAAGGATTGCTGCCGCAATACACAGGTGCTGGTGACACATTTTCCACTTAAACCCGCAACAGGGTTTGAACCAGGGATCCCCTGTGCGGCTGTCCATAATTCTATGTCCACATAATTTAATCAAACAAACACGCTGGCACCGTAGGTATGAACCTAAATAATGAAGGCAAGTAAGAAGCAACCTCGTTCCTTTCTGCTCATTAATTGAGTGAAAATAACACGAAATTAATTGGAAAGCACAGAAGCAAAATAAAATCCGAATAGGAAACGAGCACGAAGGAATCCACTCGATTCGTTACCGGCAAATCGAAATTACCTTTTAAACACAAAAGGAATTCAAAAAGGTAACCTCGCTAGAATCAAAACGTAGCACGCGAACCGGCAAATTAAAAATAAATATTAAGGAACGTCAGCATGTTACGGGAAAAAAGACTGTGGGAGCCATTTGGGGTCGTAGATATATTTCGTAATTTTTTTTTATGCCTGATAGGTTAGCCTTTGACCACTATCTCACCTGATGGTAAGTGATGATGTGGTCGAAGACGTTGTTGAGGCTAACCTAGAAACTTAATTTTAAAACTACGGCTATAATAAGTATTGGTGACTACTGACTTAATTGCATTGAATCAATTCTAATCATATTATAACGCCCCAATATCCACAATTACCGCAATTAATATATTAATAACTATTTTTCAATAGGGGTTTCACCAGGCATGGTTTGATCTAACATTATTGTCGTCAATTCATCTCCCTTCATCACACGTATATCTGGTCAGTATAATATGTACTCTCAAACAATAAAAAATACGAGACAAGAACATATTATATAAAAGAGGTTCAGCTCCGGATTTATGCCAATCCTCCTAGAAAATACAGGGCACAAGTCCAAACCATGATAATGATAGTAATCAATACTAAATATACCATTTTCAAAATAGCCTCACAACTGTCCGAGCCTAGGATTGAACCCCACTTCGAAATCCCAAAACAAGTAAGTCATTTAATTTAATTGCTGTCTTAGGACAAGGTATTTCGCAAATTTTCTGCACAAGAGTTGACAATAGATAATAATTCGTAGGATTCTGTATTCAAAAGGAAAAACTATAAATTGGCAGTTTATTATTGTTAGAATTACAAAGGTAAACAAGAGAGTACCTAGAGGATCTACGAGTATTTAATTGATATGTGGTGCTATGTGGGTTAAAGTTTGTTGTAAACAGAAGGGGAAAAATCAAAAACTTTCAGTCGATGTAAGTGATTATTTCTCTGATGAAAGTATAGTGATGATTATAAAATCAATTTGAAAAGAGGGTTCAAATGTCTGGATTTTTTTTCCATCGATTTGGGCAAGCTTTGTATGTTTGTCCTATAAATTTTATCTGCCTGGGTGATATGTCGTTATTATATAATCTTCCATAAAAATAGCATTGTATTATAGCAAAGTCACTAAATCATAACATCTTTAATTAAATTGAATAATTAAGCTATTGAATCAATGCTTAGCTGCAACAAAAAACTATAAATATATGAATATGATTTGATATGTATATTCTTTAATAATTTGTTGAATTTTGTAGCAAACATATTTTATTCATATACTATAACCGTTAAATTAATAATATAAACTACTATAACCGTTGCAGTAAAACGCATTTTATATTGGTTATTATTTTTTAGAGTGATAAGTTGGTTTACAATCCTTTTCAAAACATTATTTGGGTTATATTTACAAAATCTGACACCTCTTATATGTCTTATGGTGTTGCAAATATATCCCAATCTACCACAAACATGAAAACATGGACGCCGTGACGTCTGTTCACAGGCGTTCGATATCTTTAGGTATAGGTGAATCTTTTTGTGAAGTGAAGGGAATTAATTTAACCCGCTGCGGGGTAACACGACATGGCGTAATTGAAAAGTTTGTCCCTTGCCGCCGCCGCGGTGTCTACTCACTGCCGACGGCGCATCTTTGAACAATTCGCATTCAGATAAAAGGCAGAAAGTATAAACTTATGCTTTTTAAATCAAATGGCAAATCAAGATTTCATAATATACCATATACATAAATTAAAGCAGAATAAGGCTAAATAGTGAGTGTTCGTTGATGTCTTTTATATGTGTTTAACTCTATGCTCTACAACTACTACGGCGTAGAAGCCTACGCGTGAAGTACGAACCTAGTAAAAAAATCTGTCTTATCTGAGTTCTTATTCATCTGTATCATAAAATAAACTTCACTTTTATTTTTAGGACTACTACGCCAAACCAAAACAAGTAAGTGCTTTTGCTACAGAGGGTTCGAAAACTCAACCCCTTAACTTTTCCGAGAAAATTAAAAAGTATCAGTAACTTGGTGAAGTAGAATCCTGGCTTGCTCGCAGTTTGATTGATTTTTAATTAATTTTATGAAGTTAAATTGGGGATTAAGTTTATTTGATCTTTTAAAAGGGAAAGCTCGCCTGGATTCAATTCTAATATACATGCGAGTAAGTATATATGTACTTTCAGACACCCTTTTCTTTCAGGGTTCGATTCCCGGTTCAGACAGTCATTTGTTTTTACTGACCAACTTTTGGTAACTGTACGGAGTCTGTGACTTATCGGAACATACTCGCATCCTCACTCACAACCATTCGTATTAATAATGTTAGTGTGATGCTAATACTTAATGAAATCTTATCAGTACATTACACTATAAGAAAAACATTATTATAAGCCCTTTTAAGACCCAAATTAGCTTGTTGCCAGCGAATACAAAAAGCAAACAAAACCATGTTGAAATAAGGCTCATATCAACGCACGCTGTAACGATACAGTTACGATAATAGCTCCATCCAAATTGCAAGAAATTATGAGAAAATAACACTTTTGAGATGGACGATTTTCGATTATGAAACGCTCGTAGCGTAGCTTACTAGCCGTTCTTAACCGATCTACTAAGTAAAGCAACGTCCGCTGCGGGCATGACTTGGATGGGTGCTAGTGGTATTACTACTGAGCGCTTCCGTGCATCGCAGGCTATGTTAAGCCGTCGGTCTCGGTTGTTGTCATAGGCAGTCGTTATAGCATGGTGATAGGGAATTTTGTGAATATCCGCCTAGCTAGCTACTCCCCTCAAGTAGAAAATCTGTCGTCAAGCACCTAACGGTGTGTTCCGGCTGGTCCTTAAACACCTTATTAATTCTAGGTCAGCTTGAACAACATCTTCGACCACTTCGTCGCTTTCCATCACATGAAATAGATATATAATATAATCAAAGGCTAAAAACACTGTGAAAGTAAGTCGCTTTTAAAGTCAGGTC
Source organism: Plagodis pulveraria (assembly GCA_963890685.1). Taxonomy (NCBI): domain Eukaryota; kingdom Metazoa; phylum Arthropoda; class Insecta; order Lepidoptera; family Geometridae; genus Plagodis; species Plagodis pulveraria. The sequence goes on along the minus strand of OY982958.1, from coordinate 18,215,835 downwards.
TGATTCGACTTTGGCTCTTATTTACGCCTTAACAATATGGTATTATGATGTTTAAATTTGTCACTGCTTCACTGTATGAAAGGTATTTTTTTTCACTAAATGTTAATTTTTTACCTTCAAAAACAAACTGCATAAATTCACTTATATAGTTACATATATGCAGGTAACACGCGTACATGGCAGGGTACGGTAGTCAGGGTGGCAAGTTTGTCGGGTCCATGTTGACGCTCGGCCGACATCAATTCGCTCTGTTTGCGGAACGATATTGGAGTTAGCTGATTGGCTCCACCCGTCGGACTTGACAAACTTAATGATCCCTCCGAAATTGCCTGCCGTTCACATCATTTCACTTCGGTGTGTTTTTGATGAAATTTTTGTTGACCTTTGAATGTACTGCTTTACCTATCCAAATCTGTCCTTATCTTAAACTTAATCAAACTTAAAACATATTGTCACGTTTCCCAAAGGGGTAGGCATAGGTGTTATAGCATTAATATTTCACCAGACACGTTTTAATCCATGTAATAGGGGAGAGCCTATTGCTGCTATCAGTCTGCTATCAATCTGTCAGAAAAGCTCGTTGGCCGACCCGAGATCGAAGCTAGGACTTCCTGATCCCAAAGCAGCGCGAAGCTTTTTAACACAATCCAACAAGGTTATTGTTTACAATCAATTGCAGGTAGACAAGACAAGCAATGTCAAACCTCTAACATAAAGTTCATCCGTTGTGTAATTAGAAATAGCAAATAATGTGTAACAAATACTAATCCTACTTGAATTGATTTATCACTACTTGTATGTTGTGTTAGCCTGTGAGTGATTGTTTATAAATTCAGTCGTGACCTAGTGTATGTATATAAATTTAAATGTATATATAATATATAAATTAATTATTGCTTAACAAAGAAAAACAAAGTAAATTTAAATATACCTGCTATATATCAGGTGATAGACACAATCGCACTAGTTAAAAGTTTGTCAGTGATTGTGTATGTTGGTTACGCTGAAATGAATGAACCGATTTGGATGAAACTTAGCGTATAGATAGTTAAGGTCCTAGATTAACGCAGGATACTTTACATCATCATTATCATCACTTTTCATCATTGTATACGTATACAATGATGAAAAGTGGGTGAAATCGCGCAGCTGTGACAACATAACCTTAATCAGGCTTTTTCATTTGTGATAATAGTTAGAGGTTTCTAAGCACCAACATTTCGCCGGACTAGTTCAAGTAATAAGATCACCACCTATTTCCATATAGCGGGCAAAAAACAGAAGTAAAAGGCAGATTTCAGGCTGTAAATAAAAAGTTCTTTGTCAGAAATCCCAGTAATATTAACTTGGGTATCAAACCTCGGGCGTTGAGATCTCAAAACGTCAGCCTACTTACCATGGCTCTTGTTTTCTTTACCTCATCATCTTTCTACTCTTAGGCTACTTATTTTGAGGCCGGAGCAATCTGTTTTCTCTGACTACGAAGATGGCTCTATTTCAAGCCTAATTTGCAGCAACCACCTTCTCGTTGTTCTCTGTTCTTGAATATATGGAACAAACTTCTTGCATTGACATGAGCGGTGCGATGCGGCTGCATTAGCTCATTCGGAATATTCCCAGTTCTACGATCGGTATTCCGATTGGTAGGAGAATCGGGATCCCTAGTCACGTTTAATGACCTCTAACAGGAAGATAAGATAACTGTTTGGAGACTTTTCTCAAAATTTAGGCTATCCACAATATCTTACTAAAATTTATTTACATCTACCACGACAATGACAATGTCTGACAGCTTGGACAACAATGCGAAGCTTAATTTGCCTTTGATTTTTATCTCCCTTGTTGGTAAAAGATGATGTTGAAAAATATGTGAGCAGAGTGCTTTTTGTATTATGAAATGACGAGACGGACAAGGCGGACAGTCGACGGATACTGCTTTGAAGCAGAATACTTGACTGTCTGTGGTGGTACCTACTAAGACGGTCTCTTGCTAAGAAGGTCTAAAGGTCTTCACTTGAGAGTCTTAGCTAGCGAAGCAAGCATTTTAAAATTTTTTGACTAGTTGGAAACCGATACTCAATCCCATGGAGTCATCATCTGAAAAATTCAATAAGAATACCTTAAAATCTGCTACATATACGTGCTTTAGTGTGTGCATATCCATGTGTCAAGTTAAGGTGTCAGGTGGATTCACTGTGGCACTCTCACCCGAGGCGGGTAAGTTTCGTGAGGGCGTATAATTACGCGAGCGAGTAAACATATAAAGGTAATCCGGGCCGCGGCGGCACAAAGTGATGCTCGTGAATAAATTAGCGAGTGAGCACCTGCGCTGCGACCGCAACTCGCGCTTTGACGAAACCTAGGGTTGTCTAATAAAGACTTACGTAAAATATAGTTACTTTCAGCTTTCAGACCATCGTTATATATTAAAGTAAGTAGATATCTATCATGTCCTCAGGAAAATACATTGACTTCACCCGCCTGTTATAGCGCTTTCTCAGGAAAGACTAATAAGTTACTTAGTATAAAAGTATAAAAAGTTAAAAGTTTTCTTGGTCAAGGTCTAGTATGTACCGAACCACGTACCTAAGCTTTTCGTAATATGTTTTAGATTTAAAAGAAGAGTAGGTATCGAGGAAAACTGCTGCAGCAGGATATTAACGATAGACCTTTGCTTATGGCAATGGACTGCCATCGTTCATTGCCATGGTTGGTGGTGTTATGTTTGAGCTTTACAGTATGGGGTTAGGACATTTTGCGAATGCTTATCTGGCAAGATACAGCCCTCAAATGAAATTATATTGCTAATCATCCAACGGCGTGTTCTAACAGAAACTTTTTGAATGTTAGTAATTCTAGGTTTAGCCCATTAATACCCTTGACCAAATCATCGCTCGCCAACCAGAGTTTAATAAACAAACGAATCTAAACTAGCGTTGAAAGTTAAACCTCTGATTTGCTTGCACACGACATGGGCATAGACATAGACAGTAATCGTGCACACTGTGGGAGGTAATTATTATCAGCGCCATTTTTGACTCGTTTCTTGATTTAACCAAGTTAGTGAAACTGTGATCGGCAATGATAGCCTAAAAGAATAGTGGCGGCAGTAGAATATTTTTATAATAAATTATGTACTTGACGATAAGAGCGTCATGGACGCCATAATTTAATAGGAAATTTCACTTGATTTTACTAAAGTATCAAATGATAATTAAATATGGCATATCTTGGCCTTTGAACATGAACAAAAGCAATGTCAACTAACGATTCAGATTTTATTCATCACTATCTTCAATTAAACGACAAGCTGGCTAGCTAGGATAGCGTCTATAGATCGGTAATTAACTGAAATAATAAAATCTGTTGTTAGTTTTTGTGAATTTATATCAGCGGATATAAGTTTTTATTAACTTCATCGTGTTTTTCAGTTTCGAAAGAAGTTTTTATTAACTTAATCGTGTTTTTCAGTTTTATACTCCTTAAAATAAAATGTTTACCAAAAAATGGAACCGGCTTCAACACTCAAATGTGTGAAATAACTTGTTGAAGTCGGTACCATGATGGGTCAAGAGTACCTATTATCACAATATTATGCGCATGGTACCGACTTCCACAAGTTATTTCACACATTTGAGTGTTGTAGTCTGTTCCATTTTTTTCATCCATTTTAGTGACTTTACTACTTATGGGATCGATTGTCATTTACTGTCAATGGCTATATCATCAAGATAGGAAAATAATTTTCAGTTATTGGAGTGTTACTCAAAAACGCCTTGACCTTTTGATGAAATTTAAATTTGACTACACGGCAAGCATCAACTCACAAATAAAAAAATAATCATAAAATTGGTTCACCCAAACCAAAGTTCCGAGGTAACAAACATAAAAAATATACAGTCGAATTGAGTACCTCCTCCTTTTTTTGAAGTCGGCAGAAAATAGGTTTACGCTTGTATCAGAGTTGTGCTCTATTAAATGCTAGATTTTATCCTCGACATGATTTACAGTAAAAGACTGACTTTAAGCTAGAGGGTCAGGTAGTATGCTTGCTTATTTATTAGGTGAACTTCATACGTTACTACTAAGTTCAGCTTAAACATATTAAAAAAAACGGAATTGACTTAAACGAATGAAAAGTATGAACTTTATGAACTTATTCTGATACATGCTGATTCAAAATACTTTTATACCACACCCACTCAGAAAAGGTCTCATTACTAGTTCAAAAACATGTTATAAATTTCGTCATTTTTCCCTTATAAATGTACGGCGGGGAAAGTTATAAGGATTTTCATTCCTTCACTCCGTAGCAGTGAAGGAATGTTGTATGAAAATCCACACCTGCCCTGGTAGCGTTCTTTTGTTTTTGGTTGCTTACATATAAAAAATTAATCTCAAAAAGGTTTTATATCAAATACTTAGAAAAAAGAGGTGTGATTTTTATTTGTACTCGATTTTCAATGAAAGGAGGTTGGCAACCTTCTTTTGCACTACGAGAAAAAAAGCCCGGCAATTTGTTATGTTTGGTTAAATTTTGTTTTTAATAAATTGATATTTTAACAGTACGCTTTTAATTATTCTAAGTAATTTTCCAAAATGTCATCTGATAGTGAAAGTGACGATTTTATAATGATGACGCCACCAGAAATAAGAAATGCAGCTCAAAAAGTCATAAAGAACTTAACGCCTGAGAAGTCTCGAGGTAAGTACGAGAAAACGTATAATGATTTTATTTTCCTCGTAGGTGTAGTATAAAGCACTATGTTTCACTCGGGAGAAAGTTCTATTTCTGTTCTCGAGTTGCCTTTAAGTTGCTTAAACAAACTCTCGAACAGAAATAGATCGTTTTCTCCCCTCGATGTACAATGTACTATTACGTATCATTTTTACTGTCCGATTTCCACAAGTTATTTCATACTTTTCAGTGTTAGAAGTTGGTTCCGATTATTTTTTTTTAAGTTATTCACCCTTTTCATGATACATACTGCTTACAAGATCTATTTTATAACATTCTTTCTCAAAAACTGCTTAATCCTTTGTCATCGGCTGACCCACTGTGGCCAATTTATGAATGAAATTCTATTGTTATCATTATTGCAGATATCAATGGGTTAATCAATGTAAATAAAAAAAATATTGAACTATTTTGAGGTGTACTCCATATAACAAAAAACGAAATCCTCGAGATTGGATGATGCGTGGTCATAAAACAAACCACGTAGGCATTAGAACCTTCTTCCTTTTTTTGGAAGTTGTTTTAAAGTTCAAAGGTACGTCCCTCATTTAAATTGGTTGTAATGCTTTTTAATTAATTATAAGATTTTGAGTATGTTTTTAGTATTTCTGTTTTTTGTTTTTATACATTTTAGAGTTTTAGAGTTTATACATTGTCAGAGTAGTGAAATAGGATTTACACTGTTTTAATTTATATATAATTTAAATTTAGTATTGTTTGGAACTTTTAGGAGCTTAGCAATAGATATTCTACTTAAGCGTGGTAGCTGCCAGGCGGGCATTCGCAAAATGCCCTTCCACCATGCAGTTAAGCTCAAGCATGCAGCAGGATAGGCAGTCCTTAGTCTTTGGCACATGACTTCACGGGCTCTTAAAAACAATGATCTACCAGAATTTTGAAACATTAATCATAATTCTAAGTTAGACAAGCTCTTTTTATTATATAGCAATTGTGGAATAAGAAAATGTAAACTAGTAATTTATAACACTTTCTTTACTATTATTATGGTGTAACTACAAGACAGAGTCAGCCCTAGTATAGATTAGAGCGCACACATAGAGAAGCGCACTGTTCAGTATCGTCGGTACTTAAAGCCTAAAGGCTCCGTCACACGGCGAGAGTTCAGCCCGGCTTGCGGCCGACATGGGACCCCATGAATATTCAATTATTCACAAGATTTTACTTAGAGAGAATTTAGATTTAAACTGACTCATACATTATATGAGACCTCGTGTGAAATAGAAGGTGCCTTTTAATGTATTAATCCGAATCCACTTCAATATAGTTAATTGATTATAACTGTATCGTTTGGGGTGGTCTTTATTGGTTCATAAAACTTATGGTGCGAAATAATATTTTTTAATTACATATTATACATGCCAAGTCGAAAATGTAAGCCTCCATGCTATACTATATATATATGTAGGATCATAGTTAAAAAGCTGGCTCTCCACCAACAAAAGTAACGGCTATGTTTCTGTACAATCGAAAACTGTTAACTTGATGGTGTTGGAAACATAAAAATGGCAGCCAACACATGTCAATGAAAAAAAATTTGTTTGCTGAAGATTTTTGAAGTTTCTGTTTTTTTTTGTTCGAAACACAGCTTAATTATGATCTTCTAAGCATATATGATAATGTAATAAGGTCCAATGTATTAGTTTAGTAGTGTTTAGATAGTTTTAGGAGAAATTAATCAAATTATTATTTATGATTTTTATATCAGCTACGAACATCAATGACAAAGTAACTAAGTTTGGTGGTTGTGGGTGGTATTTGTGTAAAACGCATCGTTTCACACGGGTTGAAGTTTTCGGTAAATAATACTCAACCGCAGGCAGACTGACCACAACTACCGCAACTGCTACTACCAAATTAAATACGGTTTTGCCACACTCTTCTTTTGCTTAGAAGCCCATCGCGTTATGTTTCAGAGAAACAATTTTAATATATCTGCTATTAAGTAGACATTTTACGGGTGAAAATTATAATTACCTAATCAGTTTTGGAACATTTGAAGTAAAATATATCAGATATAAGTAGAATTCGTTGATTAAAGTTAATAAAATTTCTTAGATTTAGGTTTTGTGACATTTGTAGTCAAGCGAGTAAGTAGGCTTAGTATTATTAAATATATAAAAAAAAAAGAATATACTAAAGATAAAACGCACGTACCTCCTGACAATGCTTCGTGTATTATTGAAACGCATCCAAAATGATTTTCTTATATAATAATTTAGAGGTACCTTAAAATAAATTATATATATATATTATTAATGCAATAATGACATACACACGATTTCCGCAAATTAACGCCTGAATCTACTAATCAGGTTTTATTAATAACTTCGTGCATATAACATTTATAAATGTCATTTTAAATTTCACTAGGTGATGTCAGCGAAAACCAAAGCTCAAAAAGTTAGTAAATTAATTCCTTAACTGGTTTGTCTTAATTCTACTCAACACATTTATTTAACTAAAATCTAACATATATTTGAAGAGTGTTACATAGTTTCTTTATATCAGGACATACCTTTAAATAAATAAAAGCGACAGTTCCACGCAATATTGGATAGATCTTGATGACGAAATGACAATAGGATCCAAAACTACCGCTGGAATTGGAACGGTCGCGCTACGCTCCGCTATATTTCACTCAATATTTCACGGGCAGGGAATAAACAGCCTGCTGTGAGGCTTGATGGACGATGGGATGCATTGCGGATCTATATACACCTACCCACAACTATAGGTAAGTATATATAGGTAATAAGCTGCCCATTGTCAAGAGAACTGTCCATTGTATCTTCTGCCGGTGTTTTCGAAGTGTTACTGTCGAATTGATGATATGAGAAAATTGTGTTGAATATACCTACTGAGTTTTCTTGTAAAAGCTGTTAAAAGTAGCCCTTAAAATGCTCAAGTTATTGGTTTATTAATGTTTAAAACCGAAAATAAGATGATTTAGATACATACTTAATTGACTAGGTATGTTATTTCAAAATTACAAATTTACGAGAGATAAAATTATAGACATGTGCGGGTCGAACTCGCGTCCATCCACCCCTTTAGCCGGGGTATGCTCTAACAAATTGAGGTAACATGACACAATGACTCATAACTCTAATTTTTGCTCTTGTTCTTCACCCATCGTATCAGGATGGAGCGACACCTAAAGTAGTAGTTAGTAGTTCAACTTGCGTTGTACTACAAACAAGAACAATTTTGCAATTGGTTTTAATCTTGTAAACGATGACGCAACCTTATAATTTTAACATTGTTATGTTTGCAATAACGCCTGCTTGGCGAATTACATTACCAAATTATAAATTTACGAAAGAAAAAATGGACGCGGGTTCGAATCCCGCACATGACTATATTTTTTTCTCTCGTAAATGGCATTATTGCAAACATAACAATATGAACTTATTATTATCAGTTACGCGCTGAGGCCCGTGCTCGTCGCATCGCGCAATCGTGACTCCTAGACGAAGGACTTCAAAACAGTCCAAAACTGGTCGGAATCTTTCCAGTAAATATAACGCGGGTCCTAGCCGGTTCCTAATAAGTTAATATGGATAAAATATAGTAGTACTTACCTACTTTTAAGTACACTTGTGTCTTACTTGTTCTATACAATAACATTAAAAAAATATATAACTTATCAGCACATGAATAAGTAACAGTTCTTTTCCGTAGTTCCATTGGACGTCCCTTTGACGGGACTACGGAAAAAAGTTATTTAACCGTAGACCCATTGGCCACTGATTTATTCATGTGTTATGAGAGCGCTTGATCGGTACGCCGCATCACTAAATGCTTGCACTTATTTAGCTCAAGGAATAAGCATTGCTATACAACGGAGATGCTGGCCACGCTGCTAACTGGTATAGTGGGCTGGAGCATTTGGACTACTTGTATGCTATTTACACACATATTATCAGGCATACTACTTGTATGCCTTTGAGTTGCCTAAATGCTTTCAATGTATTAGCTGTAGTGTAGTATATAGTTTGTAGTGTTATGTGAATAAAGGCTGGTAAAAAAACCCATACACGAAGATAGGTTCTGTATTGGAAACCACGAACCGAAAACCTGGTATGACCCCACTAGATGGACCATTGATGTCGTTAAATTTTATAGAGCTGATATTATATGCATATAGCTAAATAATCGATTATTGTGGCGTTCCTAGAGTAAAGAATATGCCCTATAGTAGATATATTTCGGCTGATAATGATAACTAAGCTACTCACCATCTTTATTCATATTCGCCTGGAAGCACTTTGCGAGTCGGCAAGCGCGGCATTGGTTCCGGTGCGTCTTGTCCACTGGACACCTGCCTTTCATTTCGCCGCCAGCTTTACATGTGTACACCCGGTTTCTGTGAATCGACCGTTTGAAGAAACCCGAGCAACCTGGGTGAAAGTACAGATTATGAGTTTCAACTGTCTTTAGAAGGTTAAGAAGCGTGTTTCAAATAAAATTAAGCATATTTTTGTAAGGTGGTAGAGCATTTTAGATGCTAGCTTTACTGTACAATTAGCTATAGCTACTTCTATCTGCAATCACCGAACAATGTGTTTGCAGCATTTTAATTTTATTCAGCTATAAAAAAAAAAACTTGAAGATATATATACTCGTAGCAACCAAACACTTTTTAATGCAACATTTCAGTTAACTATTTATGTAGAATAAATGTTATAGAAAAAATAATCTGAAGCGTTACAAACCGTCGCAACTATAGATGCCGTAGTGCTTCCCGGAACTTCTATCTCCGCAGACATTGCAAGGGATGTCTAGTAACCGGTCACCTACAAAAAAACATAAAAGTATGAAAACATCCTGTATTCCCTAAAGGGTAAAGCGGAGGTGTCTAAATACCCACGTTTGGCCTGACATGTTCTGGATATATTCAAAAAGTGGAGAGCCTACTTCCATAGCAGAGGGGTTCGAGCGGGTGATTTATAATCAGGTCTACAACGCGTTGATGAGCTCATTCCATCCCTTACAGCACGGTTTCATTATAAGGCGGTCTACTACCTATAATTTGGTGCTGTTTAACGTGTACATTACGGAAGCCATGGACAAAGTCAGCCATGCCGATGTGGTCTACACTGACTACAGCAAAGCATTCGATCGAATTGATTATAAAATTCTTATATCCAAACTCCAATTATTCCAAACTTATCGGTATAACTGGGGACTTATACCGGTGGTTTTCTTCCTATATACATCGAAGAACACAGGCTGTAGTGGTCGGTAGATATCTCTGCTTGTTTCCTCAATTCCCATCTACTTTGCTTCGCAGATGATATGAAGATATTAAGATGCATTAACTCGTCAGAGGATGTTAAAAGCCTACAAGCTGATTTCATTCGGCCTGAAAATTATTGCCTATTTAACAAGCACGAAGTCAATCCTTCCAAATGCTCTGTGGTAATGTTTACACGTTAACTAAAGATAGCCATCATATGAATCAAAAAATAAAATGTTATCCAAACACGATAGTGTGCGAGACCTGGGCGTTATCCATGACTCTAAACTACTGTTCTATGACCATATCGACCATAAGCGCCAAGTAATAACCAATAAGACGTCAAGAGCTTTAGGGTTTGTAATGCGAATGTCCGTTACCTTCAGCAAAGTCAAAACTTTTAAAATCCTATATAATACTGTACGTATATAACTACTGTACGTTTGTTCGTAGCATAGTTGTTTACGCGACCCAAGTTTGAAATCCGCAATACAATACACTACAAGAATTGAACGCATTCAGAAATGTTTTATAGGTATTTATGCTTTAGTTCAAAAATTCCTTATAGACCCGACAATTACTTAAGTCTTTGCAAGAAGTTTCACCTACTTCCTCTTCCCAAAAGAAGAGAAATTGCTGATTTAACTTTCCTTTTAAAGCTAACATCTAATTCGATTGGTTATCCTGAGCTTCTAAGTAAGGTAAAATTGAACTGTCCTAGCAAACAAATAAGGTCTAATCCCCTTATTAGCACCTCAGTAGTCAATACCAAATATAGGCAAAACTCTGACCTGTGGCGAGCGAGTAATAATTTCAACACCATTCATAAGCGCTTAGATTTAGATCTATTCTGTACAAGGCAGCGGTTGAGCAGCGAGTTTTTTAATTGATATCAATGGATTTTTTGTTGTTCTTAATTTGCCATGTAAGTAGTGGTATTATATATTAGGTCCTTACATATGAAATTGGCGTTTTTCGTACTGGCCACTTTAATCACGAATTTCTCCTCTTTGGTAAGGAATTCCAAATTCAAATTTGTACAGCTATAGACTCATGTATTTGTGCTTCGATGATCGTCATTAATTTGTTTTTTTTCTTCTGTTTTTTTCTGTTTGCGTCACTCATTTTACAAAATGGAAAACCTTAAATATCGCATTATTTACGAGTACGAGTTCCGCCGTGGCACTAGTGCTGCGGAAACAACTCGAAGGGTGAATGATGTGTATGGCGGTCGTGTTGCAAAAGAAAACACAGTTCGTTTTTGGTTCCAACGTTTTCGTTCTGGAAATTTCGACCTGCAGAACAAGCCCCGTGGACGGCCTGAGACTCAAGTTGATAATGAAGAGTTGAAGGCTATTGTGGAAGCGGATCCATCGCAAACCACGTCCGAGTTAGCTGCAGGCTGCGATGTTAGTGATAAAACTGTTTTAATTCACTTGAAGCAAATTGGGAAGATTAAAAAGCTTGAAAGGTGGGTACCTCACGAATTGACTGAAACAAACCGGCAAACGCGCGTCGACTGCTGCGTTACATTACTAAACCGGCACAATAATGAAGGTATTTTAAACCGAATCATTACCTGTGATGAAAAATGGGTTCTTTACGATAATCGGAAGCGCTCAGCGCAATGGTTAGATCCTGGCCAGCCAGCCAAATCCTGCCCCAAGCGAAAATTAACCCCAAAAAAGTTACTTGTAAGCGTTTGGTGGACTAGTGCCGGTATTGTTCATTACAGTTTTTTCAAATCTGGCCAGACTATTACGGCTGATGTCTATTGTCAGGAATTGCAAACCATGATGGAAAAGCTAGCGGCTAAACAACCTAGGCTGGTCAATCGCTCCACGCCACTGCTGCTTCACGACAACGCTAGACCACACACTGCGCTACAGACGGCTACTAAATTAGAAGAGCTTCAATTGGAAAGTCTAAGACATCCTCCGTACTCCCCGGACCTTGCTCCAACAGATTACCATTTTTTTCGAAATTTGGATAACTTCTTGCAAGGGAAAAAATTCAACTCCGATGGGGCAGTCCAAATCGCCTTCAAAGATTTTATTGATTCCCGTCCGACTGGTTTTTTTAGTAAAGGGATCAATGAACTACCTATGAGATGGCAAAAGTGCATAGAAAATAATGGTTCATACTTTGATTAATTAAATATATTATATTAAAAAATATTCGACTTTTTGTTCCTCCCATACAAAACGCCAATTTCATATGTAAGGACCTAATATATTATGTGTTCCTATTTGTTTATACTATCCGCGATGACCTATGAATGGCTTTATGTTTATATTTGCTTCTGTATAAGAAGTTTGTCCTAGCTGTTGGTCATCCATAAAAATAAATAAATCTTCCGGGCTATATCATATGAAGCTAAACATATAACTGTAAAAGAAAGTTGCTCGTATTTTTTTACCAATACTCACTACCCCACAATAAAAGAAAATGTGTGTGTGTACTGCTGTAACATGCTCGAGATATACACTGAGGGCAGCATCTTTAGACAATGTGTGCCACATCGCATCATCATCAGTCGGAAGACATTCACTATTGTATAAAGGCGTCGCATACACTTTGATGAGCTATTAGCCACTCCTCTGCCATAATATCATCGGTGAAACGAAGGTGAGTGATGTATTCGCCATAGGTGTTGATTTCAAATTCGTTCCAGTCCAAAATAAACGTACTCCAACGCGTATTTGAAAAATTTCAGAGAAATTACTTCTCCTTGTATCATGCCTCGATTGGTTCCGTGCTCTTGTCTTATAGTCGAATCGAGGTGGTGGCGTTTCTATACAAACACTTCAGCGCTTCGATATGGAATACACTGCTGTACGGCCCAGGTTTCGATTGAATCAAAGGCTTTTTCATAATCCACAAATGCTTGACATAATTGCCGATTATATTCTTCATATTTCTAAATAATCTGAGCGTATGAATGACTGTGTCTATGGTGGTATATATCTATGGTGCCTTTTCGGCAGCCGGCTTGTTAGGGTAGTTGGAAGTCACCGCATATATCCATATCACAGTGTTGGTCTAGAGTAAGAACGAACCATTTGGTTGATCTTACTTCCATAACATGGTCATGACATTTCATGTCTGTGGCAATTTTAGTGGTTGTCTTTGAGTGTGTGGAATTTCTCATCACATATCTGTTGTAGGTATTTTTGTAATTGAATTTAATTAGTAATGTAGTCTACACCGCAAATAACATTATTTGATAGATAGTGCAGTTTGGTTGATTATTAGTATACAAAAAGAACAAAAATATTGTCCAGCTTAATTTCAGTTTTTGTCGTTGCCAAAACGTTTGTTTCTTTATTTGAAAGCGAATACTTTCAATATCAACGCATTATCTACCGTTAATAAAAAACGTTTAGCCCTTTCCTTGTACATACTATATTTTTTGTGTTATGGATTGTCATCTTCGTTTTTTTTTATGTGATAGTAGGGCAAACGAGCAGGCGGCTCACCTGGTGGTAAGTGATCACCGTCGCCCACGAACATCCGCAACACCATCTTCGATTCATAAAATTAAATGCCTTGATCGCTTATATCAGGAACCAGCATGCCATTACTTACGTGAAGCATATTTGTGGGCAGTTACTACGGATAAAAGAGCTCAGAGCTTATTGAGGTTATTACCACTTTTAGATGTAATAATAGGGACACATAACATTTTAGAAAATTACAACGTGAGGAAAGAATATAGTCATGTGCGGATAATTTCTACTCTCGTTATAATTTTTTTTTGTTATCCGCGGAGTATACTTTATTGCATAAATAAATAAAAAGAAAGACCTAGAATTTACCGAATATTAGTTGTAAAATACTAACACAAATAATTATAATGTCCAGGCGTCTTTTAAATACATATTTTAATATATTATATAATATTATATAAAATACATATACGTATAGAAATATATACATAATTTTAATAAGATATATATTTACCTTCCATGAAACAAAACTTATATAGTACGATCAAGTATATATTACGAACTATATTAAACACTACAGCTACTACAAACAACGACAGTATATAATTATCTCACTTTGATCTTGACTCTAGTGTGCTAATGTAAATGATTATATTGTTATATTAAGCATTTGGACCGCCTGTGAGTCTTGTAGGTTGTCTAAACGTTTTCATTGTAGTAGCTGTAGTGTTGTCTATAGTTCGTAGTATTTGTTTATAATGGCATACCGCTGGTTTAATTAAAAATATTATTTGGAATATGAAAGATTTAATCTTTTTTTAATGCTGTGTAGTAGATCTTTTTTTTTTTTACTTTTTTACACCTTTGACCACAATCTCATCTGATGGTAAGTGATGATATGGTCGAAGATGTTGTTTAGTAGCTTAAATAACATCTTCGACCATATCTACCTTGAATTACTGGCTCTCCCTTGAGAGTGGCTGTCCTTACAGCTGCCGAAACACACCGTTAGGTGCTTGGCGACAGATTTTTTTGCCAGGCGGGCATTCGCAAAATGCCCTACCACCATGCTATGACTGGCAACGGCTAAGCAAACTTCGCTACTCGCGCTTCAAAAATCCTGCCTTATAGAGTAGTCACTCCTTTATGACTTCCAGTCATGAAATAATACTATACTAAACAGAAAACTCAGCTTTTCTGAAAGCTCAAAGTACAGCTCAAGTCTTCAACAAATTAAGCACATTGAAACGTAAAATTCAACCTGTCAAAATTGAGCCCAACACATTAAAGATTAATAAAAATATTTCAGAAATTATATATTATACGTGTTACTGGACATGAGCAATTTCTATTTTCTGGAAATATTGTAGCCTTATATCTTAATATGACTTTTGGTTTGAGGTGTAAATAGTAGGTATATTTTTCTGTAATTTGCCTTTGGCTGTATCAAGATAACGTTAATTCATAAATTGACACCTCTAAGCGTCCCCTAAAGTTCCTTCCCCAAAATAGATTAGTCAGATTACACCAATCTCGTTAATAACCTTGGTGTTTTTGTTCCGTTTACCGAAGGCTTTCCCCTTCGCCCCTTTTCCTTAAAGCTTGCGAATCCTTGCATTTCACCCTATCGTAACGCGTAGAGGTCGCGCAAGAACTGTAGAGTCTTATGCCAAGACCAAGCAAGCAAATAATTAAATAAATGATTTACACGTAGTGCCATGTGGCTATGCTGTCAAAATACCATGACCTATTTTTGTACAATTTTTTTTAAAGCTAATAGATATGATAAGCCTCTGAATTACTGGCTCTCAAGGACAACTGCCGCAACACACCGTTATATAGGTGCTTGGCGAAAGATTTCCTACTTGAGGGTGGTAGCTAAACAGGCGGGCATTCGCAAAATGCCCTTCCACCATGCGAATTATCTAAAGAAGTTATCTCAGAGCTACTGGTGTCAGTTTTTGGTCCAGTTTCGTAATAATCATAAACATGACTATCTATATATGCCAATTATAAGCAAAATAACTTAGATCGTTTTCATTTGATGCGTAAACATACTGGGAATCTAATCCTACGATGTGCTCGTTCAGCAGGTTATTGTAAAATAGAAATTAAGAAGAGTTATTGGTTTGGGAGAAATTTGAATTTATTTCGTGTGGAAAAAGTCCCGCTGGAAGTTACTTTTTCCATTCGAAAATGTTTTCGCTTTGCATGCGTCAATACTCTTATAAATAATATTGTAAAATATCTTAACTCTCAAAAAAGGGGAAGTAAAATCTGATTTGTGCGACACTTTTTATTAGATCCAGTGTTTTAGATATTTCGCCTTCTTCCGTAACTATATCAAAAATAAAATAAAGCAACATGTGTTTTTATATTCATCTAAAGTTAAGTGACTTCCAAATATTTGTTCGTTATAGGCGTTCAAAGTTCTGACGTTGAGCTACGTAATTTTTTTGTTGACGTCAAAATTTCATAAATGAATCAGAATTGAAATGAGCCGCTTAAACAAAAATACGCTACGGTGTAACGCAAACCCGCGTTAATGCCGCGAATCCTTTTCAAGAAAAGATCCTTTATTTTTTTCTGAAACGGACTTAGACGACTTTACTGTTCGTCTTTCGGGCCTTGAAGGAAAGCCGCGAAGTGTCGTTATTATCCCCCTTTCCCTGTTGTTTAAAACGGGAGTTTTAATAGATTCTGCAGAGCACAATTCTGAGCTCATAATGACAATCTTAATACTATCCAACTCATGTGCAAGTAATTTAAATAAACAACACAAATGTCAATACGACGGCTAAGTAACATAAACTATGCTTATGCTAACAAAATGCAGGGGAATACAAAGAGATACTGTTAATAGTTTTGCCCTCAGTTTTGTGTATTTCAGGTATCGGTTGTAAGACAGCGCGGGTACTTTATTATCTACCGTCTGACTAAATCCTGTTGATTACTTTTAAGAGAAGTCCATAGCAATATAAATAGGCATGTCTATTTACTACAAAAGAGAGTTATTTGAAACTAAATCTTACTTTCCTAAATATTTTCTTACTTCTGACTATCTTGCGTTGCTGTGTGAGATACACAGCAACGCAAGTCTCTTTTTTGTTTGAGTTTGTCCTCAAACCTCTACTTTATATACATTTTACAGGTCAGAAGCTGAAAGTCTAGAGAAGGTGAGAAAGTCGCCGCCAATCTTGCACTGAATACTGTTATGCCGTTGTTTGAACGGATCAGCTAGTTCAAAATCTTGGCAAAAAAAGAGCCTTTTTTAAATTGGCAGGAAAGTTTGAGCATCGTGGTAAATTAGTAAGTTTGTCAGTATTCTACACAATTATGTATGAAGCAGTGTAGGCGCACAGCATGACTATAGCTACGGACTGACGCGCAGAAGGTCTATGGTGCGAAAAGAACCACGGGCTTGAGCTTCACCGCATGGTAGTAGCTGACTAGCTAGCTACCACTTCGACATCTGTCGCAGCACCTAACAGTGTCGTCCTTGAGAACAATCTAGGTTTAGCCATACCTTCAAATATAATAATAATAATATTAGCTCAAATATATGCACTACAAAATACATCTATTAATCTATATATTGAGACGTACATACCATTGAGTCCGTCTTTTTAGTACGTTTCCACTCTAGGCGGGTATGTACATCTGTACATTATTAACTTAGTGATTAGAGGTATTCCCTAGTCCTCACTATAGGATTCCCTGAGTTTGTGAGGACTAGTTCACTTCCAGGGTGCTAGTTACATAACGTTAGTTCGTGACCAGTGTTCTAAGCATGATTCGTGAAGTGTATCGTATTTGTGTGTAATTTAAATATTGACTAAAGCAGTGATCAAGAAAAGCGAATCACAGTTAAGTTATGTTTCCTTTTGTATATTTAATTATGCAATGAAAGAAAAATGTAAGCATGTACTATTCTGTTAATTATTCTGAAATAATAATTTTCCTCATATATAATAACTACATCATCACTTACTATCAGGTGTGATTGGGGTGGAAAACATTTTGTTTTTTTATTTGCTCAACGATGACAAATTTACACATCTAACATTCGCTAAAATGTGTCCAATACTAATTAAATCCGTGGCAAAAATTTAAAAATTGGCCATGCGTTTCCATGTGAAAAATATTACCTATTTTCCTAATTTTTGGATTTCGGAAAATCAAGAGGTTGTAGCTAACACGTTATTTAATTGATGTTTTGTTTGATTATCCATTACAAGCTCCTAATTAATCTGAATCGCCTCCCTTACCCGGCAGGCCTATACTGCTTCCATCTTTGAGCATATTCTTACTATGTTAACTTACCTATCGCTAACATTTTCCCGCCACGCCAGCCTTAACAATATCATTCGCCGGGCTTTTACCAGCGCCAATGCAGCTGTTCTCGAACCGAACGGTCTGATGCGTGACGATGGTAAAATACCTGACAGCATGACTCTGGTTCCGTGGAAGTTAGGACGGCCTTTAGTGTGGGACGCTACATGCGTAGACACTTTAGCGCAGTCACATCTTTCTGAAACTAACGTGAGGGCTGGCGCCGCGGCTACTCCGGCGGAGCGACTCAAGCGGCGCAAGTATGCTAACCTCGGTATGGGTTACATATTTAAGCCGTTTGGTGTAGAGATGTTGGGTCCATGGGGACCGGGAGCTCATCGTATTTTAAAACCTAACAGAGAGCTTGGTCGATGCGACGCGTGATAAAAATGCTGGCACCTATTTGGCTCAAAGAATAAGCATTGCAATTCAACGGGGCAATGCTGCCAGCATGCTGGGCGCGCTGCCAACTGGTAGTGTGCTGGAGCATATGGACTGCCTGTGAGTCTGCAATGACTTATGGGTATCTAAATGCTTTTATTGTAGTAGCTGTAGTGTTGTATATAGTTCGTAGTATTTTGTAAAAAAAAGCATACCGCCGGTTGAAAAAAAATCGCTAAGTCATCAGCAATTCAAAATAAACTTGTTCCACATATAAAGTATATACTATCTGCCCGCCCCGGCTTCGAACGGGTATTTAATTTTTTTTCACACGTTGGGTTACATTATAAGTAACTTATCGAAGTTTTCATACGTTTACAGAAAAGTTAAATAGGAATCATTACCAGTATGCTAATTGCTTACGAATTATTATATAATTATGAGCCCTTTTGCAAACAAGAGTATAATTTTGTAGGTATATCGGTGATTACGCCGACGAATTTGTGTCCTGCTTCTCCCCATGCGTTGAGAGCGACAAATTACGATACCGTGTGAACTCCTACACTTGGTACGTATCTAAAAATGCAACGCAAGATGGTAGAAATTTTTAATATATATAATAATTTTCTCTTTTAGGTGAGGCGTAATTTTACAAAAAGCAATTTTTACAATTTATAAAATATTGTTTATTTAACTATTCAGGTTTTTATTCACTTTTCTCAAATTCGAAATGAAAAGCAGACTGTTTACCTCGGGTGGAAGATCTATTCAGGCACGAAATGTTTTGGCGCATCACCAAAAACCCTTCGATTCAAGAAAAATCAGGGTGTTACTGCAGTCCCTGCAGCAGCGATGCTAAATTGACTAATTATGTTTGCATGCTCTAGGACTGGAACTGTTATAGTATCAACGTTTACGTTTCATCCACCTTTTTAGCTCCGTGTTGCACCCGTACCTATAACTTGTTGTCAATGATAATGTCTTCCTTGGATATAATTTCCAATTATGTAGGTTTTACGCGACACCATCTCATCTATCATCCCGTAGAGTCCGTAGACGAAAGTTTTCAAAAAGTAAGTGCCAGTGATACCTTATAGAACTGTGACGACGATTTAACAGTGGCCATTTTGAATGAATTTAGTCACACAACAAATCACGGAGCTTTATGCATGGAGTTTTCTCTACGCTATAAAATCCGAACCAAAAATGGTAGATGAGTAAAAGTCACCGCAACGCACAACAACTGATGAGAAATGAAGGTTCTCGAGTGGCCACCACACCAGTAGACTTAGAGTAAGTATATCCCCGTACTTGATGGATCAACGACGATATTATTAATCGGTGTAATACTCATAGAGGGAGGCAAATAGCTAATAGAAATTTGGCACAGAGTCATCCTGTTGTTCATATTCATCAATTAGAATGTAACTGTGTTGGTTAAATGATAAAAGCTGGCCTCTTTACCAATTTGGCAATATTTTATTAAGGGTGTGTGACGGAACATGCACGATGCCCACGTTAAGCGGTTTTGTCTAAGACAGATGCATTTCGTCACAAGTGACGAACTGCACTACACCCATCACACCGAGGCATACAGCTGTTAAGTCTCATATGCCTGTGATATCATAATATATATACACCGTGTCCCAAAATTCAACGATAAGCCGGCATCGGTGCATGGACCTACTCATGACTACTCGGAAAAAAAAAATTATAACTGTTTTTTTTTATTAATTACAGAGACTTTTATAAATTTCATCGATATTCGATACCCATTATGCTATTTTCAACTACCATGACCACAATTTTTGACATATTTTTGATATTTTTTGTGCATTAGCAACCTAAGAAGGACGGCTATCTACCACAATCCTTTAAAATTACAGAAAGTCTGTAGTTATTTTACAAAAATCAGTAAAAAAAAATTTTTTCTTATAATTTTCATAGATTTTAACATTCTATGCACTTTCTATAGTCTGGGTTAAAAAAAAAAGTATGGACACTACCATGGCAAGTTTTATTAAAAGTTGGCGCAACTTTATAAAAGTCTCTGTAATTAAAAAAAAAAAGAGTTATAATTTTTTTTTTATTTTTTCCCGAGTAGTCATGAGTAGGTCCATGCACCGATGCCGGCTTATCGTTGAATTTTGGGACACGGTGTATATATATATATATATATATAGATATCATAATATATATATCAGAGAAGACCTCGCTATCACTGCTTCAAAAATATTATTACTTATAGGCATCTGCCTACTCATTCAGAAGTTTGAGGAGTTACGCAACAAGCAGTAGCCACAGTCGACATTGATTTCAAGAGAAGACAAAAAATATTATTTGGCTATATGGCAGCTAATATGGCTGTCATCTGCACAATCAGTTAATTACGTATGTCTAGTACAATTTGTAATTTGCCTTACACGTCTATGCGAGTCACAACATCAATAACTTACTTACGGCAAACGGCAAAAGCAATTTAAGTTACACCTACTCAAAGTGGAGACTGCCCAAACGTACTCAAGTAAATAGTAAGCGATTAAGTTATTCACAAGAATCAGGGTTGAGGGAGGACGGTACAGTGCGGAACAAAGTAACAAACCAAGTTTCGGGCGCGTCCCTAAGTTATATTGTAAGGAGCCCTTTGTCTCGGCGACTGATCCCGTGTGAGCTTGTTTGCGTTTGCTACGGACAATAGGCTACTTAGTGGAGATATGAGTAAGTACATCTACATAGTTAGGTACTATTTATAATCTCATGTTAATTGTTGTAGACACGTTTCTGTTCTATATCAGCTTATATCAGAACTTTAATTTTATTGCTGATAGGTTAATTAGCTTTTTTCTTCCCGTTTGTGATATATGGTGAAGATGTGGTTGAAAGGTGTATAGCAGACTTAACCTAGACTAGAAACTGGCTTACAAGGATAACTGCAGGTGGAACACATAACGATAAGTGTTTGTCGGCAGATTTTTTACTTAAAGTAGAGACATGATTAGTCAAATTGACAGGTCAGTTAATTTCAGGTTTATTTACAAAAAATAATTAATTTTATTTTCAGATAGTAGATAGGCATTATCTGCTCATCAACCGCATTCTTCCTCTTGGAATTTTGCGAGGTATTGTTTGTAGGGCTCCTGTGAGCCTCTGTAGTTTCATTAGCTTATTAATTTCTAATCGGTTATTTTTTGTTTCCATGGCAACGGTGCCTGCGACACCTGCGCACTACGGACTTCGACGACGTTGTTGACGCGAGACTTCATCCGGGTCGAGACGTCACCCTAGAGATTCTAAGATAAGCTTTGATTTATTTTGTAAACAATGCTTTGTACCCAAACAATGAATGCAGTAGTTGGGACCATAAAGTAACTTTGTATATACTGAAATAGAGACCAAACTTGACATCCCTAGGTGTTAATAGATTTCTTTTGATGACGTCACGGTTAGTAATGTCCGTATATAACAGATGGCACTAAAAAATATAATAAAAAAACAGTGCTGCCATCTATTTTTCATAAATGCTCATCCCGGTTACGTATGGTTGATACTTTGTACCTTTATTTATTTAAATATAGATATATCCATACGTTTTTTTATAGATATACTATATATTTAATGTCTAATATTAACCTGTTATCCTATAAATTACTTTCAAGGAACGCGTGAAGATCATTAACTCTTAAATATGGACCAAATCACCAATGCTTCCTGCCACGGGTCGAAACATATAGCATCAAAAGTAAAAGCAGTATTAAGATCCAGCCAAAAACCTACAATGAGCTTGATAACTAAATACAAAAGTCTATAAGTTTATGTATGTTTTATTATCCTAATTTATCTACTTGCAACTATACATAGCAAAAAAATATCTTTCCACCTCATTGTAAAAATATCGTATATGGCACCATAACAACGTCCCTATATGATCACAGCCAGCATAAAAATAATGCACCATTCACAGCTAACTTTAAACTAAATGAATTTAAATTTCTGGCACAGAAAGTAAACAAATCGGCAAGATGCAAAATCAAATAGGAATTGGCTATAGGAATTAGGGATGCTCACTATCGATTCAAATCGATAATATAATTATATCAATAATGCACGAGAGTAAAATTTCGTGAATTAATTATTTCGATTTGAATTGAATTATTCTTATTTCTTAATAGAAGCTTAAAGTAAAACAAGCCGGGCAACCAAATTAATTTGCTGATAAGCCTTTTCCTTTTTTGAATCCAAGGCAGAATAACATATAAATTTAGTTTGTGGGGACATTGGAGGGCTCGTCTGGGCTTATCACCTCGAAGTTGTACCTCTCAATACATAAATTAAACATATTAAACCAGTTCCAGTTAGTAAACTCGATTTCCCATCGGTGAGTATTTTGATTTCTATCCGTTGTAAGTTTTACCTTTAATTAATAATATTAGTCTATCATGTATTTTTTCTTTACTTTTATTATTTTCGTATTTCTACGAGTATATTAGTCACACCTCTATTGTCTCTTTATTTGAAATCACATCAGATTTGTGCTTTTGCCATAAAGTAAATTTTGTATATTTTTGTACAGCGGATTTTAATAAATATCTTCGTTTAGTAGCAGTACGATGTATATGTACACCCCACACGCTAGGATACGAGAATTATTTGTTGGGTCTCTTCTTCTGTATCAACGGATAAAAAGTTTAATTCTGTAAACTCCGCAAAGCCCACACATCCAATTCAATTCCTCGTTGCTAAATAATTACTTGTTTTTAGTACTAAGCACATCACAATCAGTAGTAGCACTGGCAGGATTTTCTCCACTTGAAAGTGATCAATTAATTGAAAGCTCAATGCCAGCAAAAAATTACATCCATGAGGATCGCACTCAAAGTAAGTATATGTATTTGGTTCTAACAATACGATCACAATTACTTGCAGCTCGCTCGCAGAAAAGTAATACCAAATGTTTACTTGTCATTTTATTTTACCGGAAAAAGGCACAGCACAGCACAATACCAGCCGGGAAGTAGTCAGGAACCATCTTGAGATAGAATTCACTCCATTTCAAGATTGCACTAAATGTGAAAATGTAACTTTGGGACATTCTGATTATATACGGAGGAGAGTATGCACAAGGATGGCTATGCACACCCAGCGATAAAATAATAAATGTTGTATCAAATATACAAGACATCGTTTATAATATAAAAAATGATTTATATCAAAATCATGTGAAAATGTACATAAAAACCCTTTGTTGAATATTAATTGATTTTAATGATATTGGGTGCCATAAACATAATAGGAAATTACAAATATTTCTTTTAGACTTCTGTAAACGATTTTTCTTGCATAATTTTTGCAAAGACGTAAATTAAATATTAAATGGCAAGCGACCATTAGAAGAAAATGATGATAATGTTAAAACGAGAGCAATGAAAATATTTAGAAGATCACATAAAAAGAAAAATTGAAAGAGCGCATGTTCCCTCATAGAACTTAAACGATTCTGCTACTGATTTGTTCGAATTTAGCATTCGATCACTAACTAAGTGATTCCAACCCTAATTATCACATGGGAAACGTCTGACACCTGTTCTTTTTTTTTATTAAGGTATTGGCCTATGTCTTATTTAAGTTAATGCAATTGCCATATGTATTAATTAATTTCTCCATATTGTATAACAACGCCATCTGTTATTTAACGAAATCCCTAAATTTGAGTGCTATGCTACAAAATATAAAATACGTTAGAGCAATGAATTTGTGTGTATGTCAGATATCTGTTTTATTTGTTTGCATTACATGCTGTCATTATTTCACTTAATTATTTAAGAGATTGTATGGTCTGGTTGGGACCTCTGTATCGCAAGACAGCCAGATGTTGTGTCCGCAGTGCCCCCAGGCTCGATATTTTAAAGGTCAAAAAGGCCTCAAAATTCACCAAAAAAGGTGTCATAAAGGTTTGGAAATTCCCCTTTCGGCGCCAATAAATAATCAAACAGTAAGTGGTAGCAGTGTTGCGAGCCCTGCTACCCCTGCCAAACCGTTTTGGGAGGTTTTAAGCTCGTACAAAAATAATATTCCTGTTATAAAACGCATACCTCGGGTTGCGAGAATTTCTGTTGCCCAATCGTTATCTTCTTCGATTAAAAAAGTTTTGGCTACTAATACTAGGCAAGCCTGGGAGCATCTTCTAGCATTCCCGTACCACGTATTTCACGTAAATTTTGATCCTTCTAACAAAAAATCCCTTACAACTAGAGTAAAGGAAAACTGCGTGAAATACAAGGCACGGGAAGAGCAATCTTTTGGCTCAACTTTAATAATTCCGCCACTGCGGCGGAATACAAAAACAAATAATGTCGATTCAGCTACTATTAAAATAGTAGAAAATAAAATTAATGATGGTGACATCAAAAACGCGGCACGCATCTTGTTTTCGAGTGATACAATCGCCCCTTTCACATCTGACACGTTGAATTCCCTAATAGAAAAGCATCCGCCTGCAACTGCAGGTCTCCACCTTCCCGACTCTCCTGAACAAAATAATGACATTGTTGAGGTGACCCCACAGGATGTTTCTGCAGCCGTGGCATCTTTTCGAAGTGGCTCAGCCGGTGGTCTAGATGGCCTGACGCCTCAGCACTTAAAAGATATTTTATCTTTTAGTTCTGGTGAGGTAGGCGAGACACTTCTAAAGGATGTCACGGCTTTGGTTAATTTGATGTTGTCGGGTCAGGTCAACAATGAAATTACCGAAATTCTGTACGGTGCGAATTTATGTGCCCTTAATAAAAAAGATGGTGGTATTAGGCCTATAGCAGTAGGCACCACTTATCGTCGCCTCACAGCCAAATGTGGTTGTAGGAAAAAGGTTGCTTTTTTAAGTAATCTTTTTCAACCACTACAACTCGGTTTTGGTTCTCAGGGTGGTTGTAAGGCTGCTGTACATTCACTACGCACATTTCTTGATCAAAATTGTGGAGATGTGCTTTTGAAGGTGGATGTTAAAAATGCATTCAACTCATTAGATAGAGGCACCCTTTTGACCGAAGTGAAAGATAAAATTCCGGAATTATACCCTTTTCTTTGGCAATGTTACGGGAAACCATCAAAATTAACATACCAAAACAACGTTATATTATCTTCCGTAGGATGTCAACAGGGTGATCCTCTGGGACCAGCCATCTTTAGCCTTGCCATCCACTCAATAATTCAACGTCTCCAATCAAAACTTAACGTTTGGTATTTGGATGACGGAACCTTAGGTGGCGATGCGAACACGGTATTGAATGACTTGCGAGTACTTATAGACGATTTTCGACTTATTGGCCTTGAACTAAATTTTTCCAAATGTGAACTTTTTGTTTGTGATACTTGTCCGGATAAAATTTCGATTATTGAAAAATTCAACTTACTTGCGCCTAATATAAAATTAGTAGAAAAAAGTTCGCTCCGTCTTTTGGGTTCACCGATTTTTGACGAATCTTTGTCACCATTTGTCGAAGAACAAATTCAAAAGTTTAGAAATGCTTCTAGCAGATTATTCAAAATTAACGCCCATATGGCTTTTACTATTATTAGATTTTGCCTTTTCGTTCCTAAATTTACATACTTTTTGAGATGTTGTCAGCTGTGGAAACACAGTGAGCTTCTTTTAAGCTTAGACAATTTATTAAAAGATACGTTAATTTCGGTTTTGAATGTTGAGATGGATGATAGGGCTTGGGTGCAAGCTTCCCTCCCTGTGAGGTTGGGGGGCATAGGGATACGCAAAATTTCTAGTGTGGCATTACCAGCTTTTTTGTCTTCTGTACACAGTACACACAAATTAGTAGAAAAAATTCTTGCACAATCTTTAGGCTCTTTTGATGTAGCATATCTGGCTGAGGCCAAAACCACATGGGGACTGGCTTGTCCAAATACTGAGTTCCCAAAAATGTTGTCATCTCAGAAACAGTGGGATCGGCCCCTATGCGAGCTAGCACGGAAAGATCTTTTAAATACGTGCCCTAGTATCGCAGATCGTGCTCGTATTCTCGCTGTTTCTGTGTGGGAATCAGGTCTTTGGTTACAAGCCATTCCTTCTTACAAAACTGGTAGCCTTATAGATCCTTCCGCTTTTCGTCTCGCTATTAGTTTACGCTTGGGTGCAAGGTGTTGTGTTGCACATCACTGCCAGTGTGGTACTGCAGTTGACCAACTCGGTCACCATGGCCTCTCCTGCTCTCGAAGTGCTGGTCGAATTTCCCGCCACGCCAGCCTTAACGATATCATTCGCCGGGCTTTTACCAGCGCCAATGTTCCAGCTGTTCTCGAACCGAACGGTCTGATGCGTGACGATGGTAAAAGACCTGACGGCATGACTCTGGTTCCATGGAAGTTAGGACGGCCCTTAGTGTGGGACGCTACATGCGTAGACACTTTAGCGCCGTCACACCTTTCTGAAACCCACGTGAGGGCTGGCGCCGCGGCTACTTCGGCAGAGCAACTCAAGCGGCGCAAATATGCTAACCTCGGTATGGGTTACATATTTGAGCCGTTTGGTGTAGAGACGTTGGGGCCGTGGGGACCGGGAGCTCATCGTATTTTCCAAAATCTATCAGAGCGCTTGGTCGATGCGACGCGTGATCAAAATGCTGGCACCTATTTGGCTCAAAGAATAAGCATTGCAATTCAACGGGGCAATGCTGCCAGCATGCTGGGCACGCTGCCAACTGACAGTGG
This sequence comes from Plagodis pulveraria, assembly GCA_963890685.1. Classification (NCBI taxonomy): domain Eukaryota; kingdom Metazoa; phylum Arthropoda; class Insecta; order Lepidoptera; family Geometridae; genus Plagodis; species Plagodis pulveraria. The sequence continues at coordinate 18,188,960 of OY982958.1, read as the reverse complement.
GCTAGAGCATTTGGACTCCCTATGAGTCCAAATGTTTTACTGTAGTAGCTGTAGTATTGTAGTAGCTGTACTGTTGTATGTAGTTTGTAGTATTTGTTTAATAGAGACGAATATGCGCAAAATGGTCCCTAAATATCTATATGTGGTGAATATCAAGCCGTAGACAGGTTTTTTTAATTACTATTAAAAATAAAGCTGTGTATTGATATTTATTTTTCTCATTTCGGGATTTCGTACGAGTAAACGAAACTCTACTACTCTAAACCTACATTGACTATTTGTCCGTCCACCCGAATTTAAAAGAACCTGTATCTTATGAACCATACATTGTTACAATTTTCCTAGAATATAATAATAAATAATAATAAATCTTTTATTTTATCTGAACATTTTTACAAATTTGAGGTAGGGACTACCTTTTAAGTATAGAATACCTGTGCCAGGTAGACCCGCTCTTCCTTACCTTAACATTAAGATTTATACATATATGTTTAATTTAATATTTAGGTTACAATTTATATAAAACAATCTAGTATATACCAACTTTATATACACCGTGTCCCAAAATTCAACGATAAGCCGGCATCGGAGCATGGACCTACAAATGACTCCTCGGAAAAAAAAAAAAAAATTATAACTGTTTTTTTTTATTAATTACAGAGACTTTTATAAATTTCATCGATATTCGATACCCATTATGCTATTTTCAACTACCATGACCACAATTTTTGACATATTTTTGATATTTTTTGTGCATTAGCAACCTAAGAAGGACGGCTATCTACCACAATCCTTTAAAATTACAGAAAGTCTGTAGTTATTTTACAAAAATCAGTAAAAAAAAAAATTTTTCTTATAATTTTCATAGATTTTAACATTCTATGCACTTTCTATAGTCTGGGTTAAAAAAAAAAGTATGGACACTACCATGGCAAGTTTTATTCAAAGTTGGCGCAACTTAATAAAAGTCTCTGTAATTAAAAAAAAAAGAGTTATAATTTTTTTTTTATTTTTTCCCGAGTAGTCATGGGTAGGTCCATGCACCGATGCCGGCTTATCGTTGAATTTTGGGACACGGTGTATAACAAATAACGGAAGAAGAATATGTGTTAATAGCACTACATTGTCTTTATAAATAAAAGCTTCCACCCTCAAGTAGAAAATCATCCGCCAAGCAGAGCCAGTGAAATCACAGGCACATGCGACTTAACAACTATGTCTCAAAGTGACGGGTGCAGTGCAATTCGTGACTTGTGATGAAATGCATCTGTTATAGGCAGAGGTTGGCCCACTTAACATCAGGTGGACTTCGAGCTTGTTCCGTCACAATATCATAAAAAAACTATTATGGTACAAACAAAAGCTTTTAAGTAAGGAAAGCTTTTTTTTGGTAAATCTAGCAACAAATATATTGTAATGTGGTACTCGGTGTGCGAGTCCGACTCGCTTCAGTCGGTTTATATTCATCTTCCTGAAGCAATGTATGGTACCTTTTACACTCACGAAGGCACACCCCTCCATTTTTAGTGTAGTCGTAACACCTTCTGACTACCCAAGCGATTATATTGTATATATTATTGTTATACTGTATCATTTACACTCACACTAAGATGTCTAATAATTATCTACAAGCGCACAAAATTACAGCGTTCTAGATCTTTTATATAAAGCTACTGAATAACAAAACCATGATATTCAGACAGACCGACGCACACGGTGAAAGTATAAGTGTTTCATATTGCTATGGAAAAGAAGATTTTTTATCTTACTAAAATAAATGAAAATTAAATGACTTCTACCCCACACAATGCGAGTTTTTTAAAAACTAGCGTCATAAAAGGAAGTGAATGAGAGAAAGACTTAAAAATTTAGGATGAATCACATTTCATTTTAATAATCATTAGCAGCGCATATTCCATATCAGTTTACCATACTTAAAAAGTAACCAGTTTCCCTATAAGTTACTATTAGTTTTAAGCCGTTGACGGGTTTCATAAAATATAAAAATGATGACCTAATCATCCTGGCAAGATTTTTTCATACATATTGGCTTGGATAACATGAGAACCTGATTTATCTGCCATATATGATTACTATCTGATAATTTTGTGGTCGTAATCAATTAATAACTTAAAAAAGAACGAAAAGTTATATAATCTTATAGTTATATCATTATACATATATTTTGAATTATACCGTATAATAATATATACTACATATACATATGAATTACTTTTTGATATGAGATACGTATGTTCACAATTAATTTAAACTGAAGTCAGTCAACCTATCCTCACTTTCCTATATACCTACGCATACAAGTATATATATAATATAGCATATGTTAGAAGTGTTATAGGTACATCTACGCTTTACATACCTAAAGAATTTGAAATAAAATTAATTCACTTACATTAAGGATATGAATCCTTAAAGTAAGTGAATTAGTTTATGGATTTGATGCAAAACTGATTTAATGCTTTAAAATGTCGGTATGACTAGAAGCCTTGCTGTTGAAGTAACTATTAGTAGTATTCTAATCATTAATCCCTACCAAAGAGTTTCAAATTCCTGTAAAAAAGTTGTTTTTAGGGATCCGCGGTCCAAATCCAAATCCATAAAATTTCATAATGTCTTTTTTTATATAGAATAAAGGTCAAAATGTAGTGTCACCTGTGCCCATTCTACGGACAGCCACCGCCGGCGGCCGGTGGTGTTTCTCCCAAAACGTAGACAGCGCGAACGGGTTCACCAGTTCAACACAATTATTTACCACAAAAACGTACTTTTATAAACATTTTAATAACCGGAAAGTACATTTACATTTATCGAAGTATGTAATGAAAAATAAAACATGAATCGGAATCAACAGTTCACAATTTTCCAAAGATTGTGGGCGCTGGTAGTTTAATCATACACGAAAGTTTGTATGACTTTTAAAGGTGACTTCGCACCCGACCGCGGCTTTCGACAGACTGCTCTGATAATTGTGATCTTTGAAGCTGCGGAGATCGCGAGTCACATCATCCCCTGATTACATCGAGTCCCACCCCCAAAGCGAGAGGGATGTATTTGGATCGGTTGTGAGTGAGGGAGATGGGTGTGATCCCATCTTGTGTGGCGTCCACAGGCTACATTGTCAGGCTCTGGCGGCGTAGCCTGACCGAGTTACGTGCAAACATAATGGTAGCGACGAGACGATGCAATAAAGCTCTGCTAACGGTATACCAGAATACACATATTGAGGTTTGTTTCTTGTTATTATTTTTACTCTCAAAAAGTATTGCATCCACATATTCTCATGCCCCCAATCAGTTAATAAACATCAATTGATAGGTGTAGCATTTTAGAAAAAAAACTCAATTTAAGTACACATTTTTAGTGCCAGTTTCGCTCAAAATGGAAACAAACAATTATGTTTTTTTCATATTTATTCGTAGTTATTAATGTTATTATCATAATAAACAATTATTATGAGATCGTTTCAGTATTAATATACATGTTGAAGTATTGCATAGAACAATTTGCAACTCCACACTTTTTAAATACATAGGAAATTAAAAGTAAACTATAGTAAAAATATAAAACAATCCATTTTTCCAATCATTCACTAATATGATATTGAAACAAGTGTTTGCGGTTTTGGTAAACATTTCATAACCCTCCCATACCATTTTAACATGTACCCCATAAAAAGTAATCACGAAGAAATGACTGCCCATACTATCAGTATCGTAAACATTAAAATGTCAAGTTGGCGCGGGGTGAGAAAGGGAGCTAATTGGCTGGGCGGCATCGTCGACCAATCAGGGCCCGTCGCGCACCGGGGGCGGGCCGTTCTTGACAATCGAGACCGAACTACCAACTAACTACTGCCTAAGCTGTTGCCGAGCTACGAAGCGAACTCACTCTACAAAAGCAGAACGATTTATTGTGTAAACGGAAGAAGTATTATTCACACACAGTCATACGCACTTACTAGACGGATCTTCTATAACGCTGGAAGAAAAGTTTATGAATTGTAATTCCAAAATGTGGTGCTTGCTCACTCGGTCAAAAAAAAACTTGCTCTATAGGTCGCATTTCGCAACCAATGAAATGTTGTGAGCTGGTTCGATAATTAGGTATATGGAATTTTAGAATCGATTCAGATTTTGGAGACTTTCATAACGGATGAGATATGAGGGTTGAAATAGTAAAAAACCCTTTTTTTATGTTTTCAGCGCGAGGTCTATAGGTCACAGAAAATATAAATAGGAGCTACATGCTTTGTAAGCATGTAACACGCCAAGTGTAAAAAACGTATATGGACCAATTCTAATAGTTCACTTTTATAGTGTTTTGTTTCTCAGCTAAATAAAACTTAAGTATCTTTGAATAGTCCATACTGACTGTTTTCTGTAAGACCATCGTCGTGTGAACATATAAGAAGTTAGAAGATGGACTTAAAGTGCTTCAAGTAAGAGCGATTTTAATTTCAATGATAGTACTTGTTTTGAGTTACACAAATCCTTTGACCAGTACTTAGGTATACTAGTCAAATGATTTGCCTAACACTTAGTGACTTATATATAATTGTGGACAATTATTTTAATATATTTACGATTATTACAAATATACGATAGGAAAAATTTAAGTCTAGTGCGGTATTCGAACCCGCGTCCATCCACCCCTTTAGCCGGGGTATGCTCTAACCAATTGAGCTAACATGACATGACGGCATAACTCAAATCTTTTCCTATCGTTATTTAATCATCGTATCGGTATGGAGCGACATCAATTGTACAACTTTACGTTTTACTACAAACAAGACCAATTTTGCAATTGGTTTTATACATGTAAATGTTAACGCAACCTTATATTTTTAATATTGTTATGTTTGCAATAACGCCTGCAATGCGGATTACATTACAAAATTACAAGTATACGACAGGAAAAATTTAAGTCATGTGCGGAATTCGAACCCGTGTCCATCCACCCCTTTAGCCGGGGTATGCTATAACCAATTGAGCTAACATGACACGACGTCATAACTCATATAAAAATATATATACGAGTACTTACATACTATATAGGAATCTCAAAAGTTTAAACGAAAAGAGGAAAGAAAAAACTCACAAGACATTATGAATCGTATATTATCATGTAAACAAATATCATATAGGCAAAATCCGGCTAAGTATAGGACGAACGAGGTTGGTATTTGGGATGTTACGGAGACCGACAACGGTTAACTTATTTTTAGGCTTCCGTACCAAAACGGAAAAACGGAGTCTTTAGACCCAACCGTCTGTCTGTTTGTTCCCCCACCCTTATGCCACGGGTCTAAAGGTCGTAAATAAATGTGTTTAAACACCTGAAAAATAGATATTTCGTGTAAAATGACAATCAAAAGACGCGATAGTAGAAAATTTTTTTTTTTTCCGGGTGCTCCAATCCATGACAGGGTAGTTCAAAATAAAAATGAAACACTTTTTGCCTAGCATGTGGGTGTCGTGTAGCATTTATGATCATGCTGCCTAGAAATCAAAACGTTTTAACCTTTTTGATATGGGGTCAATCTCAAAACCTAAACGAGTTAGGAATCTCTAGTTACGGTATATTATGTACCACAGCCTCTATTTAATCCAGAGCCCGACTCGCGCTTCGCCAGTTTCTTATACTTTCATTCACTGCACCTTACAGTTGATTTTAGTTGGTTTTATAACCTTAGCCGCCTTAACCTTCCGTTAAAAATCACTATGCTTAAACGTTTATCGACTAAAAAGCATAATGACTGACTTGTAATATGACCACGCAACGTTTTACCTAAAACGTTTATTGACTAGGAAACATACTGACTAACTTGCAATATGACCACGCAACGTTTTACCTAAAACGTTTATTGACTAGGAAACTTACTGACTAACTTGCAATATGACCACGCAACGTTTTACCTAAAACGTTTATTGACTAGAAAGCATACTGACTAACTAGCAATATGACCGCGCAACGTTTTACCTAAAACGTTTATTGACTAGGAAGCATACTGACTAACTTGCAATATGACCACGCAACGATTTACCTAAAACGTTTATTGACTAGGAAACATACTGACTAACTTGCAATATGACCACGCAACGTTTTACCTAAAACGTTTATTGACTAGAAAGCATACTGACTAACTTGCAATATGACCACGCAACGTTATACCTAAAACGTTTATTGACTAGGAAGCATACTGACTAACTTGCAATATGATCACGCAACGTTTTACCTAAAACGTTTATTGACTGGGAAGCATACTGACTAACTTGCAATATGACCACGTAACGTTTTACCTAAAATGTCCCAATAACAGTCCGTAGTCCGGAAATATGGAAGATGGCAGTAGGCTCGCTCCCTATTACACGGGATCAAAACATTTCTGATAAAATATGACTGTTTAGACACCTCCCCTCTGTTCGGCGAATTCATGCCTGATATATTTGACACCAGCATTGCTTCTTTTTACAGATTCAGGTTCATTACAAAATGGCTTATTGGCTACCGTCTAAGATTATTGCTCAAGAAAACAAGCCAGTCTATAAATACAAAGACAGTCTTTACTGAAAACGTAAAAAAAAGCTTACTGTCGTAAGAATAATGTAAATATGTGCGCGTAGGATCTATATTTAATGAGGTACATACAGAATAAACTGAAAGTTTTGCGTCCATTACATTTAAATAAATCTTTTCTCGTTCAAATCAATTTTGATAACATGAGGACCATTGGTCTGACGGCATGTTTTTGCCTACCCTTGTCATGTATCCAATTTTATTGGTTTGTTATAGCCCTCGCCTTTCTTTCCAGCATGTGACAACTTATCCATGTTACTTCTCCTGTCACAATGTCATACGCAGCATTTGACGTTGGCCTTGCTTTCCAGCATGTAACAACTTATCCATGTTACTTCTCCTATCACAATGTCATACGCGGCATTTGACGTTTTTTTTCTGGGGCGAGTTCACGAGGAATCCAGCGGTAACAAAGTTCTCTAACTTTTGATAAATGTTGATGTAAGATTTTTGAATTTCGATCCACATATGTCCTATAATTTCTTCTTAGGTGATACGCTCGTTTTCTTCAATTAGTTGCCTGTCAGTAGCCACATTTTCCTCAGTGATCACAGTTGAGGGCCGACCTTCACGAATTTCATCATGGAAAACATAGCCATGACCAAATTTTTCTTTCCGAAGTCTTGCAGTGCTCTAATGGGGTGCTTTCCTCTCAAAAACATTTCGAAGACGCTTCAGACACTGGGAGGAGATAGTGAATTTTTAAAATAATAAAAGATCACTGTTCTAAAATATTTTCTATTTTTGCTACGGACGACTAACTGCGACAAAAAACAATCCATACAGAGTCTTAAGAAACAACCGATTTTTACCTAGTGTATAAAAATATTTTTGGTAGTACTAGTATATATCAAACATTAATGTCCAAAGAGAATTTGAATTGAGATGCACATATTTTCAAAACATGAAAACTCTATAGCTGTGTACCTGCTGTAAGAGCAGTTGATCACTAAATCAAAATAATCCAGCTAGTTATGGGAACTATTCCAGCTAATCCTTGCTATAATCGCGGTATGTTGTTTTTACGGCGATCGTCGGCTCGAGGGGCGGGTGGAGTTACGCCAGTAATCCCGGAGTGGATGGACAATAGTGCACCACGTCGTCGCAGGTCGGGGAGGCGGTCGGCACGTGACCCCGTAATCGGCGAAGTTGTCGCCGCGTTGTGTCATGGAATAAAATCTCAGTAGCAGGTTGAAATTTGCACAAACTGTGTAACTACGTCGATTATCCTAATAAATATAAAATTATATATACTTACTATTATTTTTTTTCAGTTTTTGTTTTGGCTCTATCGTGAAAACGTTACAACACTTATATATGCAAGATTCAAGCTTGTTGTAATTACAAACTCTATGGTAGAGCAACAAATAACAAAAACTGGCCAAGTGTAAGTCGGAATCAGGCTAAGGATCCAGAATAGAATAAAAATGTAGAACTTTTACTATAAATATATTTATTAGTCGGTAGTACGGAACACTTGGTGAGTGAATTTGACATGCAATTCGCTGGTTTTAATATGAGTATATACAGAACCTTATTTCATGGCACCTGTTACTCATAGGGGAAGGCGAGACCATGGATGTCCACTTAAAAAAACTGTACTCATTTGCTTCATAAATTCTCAGGTAGGTTTCATTAGCATGTGTCCGTCTTGATGAGTACTACCTTAGTGTCAGATATGTTGCATCAATGTAGTAGTGTGGAAACACTACCGTGTTTTGATGTTAAGTGCAATGTAGCAAGTAAAACATTAGAACTAACGTCTAGGTGGACCTGCAACGAAGTGGCGTGACGCTTACCTTTAGGCGGAAGACTTCTCCAGCATGTCAATTCATAGAATAAACAAATAAAACAATTGGAAATCCTTAATTTAAGGGATACTATTTTCACGCCTTTAATTTGATCATAATAAACGTACGGTTAATTTTTATGTTTTTTTTATTTATTGTATTGTACTGTATCAGCCGGATTGTCCACTGCTGTACACAGCCTCTCCCATTATGGAGGGGTTTGACATAATCGCCACACTTGGGCTTCTCAGGCTTCTTGGGGATCGCAGTGTAAGATACCTGTTCCTCAGAAAGCGCTGCTGCCCACCTTCTGGTGTGTTACCCTCAGTCGCCTCTTACGACACCCATGGGTAGAGATGGCGTGGTGACATTCTAGCCCGGCACCCCACGGGCAATTTCCAGTTTCTTATATTATTAGTAAGAATTAACTGACATATTTTTTAACTAGACCATGTTCACTTCACCTAAAATTATAGTCTAACCTCTCACTTTTATATTATAATTTACCCTGTACATTCTTATTAGCAAGGTGAACTTACCTTGTTACATAGATTTTGCTATGAGTAGAATGCAACGTAGTTATGCTATCAAGTAGTACCTAAGTGTATACAGCTAAATGAAAACTGTATTATAAAATTATAAAAGACTACTGTATTTTGTTATGGCGTTATGCAAAATCTCTACAAAGCGCAGTCGCGTGACCCTCTTTATCCAATTTTAAACCGTACAATTGTATTCAAGTGCTTTTCAAACTTTAAAAATTATCTCATGATTTGTCACCGGTCACCCCTTTCACCCCTTATAGGAATGCATATGTTTTTTCTAGTAAAAAACAATTGATGGGACCATACTAAAGTTTGTTTTTAATATTTGCCTTATATCTCGAGTGGTAATTGAAAATTGTAGATTTAATTTGAAATTGTTGCGTGGGAACTTTTATGCCTAAAAACAGTAAAACACGATACAAGCTCATCAAATGTAGGTTCTATTTTGAGTGGCAGGCAATGTTACTGGACAAATAAAAAATAGAGAAACCATTTAAACGTCATAATAGTTGAAGCATCAAAATACAAAAAGAAGAAGTATTTAGTGTTGATCCCACCTGAACTGTAAACTTAGGTAAACAGAAGTAACGTCAGAAACGCTACATAAACTTGCCGAAATGACTTTAAACGTAATGCGCTTCTACACGAAGTATTGTCAGGAGACGTTGGTTGATTACTGAAGCACAAGTAATAACTTAAAGCTCCAAGGTAAGGACTAAGTAACGTTCCCAATGACATAATGTAATCTTTCGTCAAGCATTTCATCACAAGTGAAGAATTGCACTGCGCAGTCTCATTTGCCTGTAATTTTACGACTCTCAAGGACTGCTGCCGGAACACGCTGTTAGATGAGCATTTGGCAAAATGCCCTTCCACAATGCGGTGAATGCTCAAGCCGGCGGTGGGGATCGAACCATGGACCTGCAGCACGGCAAGGGTAACTAGCTATTACCGCTCGACCATCATTGCATTGAAAAACTATACTAACTTTCGAAACAGTGATGGCTCAATGGCATTGGCTATTGACTGCCGTGCAGCAGATCCATGGTTCAAATCCCGCCGCAGGCTTGAGCTTCACCGCATGGTGGAAGGCATTTTGCGAATGCCCGCCTGGCTAGCGACCGTCAAGTAGAAAATCTGTCGCCAAGCACCTAACGGTGTGATCTGGCAGTTGTCATTGAGAGACAGTAATTCTATGTTAAGCTTAAGCCTGTTAACACCTTCGACCAAATCATCACTTACCATCAGGTGAGACTGTGCTCAAAGGTTTATCTATCAACTGGTTTATTGATCTGTGCCTATCAGCAATAAAAAAAAAACTCCATGCACTATTATAATCACTACCTACGGCGCATATACATTAGGTGAGGCCAAGATTATTAAGGAACACCGGAGAGATCATGCAGATGATGTGTCAACTGCGAAACGACAGCTCATTCGATATAGCAGAAAACTTATCGTTTAGTGGCATCATTAGGCCAACGTGGAGTAAATGTACCAAAAAATGGAGAAGATATTATGCTAAGCCCAGGCGTTGTCGTCACCCAAACCATCTATGTTTGTGCCAGTAGCTTGTTAATTTCATTATCCTAAAACATTCGTGGAGCACGAGGTCATGTCCATTCTATTTTTAGATACATAACATTGTATAGAGCCACTGCGAGAAGAACGGGCAAGAAACTCGGGGCCATTCTTTTAAACATCTTTTAACAATGTGTTACATACATACTTTATAATAGAGTTATTACAATATTTGTTTAAATTATGTAGGTGACAGGCAATAGCTTGGCGGAGGCGGAATTGTCCAGGCATTTTTGTCGTTTATGTAATCAGAAACTGTGTAGTAGGATTTTTTAATCAATATGTTTTTCACATGCAACTTGAATTTCCCTTCTGTGAGCGTTGTAATATGTTTAGGAACTTTATTATAAAACCGCACACAATTACCTAAGAAGGACCTTTTATTTGTCTTAGCTAATCTAAAACCTGGCACCACTATTTTATCTTTATTCCTAGTATTGTAATCGTGATTGTCACTGTTTAATTTAAATTTATTCAAATTTTTACGAACATACATAATATTTTCAAATATATACAGACTTGGTAAAGTTAAAATATCAATTTCTTTAAAAAGATCCCTCACAGATTCCCTAGGACCCATTTTATATATGGCTCGAATTGCACGCTTTTGTATGATAAAGATTGTCTCTATCTCAGCAGCAGTTCCCCACAGCAATACGCCATACGACATAATACTGTGGAAGTACGCGAAATAAACTAGGCGAGCAGTAGCTACGTCTGTTAACTGTCTTATCCTAAGAACTGCATATGCAGCAGAACTAAGTCTTCCGGAGAGATCATGTATATGTGGATCCCATTGTAAAGTGGAACCCATTTTGATTCCCAGGAAGACTGTCGCTTTGTCAATAGGGAGTTTATCTGTGCCAAGCTTTATGTTTGGTTCAACATAAGGAACATTTGGTAAAGAAAACTTTAAACATTTCGTCTTTTTTTAATTTAGGAGAAGATTATTAGCGGCGAACCATTTACAAATCGACCAAATTCAGTATCCAGTACTGTTCATTAACTATGTACTAAAGTTCACCAGTAGTTTTGGAAATAAATAGATACACACAAACTTTCGCATATGTAAGGTAGTCTGGCTTAACCACTGTCTGTTATAAATGGAGGTCAATAACCAACTATCAAATCTGGAGCAATGGATGGCCACAGCCCTAATTCTTCTAACGAATTGTATAGCCGCGCTGGGGATCTATTTCACGATGAAAGATATTTTGCGAATCCAAGCCTGGCTAGCTACCACCAAGTAGAAAATCTGTTGCCTAGCATTCAACAGTGTTTTTCGTTAGCTGTCCTTGAGAGTAACTCTACGTTAAGCCAGGTTACCATCACATTCTCACTGCAAGGTGAGAATAGTAGTCAAAGGCTAACCAATCATGGTAAAATAAAAATATATTTTCCTGCACTATAGAACGTCCACAAAAATCGTTTCCCAGATCGAGGTTTGCTTTTAGCGGCGCGACGAGGCACCTGTGCGCGGCGCGGAGGTGACAAATGAGCACTCGGGGTAAAAATCGCGGCGCGAACCGCGTTGGCGAATTAATTCGTCTCGCGGTGTCTCTTCGAAGCGTCACACTAGGTTTTGCAGACATAGGGAGAGATTAGACACGACAACGCAAAAAAATAAAACACATTCATTTCCAACAATTAGGACCAACTCGCACCACTGTTAAACAATCCTACAACGAATGTAGTGAACGTAAGTGATTTCTCACCTGTGCCTACATAGATATATATATATATATATATATATTGATATGATGTCGTATTTTAGATAATTTTCAGTTTGAACCTGCAGTTTTTTCCTCTAAGATGTATCGGGACCCAGGGATTTCAACCAGGACCTCGGGATTCTTAAGCACCACGTGGCGGTTCCGCTTAAGAGTGACTTTATTTTGTCAAAACTCACGCCAATGCATTGGTAAATGGAACTCTGAGAATGTAACAAATCGATAGACAGTGTTATTTTGATATGTCGAAACATATTTATTGCACTTGATTTTTGTAAGTAACATATTATATGAACTATAATAAAACCATATTCTGTAAAAGCCTCTAGTAGTACGTACGAAAGGACGGCCAACGTATAATGATAGAATTAATTGGGTTTCAGAGTATTTATTATACGGCACCCTGAAAAATAGACAGTATTACATTGCGTTAAGAGTCTGAACTTAACCAAAGTCTGTGAGAATACTTCAGATCAACCATGTCTGTTAATTGCATGCCACGTCTACGACTTGCTACGGCGTAGCTCACTCGTAGCAGGCACTTAGCTGTTTCGCCCGGAGCGTCCTGATTTATGCTCGGGCCGCGCTCGGCGGTGACAATTTATTTCAATTAACGCTTGCCACGCCTGCGGCGGTCTGTCTCCGGCCTTATGTGCGAGTGATCCATTTCAATGTTTGCTAGAATGCAGTGATGGATTACACAGTTAGCTGGGGTTTATTGTGTTACCTATTTGATGATGTTATCTTATTTATTAATGATTCTTAGTAACAGAACTATCATCAGTTATTCATTTGCGTCTACGCGGCATCTTTTGAAATAGGTTATTTAATTAATCACCATAAAATTAAAAACACTCCCTAATACTTTTACGTATTTGATACATACGAGTACTAACGTAGCATCATGACAATTTTCCCAAGGAAGAGCTTTCACTTGCTACGATCTTGGCATACCTTTTCATTTCATTCTATATACCCGTTTGGTAAGAATTCTGAAAACCTTGTATTTTTTAAGCCTCTCCTATCTAGACAGAATATAAGGTCACTGAGGTATTACAAAATTATTTTGATGTAATTTTCATAATTATCGTAAACAAAGTAAGTACCAGAATAAGTAAAACATAAACTAACAAAAAAGTTGTGTAATACACCAAATAAATCGTTAGCATAATAAGTCACTTACAAAAATTAAAATACTTATTCATAAATAAAAACTCCTAAATTGTATTCAAAACATTTTTCCAGCACCAATCATGTGCTAAATGGTTTGCTCAACGAATCCCAATCATTCGGAAGAATTCATTTGTTCGGCAAAATCGTGACTACCCGTAAATCCGCGGCGTCGTTGTGCAAACATCGGGCGGCGTTCTGCGAAAAAGTCCTTTTAAAAATGTTGCGGCACGTACGGGAAGGCACCCATTACTGCGAAGTGGCAGTTGTTGGTTTAAAGATTTAGCTGCAAAAGAGGAAATTGTTCGCGAATAGCCTTATGGAAAAGTAATTGTGCGCTTTTTAGAAGTGACATGGGTTCTTTGATTAACTGAGTTAGTTGTTAACATACATATAGATAAATTATTAGGAACTTTTATATGAACTTATTTAAGAATATACACAGTAAGCCGGTCCGTTAATTTAAGTACCTGTCTAGAAATTATATAGAGAAGTCGATACGTTTTTGATTTTTGTCCCAAAAACCAACACTTACTACAAATGGACAAAATTATTTTTGATCTTTAATCGAAATTATTAGCTTGTTTTATTACTTGAGATTTTTGGAACAAATTTTTAGTGCATGAATAATTTCTTGTCCAAAAATTTTTCTAGCTTTGAAATTTTTGTGCTACTTCTAACACATACTGTCTTGATAGCTTTTTTAAATACTTTAAACCCTTTTGCGAACTTCTGCTAATATTAGCTGTATGAGTCGAATTTGATATGTCATGGCAGAAACGTTTTGGCCATGCAGTAAGTTAATATTCTTTAATCATAAAGGCAAGGAAAACTTGACTTCTTTAGAACCATTTGCAATTATTTGTAGCCCTTGTAGGTTATCTAAATGTTTTCATTGTAGCTGTAGTTGAAGCTGATGTTTGTTGATAAAGGCATCTCTCCCGGAAAAAATATTGCTTGGTATTATGCATAAGTTCAACTATATAAAATCAGCCGCCAAACACATATCAGTGTATTCTTAGGTTATACTTGTTAACCATCCTCAGGTGGACAAACGCTAAACCTTAAGCCGTAAAAACCTAAGTAGTCAAAAGTTCTAAAAGTCGACATTTAAATTTTTTTAATAGAATCGATCATAATATGAATTCTTCTAGTAAAAGTTTACATCTCTGTTACTCTCTGTACCTAATTGCTCGTTTGCGATCTAACAACATTAGCCGGCTGCCGTGCCCAAATAAATGTTTGCTTGAACGAATTCTGAATTGAAGAATAATATTTTAGATAGAAAATGTGCGATTTCAGTATCTTTACTTCTTCTTTGCTTAAGCTGTTGATTGGAAAATTTATGTATTCAATTAAAAAAGTTAAACTTCCAAAAAGATGAAGCCTTGAAGCGCTCTTAGCGAAGTCTGCTTAGCTATTCTTAACCGATTAGCAACGTCCTTCGCAGTCATGAGTTGGATGGGTGACCGCTAGTGACATTACTACTGAGCACACTACACTTCCGTGCTTCGTAAGTCACGGTCCCGGTTGTCGTCTTATGATGGCAGTCGTTATAGCATGGTGGTAGGACATTTTGCGAATGCCCGCCTGGCTAGCTACCACTCTCAAGTTGAAAATCTGTCGCCTTTTAGAGTTAGATTCTTCTTTAGTCTAGTTTTGTAGCATTTTTTATTACTGTTCACGAAGCGGTCAAAGGCTATAACCTAACCTAACTCTAAAATAATCAAGTGTCGAGCTCGTTGTGTATTTAAAGCGTCAAGTCACTTATAACGGTGGTACATATAATTGTGTAGCATTGTATATGGTTATGTATTTCTAACAACTTGAAAACGCAGGTAAACACTCATTATATTCAAATAAAATATAGATTAGGTTTAGATTTTTATAGGAGTTTAATAATATTTAATTTTATAGCGCCGACACGGCGTATTCTCATGAAGAAATACAAAATGGTATTAGTTATATTGACAATATTTTTTTATGCTTTTCTCATCCAACATATATCTCTATAGAGGTCCTAATACTTATTTTTTTATATATTGTTATGTTTGTAATAATGCCTGCTTGGCGAATTACATTACAAATTTACGAGAGAAAAAGTTATAGTCATGTGCGGACCAATATTAAAATTATCAGGTTGCGTCATCATTTACAAGTTTAAAACCAATTGCAAAATTGGCCTAGTTTGACGCTCCATCCCGATACGATGGTTGAAAGAACGATAGACAAAAATAGAGTTATGAGTCATTGTGTCATGTTAGCTCAATTGGTTAGAGCATACCCCGGCTAAAGGGGTGGATGGACTTACGAAACCATTCCTTGGAGACATAATACAATATGTCACTTTGTGCTGATATCAAAGTCGAATAAATTGTTCAGGCTTCATTCAAACGACGTTGTCATTGTGACATGGGCTATGCTACTCCGGTGAATGTAGGTACCATGCCCAAAGTCATGAAGAAAGAAGAGAAGGCTCCAAGTGAAGTAAAAAAAAAAAACATCAAATAGAAGAAAAAATAAATTATGTATTTCAATCGTAAAATATAAAAAGACTTACACCATTTTTTTTTAATAGTTTACAACCATATTGTAGAGGTAAATTCCCTGGAATATTATCTATCTTAAATACTTAATGAAGTTAATAATAAGACATAGAGACAATAATTACTAAATACTTGATGAAGTTTCTCTACTGATCAAACAAGAGATATTCCACCTAGGAAACCCACGTCTAACACCCTTTGATGGTTTTAATCTCCTCAGCACTATCTCTTACTTTCTAATTGTTTTATTTACTGACAAAGATCATTTATAATAGAAAATATAACATTTAGTATGACACAAGTTATGTAAAATATCAAATATTGTTTAAGAAATCTATTTACTTAATATAAAAAAATTCTGAATAATCATTATTACTAATAAATAAATATTCTGGTGTTCAGATTGCTAATCTTATCTATCTTCTATTACTACATATACAAGTATTACTGTTCTGTGTTCTAGTTACGTTCCAAATATACGTAAGAATCATGAGATATCTGATCATCTGGTATATTAGCAATATTTTTAATAATTTGTTCGTAAAAATGCAATCCTCTATGAAATTCGGCTACGTTAAGACGTTCGTTCACCCGATGAGGCAGTCGCGGAGTATTCATCATGGGAGATATACCAAAGGCCGGGATTCCGATGGCACGGAGGTATTTGCCATCGGTGGAGCCTGTGCTTACAATGGGGTTTAGAGTTATATTCCTGAAATCATGAAAATACATTTGTATAACATTACAGAAAAATCAGCTGATCCAAACACTTTCAATTATTTCATAATTTTGCGTTAATTTACTTTTGAAGTAGATGTATTTTATTGGACACGCTTTTGTTCGTCTACTTTGAACATACTAATATTGTCCAAATTCGATTACAATCCGCCCCTTCAATCGATTGTGGCACTCGCCTATGTATCAAAGACAACATTAACAAAATCTATGGTCACATAACATAGGCGATATTCGGTCTAGGTATAGGCATATGATATACATTTTGACAGTTAATTATTTGAATTTCACAAAAGGATTGTGATGATGTGTAGAAACAAAACAAAACTTTGGCGCTGGTAAAAGCCAGGCGCCAGGGAAATTCTACCAGCCCTTTGAGAGCAGATATTATGTTAGTAGAGTTAATTGAGTCCTTAAAAACTCCTTGACCGAAGTTGATAAAATTTATACGGGTACCTAACAAAAATAATCATAAAGACCGGTTGATGCAGAAAACAGTTAGGTGTGGCACAGTGGCCATACATTAAAAAAAAAGTATAACTGTGTATTGTGCAAGTCTAGTGCAAATAGGTATCTATCATGCTTGCATGCTGCACCTTCAATTGCATCGTCAATTTCTATTTTTAAAAGTCCTCATAGTCAATTATAAAAATGATATGTTTTCTCTAATCAGCGAGCTTGCTAACGCTGCTGAGAGCTTGTTCTGATGAAGAGCATCAGATATGCTCTGAAACTGGGTCGACGTATGGAATCCCTAACGTGAGTTATTCGAAAATGCCATGCATATTTACATCAATAATGAACGTATTTATTATCTTTCTTGCATAATATAGATAGCTAATAGTATACTTGCATTGCAGAAGCCGCTTGAGTTAATGCTTTCCAGTACGGACTGGAATCGTTGGTGATGGTCGCTGGGGTCTGACACTCCTTCACGAGGAAAGTCAGAGTGACGTTGTCACCAGCATTCTTGACCCACTGTTCTAACTGGAGGCAATTGAAAGAGACAAACCAGAAATCAGTTAGTTATTTAGAAATACTTAGGGATCAAGTAGACCCTGTAGCACATCGCAAATTTGGGTTAGTTTTGTTGTCACTACGCTAAAATCGTCGACAAAAACAATTTTATTGTTATTGTGTGAGATAGGTATGGTTGAAAATATGACTAAAATCATAGTCTATGTAAGTATAATCTAAATCAAGTACTTACTTACAGACTTTGTGTTTTTTAATGAATAAGAAATGAAGTCTTGATTGACTGATGGTATAGTAATCATAAACAAACACGAATTTGGGAGGTGTGTGAAAATATCTTTATGCAGTTACAAATTTAATAGAACTCCTTATGCATATAGATAAATAAAAAATATGGTCGTAAAATTGTTACCTGTAGAATTGTGTCAAAGTTATGAGTCACAGATGACTGACTGGTGTCAGAGATGTGGAAAATATTCCGAAATCGGAGCTTGGCCTTAGGCACGGCACGGTCCTCTCCGGCCATATATAATATTTTTTTGTATATTATTAGAGAAATCATAGGATTTTTTTGATTATTTCAGTGAAATCACTAAGTATTCCTTGAGTATAAAAATTCGATACGGTCAACAGAAATATTACAAATGCAAAAGTTTATGTGCAGAATTATATATTATTACCTCTTCCTCGGTGTGGTAGGTAATGAAATTAAAATCATTTGACGAAATGATGATTTTTCTATTTATACATCTGCCTGCTCCATCGTGGATATACAGCCGTGACGATGTGTAGTATGTGCCCTAGACTGAAATTATTTGATACTATTTGGATACTAAATTAAATAAAACAAAATAGCCTGGAAATAAAGCGAAAGAGGAAAATTATAGTAGCTGCTATAATTTTCCTGTTGCCTGGCTAAAATAGCACCCGCGAGCGTCTTAAGAGGCGACTATGGGTACCAGAAGGTAGGCAGCAGTGCCTTCTGAGGAACTGATATTTCACACTGCAATCCCCAAGATGCCTGCTAAGCTGCTAATGGGGGAGGCTGTGACCAGCAGTGACAATTCGGCTAGTACAGTATTGTGGCTGCAAATACTTAAATTCTAAATATTTTAACTATATCTTGTTTTACCTGGAATAAGAACTTCTTCTCATTAACGTTATTGCCCAAACGAACATCGAAAATGAAGACCACGTGTCCAGGAATGACGTTTATTACTGAACCACCCTGGAAGTACAATATGATGATTAATAATGATTGTGAACTAGCGAGATGTTTGTTTTATGCTTTTCCGCGAGTTTCTCACTCCTCTAGTGAAATCACTCTAATAGGAGATAGAACTGTTTATATCCTATGGGTAAAATTAAAAGGCGAAGACCGCTTTTAAATACTTCCATATAATTTACCGACTATTGTCAACGATGAGATAAGAGTTCCCAAAATCAAAATAATTTAAAACTAGATTTACATCGGTAGATACCAAGTGGTATTTATCTATTCTTTATTTATGTTTTTATTTATCCTCTTTTTTTATCGGAAAACTTACAGCCTAATTATTTCAAACAAATTCAAATTAATCTAAGGAGTTGAAAACTGGGCCAATTACAAGTTTTCATCTTTACATGAGAATATAAAGTAGTACTTAATAAACATTAACACATTGTAGCATATTTGGTTAGAGAATGTTATCAAAATAACAAGTAAATTGTTTAGCACTATTGACAAAATATGTTGATATGTGTCGGGAAATTGTGTCGAAAGATTAAGTTTAAGAGCCAAAAAATTCAGTACCAAAACTACGACTAATTGAACGCACCATCTGAGAATATATCAAATTCATTACTTTTCATGAATTCATTTATAAATGTTGGGGTTCTGCAAAAGAAAGTGTTTTGTTTGTATTTCGTTATGTATGATAGTAGAACAAACTTGCTGGTGGAGAAAACCAAGTGGTCAAAATTTTACATTGATTAAAAGAGGTAATAACACTTCAATTAGCATTTTATATCTCGGTTCGCTTCTGTACCGTTGTGCTCGCCACTATATACGAATGGTTATATCCACTCATACGTAGAAAATCTGTCACCGTTAACCTTACGATATATTTCGGCTGCTGGCCTGGGGATCATGTTCCCATACTAGGTTTAGCCTGTTTTACACGTAGGTACAATATTATCACTCGGATATCTAAACAAAAAACTCCCGGTGTGGTGCCGGGTTAGAATTGCATCTCCCCATATCATCCCGTGGGTGTCGTAAGAGGCGACTAAAGGAAAAATACTGGAAGGTGGGCAGCAGCGCCTTCTAAAGAACTGCCATCTTACACTGCGATCCCGAAGCCGCCTGCCAAGCGTGGGGATTATGGCAAATACACCCTTAATAGGGGAGGCTGTGTTCAGCAGTGGACGATCCGGCTGATACAGTACAGTACTGTAATCTGAACAATATCAATTACAAATAGGTATAGGGTAACTTTATTATTGATGGCTACCTTTTGCCACTCTCTCGTCTATCTTACACGGTCTAGGTAACCTGAATAACATCTTCGATCGTATCATCACTAATCAAGGTGAGATCAAAGGGTAGCCTATCAATTATAAAAAAAAACTATGATAATATGAAACATTAGACCGCCTCGGCTTCGCGCGGGTATTTAACAAAAATTAAATATAGGATATATTTTTTGATAATATTCTATAGCCTATATCAGAGATAATGTAGGATTCTAATGGGGAAAGAATTTTCCAAATCGTTTGTGTTGAGATAGATATCTTTCTTACTTGCGTACTTTTCCTATCTTTTTTCATACTCATCTGCTAAACTTGTTATCATAATACATTTGGACCTCATTTTAAATACCATTTTGATGGCAGTAACCTATCTTAGATGCAATATTATTGCAAAATAATCAATGTTATATTGTGTGATGTGATGAATACATACCTTTACAATGTCAAGATTGACAGATGTGTAAGCTCCAGCGTTAGTCAGCGTACCATTCTTTGCTATTACGTATTGTTCTTCTCTGAACTTGTATAATTGATTTGTGACATTCATACACTGAAATTAATCATAAGGTATTCTAAGCTGAAGATATATATATATATATAATTAATCTCACCGTACACGTGTAATGCATCCATAATCATAACATTTCGGAAATGAAATCGTATAAGAAACAGCGATTTTTATTTTTAAACATTTACGGGCATTGTTATATTACGACTGCATTTGTTTAAAAACAGTAAAGTTTTACAAAACACGTTACTATCCTGTTCTACACTTATTACATTTTCAGGTTGTTTATAATACAACATGCGTTTAGCTTACCAAACATACACATATTGTTACAAGTTAAGATGTACATAAACTTTTACAATACACATTATTTATTACAAATAACAGATAATAATAGTACCCGGCTTTGGAAAATAACCACTCTTAAATATGTATATGTATAATGCTCTTTTACTCCACGCTCCATTTTGCATTTTAAAGTCCTCTTAGCTTACCTAGTTGTTCTTAGCCGATCTTGATTAAGAAACGTCACAGAATAAAAAGGACCAGAAGGACGCTCCGCAAAGCCATCCAAAAAAAAAGGCTCTTGCTACGACGCCATAAGGTGCACTTCAGTTCCCAAAGCACGGAGTACCTAATATTTATTATATTCACCTGCAATACCTTTGTCTTTCTATCGCATAGCTCTGATCTCGTCTGGAGCGGCATGCACCGTATAATAATCCCATCCGGACGGATACGTCGATGTACCTGTAGCTTTGAACCTAAAATGCGGAGTGAGCCAGGCATGGCAACGTCCGCTGCGGTTATCACTTGGATGGGTGACCGCTAGCGGCATTTACTTCTGTGCGCTCCGCACTGTCCCAGCTGTTGTCTTAGAATTGGAAGTCGTTATAGCATGGTGGTGGGGCGAATTGTCGCATGGCTATTCAGCACCCACTAGTAGAAAATCTATAGCCAAGCCAACGGTGTTCTGGCAGCTCCCATTCTAAGTCAAAGTCATCGATATTTTATCTTTATTCCTAGTGTTATATCGTGATTGTCGCTGTCTATTAATTAAAATTTACTTTAGTTTTTACGATCGCACATGTGAATATATTTTTTCAAATATAATATTCAGAATTTACAAAAAGTTAATAAATCAATTTCCTTAAAACAGTTCCTTAGAGGTTAGCTTGGTTTCATTTCATATATAGCACGAATTGTACGCTATTGTTATGATAAGTACTGTTTCTATCAGCTGCCCAGAACAATACACCATTATAACCGAAACTTACGAAAATATGTTAGTGTGTTATTAGAGAAAATATAATATTATACTAACTACTGCTGAAATAAGGATTGGAAAATTATGGTTACTGCCGTACCTTTCCTATTGCTGTAGCATTGGTAGGGAGGAGCAGAGAACCATGAGCCACGACACCATAGCAGTCAACACGAAACTCTGCAGAAGAGAAAGATGTAAAGGTTAATAAAACCGAGCCAAGTTTTGACTGCAGGGTCGGTACTGCGACTACAGAGCATATGCTTTAAATATATAAAGAGCTAAGTATTCATTGTTTATAATGTAGGTACACTTGCGATTTTAATTTTCCGGTTGAATTGTAGTAGTGGAGTGCAATACTTACAGCAAAAATGTTTTATAAAACGGGTCAGTTTTCAAAGGTTAGTAAGACGTAACAACTGGAGGCTAAATTATCAAACATGTCATGTTTATAAGTTTTTATTATTTTTCACGACGACTTGAATTTAATATTTAAAAATAAGTTTATTTGTACGGTTCAAATTTGAATACGATTTAGTATTCACAGGCACCTTCATTCGAATTATAAGGTTTTCGATGTGCATGTGCAAATATATTAAGATTTTAAGTAAGAAATCGTACAGTTTTACATGGGGAAGTGCCTGCACTATTATATTATTGCAATTAGAATGGGTTCAAAGAGCAGTGCTCAAAGTAATTATTAAAAAGCCTACGATGCCTAAGATTTTACATCCTACGACACTTTTGTACATGGACGTCGAGCTTCTAACGGTGCGACAACTCTACATTCTCAATGCAATACTCCGTAAGCACAAAACCATGACATATGATCGTCCTAAGGTAAACAAAAACAACGAAGGCGTAATCGTGTATGTTCCATATTTTCGTACAATTGTCTTCTAGCTAGTAGACATTTTACAACAAGTAGCCGGCTTTACAATAAATTAAATGTCCAGCTCCATATTTACCCACGATTGTCATTTCAAGTTAAACATGTCACTACAAAGTATCTTTTACAACTAACTTACTCGGAAACGGAAAATCTTTTAAAGGTTATTATTTAACTAAGCATAAAATCTTTAACAACATACGCACCCTCATATAATTTTCAAACACATTCACCATCACACTCACACCCAACTTATTATTTAAGAAATTACAAGTTATTTAATGATCATATGTTATATTTTATATATGTTTTTACAAAATCCAATTTAACGTACAAATTTAAGATTTTGATGACTGTAACACAGTTTATAACTACAACAGCCATCAACGATCCAACTAGATAGTTTTTACAACTTGTATACTCGTTGTAAGTGCATATAACTACAAACACTATCCAAAACGTGTAAATTCCAAAAAAATGTCAATAAAACTTTATTATTATTATTATTTATTAATGTTTTGAAATAAATAAAATGAAAAAATTCGTTAGTAACATAAGTATGTCGGTATATATTAGGATAAGTTTTTCTTATTATCTTGCTTTTAAGTATTAAAACTCAGCAATAATGATAATGATGGAAAGTGACGATATTTTTTTTGTAGGATATGATGGAACACGCACGGTGCCCACCTGTGAGCAGTAACTCCTGCCTTTATCAGATGCAATTCTTCACAAGTAACAAACTGAACTGCGCCCATTATCCTAAGACATAGGTACAGTTGTAAAGTCTCATGTGCCTGTAGTTTTATAATTACTTACTGGCTCTCCAGGACTCCTAACGGAATACACTGTTAGTTGCTTGGCAACAGTTGGTAGCTAGCCAGGCGAGCATTCGCAAAATGTAGGGACTACCGTGGCGATAAAGCTCAAGCCGACGGTGGGGATCAAACAGTGGAACTGCGGCACGGCAGACCATAGTTTTTACCGCTTGGCTATCACTGCTTCAAATAGTAGTAGTTCGTACCATGCTTCTTCAAAAGCTACCCAAGATGAAGTAAATTAAAGAAACGTAATTTTTGGGTTCCGTCTAAATCATGTGAAAGTTACACATATTCACTATTTCATCTTTTTGGATCATCAGATTCTGCTGACATTCTAGCCCGGAAACCCACGGGCTACTGTTTTGACTACATTTAAATTAAAAAAAAAACTAAAGTTTGAAAACTGCTTCTTGATAGCTGATGTTTTAGATAAGACTGGGTGGATATTACCCACTTAGATGTTTTCGTGATCCGAGAGTCCTACCACCTGGTGCGAGGTTTAATTAACGACCTGTCGAAGCACGACAAATTCAACGATATAACTATATGAAATAGGAATCATTGGTAGGTTAAATTAAATAAACTAACGCCAAACTGGCTTATCCTTTGCAAAGACTGCGACAATGTTGGAGTCAGGCTGCGCCCATCCCTCATCGAGTTCCACGCCCACGTTCATATTGGCAAACTGGGGACTCATCACAAAACGTCCCATTCCTTTCTCTCCTCCAGTCTCTTCATCTGTGGAGAAGCAAATATTAATCAGCACATTAGATAGAACCTCCCATTTTTCATCCCAGACAATGAAGATAAGCAGGAATCCCGTTGGATGTTTACGGTTCTTGTACAACCTGTCATAGTTTATGACAGGTTGTACAAGAACTATATATACTAACATAGCTGACCTCATATCGATCGTACGTATCGACTTACGTGCCAGCCATCGCCTTCTTCAACAGATTTATTTTTTCTTAGAAAAACATACCATATACACCGTGTCCCAAAATTCAACGATAAGCCGGCATCGGTGCATGGACCTACTCATGACTACTCGGGAAAAAAAAAAAAAAAAAATTATAACTGTTTTTTTTTATTAATTACAGAGACTTTTATAAATTTCATCGATATTCGATACCCATTATGCTATTTTCAACTACCATGACCACAATTTTTGACATATTTTTAATATTTTTTGTGCATTAGCAACCTAAGAAGGACGGCTATCTACCACAATCCTTTAAAATTACAGAAAGTCTGTAGTTATTTTACAAAAATCAGTAAAAAAAAATTTTTTTCTTATAATTTTCATAGATTTTAACATTCTATGCACTTTCTATAGTCTGGGTTAAAAAAAAAAGTATGGACACTACCATGGCAAGTTTTATTAAAAGTTGGCAGAGAGACTTTATAAAAGTCTCTGTAATTAAAAAAAAAAAGTTATAATTTTTTTTTTTTTTTTTTTCCGAGTAGTCATGAGTAGGTCCATGCACCGATGCCGGCTTATCGTTGAATTTTGGGACACGGTGTATATATTTTTACCAACGAATTTAAATGTATGAATCACATAGGTACTACGGATATATGCTATTCGTAGATCACTTAGTATCATTTTTACTATTGATAGTAGCACCACCTCAGGTAATTTTCTTTTTTATATATGTATTATTATTTATATTGAAAGTGAAATATTGCAATATTTTGCTCACAAGTACACTTAGAACAGTCGTTTGACATACGTACAACGTTATTATTCTAACCTCAGCTTGATATATTATAGCCCTCACTTACGGCTCTGTCATGAAAATCTTATAGACCCTCGCCTACGGCGCGGGCTTACTATATCGCAGGCTCGATTGGAATAATTTACTTGCCGCACTCGTATCATAATGTACATACAACTTCTCGAAAATGTCACTTTATACCTATGTCATGCAAAGCTAGCCTATAGTAGGTCATAATAACCCTATGGGCTGGGCCGGGCTATAATGTTGTACTGGCGTTTATTATAACCCTCTAATCAATAAAAGAATATTAAAATTTGGAACCTCAAAATTTGTATAAAATCTTTTACCGAAATGACCCAACGGGCTTGAGCTTTAAAAATGTTACTACGCACTATGTATAATAAAATGGGCCTAGTTTAGCTAGTTTGATTTTTCACCCTCGATGCAAAAAGAAAGATGTTATAAGTTTGACGTGTCTGTGTATGGCTGTGGTATCGTAGCTCCTAAACGAATATACCGATTTTGACGTGGCTTTTTTTGTTTGAAATCTGACGTATTGAGATAGTTTAGCTTTCAGTTACGAAGATCTGTGTAGGAGGTTGCATAAATATTTAAATTTTATTTATTGAAGGTTTATAAAGTAGCCAGTACCTACCTTGCGAGTACCTACCTGATTGGATCAACAAGAATTTATTTAATTATGCAAGTTCTAATGTAAGTAAGTAAGTATGTTCCTCTGAAACAGTTAAATGTACCTAGTTAGTTACCTACTTATTTTCTCAAACAAAATACATTACTACTATATTATATATTTATAATTAGTGTTTAAGCAATGTAATTTTTGGATCAATAAACAAATTTATTATTATTTATCATTATTACTTGTTCTTAAGGTCAGCCACAATTTTAGGCGCCATTGACCCTGACATTTCAATTAAAATAACGGTAAGCAAGTACCAATCAGGTGTCGACTATTTAACGCCTCACCAGCTGTCTTCCTCTAGGGCGAGCTCAATACCCTATCCCTTATTTACCTCCATGCCCTACCTACGCTCAGGAGTTAACTCTAGATTCCTTCCTTCCGCTAGGGATTCTAAATATCACCCGTGATGAGAGACACTGCTTTATCCCCTTGGTGGATAATCTACTATTTATACTATATATTATAATCATTTAATTTTTTACTCATACAGTACACATGCGATCGGAGGACATGTATTTTTGTATATCCTTCAGATTTTTATCGCACATACAGAACCCCAAACACTAACTATACTTACATGATTTCCGCCTATCTGTGTTTCAAATTTTACCAGAACCAGTTCCGTAACTCAACCAAAAAATTTCATTCCTGAAACTGCAACATTGGTGTACTTGTAGGTACTCTGATTGGATAGTTTATACCTGGCATCAGTGTCATGTATATGTCCCGCAGCAATGGGACCTTCTTGTTTCTGAGTCTGCTCAATGCCTCAAACTGCTGGATGGCCAGGCATTTCATGTCTTGTGTCCCACGGCCGTAGATGTCGCCATTATCATCAGTATATGCCGCAAAAGGAGGAAATTTCCAGCCATCCTGCAGGATACATTCATTTATTTTAGGCTGGTTTTGGCTACTTGCCAACATAAAAAAAAATGCATAAACTAGTTAATTATTAGCATTTGTATACTGCAGGCAAGTTGCTCAATATCAGACACGCGTAGACACTAAATTCCTGTGACAATACATCACCCTAGAAGTAAATACGAACATTATGTCACTAGTGACGCAATAGCAGATTATGATACAAGTGAGCTAAGTTGCTCATTATACACGAGGCTGTGTGTTGCAGCCCGAGCCGTAGGCGAGGGCGTAATGATCAAGTTGCTCACGAGTTTCATACGGACTTTTTCAATACCCTTGCGAGGAAAAAAAATGTATTGCACAAATACGATACAAACAACATACGAAAATTATGGAAAAAGGCGCGCAAGTTTTTTTTTTGTGCGCTGCAAATCTATGATGGTTGATTACATATAAACCTCTTTAATGTTACAAATCTGTATTATCCGGTTAAATTTATGGCCCTAGGAACGATACAATAAAGTTCATTTTACGAGCAAGGGTGTTAAAAAAGATTACAGTTTATAATTATGCCATCATCATCATCAGCTGGAAGACGTCCCGATAATAGTTTAAAATACCGAGGATAGACCATAATAAGAAATATATGACATCGGGTACTTACTGATGGAGGGTAGGCGAATTACGAACGCCTAAGGTAAACTTCAAATGAAACGAAGGAATACTGATATAGTGGATATTTATCACTTATTGGGCAAGCATTATAATCTAACTACGTAGCTACTTCTAAATTGATATCAACGTGATAGAATTATTTTTAAGAATAAAGTACCAATACCCTTGTAAGTAGTTCGTGTTTACCAGACACTAAGCGGGCTATCACTGGCAAGAGTGAATCACTAATGAAATAAGGCTAACACACACTATTGACACGGAAAATTTTACATTTCTAGTTCCATAACCAATACTTTTCAACAGGATTATCATTTTATTTTATAAACTTTTATTATCACCTGTCATTGATTTTGTCAAATTATAAAAAAAGCCATTTGGAGTAATATTTCGTTTTCCTTCTTTTTCAGCCGGTTAAAGATTGTCCAATGCGATATTTCACATTGATTCATGTACTCACTCCTTCGCCATTGAGTAAAGTGATTAAATTAAAACATTAACAGTAGGTACAGTATTAATGATTTACATTTATAGTAGCAGTAGAACTCCGGGTTTGAAGGGTATGGGTTCCGGTAAAATTACAGGCACATGAGACATCACAACTTTATGTCTCAAGGTGTTGGGCGCAGTGCAGTCGCTAATTGTGACAGACTGCATATCTTATAGGGAGAGGTTACCGCATAAAAAACACCACCTGGTGTCCTCGGGCCCCATGATTTTTCCACCACGATAGCATAAACATAATTATGTTAAGAAAATAAAACTAAACCTATGTAAGTATATGACCTCCACGATCCCTAAGACGCCTACCAAGCGTAGGGATTACGTTTATATTTGTATATTTACCCTCTTTATGATGGAGACTGTGTTCAGCACTGGACCATCCGGCTGATAAGTATAAGACCTCAAATTAAACGAGCAGACAGCGTAAGTAGTTTTTAATCATAACTTAGCTTCAATGAAATACATTTATAACGTATTTAAAATTAAATTAAATATTTTTTAATTAGTCAGACTTAATGAAGGCGTATGACAGCGCTCTTTGAATTACGTCTCGGTTTGGAAACGGCTGTTGGTGGACATAAATGTTTATTATAGTTAATCCAGAGTTGCCTTTTCCGTCAATTTCCTATATACCCAATATTAATAGAATATGATCAGTGTTAGTCCAGTGTGGTTAAGCGTAGCTTTTGGAATACCCGAGAAAAAATTACACTCAATTTGTTCCAGACAATATTTACTAGTACAGACCTTTTCACAAGCAGGAACGACGTCCATATGCGAGTTCAACATAACACTGCTGAGTTTGGAGTCAGTGCCAGCCCATTTGATCACGACAACCGGATATCCTTTCACAAATTCATGTACCGAAATTGGCACGTTTTCTCTTATCGCTTGTCTCTGCCAGAATTCTACTGCGGGGGCTAAAATTACGTAATTAGAAAGTTTATCCATTTTCGGTATCTGACTTCGAAGCATCACCATTGAGCATTTTACACTACGAATGTTAATACTGAATCTATAATTTTAGGTAAAATAATTATACGCGATAAAACTTATCTATACTTATTTAGATTTTTTTTACTAAAAAGACTTAACATAGAATAGAAATTGAAGCGCTCGTAGCGAAGTTTGCTTAGCCGTTCTTAACCAATCAGCTAAGTTAAGCAACGTCCACCGTCAGGACTTGCATGGGTGACCGCTAATGACATTACTGATGAGCGCTTCCGTGCTTCGGAGGACACGTTAAGCCGTTAGTCCCGGTGTTATCTTAGGATGGCATTTATACAGCATGGTGGTAGGGGCTTCTGCGAATTCCCGCCTGGCTAGCTACGCACCTAACGGTGTGTTCCGGTAGCTGTCCTTGAGCCAGTACTTCCAGCCTAGCCTGAACAACATCTTCGACCACACCATCACTTGCCATCAGGTGAGATAGTGGTCAAAGGCTAGCCTATCAACTAGAAAATAAAAAATAAACTCTATAGGGCACCACTTGGTGCTTGGTGATGGTTTTTTAGTTGAGAGTGGTTGATAGCCAAGCGAGCATTCACTAAAAGTCCTACCTCCATGTAGTGAAGCTCTAGCCTGCAGCAGTATTTGAACCACATGGAAAACCTGCGCTGCAGTCCGTAGCGTAGCATAGTTATAGTCACTGGACCGTCACTACTGCTTCAAAACGAAGATAACATTTAACCTATTACTAAGCAAATGGCGCATACAGTAATTCTAGGTTAGTCTGAACAACATCTTCGACCACATCATCACTTACCATCAGGTCAAAGGCTAAACTATCACGCAAAAAAAAAAACCGGAATCATGGTGTCTATAGGATTAACAGGATTTAAACTAGAAAATGCCCGGGTTCCGGGCTAGAATGTCATCCCACCCGTGGGTGTCGTAAGAGGCGACTAAGGGTAACACACCAGAAGGTGGGCAGCAACGCTTTCTGAGGAACTGATATCTCACACTGCGATTCCCAGACACCTGCCAAGCGTGGGTATTATAGCAAACCCTCCATAATGGTGGAGGCTGTGTTCAGCAGTGGACAATCCGGCTGATACAGACTAGAAAATGCAGCCCAAACATAAAAAAAATTACTTCCGCTAAGCCAATATGTCCTTAAAATTTATGTAAAATATTATGTCGATATACTTACTTAGATCAGAATTAGTAGTTGTTTTTATTTTAATATATTCTTTAAATAATTGTATGGCTGGATCTTCGTACAGGTATCCGATTACTCCATGTGACATCATCAAACACAAGATTATATTATTAACACTCGATAGAGTAACCATGATTTAAGCAAATGACGCAATCACTCGTTAACACTCGCTTAACAGCAGTTTCAAGTTTAGAATGAAGTAACCGTTTCATACAATATAGGAGACACAAATCGTAGAGGTTAGTAAAAAAAATATTACTATATTATCTTGAAAAATCTTGAAAGTTATTGAATACCAATGCACACATGTCCACTAGATGACCCTACAAACGTGATAAGAAAAATAGATTAACTCGTAGCAAAAGTACTCAATTTCTAATATCGTATTTTTTTCGAATATTCCGAATTACGTGGTCAAGCACAATATTAAGATATCCTAAAAACCAACAAAAAATATTAACATTTTTGGATTTAAAATTTTAAATAGCCATTATAGAGCATTCATCTTAATGAATTGGCAAACTTTATAATATACTATGTCATGATTCACTGACAGTACAGGAACGACTGAATTGTAATCTAAACGCGGTCGTCAGTTTCAATTTAAATAATGCTGAGGTCGTTTGTGTATAAACATACGTAAGTGAAGACTCTTCATTGTTTTCACAACACAATATTCGCGAGAGCCGTATCGTTACACTATTAGTTACGTCAATTGCTGTACATTCACCTCTAAAAAACGAGAATAGTGGTTGGGAATTCATAGTTCTATTTTCTTGTTAATTGGTTAGTCATGGAACATGTTGGTAGGTGACAGTGTAATATTATAGTCGAAGACGTTAAACATGCTCAACCTGTAATTGTTGGCTCTTAAGGAAATCTGCGGAACTCACCATTAGGTGCTTGGTAACATATTTTCTACTTGAGGGCTAATATCCTACCACCACACTAACACAATACCTTGATAGGATTCGAATCAAAGACCCTCTACGTAGCAGTCCGAATAGCTATGACTGCTTTTACTAGTAGTGTTATTAGATCTGCAAAACCTGCTACCTACCTTCGGGTTTTCAGTTATTCTGTTTTTGTTGGATTTTCTTCCCTCACAACACTGCATGTTAAAAAATGACAATAGCCATGGATTGCGTTACAATGTGATTGAAAATCAATGCATGGTCTTTTGGGTCGGTACAAAATGTTTAAACGAGCCACTAGCTCAGCCAAATAAAATATACGTGCAGCCTGTGGGCAAGATACACTCGTGCAATTTAATAATGCGTTCAGAGTGATGTTGCGGCTGCCTTGTTACTGCTGTGTCTTGAGTATGTTTGCTGAGGCACTCACCGATTAATTACGCAATAATGAGTAAAGCGTTGGGTGCGAGGCAGTGGTAACCGTCCTAA
This sequence comes from Plagodis pulveraria, assembly GCA_963890685.1. NCBI lineage: Eukaryota > Metazoa > Arthropoda > Insecta > Lepidoptera > Geometridae > Plagodis > Plagodis pulveraria. The sequence goes on along the minus strand of OY982958.1, from coordinate 18,157,273 downwards.
CGATGATTGCAGATAAATAGGACTGCATATACCTACATACAACATTGCTGGGAAAAACCCATCGGGAACAGTACTGTACCAAATATTAGGATTAAGTAAGTTGCCGGGTTAAGCCAGCGCGGGGCCCGTAGCAAATTATTTCAAAGTACCTTTAATCTGTTATGGGTTCTCAAGTAAAAAGTGGTAAAAAAACAATTCAATACTCAATACGTTCATTTGTCATCTATAGGTTTCAATTTTGTGAGTAATTAATAGTCTAGTAAATTACTGTAGGCCCTGCTAGGCTCTGACAAGTACAAAAAACCAGAGATAAGATTTCCTAAATACATTTTATTCTATTCGTCCAAAATTATACCACGATAGTTTTTTTTATATATCGTATTTTTACGTTACGTTTTTTTAGTGGGTTTAAATATGCGGGCCCCCTTTCGCGCGAGGCCCGTAGCAATTGCTATTCTTGCTACGTGTTTAATCCGGCACTGTTCAGAAGCTTGAAATAGATGAGTTTGACTTACTGTCATACAGTCCAAAGATCAGATTGAAACTTTCCTGTTCCTTTTGGATGTGGTAAGGGCTGACTAAGAAGAAAAATGGACCGAATGGGCACTATGCCAATCACATTGACATTTTTAGGCCCTTATACAGGGGAATTATTGAGAAGGGGTGGTGTCTGCGGTGGGACAACAAACCTGCACCTTAACTTTATACAATACACATACACAACATATTGTATGAACAATATGTTATTTTCTTTTTGCCTTTCAAAACTTATTTTTTAATATGTTGCTATTGTGTCGCGTTCTTTATGTTGTTAGAGAAAATATATTGTAATATAGCCAATTAGAGTGGGATAAGGGTAGGACGATAGTGATGTAGGAAATACCCCTTTAACTGACATAAAACTGTTCGGGCCAAGGTTTACTAAACAGCTCTAATGATTTTAAACAAATTTTGTAAGTATATAGAAGTACGTATAAGTTCAATAATTATAACTAAAACCATAGGTAATTAAATTATTAAGTAAAACCAATACAGCAGATAATTGATGAAACTCATTCATAAATTCATGTTTGTAATATTGCAAAATATGAATGTATAATAAGTACGTGATTCGCACTTAAGGTTGAACTGGCCGGTCACTTCTCCATACAAACGTCGTAAGGTGATCACTCCCTTATTTGAGGTTTTAAGTCCAGACTTAAGCATAATATCGATTGATATCGTCATTATCTAGGCTTGTATGATATCAAAATTTTAAAAAGTTTATTAAGTTGTAAGTTATGAGCCTCGAAAATTTTATATGAAAATGTTTCAAGGCTCATAATTCTCAAGTTAATTATTTTATTTTATTAAAATTTCGACATCATATAAGCCTAGATAATGACGAGATAAATCGGTATTATGCTATATTTTGGACATCAATCCTCAAATAAGGGAGTGATCACCCTACGACGTTTGTATGGAAAACGGGCCGGCCAGTTAACCCTTACTCGTAAGTACCATCTGCGAAAACGCGATTGTACAAGAAAAACTCAGTTTACCTACGTACTGTTGTCGCCACCTATAACAATAATTAATATCGCAGAGAAAAACTGCATCACTACCGCCATGTATCTGGCACTTAGGAACAAATATACTTATACTTAAAAGTATGGATTTGGTTAGAAACTACCACTAGCGTCAACGACTTGCTTCCGATAGTCTTTCTCTATGACAACATAACACGTAATATCCGCACAGGAAATGAGTCGTTGATGCTAACAGTGCCGCTCACTTTTGACTTGGCGTTCAGCGTGAACAGACGTTTAGCTTATAGCTATATTATATTAAGTTAACGAATAAAGAAGCTAACATCAGAAGTGGGATGAAAACGAACACAGAAAGGAAAGGAAGGAAGAGGAGGCGTGCCTCGATATCTTCAAGCTCAGAACAATCGTCATGTTCTAAGAGGTCACAATCGTTGAGTAGCAATGAAACGGATAGAAGGAGAAAAAAAAACGCACGCAAACTGTTATACTTTCTTTTAGTGATTCCAGAATTTAATCCTTTAGTGGACGATATTTTTATGTGGGTTAATGTTTTTGAAGCCTTTGGGTGATCTGATTGTATAATAATTATCAAGCCTTGCAAAATAAGAGAAATATTAGAGTCAGGAGACGCCGAGTTAAATAAAAACATTAATAATGACTATGAGCTTCGCCTGGGGTAAATGGAAAGTTCTAGTGAAATAACCTATAATGCCAATACATACTTTCATCTTGCTAAAATGAAATCTCTGCGGATACGCAAATATAACGCTTTTACTTGTGTCAAATGCATTTCCTATGAACACTTATATATTTAGTAATTAAACAACTTTAAACGGTTTAAATCGCGTATATTTATCATTATTTTTTTCCCGACGTTTCAAACACTTTGCAGTGCTCATGGTCACGGGGTGACTGTTCTAGTGAAACGATCACTGCAAAGTGTTTGAAAAACGGGACAAAATAAAAAAAAAAGATAAATATACGCGACTTAAACCGTTTAAAGTTGTTTAATTACTATGTGTAATAATCGTGAAAACCTAAGACAATACACTTATATATTGCTAATTCCTTTGGGCTGAAGTCGGCATAAATGCTGGTCATGACCATGAGATTGTGAAGCTTTTATGTCTGAATATGCCAGAGTTTGTAACGACATGCAATTAGGGTTGTCGACTGCTTCGCCTAGGGTAAATTGCAAGCTCCGGTAAACTTACCGCTGATGGAATAGTTTTAAGGCCCTAATGAATGGCAATATACCTGGTGTTCATGTGTTAGTGCTACAACTATTTGTGTGTGTTTTTATTTGATTTCAAGGACAATAACAAACAATAACAACAAAATATAACAGTTTATTAATAAATGTGTGAAACGTTTATCACACATTTATTAATAAACTGTTATATTTAATTGTTGTTCTCAGAAAATGCATCAGACTAGAACGCGGTCGAGGACGGCTGCGTGCGCAGGAGGGCCGGATGTTGTCGCCACCTATAACAATAATTAATATCCCAGAGAAAAACTGCATCACTACCGCCATGTAAATGGCACTTAGGGGCAAATATATACTTAAAAGTATGGATTTGGTTAGAAACTACCACTAGCGTCAACGACTTGCTTCCGATAGTCTTTCTCTATGACAACATAACACGTAATATCCGCACAGGAAATGAGTCGTTGATGCTAACAGTGCCGCTCACTTTTGACTTGGCGTTCAGCGAGAACAGACGTTTAGCTTATAGCTATATTATATTAAGTTAACGAATAAGGAAGCTAACAGTACTACTCATAGATGCAGGAATAAGTAAAAATTCGATATATATCTTAGTGATTTATTCAGTCAAATAGATGTGTCGGTTTTCGCTGTCTGCGTGGTATAATAACTTAAAAAAAAAAAACAAATTAAAATGACTAAACATCAGCCAAGTCGAGACGGATAAACAAAAAATACAGTCTATTTGGGAAATTACTTTGCTACGTTTACTAGGTAGGCTGTAACTTGTCTGTTTTACTGACTGTGTTTTACTAAACAGGTTAACTTCTAAGAAATGGTAGAATGGCTGTGATTTCACGAGGCTGTATCTTTTCTGGATAACGGCTGATGGTACCCCTGTTATTGAATCTCAAACACAATCATTCAAGCATTACTGCTTGGCAGCTGAACGAGGTGCCAATGCCGTGGTACCCATTCAGACGTCTTCCTTACGATATACTACAATCTGGAGTTACATTTTAACTAAATATCGAATTTGCGACGGTTAGACTACATAATATCGGGGTCAGAATGCTAAATATATGCTATTCAACAGTTTTAACGACATAAGCAAAACGCTCGCTGTTGGTTTGATCCCCGGGTATGTTAGCGAGGTTCTTAATAAACTCTTCGTAGATGGGTATTCCTTGGAGAAAGACCTCGGCGTTGATGAATTCATTCACGGAGTGTAAGAGGAGGGGAGTGTTGGGCATCGGGGAGAAACCAAACGATGGTATGCCCGCGTTTCTGATGTAGCGAGCGTCCGTCGAGCCCGGCGCTACCAAAGGTATGACACTGATGCCCCTGAAAAATGAAGCAGATACTAAGCAGACGGGAAATGAAATTAATATCGAGTACGTGTTAGTGCTCTGAATTTATATAGGTACGGTATAAACTTTTATGGGGGGGTCAACTATAGTTTTTGATATATTAATACATCTATATCTGTAATATAATTATTGGAAAGATTTGTTTTGTATTTGTGTATGTTTCTCGACCGTACTCTCGTAGCGACCTCCAGTTGAAGTTTCGTGTAGAATCGCAACGCAAAAAAAAATTCTTACTGTTTGGCTGCGTGACGTGATTAACGAAAATGTCAAGCCACCTATAGAAAATTAGGCAAAAAGTCACTAGATATATATTCCAAATATTATTTTAAAAAAAGATATTGACATTTATCGTATGTTACTTTACTACAACGTCGATTCTCAACTATTTTAATATTTAATAAAATACATATTATGTAGATTCAATCAAATAGCCCACCCCATAGCGTTCTAGGTGCAAGAATGCCTATAATACTTGCTGATCTAATATTTTATTCTTTCTTGATATTATTTATTTGTTATTATTAATTATATAATAATTGTAAAACAAAAACTGTAGGTACAGAGAAAAACTCATTGCATGGTGGTAGGGCATTTTGCGGATGCCCGCCTGGCTAGCTACCCTTGCTACTCAAATAGAAAATCTATCGCCAAGCACCTAGCAGTGTATTCCGGCAGCAGTCCTTGAGAGCCAGTAATTCTAGGTTAGCCTGAACAACATCTTCAACCACATCATCACTTATACCATCAGGTGAGAGGTCAAAAGTTATCAGGCAAAAACAAACTCGTGTTGTAATTCTTACAAGCAAATAATCTGCCAAACTTACAACAAAATAAAATTAAAACTACTTGTGTTGAAAGAGAGAAAATCAGTTGCAGGTAGGCCGCAATAATTGGCAGATGTAGGACGGCTGGAATACTATATCGCAATAAAATAAAATTCATTAGACAAAACTCTCATACAAGCCAACATATTATGTCACAATAGAAGTTACCGCACACAACGGCGGTATTATTTTGTCTACAAAAAACAAGAGGTACTTACAGTGTCTTAATAGCATTAGCCAAGGCCACCCAGTAAGGGTTGCACTCATTGATGATAGTGGCAGGGGACTGCTGGTTCTTCAGGATGTATGTCAGTGTTATGTCGCTACCGGCTTCATTGAGCCACTCCAACAACTATAAAAAAATACATACATACATAAAATCACGCCTCTTTCACATAGCGGTAGGCAGAGACCACGGATTTCCACTTACTACATAAATTCTTTCATACATAAGCGTCGGTTTAGGGTACTCTTGAGCTGGCCTTTTTCAGAACGTCTTCAATCTGATTTCGGAACGGAACAATTAAATATTACTGAGAAAATCATTATTTAACTAAATAATGATTTTCTCAGTAATATTTAATTGTTATAACAATTTACATCGCTAAAAACCTTGCCACACATTTTTATTAAAAAAATGTGATTAAGAATGGGTACATACATGCAATGATAAAGCGACTATTCATTATTATTAATTATGCATTACGTTGTAAACTCAAGACCCGTAACGACTAGCCAGACATATATTTAAACCTATTGTGTTGGTATAGTTAATGTAGGCTCAATTTTACCAATCTAGGGTTTAAAATAATACGCGGATGGTATATTATGTATAAATAAACCATCAAAAAGTGGAAGTCCTTTGTTATAATAGAACATCAAACCTTGAAGCAGTTATAAAATTAGTCGGATTCCTGTCGTAGAAAAAATAAAACTCCTTGGCTTAGACATTAAACATAATATGTGACAGCAGTGTGGACATAAAAATAGTATGTATTGTCAGCTGTAGCAAAGTGGCAATAATAATTGTTTTAGGGAGCTATACTTCCAAATTCGACGGTATATTTTTGTTATAAGATCTTAGATAAGATTCTTCCCTTTGCTACACTCGTCTGCCTGATGTAAAATTTCATAAAAGTCATTACCTTATATCAATTTTAAAATATTTCTATATCACTGGACGTCTATGGTGACCCAGGTCTGTCATTTGTTGGTTATGTTAGCCTCGTTTACTATGTGTATAATTGATTCTTAGCCCATTTTTATCTCAAGTCATGTCAGTCAACATGTCAGGCATGGTAATGACTTTTATGAAATTTAACATCAGGCAGACGAGTGTATCAAAGGGAAGAATCTAATCCAAGATCTTTGCATCTAAGATTAATAAAGTATGTAATGGCATGATATGTCGCAATGTCACTGTGTTAGTGTAGGTAGATCATTTCACAACTTTGATATAGGTTTATCAAACGTCATTCGCTTTTTACTACTTTTGCTTTGCGCAGTATGACGTTTGATAAATATTACTCTTAATACAATACAATACAAACCACTTTATTGTACATTTACACCAATAGATAAATACAAATAAACCAGAAAATCTTAAAACTAAAGTACAAATTTAAAGCAGTTTCGATGCAGTGATGGCTCTGGCATTGGCTATGACATCATCACTTACGATCAGGTGAGATTATGGTCAAAGGATTACTAATCAGCAATAAAAAAAACAAAGCTCGGATATAGCGATCTCTTCCAGTCAACCTTTGGATGGAGATCGTTTAAGGAGTCAGAGAGATTGGCGAACACAATAAATTAATTATACATATATCTACTTACATAAATCAAATGCTCAATTTCAATACCATATGATTAGGTACTACCTAATGTTTAAGAAGTGGATACAAAAAATAAAACTCATGACATAATATGAGTAGTAAAAATTTACAATTATGATATGGCAAAAATTGTCGGTGCAAATCAAAAAGAATGCAAGAGCTACGCACTAGACAAGAATTAAGAAAATTAATACTTTCACTAATGTTACTGTGCGAAATATATCACTATTCAAAATATTTTATAATTAATACCTACATTTGTGATAAAAATATGAAATTTTTCATTTATATCATATGGTGGGGAACGGGGAGTTAGGTTTGTACGGTTCTTTATTTAAAAAAATATGTTCTGCCTGTTCTTTACGTAACACTTACAGCTTACATAATAAATTTTCCCCCAACCAAAAAATCTTACAATACACAATACTGGTCACCATTGACAACACTTATAATTACCATATCGTCGAGGTATAGGCATATTGACAAATATTTTTTCAGTTATTTGAAAGTCAATTAAAAAGTGATGAACTGATTTTGATGAAACTTAAAAGAAACTTCTGAAGTATGACCTACCGAGCAAAAAATAATCATCAAAAACAATTTACAATGGGCAGAGTAATCGCGTCCCGGTCCAACGTGATGATGGCAGCTGGCGTTTGCGAAAGAACCAGGAGATCGAAGACCTGATTGCCGAGCTCAATATCATGGGAGAGACCAAAGCCCAAAGGCTCCGCTGGGTGGGCCACGTACAGAGAATGGGGGAGGATCGCAATGTCAAGAAAGCATATCTTGGAGTTCCAAGTGGCCGCCGACCCGTCGGCAGGCCCAGATATCGCTGGATTGACGCTGTTGAGTCGGACCTGCGCGAGCTACAAGCGCGGGACCGAGACCGATGGCGTTCCCTTGTATCGGAGGCCAAGACCCACTTTGGGTCGCTGCGCCAGAGGAGTAAGTAAGTAAGAGTAATCGCGTAACAAACAGAAAAAACACAGTCGTATTATGATCCTCATAAATAGAGGATAGGCCGATAAAATTTGCGTTCAAAGATTAACTGGCCTCGTATTTAAAAAATGAAGTAACTCAATATAAATATATTTTACCTGAGTTTCGAAGGTATCCACATTGAGGGTGGTGCTAGGTCGAATGTCGAAGACGAGGCTCACAAGTGACGGTATTACGTTATTCGCTGTTCCAGCCTGCAATTATAAAACACAAAATATGTTGAAACCGAATGTAAATAATATATACGAGGTTTTTTTTCACATTTAAAACTACCATTTATAAAAAAAAAGACTAGATTCAGGGGTTACTTTTCGGAAATCCATATTTAATAATAACAAATATAATAAACATATTTTAAGAAAACATTATATATATATAATATTTTATATAATTAACTTAAAAAATATATCTAGTCATAATTCCGCCTAATTTTCATGTTCAACTGACGTGACGTCAGAAAACCACGCAGCCAAACTGCAAGAATTTTCGACGCATTTCGATTCTACACAAATCATCGTCTTGACTCTTCGAGTGCACGATCGATAAGTGTTTTTATTAATATTATCTCGATCGTGCGCTCGAAGAGTCAAGACCTATATTTTTACATATAACAGGAAAATTATTATATTTTTGAGGTATTTTTATAAAATATTAATTTAATGGTTTCTTTGAATATTTTTAAACTATTTGTTATTATTTAAAAAAAAAACTAATTTTAATGAAACATTCTCGCTTAGCACGCGACAGTGTTAACCACATTTGCAAAAAAAAACAATTCACATTTATTTTAAAATTATTAAAATTGTTCGCACAAGTACTATAAACAAAATTAAAATAATGAAAATGTATCTAATAATTATATAATTGTTATACTTACTTTGCTTTTATTGTACATTACGTCATTTATAACTGAAAGTTATCCTAAAACTTTTGAGAATAATTCGAGGAAATAATCTTTTTAACTTTTTTATCTCTAATAAAGTAGAATAGGTATGTCAAATCAAATTTAATTTAATTTAGTTGTTACAACTTTCTTTTTAATGCATACTAAATGCTTGGATGGCAGCTCCACCCTGCTGCAATCTCTGGGTCAATATTAAACATGTGTATACTACCTATACTTTCATCGTGTTCCGTGGGGTGCCTAGAATGTTACCCCCCTATCTCTACCCGTGGGTGTCGTAAGAGGCGACTAATAGTAACACACCAGAAGGTGGGCAGCAGCGCTTTCTGAGGAACAGATATCTCACACTGCGATCCGCAAGACTCCTGCCAAGCGTAGTGATTATGGCAAACCCCCCCATAAGGGGGGAGGCTGTGTTCAGCAGTGGACAATCCGGCTGATACAGTACAGTACAGTTCCGTGGGATTCCGGGTGGGAGTCGTAAGAGGCGACAAAGGGAAAAATAAAAGAAGGTGGCATCTTTTAAGATCTTATACTGCGATCCCTAAGCCGCCTGCCAAGCGTGAGGATTATGGCAAAACACCGTTAATTGGATTAAGGCATTTGTTTAACGGTGGAAGACAGCGTGATGATGTTATACTTACATTCATCTTGTTGAGATTGACAGATGAGTACTTGCCGGCGTTAAATATGGTTTCGACAACAGATACATCGTATTGTTCATCTCTGAATTCGAACATCCGATCAATTACGTTTCTGCACTGAAATTAAAGATAATTATATTTGAAAACAGGCAGTCCCCACATTCCCCGTGGGGTGCTGGGTTAGAATTGCACCTCCACGTAGAATCATCACGTAGGTGTCGTAAGTGGCGACTAAGGGAAAAATACTGGAAGGTGGGCAGCAGTGCCTTCTAAAGAACTGCTAGCTTACACTGCGATCCCCAAGCCACCTGCCAAGCGTGGGGATTATGGCAAATACCCCCTTAATAGGGGAGGCTGTGTTCAGCAGTGGATGATCTGGCTGATACATTAGATACAGTAGTCCTCACATTGGTTTACCTGCTTCAATATTTAAAAAAAATACGCGACAAGCGAAAACTTCCTCCTTACATTCGGTTAAAAAGAAATACTATATAATTGGGGGCCGAGTCACCCTCGTCTGGGCACAATACAGGGTATGGAATATTTTCAAAAACCTAGGGGTCCGTATGAAAACTTCGATAATGTAGCACAGTGTTAAAAAAACAATATATCGCGTACGCTGCTGAAATTGTTGACAATAGAGCAAAGTGATGTACTACAATATTATAGAAGACATAAATATCTAGAAAAAAGTCCGGAATACCATACGTCTCACTATTACAGTTATGTCACAATCACTACTTTTTATGTGTCTCAATTTATATTTTTTGTTAAATACCCATGCAGAGCCAGGGCTGCTACTGTTAGATATAAGGAATAACTGTAGCCTGGCTGTTTATGATGATTATGTATGTATAATACCATAAATTTGACAAGCAACTGCGAATTCATTGGGAAAGACTTATGAGACATTCGAAAAAGAAACAGGTATCTTGACATGAGAACATGAGAGAGATTATTCATCTGCTGGTTTCGTACGTAGTGGACTAGGATTATAGTTGAGCGAAAGACAAAAACTCACTAAATTTAGCCTGACTACTTGGTTTTGTTAATTTGTCACACTTACTTTTTTCTTATTCGAGCGTTTTAATTTGTGTGACGTATGGAAACAAATTAGTTTTGACATAAATAAAAAATGTAGCGTAAGTAGGTAAATAATAGTAGTTTTTATGATAATAAACTAGGTACTTATTTTTATGAATACTGCCAGAAAGGTGGCTGTAATTTTTTTTTTATGCCATATAGGTTAGCTTTTTACCACTATCTCACCTGATGGTAAGTGATGATGTGGTCGTAGGTGTTGTTCAGACTAATTTAGAATTACTGGCTCTCAAAAACAGCTGCCGGAACACACCGTTAGGTGCTTGGCGGCAGATTTTCTACTTGAGGGTGGTAGCTAGCCAGGCGGGCATTCGCAAAATGCCCTACCACCATGCAATATGTAATTGTTCCAAAAAAGTATGAAAATAAGGAGTTAAAAATATATTGTTGATTTATTGGGATATGAAGTGATTTCGTGATGTTATAGGTATTTTTTTCTGTCGCGTACTATTATTTTTCATTAATACTTCATAAGTTTATAAAACTATAATTGGTTTTATTTATATGTTAAAAAAATAAGAAGCTAAATATAAAACGATCTATGATTATTTATTTGGCGCTTTATGTACATTGTTACTGAAAGAGATATCGAAGTACTGGGATACGATTGTAAAATGATGTGGCGAACCGAAAATGGGTGTTTACAGAAGCCAGAATCTAATTGCGAACACACCTAATATATTGCTAACCTAGACCCGAATCCACTACTAACCTATTTACGCGTTGTCATGCAGTGGTATAGTTATCTATATAAACGATGGATTCCAAAATTAATACAGTCTCACCAACTTATCTGTTCAGGCGGCAGAAAAAAGAACTACAACATTCCTTCAAATTGTGACAGTTTGTAGTTGATTTCCTTGACCAGCAGCGCTCTCGCGAACTGCACAGTTAAGTTGGTGGTACTATAGCTCAGTATTATTGTGATAACTCCAGGAGTCACCAGGATCAGTACTAGTATACCCTACAGGTGGAACCTCAACCCAAATTAATAGTAATAGTGAGTTGCGGGAACTTATAAGTCATCTTGTAAATATAATCATTTTATTTTTAAAATAAAATAAATGTTTGTGTTTCCATAACTTGTTTTCTTTTTAAAGACAACTGAGTAGGTCCACAAAACAGAACGTAATAATAAAAAAATAAGGAATTAATAAAATATGTATTACCTAATCAAATGTAAGTACCTACGTCATTGACAACGCAGAACAGTTATAAGTTATAAACATTTACCTTGCCAGTGGCCGTAGAGTTTGTTGAAGGAAATGTCGAACCGTGACCAGCTTCACCATGGCAGTCAATTTGAATTTCTGTGAGACAAGATAAGTTAAAAAAATGTTTGCCTGTAAATTATAATAGTATTGTGAAGCAGTGATGGCTCAGTGGCATTGGCTATGGACTGCCGCGCACCAGATACATGGTTCGAATCCCGCCCAGAGCTTGAGCTTCACCGCATGGTGGAAAGGCATTTTGCGAGTGCCCGCCTGGCTAGCGACCACCCTCAAGTAGAAAATCTGTCACGAAGCACCTAACGGTGTGTTCCGGCAGCATTCTTGAGAGCCAGTGAAATAACAGGCAAAATGAGACAGGCATGTCTCAAGGTGATGGGCGCAGTGCAGTTCGTCACTTGTGATGAAATGCATCTGTTATAGGCAGAGGATACCGCTTAACATGAGGTAGGCCTCGCGCTTGTTCCTTCACGATTACATAATAATATATATAGAATACGAGATACTACATGCGGTTTTTTCTTAATATTTTGGTAACCTTCCTCCTGAAAATTCATCAAAATTATTTTTCTAATTCAATATTTGTTTTGGGGTCAGCATTCTGCAAGTGAATTTCAAGTTAGTGACTCATTCTGTTTGTGGATTATACCCGTGACGTACGGACAGACAGACTGACACAAAGACAGTTCAGACCCACAGTGGAATCTCATTATAGCGATTCGTTTTGCCCGAAGTACGGAACCCTAACAACTGGGCAATCATTATTATATATCCTAGACTTTAGCAAAAATTATCCACTTAAGCTGTGCATACTTAAGGCAGAGAAATTTAATGAAAAAATTTTATGAAATCAAATTACAAAACATAACGCACTCTATATTTGATGCTGCACTCGTTCGTAGCGTAGTTTACATAACCGTGAGCTAGGTTGAAGCTCGGTTGAAGTTAAGTAGAGTTATAACTGCAGCGGACGTTGGCTGCAGTTATAACTCTGATTGGTGACCGCTAGTTACATTACTACTTAGCGTTTCTGTGCTTCGGAGTGGCCCTGGTTGTTGTCTTAGGATGGCAGTCGTTATTGCATGGTGGAAGAGCATTTTGCAAATGCCCGCCTGGCTAGCTACCACCCTCAAGTAGAAAATCTATCGCCAAGCACCTAACTGTGTATTCCGGCAGCTGTCCTTGAGAGCCAGTAATTCTAGGTTAGCCTGAGCAACATCTTCGCCCACGTCATCATTTACCATCAAAGGCTAGCCTATCAGCTGTGTAAAAAAAACTCCTGCCTGCTCTATAAATTACTCGTGGAAGAATGAAATATCGTGTAATAAAATGCTATCGTTTCTGTAGTATTATATTTAATAGAATATTTCTGTAACTACACGATTATGTTGTAATGTTTTGTAGGATAATTGTAAGATACTTACGCCAAACAACTTTGTCTTGATAAAACAATGCAATTGCATTTATATCGTAGGGTGTTCCTTCGTCCAACTCGACGCCCACGTTTAGCGCCGCGAACTCTTCGCTCTCCAAGAACGGGATCATGCCGTTCTCACCACCCACTTCTTCGTCTGTAATTTTGATATAAAATAAACATTAAACACAATTTTTCACATTACAAAATATCGGCGGAGTACAGCTAATTATATTTTTTTTATGTTATTGTGACGGAACAAGCTCGAGGTACCTGATGTTAAGCGGTAACCACTGCCTACAGATGCATTTTATCACAAGTGAGGAACTGCACTGCGCCCGTCACCCTGTGACATTGTTGAGTCTCATGTGCACGTATTTTTACTGGCTCTCAAGGACTGCTGCCGGAACCCACCGTTAGGTGCTTGGCGACAAATTTTCTACTTGAAGGTGGTAGCTAGCCAGGCGATCATTTGTAAAATGCCCTCCCACCATGCGGTGAAGCTCAAGCTGGCGGTGGGATTCGAACCATGGACCTGCGGCACCACTCGGATAGCATTGCTTCAAGATTTTTATGAATCCGATTAGTCAGCCACCTAATGGTGTCCATTGCAGTTGCAGTGTCCCCATCCTACTCCTAGACGTTGGTTCTTATGTTTCGTTAGGGCAAACGAGTGCCCAGTGAATTCATTTGTTAGAATGTCTTTCACGCCTAAACACAGTAGTGTTTTCACACTAATGCTTCGGGAAGAATGTCTGACACAGCGGTCAAGTACTCACCATGATGGACTCTTGATAATGAGACCTTGCACCTGGTTAAGTGGATTTTCTTTTACACTGGCAATATTGGCATGCTTACCAGCAAACAAAAGATGTTAAGAAGTTGAAGTAGTATAAGAGTTTTAACACAAGTTATTATGCATAAACTGATAAAACCAAAGTCAAATCTAGAAATGTACAGATCCGGCCCTAATTCAATGGCTATATCTACATCTACACTAATAATATTAGAAAGAGGAAACTTATAATAAAAATATTATAAAATTATTTGGATTTTTGTATTTTTGTATGCAACGAATAAACTTAAAAAACTTTGGACCAATTTGGATGACATTTGGTATGGAAATTATTTGGGACCCGGGAAAGGACATAGGATAGTTTTTATCTAACTGCATAAAGATTAACATCTTAATTTCCATACTAAATATCATCCAAATAGGTCCAGAGTTTTTTAAGTTTATTCGTTGCATACAAAAACCAAAAATCTTTATTATATTATTATTATAAGTTTCCTATTTATACCTAATATTATTAGTTTATGGTTTTGCGAGATAACCGACACACACGCGGGCGGAGCCGCGGTTTGAAAGCTAGTAGATATATATATATAATAAGCTGACTACGCTAAAAGACATATAAAAGGTAGAATGTTATATTAAAAACCTAAAATCCTTACAGGAATCTAAATGTTATTATACCTACCTTAGACGAATTTTTCAACGATAAATAGAATGACATAAAAATAGATCGTTCTATTCCTACCATTGCCATACCCTTATAGGGTCATATGTATTACACACACAAACATGTTAAATAAGATCTGCATATTAGCTACATATGTTGCAATAATTAATTGAGTATTTAAAAAAGTGTAAAAGAGAACGTACCAGGCATGAGAGTTAAATAAACGTCCCTCAAAAACTCAACGTTGTTAGCCTTCAGGTTCTTGAGCGCTTCGAAGTACTGAATAGATATGGACTTCATATCTTGTGTTCCGCGCGCGTAGATGTCGCCGTTGTTGTCTATGGTCGCAGAAAACGGAGAGTAAGTCCATCCGTCCTGTAAGTTTAGTACAGTAATTGTATATTCAACGACTGCTTAAATTCTAAATAAACTTAGAGATGGGTAGAAAATATGATTTAGGGAAGCTGATTTAATCGTTGGAACTGAACGCACATAAATCTCCATTATGAATATATATGGATGTACTTCAGAACTCATTATAATAATAAAGTAAGTACATTTATAAAAAAATATATTGATATTTATTTTAGCGTTTGCAAATATTTCTGCCTATTGCCTAGCGTTACTAGATATATACTTATGAATTCTGTGCCAGCACCGTTTCAACTTTCAACGATGACTTTCACAAAATCCCTAAAGAGAACAAACAACATCATTTCCAATAATTTGTAAGTTTAACTCACATTCAAATGCGAAATTAAGGTAAAAAAAGGAAAAATAAAGAAAAAAAATGATAATGCATTGTACAGTTTCAATAGAGTGGTGGAGCACCTGTTTCCAATACTAAGCTAGAGGCCCTTATTATGAGAAAAAGAACTCTTCCCTGGGAACGGTGTGTGTGTTTAAATGTGTGTGTATCTCTGTGCGTGTGTGGTGTGGAGATGTGCAGGTTTAAGTGTAATGTTGTTGAAGTGGTATTAGAAAGTCTTCAGTATCATGGTAATTTTAATAAGAAAGGCATTCAACTACGATTTTCGTCACTTCAAATAATTATAAAAGTAATGAAATGGTACTTAGGTGCTGTTTGAGAAACTTCCGTGTCAAAATACTCATCAGTGGTTAAATTTACAAGTGGGTGGCACGAATTTGTAAATGATGGGTATGAGAATTTTATTCACAAATGAGCTTCAAATATATACCATTTATTGGAAATCGGCGACTATCGGATATTTTTATGACATTTAGGGCCTGTTTCAGAATGTTCGAGTAAGTTCCGGTTATACTACCCAGAACATAATGTAACTGAATGATAAAAATGACAGTTCACGTGCAGCGCGTTTCAAGCTTTAATAATTAACGGATAGGCTAAATCGATGACTGTGAAACGCAAAGATAGTGTTTTATTTATTAAATATGTTCTGGGTTGTATAACCGGAACTTACTTGAACATTCTGAAACAGGCCCTTAGCCAATGGGTGAGACAAAAAAATGCACCCCTGTTCTCTATTTTGATTTAGACAATGCAGCCTCGAAACCACTGTTATTGCAGAGTCCATAGGCGAAGGACAGCACTTACCACCAAGTGAGCAGCCAGCTAATTTGCCTACCCAATCAAACATCGACTAAGCAAGCTACGCTACGAGTGCTTCAAAGTAATAGCTCTGAATAATATTTTCTTATCGAAATATAATTAATATAATCTTATCAAACTTGATGGTTAACTGAATGTCAAACAGGAAATAGAGAATAATTTTTGTTTTTTTTTTTTGTTTTTAGGTTATTGTGACGGAACAAGCCCGAGGCCCACCTGTTGTTAAGTGAACTAACCTATGCCTATAACAGATGCATTTCGTTGACGACGAATTGCACTGTGCCCGTCACACTGAGACGTAAGTACAGTTTTTAGGTCTCATGTGCCTGAAATTTTACTGGCTCTCAAGGGCCGGAACACACTGTTAGGTGCTTGGTGACAGATTTTCCACTTGAGGGTGGTCGCTAGCCAGGCGGCCATTCGCTAAAATATGCCCTTCCACCATGCGGTGAAGCTCAAGCTCGCGGCGGGATTTGAACCATGGACTGCTGCATGGCAGTCCATAGCCAATGCCACTGAGCCATCACTGTTTCAAAATGTTATCTAAATGTTCACCTCATGCCAAGACATCCTGCTTACTCGCTATTATTGTACGTATCCCTTCGCATCCGTGTATCGCCCATTTATGATAGAAATTATATTATTCTCATTATCTATGATGCGCATGGATTTATCCAAACCCGACCATAGAATGAACTAGATAATCATACCAGCTTGGTATGGTCACCGATATTTTGATACCGAGTTATATAAATTATCAAGAACAATTTCCTGTAGGTGCGACAATAATATTACCGATGATGTATAATACCTAATGAGACCAATTCACCAATATTAACAAAATACTACGAACTATAGACAATAATTACAGCTACTACAATAAAAGCATTTAGACAACCTATAAGTCATTCCAGACTCACAGGCAGTCCAAATGCTCCAGCCCACTACCAGTTTGCAGCGTGCTCAGCATGCTTGCAGCATTGCCCCGTTAATTAAAGTAGACTTATAATGAATTAGTATTGTATATATAGTTCGTAGTATTTTGTCAATAAGGCATACCGCCGGTGGCATATATTTCACCAATATAGGGTTTAACGAGGATTAAATTATCCTAAAAAATAAAAATTTTATAGTTTTTGGCCTATCGTAGACCGTACAACTGAGACGTAGATTTTTAATTTTTTGGATTCATGTCGTTGAAATAAGAAAACTTCCTGGTTTGGAGTTTTATGAGATATGGCAACAACCTGGACATAGAAATAATATGTATTATCAGCTATAGCAAAGTGGCCTTATTTTTTTTAGTTTAAGGTTAAGTGAGTCTCAGTACGGCAAATTTATTAACAAGCAAAAGAGGGGTGTTATAAATTGACGTCTCTGTGTGCCTGTGTGTCTGTCTGTGGCACCGAACGGACAGATTCTGAAGCGTTTTTTTTTTTGTTTGAAAGTTGACATGATTGATATGGTTCTTAGCTACAATGTATGAAGATTTGTGTGGGGGTTTACTGAAAATTTTAAATTTTATACTTGTTAGAAAGTGTGTGCGTCTTACATATACCTATAAATAAAATATATAATATTCTAACGGATATACTAAATACTATGCCTGACCCGAAAACACCACTGCATTTATCCTCTTGACAGAAAAAAAAAAATTAATACCTACTACAGCTCTAAAATTTCGCATAATGCGAGTGCGGCGCGATCCAGTGTTGCCGCGGTGGGTGCTATTGGCTCAGAGTAGGCATTGTCTTTTACTACGAGACTCAAAACCAACTATAACTATATCCGTTGATGGCGATAGGCTCGACCAAGCTCAATGGGACTTTCTGACGAAACATGTGTTATGAAACATCTTCCTACCCTTAAAAGGCGCGATGATAATTATGCTAACGATAACAAGAGACAAAATCAATGAATGCAAAAAATGTTTTATGATACGTAGGCACTTGAAACGAAACCCAAAGCCCATGCAAAGTGGCAAGATAGCAAGATAATTCACTGTTATAGATAAAATTGAATAAAACCAATTTAATTTACATCTTCATCGGCTGGCACCACGTCCATGTGGGAGTTGAGCATGATGCTGCTTAACGAGGAGTCCGTTCCCGGCCATTTGATGACAATCACTGGGTATCCCGCTGTATATTCGTACACGTTAATTGAAAGGTTCTCTTCTGCTGCCCTTTTTTGCCAGAACTGTACCGCGGGTGCTGCAGAAGGAAAAAGATATCTGATTATCTATATTCGGTAAATTCATCAAATAAACTTCAAATAATTTCCGCGAACAGGAATTTATTTGAAGAGTTAGGGGGCAAAAGGTACGACAAATTATTTTTGAGTATATTATTTTGTACAGTATAGTGAAAAATATACTAAGTAAGAAAATATGAGGTATTTCCGTGGTACGCCTTCAGTCTAGCATACTTCTGTTTTTGTTCTATCGTAAAAATGGTAGCATTTTTTGTTTTAATTATTACTAGGTAATCTCACAACGATCCTTATACATATTCTGTGAAATAATGAAACAGTTTTTTCTTATAAACCTTCATAGGTGTGAAGGTTATTAAGATATAACCCCTTTAAAGGTCGAATGGAAGGATGTACCTACTCTCAGCATAATTTGCGTAGGTAGCTAGGTATTAGTAATAGAGTAAATATAGATACTTATCTATATATGTTCTTTTCAGGATTCCCTTGAAAAGTGCATGTAAAAAAAGTTTATTATAGCAAAAACTCACGTCTGTGGGAAATTTAAAATAGTATATAAGTATAATAAAAAGTATATACATTACGGTGAAAACACACGACTGTGAATTTTGCTAAAAAAATGGTCTTTGGTAACAATTTTGTTGTTTTTGGATCTCTTCTGGTTTCGGTAACTATTATGCATGATCATTTAAAAATAGTATCCCTTATCTTCTTCATTGCCCTTATTATTTTTTTATTATGGGTTCGGTAAATATGTATTCTTAAGCAACACAAAGAACAACTTAAGAAATTATGTTTCCGCTATTAACACAGTAGACAACACATAAATGTTTAGGATTCGGTTCTATGGCCGGAAGCCTGCTGAATCGAACCCTTTATGTCTTGAGAATACTTTCATTGGCCTCTAGCAACGTAAAGTTTTTGATAACTCAAAAGGTAAGAACGGGCATATGGCAGGACATTAAAAATAGAACAGTAAAATAAACATATGTTAGTTGTAAGAACAGTTCTGTATAAAAAAATTTGCCCACTGATGATAAACTTATTTAATATGTTAGTAGAAAAACAGAAGTGAAGCTGTTGGATGTGAAATGTTTGCATAAGCCGGGAACTGTACGGAAAGTACCTGTTCTTGTGAGCCGACCGAAGAAGGTGATGGTGTAAGATTAGTTGAAGATGATAAAGCGTAGGATACTTACTAAAGTCATTGTCGGTGGTAGTGTTAATTTGTAAATACTCCACCAAAAGTTGCACAGACGAATTTTCCGTGTAATCAACAGCTGCGGATGATTGCATCGATACGAGGCCGAACAGTATCCAGAATATAGCGTCCATTTTTATTGCAATATATTCTGAAACAATGTCATATTTGGTAATTATGTAAGAAGATTGTATAGAAAACACAAAAGATGATAAGATTTTAAAATGTCCATGAAATTAAGGTCTAGAACGTCAATTTACTTCAGAACTGGGTAGTAGTTGATAAAATAAAAAAAAATAGTTTTGTTGAGTATAGGTATAAAATTAATAAAATTTGTTTTGTTACAGATAATAAGTTGTTCTTTTGAACTACATTTTCTAGTAAAATATACCTTTTATGTTATACGTGTTATTTGTGAATCGTCACCGTAATTTAGGCGCGTAAACTTAACAGTCGGAAGACATCGAATTGTCCGAAACTTATTTCGAAGATTTGACTAATATAAGTGAGGACAGCCCGTTATTTATGACATTAAAATGTCTTATAATCACGAGTACTTTCAAACTAAAATTATACTCGCCAATAACAAGTATATCACAAAAATACCACGAAAACGCTCTGAATAAACTCGTCGAAAAATGACTGCTAGCAGCGTATTTAATTTTGAGAGTTTTACTTTTTTTATTTTGTTACAGGTTGTGTTGATTTTTGGAGTTCATGGGGCTGGGCGTTCTAATGAGTTTCTTCATGTAACGATCGATAATGTTGAGAAACACTCTGATGAATTATTTGATAAAATTGAAAGACATAAAAACCAAATTCGACAAGTCGTTTATTATTCGAGGAGTGTACAAAATTATTGTTAAAAAATACCATAAACTTCAAATTCAACTTCGCCTTTCTGATACAAAAACCAATCGATTATGTTATGTATTATTGTTCCTAACAATATTATCGAAATTTTGAAGCGCTCGTAGCGAAGTTTACTTAGCTGTTCTCAACTGATCAGCATAGTTAAGCAACGTCGCGCGCGGTCATGAGTTGGATGGGTGACCGCTAGTGACATTACTACTGAGCGTTTCCGTGCTTCGGAGGGCACTTTAAGCCGTCGGTCCCGGTTGTTGACTTAGGATGGCAGTCGTTATAGCATGGTGGTAGGGCATTTTGCGAATGCCCGCCTGGCTAGCTACCACCCTCAAGTAGAAAATCTGTCGCCAAGCACCTAACGGTGTGTTCCGGCAGCTGTCCTTGAGAGCCAATACTTCTAGGTTAGCCTGAACAACATCTTCGAACACATCATCACTTACCATCAGGTGAGATAGTGGTCAAAGGCTAACCTATCAAGCAAAAAACAAAAAAAAAAAAAAAAAACCTAAGTACTATTCTTATTCATAAGTTGCAGTTACTTATTTTCTCATAGAGGGTGATAAAAAGTAGAGTGTCAACCTCGGAAGTTAACAACTATTTTAAGCTCAAGTAACTTTGAATCCCTCGCTGCACTCAGGATTATATTCTGGAATCCCTCGCTACGCACGGGATCCTACTCTAAAATCCTTCGTTCCGCCTTGGATTCAAAGAAACACTCTCGCCTTTAAAATGTTTGTTTGCTTTGTTGGTAAACAACTTTTTTGTTTTCTATGGAATATTTGCAGCCAAAAACGTCTACTGAAACTCACCAAGAAGGCGTCTAAAATGACGAATAACATAAGAAAAATAACAATTCGATAACATTGGGAAATACGCTTCCTCCAATCTACAAATCCGCTTATTAATGTTAAATAATATGTTTAGTTTAGATATAACTACTGAATCATCCTCAGTGACATGGCCGAAATATACTTGTTGATTTGATTACTTAGAAATTTAAATGAATCGTATGGTAAAACGTGTAAAAATATATAATATATATATATATATATATATAAATAAATACATATATATATTTACACGTTTTACCTACCCTACCTTATAAAAGACCGTTAAATCTAAAATAGCAAAAACGTAAACCACGTAAATTTACTAACCATTTTGATAAAAGTAAACCTCGTAACGAGCTTTTCTCAGTACTGTGTATTGTGTAATTAGTACACAATTATTATTTAGAGTTATTTATCGCCTCAGATAGTCAGTAAAAATAGGTGCACGGATATAATGTTATAATAATATTTTCAACACCCTTGCTCGTAAAGCGAGCTTTAGTATATCGTTCTTAGGGCCATAAACCGAACTATAACACCCTCGTGCATAATAATATTTTACACTGGTGTGTAATAGAATTATCCCTACAAAGTGAAGTTAGTACCTAAATGCAAATTATATGCGAGTAAACAGAGCATTTTCAATTTAATAGGTTAATACAGATTTGTAACATCAAAAAGTTGTAATCAACCATTATACATTTGCCGCGCGCAAAAAAAAAAACTTGCGCGCTTCCATAATTTTCGTATGTTGTTTGTATCGCAATTGTGCAATATATATATTTTTTCCTCGCAAGGGTGTTGAAAAAGTGCGTAAGAAACTCGTGAGCAACTTGCTCATTATACCTACACTCGGCTGATTACGATTACGCCCTCGCCTACGGCTCGGGCTGCAACACACAGCTTCGTGTATAATGAGCAACTTAGCTCACTTGTATCATTATTCATAATCTACTAATATATTGCAGTATCATTATTATTTACATTTGATATTTTTATAACGCTTAGACCTGGGCCAGTATATGGAAAATAATTGTCTGTTACATATGCAAACTTAGAAAAAACACTACTTTCCCAGATCTTTTGATCTTACTAACGTTCAGTATTTCACGTAAGTTCATTCAGTCTCTGTCTCGTCAGTGTTTGTGTTACTCAATAGCCCATTTAAGTTTTAAAGGCATACCGCCGCGCGGATTCAAAAAAAGTGAAAATTCCATCTAATGTTCCAGAAAAGCGGAAGTGATGTCGAAAACGGACTGGAAGAATTTTCGATGCAATTCGATCCTACACGAAGCATCATCAGGTGGTTTTCACTCTTCAAGCGCACAAAAAATCTCGTAGTCGTCGTTCGTCTGAAAAAATCTCGTAGATTTTTTCTGACGAAAAAAATAATTATCTTCTTTATGTAGTTTAGCAGGAAAATTAGAAGAAATTGTCACTAATGTTTTTTTTATTTACCTTTTTATTGCTTATAGCCTTTATAATGACCGACTGTCATAGAATTACTGGCTCCCAAAAAACCAAGACCAAGCTATGTTGGGTCGTGATGACATGGGCATAAATGGCAATCTGGTGTTTATATTGTATATTGGTACCTGGTCTCTATACATGACTTTATTAATTGTAAAGCGTTACCTCTAATACCAAAATATGTTTTAAGCTCTGCAGTAGAGTGGTATGTCTTACATAATCAAATGCTTGGGTTATGTCGCAAAATATGTTGCATACTGGTGTATTTTTAACCGACTTCAAAAAAGGCGGAGTTTCTCAATTCGTCTGTATTTTTTTTGTTTGTTACCTCAGGTTTCAACTAGGTGAACCGATTTTATTTGAAAGCTGATAATTGTCGTGTAGTCAAATTTAAATTTCATCAAAATCGGTCAAGCCCTTTTAGAGTTAAACTGGTTGCAGAGTAACTGCACTCTAACTGAAAAATATTTTCCTATCTTGATGATGTAGTCGTTGACAGTGAATGACAATCGATCCCGTGAGGAGCAATTGTCACTAAAAAGAGTAAAAAATTGTTTTTATCTAAAATTGGATCCGACTTCTACACTCAAAAGTGTGAAAAAACTTGTCGAAGTCGGTACCATGCGCACAATATTGTGATAATAGGTACTTTTGATCTATCATTATACCGACTTCAACAAGTTTTTTCACACTTTTAAGTGTAGAAGTCGTTTCTACTTTTAGGTAAACAAATTTTTTTATCAACTTTTGTGATGACACCTTGGAAAAAATCATAAATTATAATATTTGCTTAACACGCGATAGTGCTTGTAATATTTACAAATTACTGGTACATATCAATATATGACTCAATAGTCTAGCGGATACACTGTAAAATGTGATATGTCAACATTTGTTCAATCTCTCATATATTTACTATTGTAAATATATGACAGATTTTATGGAGGTGCAAAATATATGCTAGTGAACTGTTGATTTAGATTCATATAAATAAAGACTGATTACCTAATCAATTGTTTTTGTTTAATATTAATGCAAATAATTACTTAAGGGGATGGCTGGCCTTTTTGTCCAGTTAAATGGTTAAGGGGATTTTTGGACTTATTGTCCAATTATCCCCTTCGAACACTCAAAGACGAATCGCAGGGGATTTCTGGACAAAAAGTCCAGAAATCCCCTTCGCAGGGGATTTGCTAAGGGGATTTCTGGAATAAGCCCTTTTTTTGATAGTAGCATGGGTATTATCAAAGAAAAGTAAGTCGTAATAAAAGTACGTTAGGTATTTGTCTAAATTTAGTAGGGGCCGAGCTGAAAACGGCTGGCTGATGCGCCCGCATTTGCCAGCCGGGCGAGATGAACTTGTAATATGGTGTGTGATTTCTACTTGTACCCTCAAGTAGAAATCGCCACGCAGTTAAACGGTATGTTCCAGAAAATAATAAAAATATTAGTTAAAACTATTAATTCTTGGTAAGCAGATTATTCAAAACATAACAAATAATGAAATATAGATGTTCTTATTAGGTGGGTAGACCATAGAAAGTCACCCTATTATTAGTTCATTTTTATCATCTATTATTTTTTTTTATTCCTGATAGGTTAGCCTTTGATCACTATCTTACCTGATGCTAAGTGATGATGTGTCCAAAGATGTTGTTCAGGCTAACCTAGGAGTACTGGC
This sequence comes from Plagodis pulveraria, assembly GCA_963890685.1. NCBI lineage: Eukaryota > Metazoa > Arthropoda > Insecta > Lepidoptera > Geometridae > Plagodis > Plagodis pulveraria. Next base: position 18,132,897 of record OY982958.1, on the reverse strand, counting down.
TCTCAAGGACAGCTGCCGGAACATACCATTAGGTGCTTGGCGACAGATTTTCTACTTGAGAGTGGTAGCTAGCCAGGCGGGCATTCGCAAATTGCCCTACCACCATGCTACAACGACTGCCATCCTTAGACAACAACCGGGACCGACGGCTTAACGTGCCCTCCGAAGCACGAAAGCACTCAGTAGTAATGTCACTAGCGGTCACTCATCCAAGTCATGACCGCGTTACGCATAGTAATGCGTAACGCGGTCATGATTTTCATTTTTTTTTATATTTAACAGTAGTTAAATATAAAAAAAAAAACAAAACATCCACAGTAAGGCTATTCAATATTTATTAAATAAGGTTTAAACAAAGCTCTTCCGACTGGCCTTACAAGAAACTGCGCTCCAAACAAGACCATTTTGATAAATCAGTATTTAATTACAATTGAAACTAACGTTATGAAAAAATTCGTGATTTTATAAAAACTACATCTCATAATATTTTATACTAGAAAACAACTCCAATAACATTTTCACATTATATTGTTTCAGTTAACAACACTAGAAAATGACAGTAATGCAGTATTATTATATGTTCTAAGGTAATGCTAAGAATCGATGACACCAAAAAGTTTTACAAATACTTTGTTTATTATAATATCGATATCAGATAACATGATAGTTTGTGGGTTTGGTGGATAGATCTGATCTATAATAATATAAAAATAAGACAATACAATCTGCGCATATGCTTAGAATGTACGTGAATATATATAAAACACGTACTATTTAATTATACGATATTAACCGCGTTTTTTAACTATTGGCATTATCTACAAACGGCGTTTCCTTATATGGCTAACCTACCTTACTTCAAAAATGGAAGAGTACGTTCATCAGTTTAATTGGCTTTGGCCGATGTAACAGTACATTCATAAGGTTAATGGCTTTGGCCTATTGAACTTATGAAGTAATTATTGAAAGTATTGAAATATTATCATAATTAAACGAAAATACTGCTTCTAAGACTTCTGAGGTAAGACTTACCTACTTCGAATAAAAAAAACACATCAAATAAAATAATATATCTCACAATAATAAAAAAATAAACTGCTTGTTACTCACCTCGAATACAATTACGAACTAGCAATTACATGTTATCAATTCACAATTTATTGCAAATTTTATGTGACATACCTGAGTAGTAGAGTACCTACATATTTATTACATATATTATAATTGAGATCAAGATGCGGTAGATAATTTTATAGTCTAGACTCATAAAGATATCGTTATTAATATATACTATATATAAACTTATTAAATGTTTATGGCCCAGAAGCAATGACTACCATATGGCCTGCTGCAAAGACGGACAGTGTTTCGAGGCTCACTACGGTCTTGAGCTTTACCGTGGTAGAGAATTTTGCAAAAGTGCGTCTAGATAGCTACTTCCCTCAAAATTAAAAATCTTACACCAAGCACCGGAGTATTTCGGAAGCTATCATCGAGGTAACCAGTATATGATGGTCGAAATAGTATAGTATATTTACTATTACAACCATCATTTATTATCAGATGAGATTGTAGTTAAAGTCAAGCCATTGCTCCAGCCCCTCTCCCAGTCCCTGCTCCAGGGAACCGTGTTGAATTTCGGGATTAAAAGTATATACTGTCCACCTCGTAGTATGAACTGAAATCATGCTAAGTTTCATGTAAATTCATTCAGTAGTTTTGGCGTGATGACTGGCCAAGATACAGACGGACAGACAAAAATAAAAAAATACAGTTTTGGTGTCAGTATTATTTACAGAATACTCTCAATTATTTTTTTCAAAATATCTTCTAAGTATATAATTGGACCTGTTCCAGTTTAATTGTAAGTATAGATGTACAGTCGCCTGCAATTAGAAGTATACACATTGTAATTTTCAAAATAGTGGCAAAGAGTTATGTTTTTCTCTATATAATCAGAAGTATCTTAATCAAAGAAAAAGTTGGATATTTTTACTCATGTTAATGTTAACTTTGATTATTAATAACTTAGCGACATCACATTATTTTGAAAATTACGAAGTGAATACTTCTTATTGCATGCAACTGTACGTGTGGTCGCCTGCATCTTAGAAATAATGCAGGATTAATTTATCTATGCCTGCATTAGATATGTATATGTTACAGCCAAAGTAACAAATCTGGATATTATATATACTGTCTAGCCATTATATATAATGTCTACTTAATTTAGATAAAGTGATAATTGACACAAAATTTTGATATTATTCATGAGACTCATATTTCTATTGGTCACGGAGGGCGCACCAGAATGGTTAAAGAGCTTAAAAATAAATATAAGAATAGTAGTAATTTATGTGGCGCATCGCCGGCCGCTGCCGCGGCACGCTCGCTTCGCTCGCTCGGCTCGCGCGTTGTTGTAGTCACAAGTAACCTAACGCTCCTCCTCGCTTCGCTCGTCGTCGCACCTAAATATGACTTTGCCCTAGACTAAATGATATTTAACCCCTTTTTATAACTTTTACCAATATGTGTCGTGAATTATTAATAATTACTACTAAAAGTAATACATTTCGATCGTTTATTCACATTTACCAAAACAATTGTGTGGCAATTATCACTTTATCTAAATTGAGTAGACATTATATACAATGGCTAGACAGTATATATAATATCCAGATTTATTACTTTGGCTGTGACATATACATTCCATTACTATTGATAAACTTCATGTAAAACAAAATTTTAACACTAACTTATTATTAAAAACTATAGTCGGAGCTATCTGACTTATTCACGTGAGTTATCCCTTATTATTTACTAAAAATATTATTAAAGGTTTTTCAATAGGGACGCGCGAACTTTGACAGCGCTAAGCGGCCATCTTGGTAAAGCGATAGCTGTCAAATTTGGCATGAACACATTTTTAGTAGTGACATTTCACCACGGAACGCTACACGCTTCAACAACGCGTAGAAATTGTTAAAACTTATTATTAATATCAGTGCTCTATTCGCCTAACGTTGCGAGCCGCGCTCAGTTTCTGGCGACCGATATCGGACGATGATAAAAAAAAATATGGCCTAGGTTAGATGGTATGAATCTCACAAACATGTGGTTCGAACAGGACGGCGCCACTTGTCATATAATAATAATAATAATAATAATCTTTATTTGTCTCCAAAACATGAGTTAATGGTTACAGTTATCGTTTGTAGGTATAAGAATATAATAAATTATAGCATAGTTCCCTGAACCTCACACTAGGATAACCTGTGTCGTGAAGTTCAGTCTCTTCCTTGTGAACATGGCATGATAAGAAACATGTTAATTTGTTTACCTATATTATAATAAAATATATATGTATACAGACAGTAATATGATGCTGCGAACAGTAAACTCTAGCAAAATTTAGACTAATACTAAGTATGCAAGTATGTAGGTGATACCAATATCCTTTCCAGTTTTTTTTTTGTTGTTATGTGTAAGGGTGTAAGTATGAGCATGTGTATATAAAAGTACTGTGTAAAAATCAACGATAGAATAAATTATGGGAATAGTGTCGTGTGTGATATGTGCAAGTATGAAGAATATTAGGTAATTTATATTGTACATATTGATGGGATGAAAGTAGTTAAGTAGTTAAGGGACCTGTTCTCCACTCACCTACTCGTGCAAATAAATGCATCCTTAAGCCGAGACCGATCGTTAGATGCAGTCATTGACAAATGTTCCATACATTAATAAGCTGATCGAAACTCTGAGACGCATCTACCAACACGAGCCCGAGACAGGACTCAATAAGCTACAATAGCCCTGATGACTGATGACAGTTATTTGACCAATGTACTCCGAAAGCAGTAGGGCCTAGAGTAAAGTAGCAAATGAATCCAGTATGGAAGAACAGGCCCCGCAGTGTTAAGTATTGGGTTTAACAAACATTTCCGTCACAACGTAGTCAGACCGTAGCAACCATGATGCAACCTTCTTTTTGCAAACAAAACGCGATGTCTGATATATACCTATAATTGTGTCTAGTTGCTCGTAGATCCGTGGTCCTTTGTAAGGAAAAGATCGTTTCGCTACATCAGTTTTGGCTTTAGATTTGAGCCAAGTGTTACGACGTGAAGATCGTTGAGAATGGATTATATATTTATGTGCTAATTTATGGTATCGCAATGTGACAGCCAAAATATATAGTTGTCGTACTCTAAGATACTGAGTGTCTTCGTATAGACGATCTGTTGAGTATCTGTACGGTTTTTTGTAGGCCACTTTGAGAAGACTTCTTTGAGCTCTTTCAATCTTCAGAAATAGTGTCTTGGTTGCAGATCCCCAGCAAACTATACAATAATTAAGTATAGACTGGCATAGAGCTTGGTATACAATTTTTAGCGTATGGGGATCGGCAACTGAAGCTAATCGTTTGAATATATATGTCATTTTGCGAAGCCGTCCGCACATGGCAAGAATTTGGCCCTCCCATGATAACCTCTGATCAATCAAAATACCAAGGTACTTCACTGATTCTACTCGTTCTAGACATGGACATGAACATATGGTAGATGAAATTGATCCACAGGAGTGAATCTTTAAGTTGATTGATTCTGGTTCCGTCCGCTGGGAGATTCGGAAGGCCACGTATTTTGTTTTGCTTGCATTAAGTGTAAGCAGGTTGTTTTGCATCCAGTGCGCTACCTGTGATAATCCTAAGTGCGCCGCATTTATGACCGCTGGCCAGTCGTTACCACGGAATATGAGAGCAGTATCGTCGGCAAATGTATATATTTCAGCTTGATTGATCTCAAGTTGGCAGAAGTCATTAATGTAGGTCAGAAAAAGGGTAGGCCCGAGAACGCTTCCTTGAGGGATGCCAAAAGTGACTAATTTATAGTCACTATACTGGTCCAAAATGCGAGTTCTTTGCATTCTTCGGCTTAAGTAAGAACGGAACCAGGTAAGTGCAATTCCTCGAACTCCTAGCCGCTCGAGCTTCTTTATCAGGATTGGCCAAGACACTGTATCGAATGCCTTGGCCAAATCTAGGAACACACCTACACACCTCTGGCCTGTGTCCAAAACTTCTGATACATGGTTCACTAGAGCCACAGCAGCATCTTCAGTCGATTTATTAGTCCTGAATCCAAATTGCTTAGAGGACAATATCTCATTTTTTTCAAAATAACTCAGTAGGCGCTTATTGACTACTTTTTCCAATATTTTGGATAGTGAAGGCAATAAAGATATTGGACGGAAATTTGATACCGATGAAGAGTCACCAGATTTAAACACAGGGCAGATGTATGCAACTTTAAGACAATCAGGGACCACTCCGGATAACATACTTAAGTTACAGATATGTGCAATAGGCGAAGCTAGGATGTGGCTAGAATGTTTAAGAACCGCGTTGCTTATTTGGTCACAGCCTGGAGCAGAAGTTAATTTAAGCCCTGAAATGATATTGCTGATTTCCGCCTCATCTGTAGGCGTCAGGAAGAGAGAATCTTTGGGTGACTGATTAAAAGTTATAGAGTTAGCTAACTCAGCCTCGGTTTTTTGTATGTGTTTTAGAGTTTTGTTAGCAAGGTCAGAACCCACAGAAGAGAAGTAGCTATTAACAAAATTCAAAGAGCTAGCTGAATCGGGTTTCAGTTTCAGAAGATTAATAGAGTTTGTTTTAGAAGGGTGTATATGACAAATGCTCTTAACCGTCATCCAAAGCTTTCGGCTATTATTTTTGTTGTTAGCTATAAGATTTGCATCATGTTTATTTTTATGTTTATTGAGCAAGGATTGGCATTGATTCCGATACGTCCTGTACTTTTGTTTAAGTGTATGGTTATTGTTATTTTTCTTTAATTGTAAATGCAGAGAGTCGCGTCGTCGGATAGAGTTTAGTAGTCCTTTTGTCATCCACGGTTTCTTTATAACTTCAGAGCTGCTAAGTTTCTTATGCGTGGTATTTATCTTGACAGCGACGGAAACCTTGTCTATCAAAATTTTAGTAGCAACAGTCACATCAGTTTCTTCATAAAAACCATACCAATTAACACACTCAAGGTAAGTCGTAACATCAAGATAATTAGTTTTAGTTATAACTCTTGACGGCGGGGGATTCTTCGAGATAGCATTATCTATACATATCAGGACTGTATCGTGGTCAGTAATATCAGAGTCACATACTACAACACGGCTCTTGTTTTTTGATCTAATCATGGCGTGGTCCAGACAATTTGGGCCACGTAACATATAGCACGTGATACATTAAATTAATTGGATGAGATTTTGGAAGGCTTCGTCATCTCGCGTGGTGTCGACATCATCTGGCCACTAAAATCGTGTGACTTATCACCTCACGACTACTTTCTGTGGCGTTACGTGACGTTTCTAGTCTATGCAAACAAACCACAGTCAAATGCCGCCCTGAAGGCCAACATAACTCGCGCTCTTCGTGAAATTGAGCCCCATTTATGCGAAAATGTCATGCAAAATTGATCCACCAGGATACACCACCTACAGTGGAGTCGCGGCGGTCATTTGGCTGAAATTATATTCCATACATTATGTCAGCGAATATCCTTTAAAAAAAATTGTAGCAATATCACTTAAACAGGTGTTTTTATATTATTTTTAAGGCAGAGCGCTCTTAATGAAAAACTCTTAGATCAAGGGTGTAGTAATTAAAATTATTATTTCACTGGACCATCAAAGGTAGACAGGAAAACGCCTTAATTAAAAGATGAATGTAAAATGAATAGTTATTAATAAGTTGGCATCGTCAGGACCACTATGTCCTAGTTATTAATTAAATTCTATTGTTATCATTATCGCCGATGCCAATGGGTTAAACCCCATCCTACTTTATTTATTCGTAGCCCCATCCACATATGCTCTGACAAACTAAGATAATCCCGCACATGACTTAAAAAAAATTCCTATCGTATATTTGTGATTTTGTAAGATAATTGCTTTGAGATTTTATGGAGCCCAAAATTTTCGTCACGGCCGGCTTCTTTTGTTTTAACAGAGTTTAGTACGTAGTCTGATTGATGGCAGGATGCAAGCTTAAAGTTTTGTTCGGGATCAGATTATGTCACACTCACATCAAAAATCTATTTTGGTGCGAGCTTTTGAACACTTAAACCATCTTGTTTTGTCCTGGAGAGGTTAAAATATTAGTATCAAAATCTTAGTCCGGTTAATAACATCGCTATAATATATTAATACCAAGTATGGATCTTTTCTTCTGATTTAGGTGAACATTTGAATAGTACTTATACCTTATGATAACTATTACTTACATCAGAGTATTTCCACTTTATATCGAAAATAATCATTTGTGATCATTTTAACCGATTTGCAAACCGAATTATACACACAACAGTTTGCAATGGAGGTTAAAATAAACATCTTATATCACAAAAGATGAAACTGATAGTTTATCAGTTTATCAAGCATGTTCAACAGGTAGATTGACATCAAGGTTTTGGACGGTTGAATGGACCGATACCTTTAATTCAATAACTTCAATATCTCAAATCTATACATATTTACTATATATCATAAAATGTATTACTCACATACATTTTATGATATATAGTAAATATTTATAGATTCATATAGTTTTATTGTTGAAAAATTTATCCAAATTGTCATAAAACAATTAAGTTTTAGTATACAGTTCATTGTGTGAGATAGTAGATAGCGATCAAACACGAACCGGATATGTTACTGAAGCATATTTTAGGGTTCTTTAGTAGGAATACCCATCCACCGGTAAATAAGGAGCCCTATTTGTCAAGCTATTTCAGAAAGTATGAGGACGATAACGCTGAAAAGATAAAATAGCACCTGATGGTAAGTGATGATGTGGTCGAAGATGTTGTTCAGGCTAACCTAGAATTACTGGCTTTCAAGGACAGCTGCCGGAACACACCGTTTGGTGCTTGGCAAATTTTCTAATTGAGGGTGGTAGCCAGGCGGGCGTTCTCAAAATGCCCTACCATCATGCGAAATTGTCTGTTGAATTGCTAGTCCTCAACTAGAATTGTTTTTAAATAGATACTGATATTATCATAAATTCTTTTCTTGAAGATGTAGCCTAGAGTTATTATACTGACCTCTGTAACCCGACACGCACTTACGCAGTTGTTATTGGTATTGGTTTCTGGCACTCGTTTAAAGTAAATTATTATAAACTAGCGGCCCGCCCCGGCTTTGCACGGGTATTTAACAAAAATTATAAATTGAAAACATAAAAAGTAGTTATTGTGACATAACTGTAATAGTTAGACATATAGTATAATGGACTTTTATGTAGATAATGATATATTCTATAAAATTGTAGTACATCACTTTGCTCTGTTGTCAACAATTTCCGCGATATAACGATTTTGTTTGGTGTTTTTTTCACACTTTGGGTTACATTATCGAAGTTTTCATACGGATTCCTAAGTTTTGAAAATATTATATAGCCTATGTTCATCAAGAATAGTGTAGGATTCTAATGGTGAAAGAATTTTTCAAATCGGTGCAATAGTTTTTAAGTTTATTTGTTGCATACAAAAATACAAATCTTTTCTCTTTATACTATTATTATAGTAACATAGTAGATATAGATTAACATTTCGTGTCAGATATAATAATATAAAACAGGATAATCAATAACTAGATCTCTTTCTGCAGTATCGCGACAATTAGACCGTCATCCATTCAGAATCGATTAGATTTTGGTAACTGATATGGGAAATGACACTAAAAGCCAATAAACTTAAAATCTGATTTTGATTCGAGACTATAAATTCCAAATTATGCTCATAAAAATAACTTACTAACATATTGCGCCTACTTGTTTATTTATATGTGTATAATTTAATAGCTGCTCACGCACCTCTAGTTATCAGATGCGATAAAGATATCGTTTTTACTACATACTCATAATTTAAATGATTATAATCCTAACAAAAACTCGTTTGATCAGACATCAGAAAATCCGTTGACATTAAAGTCCGGCCGCCGAGAGAATGCGTTTGATAGTACGCGTTTTTGTTGTCGTTGTGGCTTGTAAATGGAGGAAAATGTATATGAACAAATAGTTTTGAACATTTAAATGTCTGACTGATACAGTATTATGTAATCAGACTGTCTATGTTACTTTGGGGAAAACAATATTAATAAAATTATGAACTGTCAAACGCATTCTCTCACCGGCCGCACTTTAGGTGTTCTTTTTTAACCAACATAATTTTCACAAATCGTTATGTAATGTTGTTATTAAAAAATACGAATATATATGTATTAATGTAAATATAACGAACATAATTATTTTTATCCCTTTGCGGTAATATATATCTACACAAATGTTATAAAGAGGAGAGATTAGTATTTTTGTATGCAACTAATAAACTTAAAAACTGTTGGAATGATTTGGATGAAATTTGGTATGGGAATAGTTTGAGACCCGGAAAAGAGGTTGCGCGATAACCGACATACGCGTGGTCGGAGCCGCGGCCGGCCAGTTATTTAATATAATTTAAAGGATATAATTACCTACGTATGACAACTTGACACATTCATGAATTAAAAGTTAAACAAAATAATTAGGAAAGAGTTTTTATATCGCGAAAGTTAGGAAAGTCATATACTTAAACGGATATCAACAGGAAGATACGGACACGAGAGTGTATTTTGAAAATCAAGTCAAAAATGAAATTCCTCACTTTCATTACCATCATGTATGTGTCGATAAAGAGGCAACTGGCGGTACTTAGAGGAGTATCAGTGCTAACATTAATGTATAGCAGTGAAAATTGGGTATGACGGAAGAAAGATTATAGTATAATAAAGGTGGTCCATATGAGAGCTTTGAGATGAATATGTGGTGTGACTTTAAAAAACAAGGTGAGGAACAGCGTGTTAGGAAAATGTGGAGTGAATCGGAATACTCACTGTATTACGATTCACTCCATTAGTTGACGAATTAATGCTGAGATGGTTTGAACATCTAGAAAGAATGGACCAAAAGAGATTGGCAAAACGAATATACACGACGAATGTGAAAATAACAATAGAAGGGGAAGACCTCGGCAAACATATTGTAAAACAGTTTGAAGACGTTCAGGAAAAAAGGCCGGTCGTAACAAAATGGCGTGTATAGAGAATTTGAAGAAAATGAAGGATGCGACAGTTCTGTCAAGGTCGTAGCGAGTGGAAATCCATGGACTCTACTTACTCCTACGGGAAGCAGGCGTCTTCCTACGTTGCGTATGTATTATTTCTAAATCGTACGTAGGATACATAAAAGGAAATAATCGACATGGCTGTCTATAACAATTAAATATTTCAAATTCTCATTTAATATACATGAGAACCCGCTGAGTTTAAAATTGTATGAAATAAAACAACATTTACACATCTTCATGGTCGTATTCATTGCACTTATTATCAGGTACATTTGCCACTCTCTTCAAAATCTCGTAATAAAAGTTGATTCCGTCTAAAAAAGTCTCTACGTTGAGATATTCATCTTTTGCGTGTATTTTGGACGTGGTGTGGAGTTTTGGAGCAAAACCCACAGCTGGGATGCCCAGATTGCGCAGTGGCAGCATGTCGGTAGTCGCGGGGCATACCAGTGTCACTATATCGAAGCCCCTGCAAATAAATAAACAACAAACACAGTAAGTAGGTATCTGTAATTGTATTGGAGTGCCGGACAAGAATTGCACCCATTCCACTTGCTTCAGAGCCCTTAAAACTTAAACACGTGTGTTTGCACACTGCAGCTTTGTAGCATAATATCTGTCACTGCAGTGGTACCCACTATAAAGGATAACTTGGCAGCACTCGGACATTATACTTTTAAAATTCCTCAAATACCTCATCAGACAATTCGTCAAGACGCCGTCTTTGCGCCGGATCCGTAGGTGAGTAGTTTAGTTTAATATGTATTCTGTGCTTTGTCCAACCATGCTATAGACACTACAACAAATTAATTGTTGTGATCAGTTGGATTTTTGTCCGGACCCCACGAAAAAATTTAAAAATAATAATTATAATTAAGTTGGCCAACCATACTATAATCAAATTAATTTATCAGCGTCGTCTGTCGTTTGGCCAACAAATCCTATGATTAATTATGTAATACCTATGGTTAGAAAAGAGTAGGCTCTTACCACTTCCCCTCAGCCGCCTATAGATTAAGGCTGACACAATGCGTCTTCACATCAGTATGAGTTTCCCTAAGGGTGAAGAATGCAATGTAGGGTAGGAAAAAATATATAAAAACATGTTTCATTTAGTTATAGAATGATATTAGAATATCATTCCACAATAGTACCATAGCTCCATAGTAAAACCGTAGGTTTTCTGGTGGCTTGTAGGAGATTCAAATGACTACCCTAGTCTGAATACGCAGGTTTGTACATGTCCCTAAGTTTTATAGGTACCTACGTCACGTGCTTATACAAATAAGTATGTAGTTATACATACATACGATTTTTATAATAATTATTTTCCAACGTAAATAATTACATTTTCTGTAAATAAATTAACATCCACAGTGGCAGCAGTAAATTGGTAAAGCGGTGTGGGAAGAGGGTATTTATGTGTAGCAAGGTTATCGTGGTATCACAAGATTCACTAATAATACGTAAAATACTAGTAAGTCAGTTCGACAGCTGTCAAATATAAGACCTTTTTTAGCGTAGATTGTTACGATTTTTTTTATCTTTTTTTATGCTTGATAGATTATGATGATAGATATGCCTTTGACCACTATCAGCCTTTATTTTCGCCTTCCTATTGTACTTGCAGTTTCGTAAGGAAGTATTGAAAATCCTCTTTAAAGTCGCATCAGTCATGGTTTTCAAAATCAAAGGAATTTTGGCCCTACTTTGAGGCATAATCGGGCATTGGTTGCAGAAGGGGGTTTTGGGAATAACCCATCAAGGCAATGTTGTGAAACTCACATGTCGTTAACAGCATGCTGCATAGCCAGCCAGTAAGGGTTGGTATTGTCGAGATTGGTTTTTTCAGCGATGTCCTCGCGCCGAATGTAATGTAGCTTTGTGTCATTTCCTGCTTCGTCCATCCAAGACTTTATCTGAAATTAAGCGAAACATTTCTTACTTGTAGGGGAGTTACCATTAATGAGACTATCGAATTACTTAGCATTCCATGGACTAATATTATCGATACACCAGCTTTTTGTTTGCTACTTTTTTCTCTGTAAAGCATTAGGTACTTAATATAGTGGGCAATAATCGAATAAATACAAATAAATAGAAATAGGTAAACATATAAATACCTAACGTACGCTCCTTGGTCGTTGACAGTAATAATTGCTATAGGAGCGGGGAGGGGTCCGACGGAGGGGCGCGTCCCGCATTCATACATTTTTGTATGAGTAAAGAGGTAAAAAGTAATAAAGAAACGCAAATCACCTGTGTCTCAACACTTGCATGGACCCTTCCATCGTAGGTGTTTTGCAAATGCCCGCCTGAGTAGCGACCACTCTCAAGTAGAAAATCGGTCGCCAAGCACCTAACGGTGTGTTCCGGCAACAGTCTTTGCGAGCCAGCAATTCTAGGTTAAGCCTGTTAACACCTTCGATCACATGACCACTTACCATCAGGTGAGAATTTGGTCAAGGGCTTAGCTATCAGCAATAAAAAAACATCAGTTTACGGAATATAACTATGATTTTTTGATTTTGTGACCCATTCCCCTATCACCGTGCGCAGTGAATATTTATTCAATTTTAAGCTATGCAGGGGCAGATGCGCGATGTTTACAGCTCCGAGAGCCACTAGTATACTCTAGTAGTTGTACAGTACCCGATTTAAGATGTGGGTATCCTCTTAATTGATAGTATTAAATTATGATACGAGTGCGAAAGTTTAATTATTCTAATCGATGCTACGATATTGTAAGCCCGGGCTGTACATCAGGGTACCCAAGGCTGTTATAAACATCAAAGATCAAGCCGAAATTAAAATAATTTGTAGCATGACAGTCACACGAGTATATTCAGTGCACTTGTGAGTAAAATTTACAATAAATGAATAAATGAAATGAAATGATAATATTTATTCAACACATATTTAAAGATAAAATATAAATGTGTACGCAGTACAAAATAACATTAGAGATTTTACTAAATAAATCGTACATAGAAATGGTGTTGAAAGAGCTTCAGCTCAGCATTGTGCCAATTGGGTAACTAATCAGCGCTGGTTTTCAGCCGCGACCCGAAAGACGAAAAGACACCCAAAAAACAATGGGTAATTTTTTTTATAAGTAACTAGGTTAAGAGATATATGTTAACATTTTAGCAAGAAAAAAAAGAAACTGTTTCTAAAGATAACTAAATAGATACCATATATTATACTAGACATTATAATAAAACTTACACAACATATCATAATTGAATATATATCCAGTAAAAATGCTGCTGAAGGTAATTTCTGCCAAACCTCCTTACCAGCGTTACGTAAGCCGGATGAGTCTCTGGCCCACAATGCTAAAGAGAAAGCTGACCTTTTAAGTACTCTCTTTGCCTCCAACTCGACCCTCGACGATAGGGACGCAACACCTCCGGTAATTCACGGATGTGGGAGTTCCATGCCAGATGTACGTTTCTCGCAGAGAGCGGTACGGAAGGAACTCTTATCCCTTGATGTGCGAAAGTCGAGCGGGCCCGATTCCATCCCGGCTATTGTCCTCAAATCAGGTGCTCCTGAGCTGACTCCGGTGTTAACGCGCCTTTTCCTGCTCTCCTACTCCAAAGGATGCGTACCGTCTTCGTGGAAGGTTGCTCTCGTTCACCCCATTCCCAAGAAGGGTGACCGTACAGACCCATCCAACTACAGGCCTATAGCAATTACCTCTCTACTCTGTAAGGTGATGGAGCGAGTAGTTAACAACCAGCTCCTAGGTTACTTAGAGGATCACCAACTGATCAGCGACCGTCAATTCGGTTTCCGTCGAGGCAGATCGGCTGGTGATCTTCTGGTCTACCTCACTCACCGTTGGGCTGACGCAGTCGAGAGTAGAGGGGAAGCTTTAGCTGTCAGCTTGGATATTGCTAAGGCCTTTGATCGGGTCTGGCACAGGGCACTTCTTTCGAAGTTACCATCTTACGGTCTTTCCGAAGGGTTCTGCACTTGGGTCGCCAGCTTCTTATCTGGACGGAGCATTCGTGTCGTTGTCGACGGAGCTTGCTCCGATCCCATGCCGATAAATGCTGGCGTCCCTCAGGGATCAGTGTTATCGCCTACGCTATTTATTCTGCATATCAATGATATGTTACAAATCTGTAACATGCATTGCTATGCGGATGATAGCGCGGGCGATGCGCAATATTCTGGCCGTGCTTATGCCCCTCGCGTCGAAGTAGAAGGAAGCAGAACTGGTCTTGTGTCTGAAGTTGAGGGTTCATTGGAACTCGTCTCACATTGGGGACAGCAGAACCTTGTCCAATTCAACCCCAAAAAAACTCAGACATGCGTTTTCACCGCGAAAAAGACACCCTTCATCATCGATCGGCAATTTCAGGGTGTTCCCCTAGAAATCGCAGAGAGTATTGGAGTTCTTGGCGTCGACATTTCCAAAGATGTCCAGTTCCGCTGTCACATCGCGAGTAAGGCTGGATTGGCTTCCAAGAAACGTGGTGTGCTTAATAAGGCAAAGCGGTACTTCACGTCGAGCCAGCGACTTCTGCTTTATAAAGCACAAGTTCGCCCTCACATGGAGTACTGCTCTCACCCCCGGAATAGTGCACCAAAGTACCAACTCCAGTCTCTCGATGCTATTCAGCGTCGAGCGGTCCGAATTGTCGACGACCCCGAGCTTTCTGACCACCTTGAGCCTCTGAGCCTCCGTAGAGACATCGGTTCGCTCTGTATATTATACAGGCTCTATAACGGGGAATGCTCTCAAGAGCTGTTTGATCTTATACCGGCATCGTGATTTTATCATCGTACCTCTCGTCACCGGTTGAAAGCTCATCCACACATAATCGAGTCTTGGAAGTCTCACACAGCTCGATTTATGCGTTCCTTCTTACCGCATACCTGCAAAATGTGGAATGATCTTCCATGTAACGTTTTTCCGCAGAGCTACAGTATGGATTCCTTCAAAAAGGGTGTTAAAAGAGTACTACAGGGTCGGCAACGCATTGGTGGCGCCCCTGGAGTTGCAATGTCCATAGGCGACGGTAACCGCTTACCATCAGGTGGGCCGTCTGCTTGTTTGCCACTCCATTACATTAAAAAAAAAATTAAAAAAAAAATAAAAAATAAAAAACACTCAATAAATACATATTCATTATATACAAACACACATTCTTATCTGTCAGTAGGGTAAAATATGTACGCTTCTGATTTACCAGTTTTTATTTATCATTTAAGTTACCGCTAAATGTAGAAATATGAATTCCCGTATAAAACGATGTTTTCGATTATATTTGAAAATATTTTTTAAATTGACGGAAAACTGACAAATTAGAAGCATAGATACTAGACTCAAAGACATGCATGCAAAATTTTACCGAGTTTGAAGCCTTGGTATTTAAAATTTGGCAAAACTATATTTGTATGGTAAGCGCTTCGAAGACACAGCCTTAAGGTGCGATGGAAACTCACGTCTGTGGTGGGTAATTTATAGTTAATACAGTTTTATCGTGATTATAGCTAAATTTGGTAAGTTCTACATGATTATGGTATTTTGGATTTTCAAATATCTTAAAAAGTTGTTAGAAAACCAATGAACATGATTCTCTAAATTACCCGTAATGTAATTAATACAACTAGTAAAAGACAATGCCTACTCCGAGCCAAGAGCGCCCACCGCGGCTACACTGGAACGCCCCGCGCTCCCTTTGAAATCTTTGAATAGAGTTTTGAAAATTTACATTCGAGCATAGTAATAAAAAATATAAAAATTTTACCTTCAAATAAAATTTGTATTATGCTTCCAATGACGTCCGAAGTCCATTATGAGAGAGTACATCGTTTCCTTTGCCTCGCATGGTCGCTAGATGTCGCTACTTCCGCTTCCTAGACGCGCCTGCAGCGCCCCCTATCATTTCCGGGCTGCAACTAAACTACCTACCCAACACAAGCCGCCATCTTCGACATTGTTCCGCTCATAATGCCATAGCACCAGGAAGACATTACTGGGACTTCGGACGTCATTGGAAGCATAATACAAATTTTATTTGAAGGTAAAATTTTTATATTATGCGTTCCGTTTGACGTCCGAAGTCCATTATGAGAGAGTGTTTGTTATCTCCTGGTGGCTTGTATCTTTGGTAATATTAAATTAAAACGCAACAATGTGATTGAACGTAATATAATGTAAACTTAATTGCATATTGACTAAAGTTCCAGCTATAAATGACCATGTATTGTCCTATAAGTATTATGAATCAGGCTGAAAATACTGTAATAGAGATTCTTCAGACGTTATTTCTCTATTAGAGTTTAAAACTTTTTGAAAGTACATTGGTGTTGCCAATTGGCTTTAGATAGTCATTAATATGGTAATTTTTTACCCAGTTTGAAGATAAAACCGCTGATCTACAAATACCAACTGACGCATGAATACCAGCCTCAGCCAGAAGCTTCTTTATTCAACCACCAATCATCGGTGCAGTAGCTGGCCTAGTAGGGCTTCTAGTTGCTAAGAATATATTAGTTATATTTCCCAGGGTTTCTTGTGTCATATTTATTAGAGTGCGAGTAACCAATATACTGCATCGATGCTTTTATCCGGTGCGGATAAAAAGGTCCAACTGGGTTGTTGATATGAGGATGAGTCAGTTCTCGACCCAAAAACTGGGTGCAAGGTAATAGAATCCATGTTATCTATAAAATGTTGACTGTAAGTATCAAAAGAGTAAAATTGTTTACTCAACAACCTGAAGATAATAATCAAATAGTTGCAGTATGTTTGGATACTTAATACAAACTATTCAAATTTATATTGTACTTTTTTAACGACCTAATCAAAATAACAATGGCTTTCAGTGTGAGTTTTACGATTGGATTTGCAGAAATTTACTAACAGATATCGTTTCACAAACGGATGAAATATCCGATTTATGAACGAGAATTGATCGGCAAGAGAGACCATCAGTTAAAATAGGTAACCGAGATACCTAGCTACATTTGCTGGTTCTGGTATACGAAAGTTAATGCTATTTTCTTGGCAAAATCTAACCCTAACCAACTCCTAACTCAAAATGGGGGCATAAGTTTTTATTGTAGACTGTCTCCAACATGATGACAATAACTATTTCTCCTCCTGTGTCCAATCCCACCCGAACTAAGCCAGGCTTCTAGGTGTAACTTGCCGACTTGAACCGGTGATAGCATAGTGATAACATTCTTCTTGGTTCTTGCACGTTCCACGAGGATGTACTGATCTGAGGCTGATTAAGGTGATCTAATACCCTGGGTATTAGGCTGGGCGGCCGGAACAACCATGCAAGTCGATAATGCCAGGATCTGCTGAACGCATCGTGAAAGTAGGCGTAAGAGTCTGACAAGTCTAGCGAAACATAGTTTGCTATAACATGAGCCGTCTATGATGCAAACAGTAGGTCTGGTGTGCCAGTCATGCTGAACAGTCTCGACGTTTCTTCGTCTGTGAGATGCCACACGGCATTGGCGCGATTCCGTGAAAGGTCGACGTGAAAGGCCGATCGGCTTCGGTGTTGAATAGACCCGGTGGTTGGTGAGAGCGAAACACAATGTTGAAATGATATGAAATTTATTTACTTGTGTGAAAATCACTGTCAGTTGATTCAAAAATCTCCATCGCTTTGGCTGATATAGCGGCTTAATAGCTGAAATGTATGCAGTAATCTGCATACATTTCCTTCAGGTTGCAATGCCATTTTGTCATTGTGCCATTTGTTTTCACGAGGGCTCCCCCTTGAATGTCCGACGCGTCGGTGATGATGTGGTTCGTGGGCATTCTTTGGGGATGAATTGGTGACTTCTGACTGATATTCTCCGCCCACCAATTCAATTATGTACGTACCTCTTCTGGACTGAATCTGCGATCGCGGACACTTCCTGAGTTGGTTGCCGTGTCGCTGCAGTAAGTGGCAATGCAACCTTCCCCGGGGGGTGATGAAGGTTGCAAAGATGAGGTGTCCTAATAGGCGTTGTGCCTGTTTTAGGTTCCTCTGCCAGCCGCGAGTCGTACTCGCAACATCTGACGAATTTGTTGTATTTGTCTGAGGGTAGGAACTTCGAATTGATTTGTTGTCCCATGCCACTCCTAGAAAAACGATAAGCCTCGTTGGTGTCATTACCATTTTTTCCACATTGCGATTTCTACCTGAGCTGCAAGTGCATTTCTGTTCTGATACTATCAAATAATCGTCTAGATAGACTACTAACCGTAGCCCTTTCCTGCGAAGTATTTTTGCGGTACAGTTCGCTACTGAGGTGAAAATCCGCGGTGCTGCTGCTAGGTCAAACGGAAGACGCGTCATCTGTTGCAGTTCACCTTGACAGCTCATCCGGAGAAACCTCCTGTGTTGCAGATGATAGTAGGCCTGACTTACCATGACCATCCAATCTCCTTGTTGTAGAAAATTGGGCACATGATGATGATGAAACAGATCGAAATGCGTAGGCTTCATGTGTTGATTTAATGCCTTGAGATTTAAAATCATTCAACTTTTTCCGTTGGATTTGGGAATTATGAATAGAGGAGATATGAAAGACGGTGTCAGGGGATCCGGCTCTAAGACTTCACTGAATTAAATTTTGAATTTCGGCTGACATAAAATGTGATGTTGGAGTTTGATACTTTGCTAAAACAACTGAAGTTAGAAGAACTAATGGCGGTGTCTTGTTGAATGGTATTCTTAGACCTGTTATTAACTTCCATATTGATTTTGGTGGATTGAAAAAGGGCGAAAACGTCTCAGACAGCCGCTTCCATACTCTCTAGAGTCATTTATTTTATGTCCGATTTTCTACCCTCTGTTTTATATTGTACTCCCCCCTTTGTCTTAGCTGACGAGTTATTGGGATTAAATCCCTCAGAATGCTTGTTTTCAGTCTGTTTGGATTTATAATTGTTATTTTGCCGACCTTGAAATTACTTTCGGTTAGCAGACGAGGTCGAGGGTTCTGGCAATTTCGCTCGGGTGAGGGTAGTAGACGAGATTTGTTTTTGTAATTTTTCCACCCTACCGATTTCCTGTAAATATATCGATAGCTGGCGGGGTTCAAACAAGTACTCGCAAGGAGGTATCTTACCCAGGACTTATCTCCAATATTTACTCCTTAATTTTTTACCGATATCCCTACGGCGCAATTCAACACAGTGACAAACAACTCACTCTCGATTTCTGAAAATTATCTGCAGTATCTTGTGTGACACTACCTTATAATCAGAATCATTACAAAAAACCTGGTTTAACTTTTCATAAATAGAGGACGCATTAAGCTGAATTTCCGCCGAGGCCGACCAATCGACCAGACTTTCTAAAAGTAGAATTTATTGGAGGGGACACCCGGGTCTGAACCGGGGACCTCTCGATCTGCAGTCGAATGCTCTACCACTGAGCTATCACTGAGCAGCTATCCCCTGCTTCATTTTGGGCCAAGAATGCATTAGATTACGCTGCAAAACTATAATCCATTTGGAAACAACGTATACGACCGCGACGTTCAGATTGACGGTACTACCCGCATTTTATTAAGGTGGACATAAAAACTGTTCCTGGTATTGAAGGTATGAACAATTCAACAAAAAGGAAATATGTGGCATGTTTGTCGTTATTTGATAATGGTATTTGCACGTTTGTAGGTGGTGCCGTCGTAGATGCAGCGAACTTTGCATTTAAAACACTATTCAAATGACTCACCAATTGCTGTGACAATAAGTCAAACCTTTCTTCCAAATCCTGCGTATTGGCCCACTTTTGGCGTTTCATTGGTGGCCCTTCTTGATCCGATGAGCAATCCGAAGAACTATCCTCACTTGAGTTTTCAATAGGCGCGATAACCTCTTAATCACTCACTTTTAAAGGTAACGGAAGACAAACTAAACTGTTTGATTGTTACTTTCTACTTAAATCTCGAAAGTTAATATAAAATATTTTTAACACTTGCGACAAAAAATTTAAATCTAATTAATAAATATTTAAACTTTTTCGTAACGACTGCTCGGCTCGAAAAACAACGCAACAATGTCGAAGATGGCGGCTTGTGTTGGGTAGGTAGTTTAGTTGCAGCCCGGAAATGATAGGGGGCGCTGCAGGCGCGTCTAGGAAGCGGAAGTAGCGACATCTAGCGACCATGCGAGGCAAAGGAAACGATGTACTCTCTCATAATGGACTTCGGACGTCAAACGGAACGCATAATATGAAATAATATGTTACAGGCACAAGAAAGAGACTTGCAACATCATGTGGTCCTCTGGTTTATTTCGTCATAAACAAACACAAAAAAACCTCAAATCATTTGTTAGGACTAGCAGAAGTCAACCCTAAGGGGTTGTTAGCATTTTACCAATAACCCTGTATACATCCGGGTTCACGTATTTTTTTTTTTTTTTTTTTTTTTTTTTTTATGTTATAGTGACGGAACAAGCCCGAGGCCCACCTGATGTTAAGTGGACTAACCTCTGCCTATAACAGACGCATTTCGTCAACGACGAATTGCACTGTGCCCGTTACACTGAGACGTCCAGTTGTTAGGTCTCATTAGCCTGTAATTTTTCTGGCTCTCAAGGACTACTGCCGGAACACACCGTTAGGTGCTTGGCGACAGATTTTCTACTTGAGGGTGGTCGCTAGCCAGGCGGGCATTCGCAAAATGCCCTTCCACCATGCGGTGAAGCTCAAGCTCTGGGCGGGATTCGAACCATGGACCTGCTGCGCGGCATTCCATAGCCAATGCCACTGAGCCATCACTGCTTCAAGTACTATGACTCTACGTATGACGTGATCTTGATCACTCGACTTCAATGACTCGTCGAACTAGCATAAAAACCAAAATTTTATTTAATTTCTTATTTTTTTTATATATTATCTATTACAGAGGAAGCCTACCTACATCATTGACACATCACGCTGACATAATGATCCTATAAGTAATTCATAAACAAGTATAAATTTATTAGAGAAGTAAAAAACCCGAGTGCTATTAATTTATTTTAGTTAAACGTTCCATTGAACATAAACTGTAAGTTATACAGGGTGTCCCAAGAAGTAGTGATATACTGAAGCTGGGAGGTAGAGGAACTAGGGGGCTATCTGAATCACCCCCATATGTATGTTCCGCGATTTTTCGTGTTTTAGAAGTTATGACTTCTTTTTTTTAATTTTTCTTCTATCGCCGAGTACGATGAGATTTTTTATTAGTCTTTTAAAAACTTGCTCTTACTTACTTAATAAAAAAATAACATTTTGCACTTACCATATTTAGTTTTCAATTTTTTTATTGAAGCCGTATGAATAATAAAATGAAATTTTCAGGGTAGCTGATAGATAGAGCAAGTTTTTAAAAGCCAAACTGTATTTTTTTTGTTGTAACGGTGTTTGAAGATTTTTCAGACGAAACATAGGGGAGCTGCTTTCAAAGACAGCTTGCGGAAGGAGAGTTAAGTCCTTGGTGACACATTTATCTCTCATACAAATAATACTTTAGTTGAAGCTCGCACATTGCATGATTCAAATCGTGCTAGCTTACGGACTGCCGCGTCTACGCGGCCTCATCATAGCTTCAAGGAAGGTCTTGGTAGTGCCGTGGGTAAGGACCGGAATAACCTCGTAGATAATACTCATAATTACCATGTTGTAGATATCTGTGACGTTGCTGTCCGTCGACAATCTCATATCGACAGCTACGGTGACATTCGTGGGGATGACGTTAACAGCACTACCACCCTGAAAGTATAAATTGTTCATTACTGCATTGGCAAACGTATAGGATTCAATTTTTCATCTACCTATATCACATTCCTTCTTTATTCACTTAAATCCACTGATAGTGGGAGAGCCCACTGCAAAAATGCCTACCTCATCGAGTACCCCAATAAGCTATATTTAGATCGTTAACCGACACTTAAACACGTAAAAAAAATTAGGTCTGCCATAGCCGATCCTGCCGGGTCATAGAAATAATCGAAATTTTTGACGTAATTTTATGAGCAAGTAAAGTTACTTAAATCAAGATATAGAGTATTCTATCCGACCTAAGGAATGTAAGTACCAAATTTCATCAAAATCCCTAATGGTGAATGCTGACATCTATTGCGGCTAATTCTACATTTGAACAGTTTTTGATTTTGTAGCAATATATAGTTACTATAACACGAGTTTTAAAGACTATTATTTATTCGTGCATTAAATGGATACTATTATTTACTCGTGTATGATGTTCTATTCTTAGAAAATCATTGTTTTGAATATAAATGTATTATGTACTTGTCATAGGTAGGTATATGTAATTTTTTATATTTAAGGTTACGTTATACGGTTTTAGGGGTAACTTATGTCGTCATCATCATCAGATCAAGAGGAGCGTCTAATGTTTGAACAGGATCTCCCCCATTGGGATGGAATGTTTTTCTATAATCCTCACGCTTGGCAGGCGTCTTGGGGATCGCAGTAGAAGAAGTAGAAGTTGTCAGTTCTTAAAAAGGCGCTGCTTTCCACCTTCTAGTATTTTTCCCTTAGTCGCCTCTTTCGGAAAGGTTGGGGTACTACTAAAAGTCCTGCTTACTAAAAGTTCTCTAGCTGAAGTTTAGACTTGGAGCTTAAGCTGCTATCGTACCTAGTACTACGCCGCCCGGTACGCTCGCCCTGTCGGACGACTTTCTTAAGCTGCTCACATCTAGACATCCCTCTTCCACCCGTGTATGTCCTGCTTACTCACAGTTCAAGATCACACATCGCCTCCTTGGTTCTGCTATCCTAGTGCTACGCTGCCCGGTACGCTCGCGGTGTCAGACGACTTGCACTAGCACACACAAGTTTACTCTATCGGCACTTCTAGTTGCCTGGTACTTAACATGATCGAGACTGTGATGAACAAGTCACCTTCAGAGAGTAACATAAGCAAAATGGGTTCAGATACGACTCCTCCCAACTACGCTTTTCAACGAGGTAAACGAACAAGAGAGGCTGAATGGAGTGATGACTTGCTTGCTCATAGAGAAGAGATGAAAGTCATGATGAGAGAGTTTATGCATGAACAAGAAACAGAATTAAAAAAGCTGTTTACGCCTTCTCTTACAGAAATTAAAAAATCAAGCCATAACATTGAAGCCTCTGTAACTCAAGTAATTACGCAAAACAAAGAACTAACAAAGAAAATAGAGCTTCTGGAACAACAGTGTATGAAAGACAGAGAACGGATTACTTTATTAGAAGATAGGCTTGAAGAACTTCAAAGAAGCAGCCGTAAAACTAACATAGAAATTAAAAATGTACCAAAAAATACTTCGGAAGAAAAGCAAGACCTAATAAACATGATTCTGCGCTTAGGGAAATCGATTGACTGCAACATCAACAAGTCAGATGTAAGAGATATTTATAGAGTACGAGAAAAGAAAGGCGGAACAAAAAACACGCCAATTGTGGTAGAATTCTCCTCTACTATCATCAAGACCGAGGTCCTGAAAAAGAGCAAATCTTACAACATTAAAAATAGAAGTAAGCTCCGTGCTAAGAATCTAGGCCTTACGCAGAACGAGGAGACCCCTGTGTTTGTTTCTGAGCAATTGACGGTAAAGGCTTCACGTCTCTTCTTCCTTGCCAGGGACCTCGCTAAGTCTAAGGGGTATAAATTCTGCTGGACATCTTATGGTCGTGTTTATGTGAGAATCTCTGAAAATACTCAAATAATATTACTTAAATCTGAAAGTCAGATTCAGAGTCTGTTTCAGGCTGCATGACTAATGTATTTATCGAGTGCTCTACTTTACGGTGAAACTATTGTGAAACTTAATTTTAATTATATAAATTTCTCGTATGTATCGATTCACGTTGTCTTACACTATACACTTATACACAAAACACAAACACACAAAACTCTACCACAAGCAAACTCGAAACTGCAAAACAATAATTTTACATCTTTTGCCCGTTCATCTTCCATAAAAAAATCATATGAACCTAAAATACGAAATGACCATAAAATATTTAAAATAAAAAAGCAAAGTACTCTAGAACAGCATGAAATTTCCTTATTCGACATTACATGATGGACAAGCCTTTGGAATCAAATGAATTAGACAATGTTGAAATTGCGTATTCCTTTGAATGTACAACTACTGAACTCTCAAAAAAGTTATGTGTTAAACCTACGGATATAACTATAATTTCGCAGAATATTAGAAGTATTTACAAAAATCTTGATGACCTGGAATCTAATTTGACTTTATTAAAATTTAAAGCGGATATTATTGTGTTATCAGAATGTAGACTAACTAAGAACAAATCTATCCCATGCCTAGCGAACTACAACTCGTTTGCTACTACACTTCATTTAAACCAAAACGACGGTGTTACTGTTTTCATTAAAAACACATACAAAAGTATGGTTAAAGAAATAAAATTGACACATGCATCTTGCTTACAAATAAATATATATAATACAGTAATTCTATGTATGTATAGATCACCATCTAACGATAACGCCGAGCTATTTATAAATTCTTTGGACACATACTTAAAAACTATAAAAATTTATGAAAATATTATACTAGTAGGGGACATAAATATAAATACTATACCCAGGTCAACAGAGACAAGTCAAAAAAGGAACAATAGATTAAACTATTTAAACATGCTATCCATGCATGGCTTGCTACCTGGACATAACCTACCTACGAGATTACATAGCTGTCTAGACCATGTCTATTTAAAAATAAACAAAAATAAGAGCTCCGCCGTTGTTGTCGTACTACAAACAACTATTACTGATCATTCTATGGTCCTACTTAGTCTTTCTAAAATTACAAACAAGAAATGTAGTAGTTCAAAAATTGTCACTAATTATGAAAATGCACTGAAAAACCTAACGGAACAAAATCTTGTAAACTTACTTAAACTAGATAATCCTAATACACTATGTAAGCTATTAATAACGACGATACAAAAATGTCTTGTTGACAACACAATTACTATACGTTTACCTCGGAGTAAACAAATAATAAAACCCTGGATTACACAAGGTATCTTACGCTGCATAAATAACCGAAATAACATGCAAAGAAAACTTCGCAAAGAGCCTTGTAATGAAACACTCAAGATATCTTACAGAAGATATAGGAATCATTGTAATAACCTAATAAAAAAACTTAAAAGAAAATATGATAGAGAACAACTTAATAAATCTTCGAAAAATAGTAAAATTTTATGGAAAACTATTCATAACATTACTAATTATAAAACTACAAGGACACCGAATATGCAATTGCTTCATACGAAAGCTTTACCTACGGAATCAGTTAACTTTGTAAACTCATTTTTTTCTAATATAGGGAAATCTCTAGCTGAAAGTATTTCTAAACAAAATATAACTGACAACCATTCATCTTCTGCTTTTACTCTATCTTCCAGTCAAGTTTCATCTTTTACACTCTTGGAAACAGACCCTAAAGAACTTCATAATGTCATAATGAATCTCAAGTCTGAAAGTGCCCCTGGATGGGATAACATACCTTCTAAATTTCTAAAACTCTCAAAACATATTCTAATTCCTATATTATGCCATCTGATAAACCTATGTTTCTCTAAAGGAATATTCCCTTGTTTTCTAAAGGAGTCGATTGTAACACCTGTCTATAAGAGTGGAGCGACAGACGACATAAATAATTATAGACCTATATCCGTGTTGCCATCTATTTCCAAAATAATAGAAAAAATAATTAATAACCGGCTATTAATATACTTAAATAAATTTAACATACTGTCAAACTCGCAATACGGTTTTAGACAAGGACTTTCTACAGAAGATGCTGTTACAGCAATCTGTAACCTTATTGTGCAACAAGTCGACAGCGGCAAAAAGTGCCTGGCAACATTCCTTGACCTCAAGAAAGCTTTTGATACTGTATCTGTAGATATACTTATAAAAAAGCTGGAAAATATCGGGGTTCGAGGAATGCCACTAGCCCTTCTGACAGACTACTTGTGTGAACGTAAGCAATGTGTAAAAATTGGTGAATTCGTTAGTGATTTAGAGACTCTTAGCTATGGTGTACCTCAAGGAAGCGTACTGGGCCCGACTCTATTCTTGATTTACATAAACGACCTGTGTGACCTCAAAATAAACCACGCGACTATTTTCTCTTATGCTGATGATACTGCTATCGTCTTTAGTGGTACATCCTGGCATGAAGTTAGAAAACGAACAGAAGAAGGACTCGTTAAAATATCTAAATGGCTTACCCTGAATTTACTAACCCTAAATGTCTCTAAAACTAACTTTATGACCTATACTATATATAATAATAGCCAACCCAATCTCGATTTTCGTCTAAAAATACACAAATGTAACCTCAATGACGATTCTTGTGATTGCCCTTACATATATAAAGTCTCAAGTACAAAATACCTTGGAATCATGATTGATCAATGTCTTTCCTGGCATGCTCACATCGAACTCCTTATGAATAGAGTTCGAAAATTAATTTGGATTTTTAAAATTCTTCGTCATGTCGCACCAAAAGATTTAATCAACCAAATCTACTTATCATTAGCACAATCGATTCAAAATTATTGTATACCAGTCTGGGGAGGAGCTACGAAAACAAAGTTTTTGGAACTTGAAAGGGCGCAGAGATCTTTAATAAAAGTTATGTACTTTAAACCCTACCAATACTCGACAGATATGCTCTACCGAGATTCAGGACTACTATCAGTCAGAAAACTCTATATCCTAAACGCTGTTTTAAAATTACATAAATCTCTTGATTACAATCATAAAAATCTCAATAACCGAAGAAGGGGTAGAGTAGCCACTAAAGTTACTACTCGGTCTAGGTTTGCATCGCGACAGTATGCGAAGCAATCTACCTATATCTACAACACTATTAATAAAGCTTTGAACATATACCCTATGAATAATTATAAATGTAAAAAAATCCTCCATGAATGGCTATTGACATTAAGCTATGAGAAAGTTGAAAAACTCCTTGAAATCATTTCGTAACATACACTTACACAAACTCATCAATTCACTCTACACACACATACATACACTCACTCACACCTAGTTGGGTACTCCTGATATAACCATGCTCCTGATAAGACGTTCAAGAGATCAAGAGCACCCTCACTCTACAATTATAAACTTAAGTTTAAAGTTTAAATTATAAATGTCTATCATGATCTAACCTAGTACCACGGAAGAGCGAGACACTCTAACACAGGTATCTGCATACTTAAAAGAGAGTCTCAAACCCATGAAATGTATTATAGATTAAGTTTACTGAAATAAAATATTTTGTATATTTGTATTATCGTGGATCTTCTCAAATAAATAGTATATACCGTAGTATATGTTTGTACTCTTACACGCCAAACAGATTAATTAAAAGACGTTTCTATGAGTATATATTAAATCAGTTTAGAACTATTTTACCCAAAAAGACTACATAATTTTGTAATTTTGGACATACTCTGGGTATCAGTCTAACTATACCTTTTATGCCAGATAAGTTAGCCTTTGATCACTATCTCACCTGATGGTAAGCGATGATGTGGTCGAAGATGTTGTCCATGCTAACGTAGAATTATATTTATATTATTAAATTAATTATTATTTATACCTACTTGTATTATGTCCAAATAACATCGAACTTGATCCGGGATTTTTACGTGATGGGAACAGATATTTTTAAAATAACCAACTACTCACTCGTAATGTCAGTTACTGGTTGGTATTTAATTTTATCTTCATAAAATTGCAGATTTAATAATAACAAATATTTTTAAAATATTTTACGAAAACATCAAATTAATATTTTAATAAAACACTTAAAAATATAAAAATATATCTAGTGACAATGCCGCCCAATTTTCCTGCTAAGCCGACGTGACGTCACAAACGCCACGCAGCCAAACCGGAAGAACCTTCGATGCGTTTCGATTCTACACGAAGCATCCTCAGGAGGTCTTGACTCTTCGAGCGCACGATCGAGAAATTTCACGATCGTGCGCTCAGAACGAGCCAACGTCACGTCGGCTTAGCAGGAAAATTGGGCGAAATTGTCACTAGATATATTTTTATATTTTTAAGTGTATTATTAAAATATTAATTTGATGTTTTCGTAAAATATTTTAATAATATTTGTTATTATTAAATATGGATTTCCGCAAAGTAACGCCTGAATCTATTCAATAAATTGCAGATTGTTTAAAAGTAAATTACTGCAGAATCCAGTAAGTAAGGCCAAGTATGATTAACCGGAAGGCTAACTTACTGGATTCTGCAGTAATGTACTAATTTATAATTATTTTCCTGTGTTTCGTACAGTGTGTTAGTGAAAACATTTTGTATGACGCTGAAACTGTGTCCGGTGAATGGCAATAGGCTTGCCCCTTATTTTATGGGACCAAAACCCAATTGGCGAAACGTGGGTGTTTACACACCTATGCCTACCCCTTCGGGGCTACAGGCGTGATTATACGTATGTATGTATACAAAAAAAAAGCAAACTCACATGAATCATATTCACATTAACACTTGTGTATTTTCCGAAATCGAAAGCATCTCTGGATTTCATTATTTCCATGTTCTGTTCTCTAAATTCTAAAACATGACTCATGAAGCGATTTGCCTGAAACAGGATAATAAAAAAAATAACGATATCATCGATGTAAGCAAAATAATAAATTTCTATTGTTTAGATCTATAGATGTTAAAAGTAAGTCACAAAATGTGGTTTGACAGTGAGCAAAATATGTATTTCTAGAGAAAATAACAGAATGATGGCTTTGGTAACCTAAAACCTATTTCACCGAAACAACAACAAATTTCATTTCGGTATACTAAATCTGTGGTCGTTTATGTCACTTCGGCAGATGGCTATGTCATTTTGGTGCCAATCATAAAAAACATATCTCAGGTGGGTAAATCTCTTAAACAGAAAAACTTCGTGGCGCCAAAGAAAACGCCAGCGCAAAAAGTTAAAATACAGTAAAAAAATTATACAGTAGGAGCATAGCTACTCTTTTCTTTGCCTGATAGGTTAGCATTTGACCACTATCTCACCTGATGGTAAGTGATGATTTATGTGGTCAAAGATGTAGTTTAGGCTAATCTAGAATCCTAGATTAGCCTAAACTACGGATGAGTTCACCCGAGACAAAATATATATTGAAGTTAATAATTACATTTTCATTTTGATGACCAATTCTAATGTCGGTGTGAATTAAAAATGATTTCAAATATCTCGTATGTTAAATACGATATTTTTATACCTCACAAAATGATAATTTAAGATTGAAAACAAATAATAAAACAACCAAAAAAAACACGAGAGAAAACAATGAGTTGTTGAAAATTTATACGTTCATGGTACATAGGCAAAAAAAACTGGAAATGTGCGTGAAATTAGGTCGGTACTTACACTAAGAATCCTAGACTTTATGATACCGAAACAAGTTTACTCAATTCAGTCGATAACGAAAATTTGTTTAATAATATACTAAACAATAGACAGAAAAAAACTAGATAATATCATTTGATCCCGGTTGTTACAGACGCGGAAACATGTTTTGAGTTTCTTAATTTTTCTCATCCTAGACAAATTATTATGATATATTATAAATTTATTGAAAGCTAAGAATCACTTTACCTTTTGAATTGCAGTATTTTCAGGCATAGTGAAGCCATGACCACCATCGCCGTAGACAGTAAACTCCATTTCTGTCAAAATTACCAGATATTTGATATAGTAGTACCATGGAAGTAATAAGTACTACGTTGTACGTATTCAAAATTCCAAAACATATTCATTTCAAATTTGTACATTTATAAAACTAAGGGATTTAAAATAATTACCACCATGAAATGCTTTGATACCCTTCAACAAATGTAATCGAACACCAAATGTAGTAAATGATCACTGTATTTTAGCGAGGGGTTAAATATTGTTTAGTCTAGGGCAAAGTCATATTTAGGTGCGACGACGAGCGAAGCGAGGAGGAGCCTTAGGTTACTTGTGACCACAAGAATTTAATATTTGTGATGATATACTACTTTTGATGATCATTTACGACTTTTGGGTTAACAATGATTTATTTGGAATAATTTTGCTTAAGGGTAGAGAGATATTAAAACTGTGGTTATAAGTTTACAATAAAATGCGGGTTTAATTTTTATTCATCATCATTTATGATCATTTACTATTTTTGTCTGTTATATGTTACTATATCTGGTGGTAAATTAAACGTAAGCCAATAAATAATACATTAAAAACCTGTACCTACGTATTTTGCTTATGGCCACTGTAATACTTTCGTAGATCTATGGTAAATTGTTGTTGATCAACATAATTACAATTTCACGGCTAGACATGGTCATGGTCTGAATAATATTTTTGAATAATATTCCACTTTGTAAAAACTAAATTATTTATTAGTTGGATCGGTGATGCCTGTTGTAGTTTTAAACTGTGTTACCTACGATATATTTTATCGGAGTGTATTACAGTCATCAGCGCCCTCCGAGTGGGTTTTGTATTGACTACTTTTATATAACTAATTACGGTTTCAGTATATTCATAATCTCATAAGAATACAAAAATTCACTTACTGAGATTACTTAAACTAACCTAAATAAAAATAATGTGCCGCAGATCGTAATGTAGCTTAATCAAAATTAACAAGATAATAAATTCTAACTAAGTACTTAATAATAAGTTATAATATTCTATTTTATAAGTACCATCCGAATGCGTACGTTAAGAATTAGACCTGCATAGCATTTGCTCGGACATATCGCAAGCGTGTTTATTAAGGCCATGTTCATAGTGACAGTGCACAGCAATTTTGTTTGGCATACACCTTAGGGCTTTTCATTAATTTATTAACAAGTGTTTATATCTAAACAGAGACAAATGTCTAAATTATAACATGGACATTTATATAATATAAACTATATGGATATTTAGAAATGATTAATTATTATAGTAATTTGTTATGATAAATCCTTTAAAATATGTGTCTTAAGTATTTTTTTAAATAGATTATAAGATTTTATTTCTTTTATGTCTTTTGGTAGGTTGTTACACAATTGAGCCACTTCATACATAATATTTCTTTTCCAAAATTTGTTCTAGGTTTTCTTAAACAAATATTATTAGCTTGCCTTGTTAAAATTTTTTGTACGTTTATCTGTTTCGCAAATGTTATTTGTGTATGTATATCATTAGTAAGGATTTTTCGAATAAGAATACACGTGTTATACTTGTACATCTGGGATAGATTCATTAATTTTGTATCTTTGTAAATGTGGGCAGTAGGCGTTAAGCAATTATATCGAGTTTTGATGACCTTATTTTGACTTCTACTTTTCTTAATTTGATTTCTCTGTAAAGATTCTAAATTTGTTTTTGCTGCTGTTCCCCAAATTTCAACCAAATAATCTAGATGTGACTTAATCATGGCATTACAGATTATATAGCGTACTTGTTTAGGAAGGCATCGGGCCATGTTCTAGATGGTGTATTTATTGTAAGTAAGTTAATTAATTTAATGAATTATGAAAATGAATTAATAAATCATACATACGCCAAGGTCGCCTATCCACGTAGAAAGCAAGTAAAGTGTCATTCTTAGTCGAATACCCTTCGTCCAGCGCAAAGCCGATGTTTAACGCTTTGTATTCTTCAGTGTTGACGAATGCTTTCATCCCCTTATAACCGCCCGTTTCTTCATCTGTAATATTTAAACCACACATTAGGTATTCGAGGAAAATATTGTTGAATAACTTCATTATTTACATGATGCTACGATTGCTACGCCTTTGGGTAACTAGAAAAGAGGCCAAATGACAAAAATAAAACCGTTTTGGTGGAAAGATATGACCAATCTCGCTAATCCGTTAAAATGTCACGACATTCAACTGGCGAATTCGACGTATATCTAGTTAGAACCACGCCTAGTCCACTACTCAACCGCCTAACAGCAATGTTAACGACGTTCTTTTTTGGGGTAGAAGGACATAAATCAACTTCTGACCTATTGGTACGAGACTATGTAATTGAAAATGGTAGCTGGTAGGTAATTGCATTATACAAACAAACAAATACAAACAGTTTTTATTGACACAAGTTATATTAGGTACAAAGTAAATATGAATCCATAGGTTCTCGAACTAGCGTCATTATGTATGAGTCAAAGAGCATAACAAGAGATTACAATGAAAACAACAATGCGGTCAGTACATACGTTAAGGAAATTAAATAGAATATTGGCATAAGGATTATCCCATACCAAAATCAAAGAAAATAACTCATTATCTTTTGTTTTTCACCGGTTCGTTGTAGCATGTTAGCAAAAAAGTGCTTGAAAGTGTTTACTGAGTACCTAACATCTCAATCAAGATTTGGGTACGAGTTTAACTAAACTCAAATAAGCGAAAGAAAGCAAACATTGCTGCTTGATAACTGAGTTAAGAGAGCGAATTTACCTCTCAAAGAGTCCGTATATACTTCCAAGGAGCGTTTCAAGACAAGTTATGGGGCAACAGTTATGGGAACATAAAAAAAAACAGTATTATCGCGCTTGTTTGGTCATTTTATATGGGAGTGATGGGTATTCGCGTGCTTAAAATAATATTGCTCGTATTATTTTGAAAGCTATTTAACACGTATGTACATAACTCTTTTCCACCTAAAAGCGTCAAATGTATAAAAAAAATGTTCAACGTACCTAACAAATGTGATTAATTCAATAAGTCTTAAGACTACTTATTAAATATCGTAAATACTATTTTACGAACCTCGCAAAATACGTGGTCAAGAACAATAGATATAAAACTAAAAATACCACCAAACAAAACAAAAAACCCTAGACGTCGGCGTCCACCTAAAAGTCATGACCGCCTTATGTAAATAACATATTATTCTCATATATGTGTGCCCGCCCCGGGAGGTTGCAGACGCAGCTGCGCACTCATCCTGATGATGTGCATCTAATATGCTTGAAACCCGGGTCAAACTATTCGATCCCTAGCGAGAGTGTTTCGCCGGCTAATTTATAAAATGTGTGTGAAACTCACGAGAATTTAATTATCAAATAAGGACATGTAGTATAGGTCAATGTTTACATACCAGGCATTAGAGTCAAATACAGTGTCCTCAGTAAAGTGATGTTATCATTCTTAAGTTGCCGAATAGCTTCCAAATATTGGATTGCGATGTCTTTAGTATCTTGTAGCCCACGGCCGTAGATGTCACCGTTGTCATCCATGTGTGCAGAAAAAGGTGGATACTTCCATTCACTCTGAAAACACAAAACAATCTCATGTTAGATCTGCGCAACATTTATTTTTGTTATTTTAAATTATACCTTCATAGCTAGTAACCTTTGATAAAACGATACAATGCAACTCAATTCATTTAATTTTTGTATGCTCTGTAATGCTTATATGTTGCCACGATGGAAAACACATAAAATATGTTCGTACCAATGTAGCGATCGCACGCACAATGTGTTTTCACGTTAGTTTGTATAAGCCCTAGTAAATTAATAATATGTTTTGTTTCTTAAACAATATATGTCGAATTTATTAAAAGTTTTGCTTTGTACTGTTTAATTTACTTACTATTTACAGTTTATTTGATGTAAAAAATATTAACTATTTCCATGCTCATTTTTGACTTGAAGAATGACTCTACAATAAAAGCTCTAACCCAAGATCACAAGCGATAAGCTAATTATCGATATAAATATTTTCTATACAGCCATCACTATCTGACCTCAAACTTTACTAAGTGATGATGTAATCATTGGAATGCACTGTTCGGTGCTTGGCGACAGATTGTCCAATCGAGGGTTGTTCTAGAAATTCATACAAATTGCTGTACAATTTTGAAGCAGTTTTGGCTCAGTGGCGTTGGCAATGGACTGCCGCGCATCAGGTCCATGGTCCGAATCTTGCCGCGGGCTTGAGCTTCAATGCATAGTGTCAGGGCATTTAGCGAATGCCCGCCCGGCTAGCGACCACCCTCAAGTCAAGAACATCTGTCGCCAAGCACCTAACGTTGTGTTCCGGCAGCTGTCCTTGAGAGCCAGTAATTCTAGGTTAAGCCTGTTAACACCTTAGACCACATCATCACTTACCATCAGGTGAGATTGTGGTCAATGGATTACCTATAAGCAATAAAAAAAAGTTCTGAAGCTGAGGCCCGTTGTTAAAATCGAACCTACGACTGACGACGCCGACACGCTTATTTCATTGATTTATTGACATAGATAATTAGATATGGATACTGAGAATCTCACCTCGTCTGCTGAAACTACGTCCATGTGAGAGTTGAGCATGATGCTCGACAGCGATGGAGACAGACCTTTCCAAGTTAGCACCACTATCGGCTTCCCATCGGGCTCGAACACTTCTACTGGCAAGCCAAGCTCTTCCGCTTGTCTCTTCCAAAAGGCCACGGCTTTTTCTGAGATACAAAATTATATATGATGTTTATTAATTTTCTTACTTTATATTAATAAATCCTTTTATCCATAAGAGAAAATAGGGCCAAGCCCACGCTGTGTGTGTCGCTGGCCAGTAGAACGGATAGTGTTTGTTCTACATATCTTATGAACCGTAATGATCGACTTACATTTTCACAGAATTTGTGTCATTATGGCGGATATTCTATCAAACAATAATACAGTCAAATACTATACAATA
Organism: Plagodis pulveraria; assembly: GCA_963890685.1. Classification (NCBI taxonomy): domain Eukaryota; kingdom Metazoa; phylum Arthropoda; class Insecta; order Lepidoptera; family Geometridae; genus Plagodis; species Plagodis pulveraria. The sequence goes on along the minus strand of OY982958.1, from coordinate 18,097,996 downwards.
CTACGCAATGGAGTCCAATGTGATGTGAGAAGAAAACACACCCTGATGTAAAACATTCTATATAAATATTCTAAAGTAAAGCTTTGAACATAAATCACTACAAGTTGTTCTAAGTATCTGCTTCACTCTGTTTTTTCAGCCGGATCGTCCACTACTGAACACAGAATGGGGAATATGGCAAATACCTATAGGGGGTATTTGCCTTATTCCCACGCTCGGCAGGCGTCTTGGGTATCGCAGTGTAAGATGGCAGTTCTTAGAGGGCGTGATAAAAGCGACTTCAATGTGTCATGCGGAAGTATTATAGTTGCGGCTAGAACAATTTTATAGCTTAATTATGGTAAGTGATGATGCGGTCGAAGATGCCCTACCTTAGTAGAATCCCATATAATAAATATCTTAATGAAAAAAGGATATTAGCTGCGGTTTATATTTTCAAATGACAATAATGTAACTTATTTAGCCGGAGTGTGTGCCGGAGTAGGTGTGTACCAAATAAGTATGGTATTTGAATTGATATATGTAAACTTGTTAAGGAGATTTTGCAAATAATCTATATATTAAGTACTGCAAGAAAAATGAGCAAACGTAAAGTAAATATGATAAATATGTGGCTTTTTTCGCGGTTAGGCAGTATAATTATCAACACATCGTATTTTGTGCTCCGCAGTTAAATAATCAAAATATTATTTATCGTGACTGTGAAGTGCCAAGTTCTTGTTTATTGATTACCAAACTCATATTTGTGGGATTTAACAATAAAAAAAACTCTTATCGATGTGTAAATTGACATATTGCACTAACCTGCTGGCTACTCATTACCTCCTTGTACGGCTTTCAAGAGGGCGAGTGTGCAAGATTTATTGACACGCAAAAACAAATAGAACAATCTCTCTCGGAAAAAATACCGAATTAGAAACACAATTGATGTCTGCTGCAGCTACAGATAATAAGTTATGCCTTGAAAAGTTATCCCAAGAATTCAACGTATTTAAAAATACTGTGTTGTCTATTTTCCAAATGCTGAGAACTTTAGTTCGATCGTTAATGGTGCAAGTAGATGATCTTGACTGTAACAACAGGCGTAACGCGCTTCTGTTCTGTGGAATACCAGACACGAGTAATGAAAATTGCCGCGCAGTGATTCTTATATCCTTCAATCTACCATGAAATTTAGTGATATACAACCATCGGCAATTTTAATGTGTTACTCTTTTTCTCTCTCTATTTTATTCTTTGTTTTAGAAAATACTTTTTTTATTATTATTACTTATTATTGCTTAGTATATATATCTTTAATATTTATTATATAGAAATCGTTATAAACTGACAATGTCTAGCTGGCAGTTTATAATCTAACAATCTATAACCCGACAGATTACAAATAAATGAACCAATTACTGCTCTGTCTGACAATGTGACAATATATCGCCCGCGAAATTGTGAACCGTCGTCTGATTGGTCGCCTTATAGGTGGCATGAGTTCATTTCATAGAGTTACGAACAAAATTATAGACAAAAAAATCATATTCATTTCGAATTTGTACTTTTAAAAAACTAAGGGATTTAAAATAATCACCACCATAAAATGCTTTGATACCTTTAGTTATTTTACCAAAAATTGTAACAGCAAATGTAGTAAATGATCACTATACTTTAGCGAGGGGTTAAATATCATTTAGTCTAGAGCAAAGTCATATTTAGGTGCGACGACGAGCCAAGCAAGGAGGAGCGTTAGGTTTCTTGTGACCAGAACAACGCGTGAGCCGAGCGAGCGAAGCGAGTGTGCCGCGGAAGCGGCCCGCGATGCCCCACAAGAATTAAATTTTGGTGATCATATACTACTTTTGGTGATCATTTACGATTTTTGGGTTAACAATGATTTATTTGGAGTCATTTTTCTCAAATAGGATAGCGAGATGTTAAAACTTTGGTTATAAGATTACATTAAAATGGGGGTGTAATTTTGGTGCGCATTTACTATTTTTGTCTGTTATATGCTGGTGGTAAATTAAACATAAACAAAAAAAGAATACATTAAAACCTGTAGGTACCTACGTAATTTGCTTATGCTTATACTATGGCCACTGTTATACTTTTGTAGATCTATGGTAAATTGTTGTTGATCAACATAATTGAAATTTGACGGCTGGACATGGTCAGTTTATAATCTTACGAAAATGTAAACGTTAGTTTGTAAACTTTAGTTTCCAATCACAATCTATCGACAGTTTATAATCTAACTAGATTTATTATAAACTGACGGTTAGTACAATAATCCGGTGACATATATATACCTCAGGAAGGTTTTGTGAATTTTCTCCAATAAGAGGGTATTTTTATTTTTATGCTTTTTACGTTATCCTCTGACCACTATCTCACCTGATGGTATGTGATGATGTGAAGATGTTGTTCAGGCTAACCTAGAATTACTGGCTCTCAAGGACAGTTGCCAGAACACACCGTTAGTTGCTTGGCGACAGATTTTCTATAATAGTAAAAAATTGACTATAATAGGTAACTATTATAGTCACTTTTCATAAAACAAAACAAAAATAATATCAATCATTACTTCGACCTGTTGCTGAGCTCCAGTTATCTCTAAATGTATTTTTTTTATATATACTCTTAAATGACTTCACCCGCGTAAACTCAAAGTCGTCTTTATCTTCCTCTTTTGGGAGTTTGTGAGTAAATCTAGAGAAAAGTTCAAAGAACTATTCAGCTTGATTTGTTTTATTACTGTATGTTTAGCTGTCACGAAAGTGAGAAGTAGCAAATTGTATGCTACTATATAAAAACAATAGGTGTTTTCTTTCGTTTTTATAATTGTAGGTTAGGAATATTAATCATATACATTATTAGGTATATAATATCGCATATCGTGATCGTGATAATATGATCGTATGAAGTTATTCAAAAGTATAGAAGATATACATACTACCAACAAGAGTATTATTATTATTTTTGGTTACACTTGTGTTCTCTCTGGGTTCCAGACGTAATTTTGGCACAGGCCAAAACCAAGTGCATTTACAAAGATAAAAATTTCCTAACAATTCTACATGTGTTTGATATAACTGCTTTTTGAAGCAGTTTATATGCGGATGTATCTATGTCAAGTATCTCAAGATTCTTGAGTAGGCTTTTGGGTACGACACCTGTAGTAGAAATTATAATAGGGATTGTCCTTGTGCTATTTATTTGCCATCGCGTTTCAATTTCTATAGAAAGGTAGAATATTTCGCTATTTTATCTGTTATGTTGTCTGTAGGTTGTGTATGTTGCAAATAGCTACATCAATTAGAAAAACAGTTGTTTTATGTTTTTCCAAAATAGTTATATCCGTATTGTAATGTATAGTCTTGTCGGTAATGATTGTTCTGTGCCAATATAACTTGTGGTGTTGCTTTTCAAGAACTGATTTAGGCTTATATTTATAATAGGGTACCATTTCTGTTATAAGTTTGTTTTTATATGCGAGGATTTGGTGGATAGATGCAGCTACTTGATCGTGTGTGTGCTTATAATCAGTTTGAACTATAGCTTTGTATGCTCCCGTTATGTGTTGTATGGTTTCAGAACTGCTAATGCATCTCCTACAGGTGTCATTTGTGTTAGGACGGCGAATTATATGTTTTTGATAATTCCTAGTATCGATGACTTGATCTTGGATTGCCAGCATGAAAGCTTCAGTCACGGGGAAAATTTCACCCGCAGCCACGCGTTCGACGCTTCCTTGTCGACATGTGGTTGCTGCAGGTCATGGTATTATTATTATTATTACTATTAGTATTATTTCCAAGACAGGTTGACATCAGAAAGTCGGACGGCAACAAGTAAAGCTAATGCCCAAACTTTTTTACAATATGCTGATATGGCATCTTATTATGTCGAGAGAGGAAACATTTTGCTCCGACCCAACATAAATGTGTATTAAGGGTAGACAGATGATGATGAGTATTAGTAGGTATACTAGTAAAGTAGAATAGTAGGATTTAAACTTACCCAAATTTTCGTCTCTACTCGTGTCTATCTGGATATATTCTCGTAGCCGCATCACAGCCGGGTTACTCAAATATTTCTCATAATCGTTTACACATACGCAGTTCTCAACCAATAGTACCAAAACAAACAAACTTGATTGTATAGCAAATTTCATATTGAGTTTTCCAACTGATCTAAATAGGAATTATCTAATTATGTATTTGACAGTAGCATTGTTTTATTAGTTTTAGGTTCGATTACATGTATGGTACATAATTACAGAATTTTAATACATTAGAGAGAACAACGACAAGATAAAAAGAATGAAACAAACTCCCATAAAACATAAAATGAACAAAATGTTTACAACAATAAGAAACACAAAGGTGTTGAGTTTAGGGTAAGGGTACGTTAGGATATTTTCTTTTACGGCTTAACCATTACTTAGGACATCGATCAAGGTTGTCCCTAAAATAATTGTAATTAGAAAAGTTGTCTTGTTGTAATTATTTCAAAAACAACTTTTTATTTAAGTCAACTTTTTAGATATGTACCTACCTATATTTTTGTAAAAGAACTTATACTCTTATAGCGGCTTTAAAGACCGTTCAAGTAGGAAGTCGACGAGTATCCTTCTAATAATAATTGTCCCTTTAGAGTGATCTACACTGCATGTTTATATGGTTATATAATTTGCTCACTTCGTTTACATAGATTTGGCATATTCTAGTCATTACATTAGCAATGTACATTGACGTATACTATCTACCTACACATAACCAATGTACATCAAGCTATCACGATAAAATATAAGTAACGTTTGTAAACAAGGGCCTATATCACGCCAGAACAATCAGAGTAATCTGAGTGGAAATATTTACCAAACATTTGAACCTCATTTTCACCCATTCATGAGTAGCATTTATGGTTAATAAACATGAATATATATTACACGACTGAGAGAATCACCTAGATCGTTTGAAAATTTATATCGTTTATATCTTAAGTTTTAACACAATTTAAGATTCCCATGCTACCCCCTATAGTTTCTAATTTTAGCATATCAAAGAACACATGCATCTTTGTTTACTTGATAGATTATCATTACGTTGAGGTTTAAAATTCCAAAAACTTTCTATGGGTCCACTATAAACGGATCCCCACCATGTAAACTAAAAATATATCGATATCATACATAAAAAATGAATAATTATACCGGGCAAATTCAGAATTTCATGCGTATTTTGCAAGATAACTAGAAACGTCTACAACTACAACTACTGATCTATTTTATTAGTATATATTTCGTCTAAAAAACAAATAATTTCTCCAAGTTTTGTATCGAATTACAATGCAAAAACAGGGATCAAACAGATTTTATTAGAAAGAAATATTCAATATGCTTCTTTAATTTTAGCAACCTGTTATTTACATTATGTAATGTTGAAAATTGAAATACCAGGTAGGTACCTACTTGTTAAGTTGTTTAAAAATTATCTCCGTTTCATTTGAATGTGTAATTGCTAATTAGGGACTGAAAATACACCTCTTAACTCCGCAACACAAAAACGATAAGTACACTACACTGTAAAATAAAATTTGTCACCATGTCAAAATTAGCATGGTAATCATAATGCTAATTTTATTGTAGTAGCTATAATGTTCAACAATCCACAAGATAAGTATCTTGTAATACTAGTTAAGTGGGAATTTTGAAGGAAATTATTAGGAATATTTGTATAAGAAGTAACTGTGTAAAATTCATTAGTAAACAATTTACGTAGGCACATAAACAGCCAGAAGACATCAACCGCTGTACAAAAATCAGGCGTCTTGGGGATCGCAGTGCAAGATTGTAGTTCACTGCTGTCCTGGTATTTTTTTCGTCGTCGCGTTGAACTTACGGCTCCCACAGGAAGATATAGGGCGAGGGGAGCAGTGCAATTCTAGCCCGGCACTACACAGGCAGAGATATCATGTGTATATTAATCTAAAATTAACTGAGATATTTAAACTATTGCAGAAATATTCCGTAAATTACAAAAACATATGAAACATAATTATATTTCACTGCACTGATACACATTGTAAAAAAGTCAATGCTACAACAAAAGCAGATCGAGATGGAGTATTATAAATTTAATTAAATAAGTTTAATAAATTATGAATCCCAAAATGTGACAATAATTGAGTAACGAATATTATCCACTTGTTTTTTTTTATCTCACATATAACTGAACTTGTTTAAAGTCTGAAAACGTACTACCGTAACATAAAACGAATAACAACACAAAAGTCTCACTCAACCTTGGATAATGATAACACGAATAATCTACCAAAAAACCGTGAAAATATGATCTTCAATTTATGTAAATCAAGTTAAGTACCTACTAAGCTAAGTAACTAAAAATTTAAATACGACAGTGACTATTGCTTTACACATATTAATGCACTACCTCGCTTATGCTTTATTAGCATATAATATTATAAACTAAATAATATGAATCATTCTATTACGCTTGAAGTGTCACCCTAAGAATTAAGATGTGTGTATGTACTTAAATAATTATCTGCGTGACGCTGCGCTGCACTACTCTTCCCAAGTTTAGTTAAATAGATGATTATGTTTTTGTTATTATGTATATTATTATGAAATAATGATTATGTTTTGTTCTGTTACTCTGTAACTTCACTTGCTACAGTTTCTATAGTGCTCTTATTCATTAGTTTCATTAGTATCATTAGAAATCGACACTACTGTAGCCGTGGGCAACGGCACTTATTCTGTTCAATATTTTGATAAAACTTTACCTTTACCTACAATCACTCGACGCGGTAGTACCAACTACTACTTGGTTACGTAGTACTTGATTTTAACATGAAATAAATTTTTGATGCTCGATTCGAACACCAGTAATGTGTTTTATGTACGTAATACGAGTAGTTTGCTGGTGGAACCACAATATATGTCTCAACTCAGGAAGAAAACAGTATGAGCTCATTAAAATCATCTCTTCAGTGATTAGTTCCCTGACATGTAACTGTACCATATATTGTGTAAACAATATTCATCATAAATATGTAGAAACATAATAATGAACCATAATTATCTACAGTTGAACAAATAATTCACCTAAAACGACACTAAGTTAACTCGCCGAGTAGATCTGGTGGTTAGGTGGGGCGGTTGTGCCCACCACACTAGCCAGTGTCGGACCCCGGTTCGAAGACTTCGAAGTCTCTACCCAGAGCGGAGAGCGAGATCGTTCTCAGGGCACACTGTTACTATGCCGATTATTGGCAAAATATGTTAATTAAATTATAATAAACTGTGAAGTGTTGGTATATCATGTAGAAATAGTTTATTAAATTGTAATATTTAATAAACTATTTCTATTTAAAATAAATAATAATATTTGTGACTTTGTAATAAATAAGTTTGATTATCACGCAATGACTTCATTTCTGAAACGGTCCTATAATTGGATGTCGTAAAAGGGGTCTAAGTCGAAGTCAAAAACATTTATTCGAGTGAGGTGACCAGGATGCTCTAATAAAGGTCGAACATTTAATTTAATATTGAAGTATTCTAGTCACGTTGAGTAAAAAGGGTACTATAGAGCTACTGCGAAGAACTGGCAAGAAATGCGACGCGATTCTTTTTAAACGTTTTTAGTAGGCTTCCTTAATAGTAATTTTTTTCACGTTTGACACTGAATTTTGACTCTGTGAGCACTGTTTTATCTAAAGGCAAAGGTCTCACTACCAGGGAGAAAAAAATAAAGATAATAGCAAGTAACTGTAAAAAAAAAAAAAAAAAACACTACGACATAATACCCGTGGAAGTAGGTATGCAAAATAAACAAGCCTAGTTACAACAGTTCACTATCTTATCTTACAAACTGCATATGCAAGCAGAACATCAGAACTCATCAGGACAGACTAAATATTTGTACATGACGATTCCAGATACATTTGAAGACTATTGAGTATATGTAGACAAAGCTTAATGTTTGGTTCAATATAATTAACCATTGGTAAAGAAAACTATATACAATTAGATTTTTTCAAATTTAAGAGAATATAAATGTAGAGACAATTGTCATTATTAACTTGAATTTGTTTGCTATTTTTATGGAGACTTTAAAAACTAAATAGTTATAGTCTGCAAATAAAACAATACTTATAGAACATATCCTTGACTATGTCAGGCAAAAAAATATTCTTGTAGATCTCTTATTTTACCAAAAGTCAGTCTTTGTTGGTATCACCGCTGTGTCCTATATTCTGCCTCAGCAGAAGTATTCAAGCACTTCAAAGTTTAGGCGTAAATTGCACTGTAGGAATTCAAATGAATAGGCGAACGAGACGAACTAAGGTCTTGAAGATACGAGTGCAGTGCAGTGTCAAGCAGAACGAGAAGGAACTGCAACTATAATGGACAGGCGTGATTTTCCAGGCGGGTACCTTGTGCTTCTCGTCACTTTATAACATGAAATAATAGGTAGTAATAAAAGTGTACCGTGCTGTACACAGTCGAATGCCTTGGAAAGATCACGAAATACGCCAGTGGCATCATGTGAACTCTCCCAGGCTTCAAGTATATGTATAACATCAACACACGCAGCTGTGGTGGATCTGCTCTTCGTAAAACTGAACTGATTCTTGTGCACAACATTATGCTCATTGGAGTGCGTCAGAAGTTGTTTAAGCATGTTTTTCGAACAGATGCTTTTCCTGACTTTACCCAGAATAAAAAGAATGGATATTGCCTACTTGTGCTTCTCGTCATTCCATAACAATAAACAAGAATTAAATTATTAAGAAATAAAAATCCGACTGCAAATGATTTATTTTCGTTGTATATTTTAACGTGAAACTGCAAGTATATACAAGGTATACGAGTATATACAAGGTTATTAGACAAATGCTAACAACGTCTTAGATTTGACTTCTGTTAGTCCTACCAAACATTTTTATCAGAATGTTTTCTTTGTTGAATTTTTTTTTTGTTTTTGTACTATCAGAAGTCAAATCTAAGAGCGCCAATTCCAATAACCCTGTATATATACGAGTATATGTGGAATAGTTTTTTAAAGCCCTTCATTCTAAAACCCTAATCTATGACGTCTATCTAACGATGGGTTTAGAAGAAAAACATTTTTTTATCTTACTATATGATATCTAAAATCTATTTTTTTAAATTTCTTTACGTGCCTACTTACCTCACTTGCGCTATCAAGACGAATCTATAACAGTAATTACATTTAATTATAATTATTATAAACATTAAAGTTGTTTTTTTTTTTTGCCTGATAGGTTAGCCTTTGACCACTATCTCACCTGATGGTAAGTGATGATGTGGTCGAAGATGTTGTTCAGGCTAACCTAGAAGTACTGGCTCTCAAGGACAACTGCCGGAACACACCGTTAGGTGCTTGGCGACAGATTTTCTACTTGGGGGTGGTAGCTAGCCAGGCGGGTATTCGCATAATACCCTACCACCATGCTATAACGACTGCCATCCTAAGACAACAACCGGGACCGACGGCTTAACGTGCCCTCCGAAGCACGGAAACGCTCAGTAGTAATGTCACAAGCGGTCAACCATCCAACTCATGACCGCGCGCGACGTTGCTTAACTTTGCTGATCGGTTGAGAACAGCTATGTAAACTTCGCTACGAGCGCTTCCAAATGCTATGCGCTTCTAAAAGCAAACCCTGTTACACGTTATAGTGGAAGTTTTATATATACTTACATGTATACACCGTGTCCCAAAATTCAACGATAAGCCGGCATCGGTGCATGGACCTACTCATGACTCCTCGGAAAAAAAAAAAAAAAATTATAACTGTTTTTTTTTATTAATTACAGAGACTTTTATAAATTTCATCGATATTCGATACCCATTATGCTATTTTCAACTACCATGACTACAATTTTTGATATTTTTTATGCATTAGCAACCTAAGAAGGACGGCTATCTACCACAATCCTTTAAAATTACAGAAAGTCTGTAGTTATTTTACAAAAATCAGTAAAAAAAAAAATTTTTCTTATAATTTTCATAGATTTTAACATTCTATGCACTTTCTATAGTCTGGGTTAAAAAAAAAGTATGGACACTACCATGGCAAGTTTTATTAAAAGTTGGCGCAACTTTATAAAAGTCTCTGTAATTAAAAAAAAAAGAGTTATAATTTTTTTTTTTTTTTTTCCCGAGTAGTCATGAGTAGGTCCATGCACCGATGCCGGCTTATCGTTGAATTTTGGGACATGGTGTATATCGATTGTTACTAAATAGCAATGCAATAATGCGAATATATAGGCCTTACCACTTTCACTTACACTTCTCCCAAATCTTCGGTACTCTTTATGGTTAAAAAAAGTCTATAATTTCGAAGGTTGTTGTGTATCTAAAGAAAATAGCCTGTATTTGGAAGGAAAACTATCTTATAAGACCTTTTTCTACATGGTGACAAAAGCCTAAAGAGACTTCTAGGGGTAAGTAAGATTAAAAATTACTGTTTGTGTTTCTTTGTTTCCTTCCAATTTTATCGCAAGAATCTCGTGATCAGATCTATCAACTTTGATTATTCACTTTTCTTTAGTCTTAAAATTCGAGTAAAGTAGCTGACGTGTCCGCTATCCTAGAGGGCTCACAGAATCGAATTTCAATTGAAATGACTTAGCAAGTAAACCACAAAATAAAATATGATCAATCCAGTCCTGAGAAATTTATAGAATACATATGTTAAATCGCCGGGCGCTTTCCTATGAACACGTGTGTGTGTGTTAGTGGATGAATTTTTTTTTAATTTAAGGCAATACCTTTATTTGTTGGTGGTCGATATACATACAAATCAGGTGAACTATGTAGTTACACCTCGGGGAATGACTGAATACGATGTGCTGCTCACGTCAAGGAGTAATGGAAAAAATGCGCCAAATGTGCAACACGCCGCCACACACTTGTGTTGCGAGTTGAGTATTACTCTACATTGGGCGGCACATATCAGATCTCCTTACGAACGTAATAGTCTCTGATTGCAGAGAGGTAGCTGATGAACTAACAACGAGAGCATGCCCAAGTAGGGTTGACGTCGACAGACGGCCTCAAAAGACTAAAGGCATTCTTTTTACAGTTATGTCCTTTTGTTATCCTAAGTAAATGTTGTTACCGGAATTATATTTTTATGTTAGTCTTTTATGTTCTGATTGTGAGAGAAGATATTTTGAACTGACACTGAGAGTGGGAAGATGATGTGAGTGATGTGATGATTTACCAGCATTTTCTATGAATATTAATTGTAAATTATAATAATAACAAATATTTTAAAAGTATTTTAAGAAAACATTTTATTAATTATTTAATAAAACACTTAAAAAATCTTTATAAAAATGATATATATCTAGTGACAATTCCGCCTAATTTCCTATTAAGCCGACGTGACGTCACAAACGCCACGCAGCCAAACCGGAAGAGTATTCGACGCGTTTCGCTTCTAAACGAAGCATCCTCAGGAGGTCTTGACTCTACGAGCGCACGATCGAGACTAAACGTCCGGCGGCCAAACACGCCTTTATATAGGGACGATCATGAAACACGGCTCTTTCTTCGTAGCTTACAATAGAAAAGATATACGTTTTTAAAGTGACAATTACATAAAAATGGTTTGTGAATTGTTTAAATATTATTTTTAAGGTATATATGGTATGAGTCGTGTTTGTAAACATGTGAAATATTGAATAATATAGTAAACAACATTAAAAAAACTAGTTCTTAACTTAATATTATGCACAGAACGGCGGCTTGCACGATGAGTCAGTCACAGGACCAGTTTGCAGCTTTTCGGGACACGTAGGGATGACACGGTGAGTGGCTTGACTGGCAGGGTGACGTCATCACTGGTTGCTGGTTCGGCGGGTAGCTTGGCTCGGCAAGTTGGCGGCTTCCACGTTGAACCAGTCACAGGACCAGTTTGCAGCTTCTTGAGGCACGTGGGGATGACACGGTGAGTGGCTTGACTCGCAGAGTGATGTCATCACTGATTGCTAGCTCGGCGGGTAGCTTGGCTCGGCACGTTATGAAAAAATAATAACCGAAAATTACAAAAACATGTTTAACTAGTTTGTGGCGGCAAATTATCACTAAAAATACGTAAAAGTGGGGATGAAACCAAATGAGTCTGTTCATTCAGCAGTGAAACGCCTACACTATGTTTTAATATTTCTAACTGTTCCAATACACACAATCTAAACCCCTTATCACAACAATGTAAGATTTTAAATGTATTACTATCAATAAGTTGATGACCGCTTTCAATCAAATGTTTTGCAAAGTGAGACTAAACGTAAACACCACATTTTTTATTGTTTTCCACTCGATCTTTACCGTTACATAAGATCGAGTGGAAAACAATAAAAAATCTGGTGTTTACAAACTTACCTGTGACGAATGTAATAGCGTTTATATTGGTCAAACTGGCCGTAATTTTGATATCAGATATAAAGAACATAAATCCGCGTTTAGGAACGACCATCCCGAACAGTCTCACTTTGCAAAACATTTGATTGAAAGCGGTCATCAACTTCTTGATAGTAATACATTTAAAATCTTACATTGTTGTGATAAGGGGTTTAGATTGTGTGTATTGGAACAGTTAGAAATATTAAAACATAGTGTAGGCGTTTCACTGCTGAATGAACAGACTCATTTGGTTTCATCCCCACTTTTACGTATTTTTAGTGATAATTTGCCGCCACAAACTAGTTAAACATGTTTTTGTAATTTTCGGTTATTATTTTTTCATAACGTGCCGAGCCAAGCTACCCGCCGAGCTAGCAATCAGTGATGACATCACTCTGCGAGTCAAGCCACTCACCGTGTCATCCCCACGTGCCTCAAGAAGCTGCAAACTGGTCCTGTGACTGGTTCAACGTGGAAGCCGCCAACTTGCCGAGCCAAGCTACCCGCCGAACCAGCAACCAGTGATGACGTCACCCTGCCAGTCAAGCCACTCACCGTGTCATCCCTACGTGTCCCGAAAAGCTGCAAACTGGTCCTGTGACTGACTCATCGTGCAAGCCGCCGTTCTGTGCATAATATTAAGTTAAGAACTAGTTTTTTTTAATGTTGTTTACTATATTATTCAATATTTCACATGTTTACAAACACGACTCATACCATATATACCTTAAAAGTAATATTTAAACAATTCACAAACCATTTTTATGTAATTGTCACTTTAAAAACGTATATCTTTTCTATTGTAAGCTACGAACAAAGACCCGTGTTTCATGATCGTCCCTATATAAAGGCGTGTTTGGCCGCCGGACGTTTAGTCTCGATCGTGCGCTCGTAGAGTCAAGACCTCCTGAGGATGCTTCGTTTAGAAGCGAAACGCGTCGAATACTCTTCCGGTTTGGCTGCGTGGCGTTTGTGACGTCACGTCGGCTTAATAGGAAATTAGGCGGAATTGTCACTAGATATATATCATTTTTATAAAGATTTTTTAAGTGTTTTATTAAATAATTAATTAAATGTTTTCTTAAAATACTTTTAAAATATTTGTTATTATTAAAAATGGATTTCCGCAAAGTAACGCCTGAATCTATTCATTAATTGTAAATTATATAAATAAATGTTGGTATACCTATACATTCTAAAACTTTTATGTAGGTATTTTACCTATTAGGTATTCCCGATATCCAACTTAGAGCAATACAGTCTTATACGTGTAAACGGCAGAATTAAAATGTGTTTTTGAATAGAAATACCTTGGATATATAAGATATTCCCCGTGGGGTGCCGGGCTAGAATTTCACCCTCTCATTGGTACCTGTGGGTGTCGTAAGAGGCGACTAAAGGTGGGCAGCAGCGTCATCTGATATACTATCTTAAACTGCGGTCCCAAGACGCCTGCCAATCGTGGGGATTATGGCAAACCCCCCCTGGGGGAGGCTGTGTTCAGCAGTGGACAATCCGGCTGATACAGTATATAAGATCGCTCAAATAAACTTGGCCTTCATCACTTTTGTAATAGATAATACTATTAGTTACAGCTTATAGGTACCTACCTAGTTACATGTACTATAAAATCGCAAACGCAAAGTGATCTATTCAAATTAACATATATATGGACTTGTTAAGTTGCATATAAACGACCTCAACTGATCTGACTCTGAAACGACTATTTTTTTTTGTAGATTAGAATCTAAGGGTAAGTATTATAAGAAATAAGTTCTAAAAATTTTATTAATTTCAATAAATTAAATGTCGTTATATTGTAACTAGATTTTTTAAAGGTTTTTACCTTATTTGCTCCAGAATAGTCAGGTATTTATAAATTCATAATTCTTTACATATGATGCTACACAGCAACCTTTATTAAAAATGTAGTAAAATGAAAACATTGTCCAATATTCCCGTACAAGTTGACTAGTACCACCAACTTAACTGTGCAGTTCGCGAGGGCGCTGCTGGTCAAGGAAATCAACTACAAACTATCACCATTTGAAGGGATGTTGTAGTTCTTTTTTCTGCCGCCTGAACAGATAAGTTGGTGGGACTGTAACTCTATATAACAAACACTTAACGCCATCTGGGTGCAACTAAATAACTTAACAGTGGGCTAATAACGGTCGAACCTTCTGTAGGTACCCATATAAACATTCGAATAGGAAACTCATTCCGGTAGAGGAAACACATTAAATAAATTAAATAACAAAAGAACATTACACAGAACAGCAGGTATAAGCATAGGTGCCATAGGTACCTAACTAGTCACGATAAAATAATTTTAAGAAGTTGCTACAGTCAATAGCAGAATTAGGTAGGACAGTAAATAAGGTAAAGAATTGTACTAAATACTATACGTACGCGTATATTATACCTACCTAGTTTGGCCTACTGCAAATACGCCATTGGGCGCTGGGCTGGGTAGGTCCATGACAACATTCATCCCGCCATTTCATACAGTAGTCGTAGTAGGTGACAAACATAAAATTTCTGAAAGAGCTGCAGTGCATGTAGCCAAAGAATTATTTAATACGATTAACGTTTAAAAATATTTAGCGTTATTATATCATGATAAAATTTACTTCTAGTAAGAACGAGATATAATATGTTCAGAAAGAGAGTCGACTTGGAGTTTATAATTAATATTCAATGTAGCACAGTAACTTTCAATATTCACATATTTTTAAGTTATTATAATTAAGGCACCCACTTATTAATTTCAAGTTAAATGTCATGGTTGTTTGCACAAAAAATACCTTTGTAAATACTAAACGCATCACTCAAACCTAACTATTGAACTGTATCGAGAGTCGAGACAGACTAACTCCTAGGTAGGTATTAAGAACAAAACTAAACGGAATACACCAAAATATTCACCAATTCATTTGATATTAATCTAAGCTTGACCTTGAACTCCAGAGCAATACAGGTTTGGTTGTTCTTACAAAATTAAAGTCACAACAAGCACGACGTATCGTGCTCCGAATTTAATATTGAGGACACTAGAGGACACTTTTAACTTTAGAAATGTACCTCTAAAGTGTCACGTTGCCGATACATTTGGAGGACAACTGTGAATAGGGCGTTATGATGTCAAAAACATTCAGTTCTTAAAAATTATAAGCTAATAAGCTTCAAATAATACCGTAAACAAAAACCTTACCTTAACCACCTTTTTATTGCTCAGATGACGCTTCCACCTTCAGTAAAGTAATTTTTGAAGCAGTGATGGCTCAGTGGCATTGGCTATGGACTGCCGCGCAGCAGGTCCATGGTTCGAATCCCGCCCAGAGCTTGAGCTTCACCGCATGGTGGAAGGGCATTTTGCGAATGCCCGCCTGGCTAGCGACCACCCTCAAGTAGAAAATCTGTCGCCAAGCACCTAACGGTGTGTTCCGGCAGTAGTCCTTGAGAGCCACAAAAATTACAGGCTAATGAGACCTAACAACTGGACGTCTCAGTGTAACGGGCACAGTGCAATTCGTCGTTGACGAAATGCGTCTGTTATATGCAGAGGTTAGTCCACTTAACATCAGGTGGGCCTCGGGCTAGTTCCGTCACTATAACATAAAAAAAAAAAAAAAGTAAAGTAAAGTAATTTGCTGAAAGAATAGATACATTCCAGCTTTGGGCGCCCGCTACCCGCAGTGCGTAGATACAAAACTCTCATTCGTTGCCGGCGCATGTGGCTACCGAGCCTTGGCTTGCTTTCGCCACCCTTTAGTTTGATTTCTCGCAGTTAATAAATAATTGCTTTACTACATTGACCTATATGTACATTGGTTCAATGCTTTACTACCACCTTAGCGAATACTTGTTTTATTCTGTCAAATACATTCAGGCGTTACTTTGTTGAATAACAAATCAGGTTTCTGTGAACACTTTTTTGAGATTTATGGCAGACTAATAAAAATATGGTTCTTGTTACGTATTCATTAATCAGTGTTATTTTCACCCATAAGCAAATATTATTATAGAAAATGACGCATTTTAAACAGTTTTTATGAGTAAAATTATATTTTATTGACTTTGAATTGCATTATTATTGACAATAGAAAACCTCAGAATTTTCGTATTTTTTTTGAATGAGGTTAATTTGAACTCTTGTTCTGAATAAATGAAACAACAAAATCAACTTGTCATATTGCACAACTAACTTAATCACATGATATCTACGAAATGTTAGCTATCAGTAGGTTTCAAAAAAGTCTTCACTTTTGACCCGTTTGTACCCATGAAGAAAATATAATCAAAACTTTCAATATTTATTACCTAGATATCTGATAAATTATCTGTTACTTTCGATATCTAGATTGGCATTAATGCTTTAGACAGTTTTATTTTGTCAGCACTCATTTGAAAAATAAGAATTATTGATTGTTATTCTACCCGTTTTATTCAAAAGTCAAATTTAGTCAAATAATACGTATTGAAAACACTCATTTATAATTAAAAACATTTAAAAAATATATCTTGTTAGTAACAATTCCGTCTAATAGTCTCAGCAGGATTGAGCCATCTTGACGTCATATTGGCCACGCATCCCAATCGGTTCAATTTATAATATTAAAATATAGTAGATATTGACTTTTAAACAAAGATACCGATGTTTAAAAAACTACTAAGCTAAGAAATTGTAAAGCAAATTCTGCTTGACGAAAAGTCAACGGCATGTCTCGAATGTCGTGGTCAACGTTCAACTTCAGTAACGCTTGTGGTATGACGCACCTCGTTCGTCTTCTTCATCTCACATCGTGTTATTGATGTGGGGAACGGGCATCAGTGCTATGCACTCTAGTCCCGGGCTCTTCTCTGCCCCTTACGAGGGGTAGGTCTTTAGCACCTTTTGTCGGTGCTGAGGGTGTCAATTTAGTGTGGGCCTGGACCCGGCCTCCGCTCAACCAGGGCGATCAAGCCGCGCCAGGTGGAACCCCCGCCTACACGGGTGAAGCCCAGCGGACCGATCAGCTCGCTGGCAGCGGCAGCCGGCGGTTCCCACACTATTGCTCTCTCTCTTTAATTAAAATCTTGGGCCTCTCGGTCGCAGTCGCGTCCTGTTTGTGTTGTTGTTTTTCTCTCTCACTCGCTCATGTGGTGTCTTATTATGCGCACCTTTTCTTGGTGCGTGGGTGCTGTTGAGGGCAATCTAGTACGGGCCTAGGCCCGGCCTCCGCTCAACCAGGGCGATCAGGCCGCGCCAGGTTGATCCCCCGCCTACACGGGTGAAGCCCAGCGGACCGATCAGCGACACTGGCAACGGCAGCCGGCGGTTCCCGCACTACTGCCCTCTCTCTCTCTCGCTGCGTGTTTACATTTTCTTCTTCTTCATCAATCGGTATTAGGCTTCTTGAGTACGGTTTGAATTTTCTTCTCCCCTTTTCTTCTGGCGGTCTTGCGTGTAACGGGGCTATGCCCCGTAGATGCGCTTGCTTAGATTTGTCCGCTCGCGCGAACATGTTTGTAGTGAGCTTCTTGACAAATGTACTTAAGTCTTCGTGTTTTAAATCTCTTGCTATTGTCGTATTCCTTACGTATCGTGGTGCATTAACAATAGCGCGTAAGCAGAGGTTTTCTTGCGACTGCAGCCTCTTCTTATTTGTTTTCGACAGGAATGCGTACCATGCGGCGGCTGCATATGTTAGTCGGGATCTCACGTAAGTTTTGTAAATTCCTGTTTTCGTACGGAGTGGCAGAGAGGATCGTAGTATCGGCGAGAGTACTGCGCGCGCTCCTTTGGCCTTTCCTAAGGTGACATCAATGTGCTTATTGAATGACAAGTAGCGATCTATTGTTACTCCCAGGTAGATTACGTGTGGGCTCCATGGGATCTCCTTCCCTAGGAGTGTTAATGGGGCGGGTAGCTTGTTTCTACCTGAGAGCATGGCTTGCGTTTTGTCGACGTTCACGGTGAGCCTCCATTTGTCGAGCCATTCTGGTAGGGCGTCAAGTGTATGTTGAAGTCTCTTCGCCGCGTATGCCGGTCTGTACGACGACGCGAAGTAGGCTGCATCATCGGCGTATAGAGCTAGCTGCGCCTGCCCAACGACCGGGATGTCGTTGGTATACCAGGCGTAGCAGGCTGGCGATATGCAGCTTCCCTGCGGGACCCGGCTTTGACTGGCTTCTTGGTCGAGATGCTGTTTTCAACCGATACTACGATCTCTCTGTTCGTCAGGAAAGAGGCGATGACATCTACTGTCTTCTTGGGGACGGCTGACTCCGACAGTTTGTATAGCAGCCCCTCATGCCATACTCTGTCGAACGCCTTTTCCATGTCCAACAGGATCACCGCTACGACTTCCTTCTTATTGTAGCTTGTTGCTATTTCGTTCACCATCCTCGTGATTTGCAGTGTAGTAGAGTGTTCTGACCTAAACCCGTACTGCTCCTCGCGCGGTTGGATGTATGGTATCAGCTGTGTGAGCAGCAACCTCTCAAAGACCTTAGAGAGGGTGCTCAGTAGCGTAATCGGACGGTAGCTTCCCGGCTTTCTAAAGTGCATCTACTACTATCTCTTTTAGGGAGATAGTGGGGTGCCGGGTTAGAATTGTACCCCCCCCCCCCCCACATATATCTTCCCTTTGGTGTCGACAAAGGATAAAACGTAAGAGACGACTAAGGGAAAATATTGGAAGCAGCTGTACAAATCATCTGGTTGAGAAAGCAGCAGCTTAATTTCAGATGTAATACATAAAAAATATTTTGAATAATTAAACAATAGGTTAATTAATTACTGTACGAACTGGAACTGCAGTTTTGTGTAACATGATAATACGTAATCATATTATCTCATAATATGAGATCGTTTTCGTCAAAATCAATAGAGCATACTCCGCTGGTTTTCATAACCATTTACAGTCATGTCATTCTAGCTTAACTGCAGCTATCCACTTATTTTTAATTGCCGAATTGGATCGGCCGGTATACAAAAAGAAATACGCAAAATACAATAATGTTATTAAAATAAATTGATTTTATCGATTTACATTTCCAAATTTCATCAACAAGAAAATATACCCTCTAGATGAAAAATTTACTGACTTCATCTTGCATAGTATCGAAAATCTCGCTTTGATAACGAATCTGAATATCTTTGAATATTTTGCATATATACTAGTGAAAACTGATCCTTGGAAATTTTAATCTTGTAAGGCTCCTGCATCTTTCGCAACACATGCTGGCATAATGATTCACCACTGTATTTTACAATGATAAAAACGAAAACGGTACGCGAATATTTATCGTGTGCTCGCTTGCAAGAAACCAGCCCCGCCTACTTGGACACGACTTTTGTTGGGTCATTTTTTTAACGCAGTTACATTTCCTGACTTATTATTTATTCGTAGGGGTAGATACTTTGATTGAACATACATATTTCAATATATTATATATTTAAAATATTTAATTACTAAACGTAAATTTCGTACTTTATCCCCTAATACAAAGATATCTTTAATTACAACTAACCTGTTATTAAACCTACCCATTAAAAATCTAAAATAAGATCAGCATCGTTCAATCCTACTAATTACATTATTAATAATAACAAATATTTTTAAAATATTTTAAGAAAACATCAAATTAATTTTTTAATAAAACACTTAAAAATATAAAAATATATCTAGTGAAAATTCCACCTAATTTTCCTGTTAAGCCGACGTGACGGCACAAACGCCACGCAGCCAAACCGAAAGAGTTTTCGACGCGTTTCCCTTCTACACGAAGCGTCCTCAGATGGTCAGGTAGTTTATATTTTTTAAGTGTTTTATTAAAATATTAATTTGATGTTTTCTTAAAATATTTTAATTTTATTTTATTATTATTAAATATGGATTTCCGCAAAGTAAAGCCTGAATCTTTTCATTAATTACCTACATTATTAGTTTAATACTAATTAAATAATAACGGTACGATGATGATCTAAAGGTTTTTCATGTTATTAACTCTAATCATGATCATATTAACTTACATGATCTACATAGGTATACTGTTTGGAAAATAAACTGTCGCTTAGTCTTAAAAGAGTAGAGTGCACGGAGAGCTTTCCATACAAACATAATTTTGTTTTATTTTAAATACCAAATGTTCAAACTCGGTGAAGATTTGTACGCATATAGCTGAGCCTTGCTTCTTGTTTGCCAGTTTTTAGATTTATTATTTATTTTATCCCTAAATGTCAAAATAACAATTACCATACAAAAACGATTTTTCGAATTATTTTTGAATACACTTAATTTTACGGAAATCTGGTAAACCAGTAGCATAGATATTAGGCTCAAGGATATACATGCAAAGTAACACCTAGTTTAAACGAGTATTCAAAATATGACGAAACTAAGTTTGTATGGACAGCGCCACGAGCACTCTATTGCAAGTCCATTGTATTCACTCGTAAAATAACAATTATGCACTCTGTAACACGTTGATGAAACTTGTACTGTTCTCTATGTTGAAGTATATATAGGCCAAATGAAAAGTGGTTTCGACTCGATAAATAGTATCATAGAGAAACATGTTGATAAACATATACATACGTACAAAAAAAATGTGTTTGGAAGCCATAATGCGACGTCCACAGACAACGTATATTTTTTATTTATTTATTTATTGAAAGAAATTTACAAATAATGGTTACTTCTGTCTTAAAAACCAATTTTAGGTTTATCTAGACAAACATCAGTTCTCAAGGGTAATTATACATTAAAAAAAAACAGATGAATGCATACTATAAAAACTTAAAATTAAACGATGCTATAAACAAGAATGTATGCAAAATAAGAAAACCTTCGCGTAATAGTATTTTAATGAAAATTAAAGAATAGAGATATTTCTCTATTCTTTATCACTACATTTTTTAAATTTATTTAATTATATTAACTCTGGCCAGCATTTCAATCAGACCATAGCTAAATAAAATTGAGTCTTGCATGCTGCAGAGCTTAATAATTGTACGCAAGACGAAACACGGTGCCATGTGCTGACAAGACAATGTGTGTAGCCGGAGAATAAATTATCATATTACGTAAATATATATCAGTTCCAATAACATTACGTATACTAACAAAGACAGTAATCAAACAAGCAGTTTGAGTGATATATGACAATAAACACAATACCTAATTAAGTTCCGACTGAACATACATCGGCTTAGATGCCTTAACTTTTCTTAATCTACGTATGTAACTATGTTTATCAGACTGCACCAGGCGGTAGGTTACCCATTTTTTTTATAATTCCATAATATATGTCAATACCCTGTAAAAACGTGTTTGCATTCAAATATTCATTCTTAGCATGTATAAGGGAGGGGGTTCGTAGCTTGGCGGAGAACCCCACGGATGGTAATCCAAGATTCCTCAGGACGAGACTGTCAGAGGTTGCCGGACACACCACAGGAACTATTTGTAATTTCCTGAAACAAATTATATGTCCATAGTAACTAGAATTATACTATTAAAAAAAACGCAGAGATATATGGATTAGCCTGCGTATAAGACTATGTAAGCATTTGAATCTCCCACGGCATATTTTGTAACGCGTATTGTAATAAACATAACAATATTTTTTTCTCAAAAATGGTATGTAATGTTGCCATAACCTCTCTAAAACGTATCCAGAAACTGAACTCTACCGGAGACTTATCCACAACTGTCTAGTAAGAAGCGAGATTTTAAATTTGGAATCTCCTACTGTCCAGTAAGTAAGTATGTAATTTACTTATTGGACAGTTTTTTTCCCTATCTCGTGATTTGGACTCGCACGTCATGTGCATTTGCCAGTGTCATGTTATATACTCTACGAATAATTAATCTTATTCGTAGTATATGCTGGACAGTTAGGTCATCCTCTTTAGATCTGCTTAGAAAAAAACGTAGTACCAGACACAAATTAGTTATAGTAGCCATTATAACATGGTTATAGGAGGGAGGCTCCAAATATATATATCTATCTCTCCTCCATTGCCCTTTTATCATCGGACTACAAGACGCTCTGATGGGCGGCATCCTTTCATGGTTGACATTCCTCCAGTTCGCTCGAAGCGTTTCGCTTCCACATTTATCATCCGTACTGCGAAGGAGTGGAACTCATTGCCCGCGTCTTTGTTTCCGGAACAGTATAACTTGGGGGTCTTTGAGTCTAGAGAGATCTTCTAGTCAAGTGTGCTACATCTTCGGCCGCATCGTCACTTTCCATCAGGTGAGATAGCGGCCAAATGCTTGCCCCTATCATTCATAAAAAAAATAAAAAAAACTCTCTTTTTGGGATGACATTTTGTGAGATAGATATATTTTTGGAGCCTTAAACAGTCATTTTATAGTCTGTCAGAAAAAGTATGCATGTTGCGTTTTGTATTCAGTAATGTTATAGAAGTATAGTGTGGGATTTTATGTTTGTATTGAGTAATTTCAGTTTATAAATCATGTTGGATTAAAACTACCCATTCTAAAATTAACATGGAGTTTCAAAAACATTTTTTTTTTACTTAAATATTCATGTTATGTAAAAGAACAATGTTCAAAACTAAACGCAAAGAATTTAGTAAAAAAAAAACAACGACTGGCGGGATTTCACATTCAATTGCGACCGTGAACATAGATAATCCCAAAAAATTCGTTCAAGTGAATCTGATTCGGAAATATTCATTTTTGAGAAAAGCAAAGCATTAAACAAGCCTCAACCAGTAAGAAAGCCATCCTGGGCTCGTATATAACCGGACCTCACCTGTGGTCCGGTCCGGTTAACTCATACTTGTCCAGGAAGGCGTACTTACTGGATTCTGCAGTAATGTACTATTAACATTAGATGCTTAGGCTGCAGGCGGCTTACCAGGGGCGGAATCATCCAGGCACCTTTTTAGTAATAATAATAATTCAAATATAATAGATTTACCGGAAAATACATATATAACAATGCAGAAAACGGCAATTTTAAACAGCTGCCGTATTGTTAGGACATTTTACAGGAAGAGTCAGTAATTCAAACTAATGCAGAAAATGTGTCACACTTGGCGTAAGCCCGTGCTGATGCATAAAAGTACCGAAATATCATTAAAATTTCGAAATACTAATAATAATAACTTTATAATAGCAAATTGTGTATCTAGTTATGTATCCGTGCAACCGATGCTTCCCCTCTGTGAGCACTTTGATGTTAATGGGTACTTCATAATAAAATTGTACATAATTTTAACTTATTGACAATAAGGAATTTTTATTGGCCGTTGATAATATAAAATCTACCGGTTTATTACATTTAAATAGGGGGCGAGCCTATTGTCATTCACCGAGCACAGTTTCAGGGTCATACAAAATGTTTTCTCTAATACACTGGACGAAATACAAGAACATACTACGAATAATATTTTTTATGCTTGATTAATTAGCATTTGACCAATATCTCACCTGATGGTAAGTGATGATGTGGTCTAAGATGTTGTTCAGGCTAACCTAGATTTACTAGCTCTCAAGGACAGCTGCCAGAACAACCGTTAGGTGCTTGGCGACAGATTTTCTACTTGTTTACTACTATGTTTACGCTAACAACATCTAGGACAGGAACACAAGAACATATTGTATGAAACCCTGGCAGGGCATACTAAGATACACAATAAGGTATACAGTCCTATCGTGCGTCTAATGCACACTACACCCTACTCACATCCATGTGAGAAGGGGCATGCTGCTCATTTGGCGCACTTTTCCATTATTAGCCTCGTATGACACCCACGGGAAGAAATGGGGAGGTGACGTTCTAGCCCGGCACCCCGTTTCAGATACACAATAAGGTATACAGTCCTATCGTGCGTCTAATGCACACTACACCCTACTCACATCCATGTGAGAAGGGGCATGCTGCTCATTTGGCGCACTTTTCCATTATTAGCCTCGTATGACACCCACGGGAAGAAATGGGGAGGTGACGTTCTAGCCCGGCACCCCGTTTCAGATCATACCAACAAAACCTGAGCACATAAATATAATATAACTAACTTTTTCTTACATATCATTGACTGCTTCTCGCATTGCGACCCAGAAAGGATTGGAGTTATCAAGCGTTGTCTTCTCTGAGACGTCGTCTCGTCGAATGAACCTCATCTCAGTGCCGTAACCAGTTTCTGCTATCCACGATTGTACCTAGAGAAACAGATTTGATGTTTATCTACTTGACGTTTGAAGTGACCGAGTTGATAATAGCGCGCAAAAAACATAAGCGCCTTAATTTTATACTACCTAATTTTAGCAACATGAAAGGAAATTGATATTTTATTAGCTTGTGGTCCTAGGTCACAGGTTGTTGAAATAACATAATAACTGTGTATAAGAAGGTATCACTAGATTCCGCTTTCAAGCATAGGTACAAAATGAGGGTAAAGGATTATCATATTACAATAACGAATATACCAATGGACTTATTTATAATATTTTTTCATTTAAAAATTCGTCTATGGTAAAATAAGTACCTACATTTGGTAAATAGAAAATCAGAGAGATTATTTTTACAAGAGATTGTTTATCATTTACATTCGTACCACGGATGAAGACTGGTATTTTGTTAGATATAGACAATTGATTCCAATATACTTTTATCTACTCACAATGTAATATTCCAAATATGCATTCAAAAAAGATTGTATAAACACGTACTTACCTATATACTTTTTTTCAAACTTCTGTCAATTTTCAATTTTCAAACAACTGTATCATATATATATATATAAGCTGTGATTGTGCCGCTTTATAAAGGAAAAGGGTCGCAACAAGACTGCAAGAATTACCGCGGAATCAGCCTCCTTAGCGTCGTCGGTAAATTATATGCGAAAGTGTTGATTGAACGGGTGATAAAAGAGACAGATGAGAAAGTGTGGGATGTACAAGCAGGGTTTAGAAAGGGATGGGATGTCCGGATCAGGTCTTTTCTTTACGATGCATAGCCGAAAATTCTTGGCGAAAAGCCAAAAGGTCTATTGCGCTTTCGTAGATTTAGAAAAGGCTTATGATAGGGTGAGTAGGCACGAACTGTGGTCAGCGTTGTCTATGCATGGGCTGAATGGTAACCTGATCCAAGCGCTGAAATCTCTCTATAAGGATTCCAGTGCTTGTGTTAAGATAAATGGGACATACACTGATTGGTTTAACATCGAAAAAGGTGTTAGACAAGGATGTGTAGCGTCACCGTGGCTGTTTAACTTATTTATGGATAATAGGGTTGTTGACTTGTTTTTTTAAAGTATGTTAAATTATTTAGAACACTGAAATATACACCTAGCATTTTTAATATTTTTTTAGGAGTCCTGAAATACTAGAAATCCATCTTTTTATTTCAACTTTTAAAATTGGCGCTAAAACATCATTCAATGGCGGCCTGTATGCTTATGACGTCACTAGGGCAAAAACAAATAGTGCTGAAATGTAATACGTTTTGCTTGCTTGTTGTAGTGTCGTGCGTAATCGATTATACAGGTTGTTCGGCAGAACGTGTACCATAGTGTAGGGGTGAGAGATCGAGACAATGGCGTGCAGTGACATCGGAATAAAAATAATGATAAACATAAGCTTTTCCAACTGTTTAAAGTTGTTGTATTACTATAAGTAATAATTGCAAAATGTTTCCATAGATTCTTGTTCCGAGTTTGGGTTTTATTATCTATGCTGATCTTTGATCAAATCTCACGGCGAAATATGATCAAAGTTAAGTGAGTCAAATGTACGTATTAAACTAATAAATATATATGGGATCCAATGGATTTGATAGTGTAATAGGGGCCTAAGTAAATCGATAGTGATGCGAAATATTGTGGGTTGCTTGCTATATAGCAATTACTAATGTCAATTGTCATTGTCAAAACCTTTGGAAGCAAACTCTCATGATTACTATTACTTATTCTGTGGCTTTGTTTTTGTCCTTATGACATCATTTCCGCCTTTACTTCCGTTTGAGATCACGTGACTTAAAGAAAATTTAAACACATTTTGTTTATTCAAAATAAAGGTAATCCAATGCCGAATAAATAATTTGTTCATTTCATCGAGTTATGTGCTCCAACTACTATCATGTTAACGTTACACTGTATTTTATTTTAGACTGTGTCAACTACCCTATTGTTTGACAAACCTGAAAGACATTGAATGTGGATTAAGAATCAATGAGTCACTCATCAAATGTCTTCTCTACGCTGATGACTAAGTGATACTTGCGTCGTCGGTAAAAGAGTTGCAGGAAATGGTAAATGTTATGATGCATGAGGCTTTAGAAAGAAATGGAATGAAAATAAATGTAAGTAAGACGAAAGTAATGGCGTTTGAACGAGATGATAGAGTGACCGATTGCAATATTGTGATTGGAGGTGAAAAAGTGGAACAAATGAAAGAGTTTGTATACTTGGGATCCATGTTTACAAAAGATGGAGAGTGTGAAAGTGATATAGAAAGGAGAGTGAACGCTGGAAACATAGTAAACGGAGCATTGCACGCGTTTATGAACAGTCAGGTATCTAAAAAAGGCTCGTCTGGCTGTTCATGGGGAAGTGTTGGTTCCGACACTAATGTATGGTAGTGAAAGTTGGGTATGGCAGGGAAAACATGAATGTAATAAATGCAGTGGAGATGAGAGGATTGTGGAGCATGATTAGAGTCAAACGGAGTGACAGGATAAGGAATAGTGTGATAAGGGAACGATGTAGTGTGAATGAGGATGTAGTGGTAAAAATCGAGAAAGGTAAAGTAAGATGGTTTGGACATGTGGAGAGAATGAATGAAATGAGAATGACTAAACAGGTATGTATACATTGGACAAGTGAACGGAAGTGTTGGAAGGGCTTCCCCTTCCAACACTTCCGTTCACTTGTTTCCGTTTCACTTGTCAATCTGATTTCGGAACGTTCGCCTAGGTCTTCACCTAGGCGAACGTTCCGAAATCAGATTGAAGACGTTCTGAAAAAAGGCCAGGTCAAGAGTACCCTAAACCGACGCTTATGTATGAAAGGATTGATGAGTGTAGATGAAGCGAAAGAGATATGTAAGGATCGTAGCAAGTGGAAATCCGTGGTCTCTGCCTACCCCTCGGGAAAGAGGCGTGATTTTATTTTATGTATGTATCATATAATAACTTTTGAATTTTTTCATCACATTTGCACGTTTAAACAGTATCTAAACATAGAGGTTAACTTGGCCGTAATGCCCCATATAAAACCCTCGTGAAAAAGAAATTTTGTCGAGAAACCCAAGGTCGGTAATTTTTTTTTTTAACTTATAGCCTAGCACACTGGTCATGCAAGTTCAAGCAAGGAGCACGCATTTGAAAAATTGTCTTAAAATGTTATCTAAACAGGAATTTCATTGCAATCTCGCTACATGTTACTTAAATACTCAACTAATGTTCTTAATAATCGATTTTAATAGATTTTGTATCAAAACGTCATCTATTTTTTTTTTACACCGTCATTTCATTGTACTTACATATTTATTTGCTCTTAATGTTTCTGTATGAAACATTTGTATAATCTTGTTGTGTAGGAAAAATACCCGCCATCCGCTTAAAAATAAGTTCACGTAGATATTTCGTAATAATAGTTATGCTGACTTGTCGTAAAGCTGTAATTCATAATTATTTACTCGCAAATGTGATAAAAAACATTGTAGGTATGTTTCACGGGCGGTACGGGAATTACGAACGGGCTTCTACAAAAGCCTCAATTGTAATTCCTTACTTACAATGTACTATAAAGTGTCTTCCTTGTGGTCGAAATACTCGATGATTAAGTCTACGTTAAGCATCTACAACTATGATGTGACTAAATATTCAAAACTCATTGCATTCTTGACTCAAATCTGATACAAGCTAATACGGCTACAAGGCGAAAAAGTCTAACACAATTGCACCAGCTTTTTAAAGCACCTGATAAGCTATATATACCTTTTTACAAAGGTAAACACTGTGTGAAACATGCCTAACTATTTTATCTTACTAAAATAGTAGTTTATGCAACTGTCATAAAATAGAGGGTATAAAATAAGATTACACGAGTGTTTTAATACCTAATTAT
This sequence comes from Plagodis pulveraria, assembly GCA_963890685.1. Taxonomy (NCBI): domain Eukaryota; kingdom Metazoa; phylum Arthropoda; class Insecta; order Lepidoptera; family Geometridae; genus Plagodis; species Plagodis pulveraria. The sequence goes on along the minus strand of OY982958.1, from coordinate 18,069,445 downwards.
ATGCAGTTGCATACACTACTTTATTTAATCTTATGGCTATAGGTAGCTACATTAAATATTTTTTATCCAACAAAATATTACTCAAATTCGTATAAACGAAATAGCGTCAAAATGGAAAAAGTCTGTTATTGGTCTATGGCTCGGAACCAGTTGCGCGCGCAGCGCGCTCATCACAGTTAATGTGTAGGTACTTAAATTGAATTGAAACCTCCTTGGTCGGGACACATTGTACTTTAATAATTAAAAAAATGTTTTAAAGCATTGTTTTATTAGGAGAATAATGCTTTAATTTAACTTTTTAATTTTCTTAAAGAAGTGTGTAAATAAAATATGCCATTTAAATCTGTATTTCATTTCATAATTGGAATATTACGAATGAGATTATATAAAGTTTGTTAACTTTGATAGAGTAGGTTGTATTTTGATTATAGGTATTGTATAATATAACAGTACTTAATAACTCATTAATTGTTGCAGGTTGCCGTAATTTTTGGCAGAATTGGTGAAGAGAGAGTTATATCAAAGTTTAATCAAAGTTATAGCAAGAATTATATTTGTATCTCATACCTAGGGTATTGAGGCTCCTCCTATTATATCAGACCACATTATACAACACGCACCCGTTTTATAAAATGGCTAACCGTTATCTAATACTGAGAATTATACGATTCGTGTTCGACATATCTAATGGCTAACCCCTGTTAAAAATGTTGTCGCATTGACACCCGCTGTTTGAGTTTGGTTTTCAATAACATACAGCGGTATTGCCTATGTACCTAGATAATAAGTAACGTTCCTCGTGGGAACAAGCAAAGTTCACGAGAATCACGAGCCACCGCATAAAATTATCTGAGTAAATGATTCAATTGATTCTCGACTCTTTGAACTTGTTTGATTAGATTGATTATTATTGCGGTCAGTAGACATCCCTCTGCCGGTGTCATACACATTATACTCTCCTAAGATTTTCCTGGCTGAGGCGAAGCCGCCTCATGAACTTACCATATGTTCAACCTCAGTAACGTTGCTTTCAGTTGAGAGCCTCATGTCGACCACCATGCTGAATTCTGTTGGTATCACGTTGGGCCTGTATCCACCCTGAAATGACACATTCAAAATATTTTAGTTATTTAATAGAAATGAAACCAACTTCCAATACTAAAAATGATGTAACAACTACCCTATATGTCTTCTACGCAAAATCGTGATAGAAAAAAAATATATTCTACGATGATACAAAGTGTTATTTATGCGGGTCAACGAGTATTATAAAATGTCTATGAATATGAAATTTAAAATAAAAAAAACCGGCCAAGTGCGAGAGGGACTCGCGCACGAAGGGTTCCGTAACTAAATATTCTGTGAATAGTTAAAGCGTCTACCTGTCACCGTTATTAGTATCGAGCAAGAAACGGTAAGAAAATCAAGATTTTTGTATGGGAGCCCCCCTTAAATATTTATCGTTTTTTATTTTTCTTATTTGTTGTTATGGTGGCAATAGAAATACATCATCTGTGAAAATTTCAACTGTCTAGCTATCACCGTTCTTGAGATACAGCCTGGTGACAGACGGACGTACGGACGGACGGACCGCGAAGTCTCAGTAATAGGGTTCCGTTTTTACCCTTTGGGTACGGAACCCTAAAACGGTCAATTGCGAGTTGGACTCACACACTGAGGGTTCCGTACGAGCACAGAATGTACACCAACACAAATAGTAACCTTTTTCTCGTGGTCCTAGTTTCATACAGTTTGAACCCCAACTTGGCCAGGTTTTTACCGACTTCAAAAAAAGGAGGATGTACTCAATTCGTCTGTATTTTTATATATGTTAGTTATTTATTTGCTTTGTATGTTACCCCAGAACTTTTGACTGGGTGAACAGATATTGGTGATATTTTTTAATTGAAAGTTGATGCTTGCCGTGTGGTCCTATTTAAATTTCATCAAACTCGGTTAAGCCGTTTTTTGAGTCACACTCCAATAACTGAAAAGTATTTTCCTATCTTTATGATAGTCATTGACAGTGAATGACAACTGATCCCGTAAGTAGCGAGGGCACTAAAGAGGTAAAAAAAAAGTATGGACACTACCATGGCAAGTTTTATTAAAAGTTGGCGCAACTTTATAAAAGTCTCTGTAATTAAAAAAAAAAGAGTTATAATTTTTTTTTTTTTTCCCGAGTAGTCATGAGTAGGTCCATGCACCGATGCCGGCTTATCGTTGAATTTTGGGACACGGTGTATATATATGACTATTGCCAAGTTTGACGTTTATTTGTACTAATATCGTTTTCACGACAGAGCAAAAACAAAACACGTTAAAACGCACGTTCCTTGTATGGGTACTGCCTTTTATAACAAGGTGCCTTTAATTTTAACTTTTTATTAATATTACTGTACTGTTACTGTAACAGCCAACTCGTCCACTGCTGAACAAAGCCTCCCCTATTAAGGAGGTATTTGCCATAGTTCCCACGCTTGGCAGGCGGCTTGGGGATCGCAGTGTAAGATGGCAGTTCTATAGAAGGTGCTGCTGCCCACCTTCCAGTATGTTTCCCTAAGTCGCCTCTTACGGCACCCACGGGATGATATGGGGAGGTGCAATTCTAACGACATCCCACGAGAGTTATTAATATTAAAGGTACCTAATCTGCTAGGAAATCCACCATATAAAAACTAATAAGTGTAAATTTTAACCAGCTAATTATTTCCGTTCCAAAAGGTCAGACAGACGGACGGCGAAGGCTTATTTATTTATTTATTTAATTCTTTATTGCACTATAGTACAAATGGAGGAGTTAATGCTAAAGCATTTTCTACCAGACATCCACATATTAGTTATAAAGTCTCATTTTCTAGTACGAAACTCTCAAAATATAAATACTTACAGCGACAATATTTATATTAACACTCGTGTACGCCCCGTAGTCGCGGCTGTCCAGCGATTTCATGACATGTTGCATCCGGTCTCTGTACTCGGAGACCATGTTCATGAATCTCCTCGCCTGAAATAATAGAAAGAAACAAAAACTAAGTGTTGACACTTAGTCAGTTTGTGTATGTTTCAGTCGGATTGTCTACTGCTGAACACAACCTCTTCCATTTAAGAAAGGGTTTGCCATAATCCCCGCGCTTGGTAGGGGTCTTCGGGATCGCATTTTAAAATATCAGTTCCTTAGAAGGCGCTGCTGCCCACCTGACCACCACCTTTTAAAGCGCTCGTAGCGAAGTTTACTTAACTGTTCTTAACCGATCAGCAAAGTTAAGCAACGTCGCCCGCGGTCATGAGTTGGATGGGTGACCGCTAGTGACATTACTAATGAGCGCTTCCGTGATTCGGAGGGCACGTTAAGCTGTCGGTCCCGCTTGTTGACTAAGGATGGCAGTCGTTATAGCATGGTGGTAGGGCATTTTGAGAATTGCCTGCCTGGCTAGCTACCACCCTCAAGTAGAAAATCTGTCGCCAAACACCTTACAGTATGTTCCTGCAGCTGTCCTTGAGAGCCAGTACTTCTAGGTTGGCCTGAACCACATCTTCGACCACATCATCACTTACCATCAGGTGAGATAGTGGTCAAGGGCATAAAATAAAAGTAAAAATGTTAAAAAAAAAGTCGTACAGGTAGGTAAGTATTTTATAGTAATTCTTGGAGAAGTAACAAGTGTTATTATGACTGAATATATATTTTATTAAGTGTGTAAGTATGAAGTACAAGGTTTTTACCTTGTCCATCGCCGTGTTGTCCGGCATGCCTGATCCATGTCCACCTTCTCCGTGCACTGTCACCAACAATTCTGAAAGGAACATTAATAACATATTGTACATAAATGAAACTGTATCTGGAGCCCCAGCTTCAATTAGATTAAATGTCGTAAGAACCGACCAAGGGATATAATGTGTTGAATGAGCAGTAATTGATGAGAGTTTAGTAAATGGCAACTAAACTCTCATCGAACTAAACGGTAGTTGGTAAAGTTGCTAGTTAACCAGGTGGTGTTTATCTTCAGCAGTGTTAGATATTGCCGCAAAGCAGTAGTGTAAAAGTAGTGAAGCAGTAGCAGGAAACACTACTGTGTTGATGTATGGAGAGCACTGTAGCATGTGAACTCACTAGGCAAACGAAAACATAATAGTTCATGTTTCTGAGTGACGAGCGCAGCAAAACGAGGAGGATAACACTGCAACTGTAATAGACAGCCTAGGCACTTATTACCATCCGGAGGGTGGCTTATCTGTCGAAATACTTAATTATAAAAGAAGAAAAAAAAAGGAGAAATAGTTGCTGGGCGACCATTTATCTGTGAGTGCATGTGATTTATAGTTAGCCCGCAGGTATAGGTATACAAATTGCTCTAGTATCACCATGATGTAGGATTCAAATCACGAACGCCAAATCGCCAGCAGACTATCAGAGCCTCAGAACTTCGAAAAGAAAAGAAAAAAATATAGTAAGAAAGAAACTAGAAAGCAAAGGAATGACAAATAACGCAACACGAAGTAAGCACTTACGCCAAGGTCGTCTATCCTGGTACATCGCCAAGAGCGTGTCGTCTGGAGACGCCAACCCCTCGTCGAGAACGAAGCCCACGTTCATCGCATTGAACGCTTCAGTTTTCACGAACGGCTTTATCCCCTTAAAACCCCCAGTTTCTTCATCTACAAAATCGAACATATAAGAATTATAAAGATTTCATATCTCATTTTACTATTTAGAAATTAGAAACATGTGTGGCGGCGCACGTTCAACCTTTTTAGTTATCTATAGATAAATTGTTATACTATCTCATTTTGTATAGATTGTCATATGTTGTCAATTTTAAAATAGTTAGAATTGTTGTAAAACAATTGATTATTAGACGTCAGTCTTGAGAAGTTGTAAAAGTTTTCAGGAAATAACATTAATATGATTTAAGAAGTAAAGTCTATCATTATTTCCTCGACATAAAACGCTTCATCTGGTGACCCCGACGTGATTTGAACACGCAACCTTCTGATATGGAGTCAGATGCGCTACCGTTGCGTGTTCAAATCACGTCGGGGTCACCAGATGAAGCGTTTTATGTCGGGGAAATAATGATAGACTTCTGTTTTGCGTATGTCGATGACATAAAATAGTTAATTAAAATAATTAAAATAGTTAGAATTGTTGTAAAGCAATCGATTATTAGACGTCAGTCTTGAGAAGTTGTAAAAGTTTTCAGGAAATAACATTAATATGATTTAAGAAGTAAAGTATATCATTATTTCCCCGACATAAAACGCTTCACATGTGTTTTATTAAGCGAATACTTATTTTCAAGTTCAGGACGTGAGATCATTGCATATTTTATAGGCATGTGTTTAAACATGCACTCCTTTTGGTTAGTTTCGGTTAGTGTTACCGTCCTGTAAGCTCAACATCCACACCTTTTTTCATCGTCTTGATGCCTAAAACCAGTGCTGGTTTCTATTCCTACTACTGAGGTTAAAATGTTGTTCTCCAAATTATTTTTCATAAATAATATGTTGTCAACAAGTTGCATTTTTATAGTAAGTACATTGTACACCGAGGGGAGAAAACTATATGTTTAAGACGCGCAGCGGAGGGCTTAGAGGAAACTCGAGAACAAAAATAGAACTTTCTCCCGAGTGATGCGTAGTGCTTTATACTATACACCTACGAGGAAAATCATTACAAGTTTTCTCGTATTTGTCCAGAGTCTTCTCAGGAAGTAAGTTCTTTATGAACACTTGAGCTGTACTTTTATTTCTGGTGGCGTCATCATTATAAAATTGAACTTTCACTGTCAGATGACATTTAGTAAAATTATTTAAAATCAAAAACGTTAAATTATCAACTTCAAACTAAATTTAACAAAACAAAATAAATTGCCACGCTTTTTTTTCGTAGTGAAGGAAAAGGTTGCCGACCTCCTTTCATTGATAATCAAATACAAAAAAAAACACCTAATTTTTGTAATTATTTGACATAAAACCTTTTTGAGATTTGACGTTTCTATTTTTTTTCATCAATCGTTAAAGCATATTATAATAAGACTAATGCTAACATTAGTTTGTATCTGTACTTACGTACCAGGCATAAGAGTGATATAGAGGTTTCTTTTGAGTGTTATGTTATCTTTCTTGAGCCTCCTAACAACCTCTATATATTGGCAGGATACGTCCTTGGCGTCTTGCGAACCGCGGCCGTGTATGTCGCCGTTTTCATCCATATACGCGGAATATGGTGGGTACTTCCATTCACTCTAAAATTAAGATTGAATAATAATAATATCCCTTATTGTTTGCCGGCTCCAGCTCCTAACCATAAGATTTAGTGAATCTTTGTGACAAATGTACTCTTAATAAAGGTAGGTGTTCGAAACAGACTAGACTCAAGAATGTGATGACCGTAAAGAAATCAAGTCAAGATAGTGGCAAATAGAAATCTGTGCTCTATGCCTTTTTTTTATCTGATAGGGTAGCCTTAAAGTAACTTTGTATGAGGGTAGCCTTCCATACTACCATAATCTCATCTTGTGGCAATGATATCTTTGTCTTGTGGTAAGTGATGATGTGATCGAAGGTGTTCAACAGGCTTAAGCTAGAATGGGTACTGGCTCTCTAAGCAGCTGCCGTTGCAACCTACTTGCCTACAAATTTTCTACACGAGTGTAGTCAATCCTGCCACAAAATTAGCATGGCGGTGTATACAGATATTCCCATGTTGTTATTTGTCCTTACCTCTACAGCTGGCACTACATCCATGTGAGAGTTGAGCATGATGCTCGGCAGTGAAGGGTCGGAGCCAAGGACAGTGATCACACATACCGGCTGTCCTCCTGGAGTGAATACATTGAAAGGAAGTCCCAATTCCACAGCTTGCTGCCTCCAGAACTCAACCGCTCTGTCTGTTACAATCAAAATTTTGTAAGTATTTATAAAAGATAGGCCACAATGGAACTCACAGCCTTATTAGGTCTTGGTACCTCTCCGTGCTAGGGGAGACGCCAGGACTGAAACAATACTGATGCCTTTCTGACAGAGGTCATCAAAGAATACACGTGTCCGGAATCGAATTTAATACGAATTTATATTACTACTTTGGAAGAATGGTCTAAATATGGTTTGAGTAACAAATTTTTAGACATACTTACAAATATTTTCTTGTTTGCTGGTGTCAATCTGTATGTATCTCCTGAATCTAGTAATGGCTGGTTCATGTTGTAATCCAGGACATTTCTGCAGTGGTGCACCAAGCAAATAAGAGAGATACAACAGTTGGAGTAGCAGATATGTTCGTATCATCTTGTTTCAATTCTGATGAATGAAATATTAAATACAAAAATGTTGCAGAGGGCAGCAAGACAATCCATGTTACGTCATCTTAATTTTGCGCTCCATCAGGAACTTCATGACACATTCTAGAATTTTCAAAAAACCATATCACAGCAATAAAATTCATAAATAATTTCTCCAAAATAACTTTTGGTGTATCTGTAGGAGTTGAGAGAAGTGACAGAGGGAAAAATACTATTAAAGAAATTTGTATATTTGCCAAACGTTCCAGAGTATTTATACGCCAACAAAAATCCAAGTACACATTTTTTATGCCTGATTTTGGCTAGCCGCCAAGCACTTAACGGTGTGTTCCGGCAGCTGTCCTTGAGAGCTAGTAATTCTAGGTTAGCCTGAACAACATCTTCGACCACATCATCACTTACGAACAGGTGAGATAGTGGTCAAAGGCTAACCTAGCCTTAACTAGGCTACCCTAGAATTACTAGCTCTCAAGGACAGCTGCCGGAACACACCGTTAAGTGCTTGGCGGCTAGCCAGGCGAGCATTCGCAAAATACCCTGCCACCATGTTATAACGACTGCCATCCTAAGACAACACCCGGTATCGACGGCTTAACGTGCCCTCCGAAGCACGGAAGCGGTCAGTAGTAATGTCACTAGCGGTCACCCATCCAACTCATGACAGCGGCGGACGTTGCTTAACTTTGCTGATCCTCTAAGTAAACTTCGCTACGAGCGCTTCAAATATATGACCCTCTCATCCAAAAAGACTTTTATTAAAGAAACATTGTAAATACTTATGTGCATAAAAAACTATAATTACATACATAATGTGATTAAAATTTTAATGAAATAATTTAAAAACACCTTTATTTGACTGGCTTCTTTGCAATGGTTTTTATATTGTTAAGGAATTTATAGATTGTTGTAAATAATTATTTACATTGTATCTACATGAGTAATAATAGGGGCTTAAGTATAAAATTGCCATTTTATTGTAATAAGTACTTCGAATTGACATTGAACCTTCATGGTTTGAGATTTTTGAGTGACTCATTTCTACTTTTTTTACCTTCTACTATCGGTACCCTTGAGGGTCTTCTTTAAAAAAATATGCAACATTCGATTATCGATTTTCAGTTGTTTTGTTTATTCAGTTTAGACAATAAAGATGGATACTTCGAAAATTTTAGTGATCTTTGAATTCGAGCTCCGACGTGGAACTACCGCGGCAGAAACAGCTCGCTATATATCGTATGTTGCGTTTGGAAAGGGGACTGCTAATGAACGCACAGTGCGATTTTGGTTTAAACGCTTTCTTGATGGAAACTTCCATTGGAAGAACGAACCACGTGGTAGACCCACGGGCAGCCCGGTTCCCCACGGGCAGCTCGTCTCGCCCGGGCAGCCTGGCGCCCCGCGAGCAGCCCGGCACACCACGGGCAGCTCGGCACCCCACGAGCAGCTCGGCAACCCACGGGCAGCCCGGCCCCCCTATTTAGTTTTGCAAGCTTGCTAAGATAAAATTATAAAATCTGGAAAACATTCGCCACAATAAATTTTTTGAACTATCTATCTTTTGCCGGATACATTTCGGAGACTGCGCAATGGAAGTGCACAATCTAATATATTTTCGTTCTACCGCCAAACAAGGGGAACCTCGGAGAAAAGACGTCGTTTTAAAATAGAAATTCCAAAGAAACGCACAAAGTACTTACTTTTCTTCAACATTTATTGTGCGAACCGCGAAGGAACTCTCTGGAAAATACAATCTGGGAGTTTTCAAATCCAAAGTGAAAAGCTCCTTCCTATTAGCTATGCTTTTACTAAGAGTGCATCGCAGCAGCCCACAACGTTGCCTAATATGAGATAAACAGTGCTCAAATGTAAATAATTAGTTTGCAGGTACGGCAATCGCGAACGAAGTCGCAGGTACAGCTAGTGAATAAATGTGTTCGAATTTTATACTTACATATTCTATAGTGCATGTTCCTGCTGCATGACTAGACAATCATGGCCCCAGGTTATAAAGTCATTTTAACTAGTATTATTAAGAGCATTGACGCATGCTAAACGAAAACATAGATATTATTTCGGATGGAAAAATATAACTTCTAGCGGGATTTGAACCCGCAACCCCCAGAATACCGGTGCATTACCAATACTGTGCGGTCTACCACGTGGTTCGTTCTTCCAATCGATTTTTTTTTTGCCATCTACCCCGTCATTTGAACTCGTTGAATAGGTCTTTTAAAATTATTTAAGAGTTGCTAACACTATTTTTCGATTTAATGCCCCATTTACGAATATTAAACTTTTAAGTGCCAATTTTTGTTCCCGCAGGGCGTCTCCGGTTTTATATATGTGCAGATAGCCACACGTCAGATTTAATTATCAGTGATGTTTCTTTTTACTATTGATAGTTGAAAATCGAAACTACGAAGGCTCGATCCAACTAAGGGCACTGGAGTTAATGTTTCACCATTAGTCCTTAAATACACCGCTGACACCATTTTATTTTGTCCTGTTCACAATATATTCACCTATGCCTTCAAGGTGTTCGTCCTCGTGTTTGGAAAATTGTCCGCTTAGTACTGTACATAAAGAAGGATTAAAGAAAGATGTAGCAAACTATCGCCCAATCTCAATTTTGCCTGCCTTACCATATATACATTTTTGAAGCGCTCGTAGCGAAGTTTACTTAGCTGTTCTTAACCGATCAGCAAAGTTAAGCAACGTCGCGCGCGGTCATGAGTTGGATGGGTGACCGCTAGTGACATTACTACTGAGCGTTTCCGTGCTTCGGAAGGCACGTTAAGCCGTCGGTCCCGGTTGTTGTCTTAAGATGGCAGTCGTTATAGCATGGTGGTAGGGCATTTTGCGAATGTCCTCCTGGCTAGCTACCACCCTCAAGTAGAAAATCTGTCGCCAAGCACCTAACGGTGTGTTCCGGCAGCTGTCCTTGAGAGCCAGTACTTCTAGGTTAGCCTGAACAACATCTTCGACCACATCATCACTTACCATCAGGTGACATAGTGGTCAAAGGATAACCTATAAAGCATAAAAAAAAAAATATACCTATATATGTTTCACAAAGCTGCCGTTCGATGGCTATGTACCAACGGATTCTAATCGCGTTATCGTTACGTTTTGATTCGAGTACCTACCTATAGAATAAAATGAATAACTTGAAAGCAATCGTACTCTTATTAGTACTCTTATTTTGTAGCTTTAGCAGGAAGAAAGTGGAAGAGATAAAAAAGAACAACATATAACTTCTATATAGTGATATCGGGCTACTACGGAACCCCTACATACTACATTGCGCGTGGCTCGACACGCGCTTGGCCGTTTATTACCCTTTGGGTACGGAACCCTAAAAAAAAGAAAGTTGCTTACGCTGTCACGCGCATATGTGAATCGGGTGTAACAAAATGGAAAATAAAATAAATGTGATTAATATTATGTAGGTAATCATTTATTTACTTATATTATTATATATCTTCCCGTGGGGTGCCAGATTAGAATGTCACCCCTCCATTTCTTCCTGTTGGTGTCGCAAGAGGCGACTAAAGGTAAAATACCGGAAGGTGGGCAGCAGCGCCTTCTGAGAAACTGATATCTGAAACTGCGATCCCCAAGACGACTGCCAAGCGTGAGGATTATGGCAAACCCCCTTAAATGGGGGAGGCTGTGTTCAGCAGTGAACAATCCACGCGGATGATATATTTGATTACCTATAACTGATATTATTGTGTCAATCTAATTGTTATCTAGCCGGTAGTAGTCTAGTTTTTTAACATATGTAAATAGGTAACGTTTAATTACTTACGTCCTACATAATACATTTTGTTAATTTATGTTTCATTGTTTGTAGGAGTATTAGGTATACCTAGGTATGCATGTTGTTTGTGAAGTTGATATAGTATTATTGGCTTTGACTTTAACCACCGTAAGAGGTAGGTACTAGTTCGTAAAAAAATATAAATTTTATGTACTGTTACCGAAATGTCAAAAAAACTCTACATTAGGGTTTCGTATACCTACTTGAAGTTGTAAATATTTTATGTTCGAATAAAACTAGTAATTTTAGGGTAACACCTAATAGATATATATAATAAGAAGTTATAGAATTCTGACAGACATGTCAGATCAAGTCCAGCGTCTGCGCTTGAGATGATAGGCATAATTTAAATTTACAATATTCGCCCACATCAATTACCATCCGGTAAGATCCCGTGGTCGAGGCTAGCCTATCGGCATAAAAAAGATAAAGGGATTTAGTTTCATATTTCACATGAATTTAACACATTTTAATGCCTAGGCACCCATGAAAATCAGTCTTAGATATTTTTGGGGCATGTCAAGGTGAAGGTACACTAACTTGGTTCTGAACGGTCAGTCAAAATTTCAATTTTAGGAATGGAACATTAAAACTTTATTCCCTTATTTTAGTAAATTTTAGTGCGAAATTTTTACTGATTTATATAGGAATTCTGAATTTCTGTAAGTATATTATGTTTAATAGGTACCTATATCTAGGATCTCTTGGAGCTGTATGTACAACAAATACTGATTAAGCACGATCCTCCAACATTTTTTTTCTCTCACAGGTTGTTGCGATGCGGAACACGTCTCGGTCCGTATTTTTTATAGTGTTTTTGTTGTGCTCCTTTCAAAAGCAAATTCGGAGTCAACACATGCAGCATTTATTATATTCTAACTATAGCGGTACGTACTCGTATCTCACTTGATGGTAAGTGATCATGTGGTCAAAGATGTCGTTTAGGCTAACCTTATAGAATTACTGGCTCTCAAGAACAGCTACCGGTACGTCATTATGTGCTTAGCGATAGATTTTGTACTTGAGGGTGGTGGCTATAGCCTAACGGGCTTTTAGGAGCTGTTTTATAGGTTACTACTTAATAGAATAACTTAATAATGATTAGAAAACCTTCATCAAGCTCCGAACGGTGTGTTCCGGGAGCAGCCCTTGAGTGCCAGTAATTCTAGGTATAGTCTGTTAACGCCTTCAACCAGATGTTCACTTACAATCATGTAAAATTGTGGTCAAAGGCTAATCTATCAATAAAAAGAAGTAACCTAGCAATAAAAAGAAACTATCGCCGAAAGCCAGTTCCATATTCTATAGGTTCTGCCTTTTTACCACCATCGAGCACATCATCACTTACCTTTGTCAAAAGTTCTTTTTTTGACCGACATCCAAAAAGGAGGGGATTCTCAATTAGTCTGTATGTTTATATATGGTTTTAAATGTTTGTTGTGAAATTACTTCCTAGTTACTACACTGATAAGTATAAAATAACCCGTGGAACCATGCTAACGTGAGGTCAGTATTTTGAATCAGCATGGTACCGACTTCAACAAGTTATTTCATACTTTTCAGTGTTGGAAGTCGGTTCGCTCGTTTTTTTTTAATTTTCATTTGTCAAAATCACATATTTTCCTGATATTTATTAATCAAAATCAACCAATATTTATTTCTTTGACCGGTTATTGTTTTGCGGAACTTTAATGGAGCGAGGCCCGACTCGCGCTTGATAAGTTTTTGTTTATACGTAGCGCAGTTGGCAAATAGAAGTTTTACCGAACACAATTATTACCATTTTTGAAGTATGTAAATTAATAAATATTAATACCTTATTTACCTATGTATAGTCGGCACATTCACGCACTGTACAAATCACTTATATCTTTTGTATCTATAGTCGACGACGCAACCACATTGACGCGACGACGGTCAAAACATCAATAAATTGTTTCGAGTCAGTCTTTGGTTTCGAATATGTAGGTGTACCTACTCTACATAATATACCTAAAGATGTAGTTACTTACCTAACTAATAAGCATTCAACGTGGAGCGCAGTGGCCCGTTATAGTCGATATATATTAGTGAAAACATAAGTTTATGTAGATAACCCTATTGTATCGAAACAACTTTACATGCGGGAATTAAAATCTCTTTAAAAATATAAGAATCATTTTCGACATTAGACATGTAGAACACTTCGGGTATGTTCCATTTGTCGCTAAGAACGTTAATTTCGATAATTTTTATCACATTCTGCGTCTCTGGTTGTGATCACTGTGATCGTTTGTAACTGTCATTCCCTGTTCCATTTAGGATAAGAACGTTAAGAATGCCACTAAAATTTGCCACTTCTGTCACTTTTGACATTAGATGTAGGGAATTCAAACTGTTCCAGTAGCCTCATAGCGTTTATGGCGAAAATAACGCCAAGACCCATGTGGAACAACTTTTTGGGAGTGTGATCGTTTTTAGCGTTTTTAGCGAATCTAACTTCAAATGGTATGCACCCTTAGTAGAGCGTTTTCTTTGTCGCATACTACCATGACGTTTGTGAATCGTAGGTAGGTAGGTACAACGTAGGTAGGTATACTAGTGATGTGCCGGATATCCGTATCCGTATTCGTATCCGCGGATATCCGAGGGAGAAGAAAGATTCGTATATCCGTTAGTTTTTGGCGGATCTTTGACGGATCTTTTACGTTATGAATTTTCAATACATAGATGAAATTGTATATATTTATACGGGGCGGTAGACTTAGGTAATTCACCTGGGGTAATTCACCCAGGTGCACTAAGTACACTTTTGGTAGACTTGATTAACCCTGGTTATTTCGGGTGCATTAAGTACATTATTTAGTAGGTTTATATCACTTAGGTGATACCTAGGTGAATTAAGTGCACTACATGGTATACTTAATTCACCCTTGTGCTTACAAACTATCGTGTAATGCAACCTACGTGGACAGCGTCACAAGTAACCAAATACATGCAATTGAACTTATATGTTTGAGAGCATATTTTACTTAAGTTTTTATTTATTTACATATTTATACTTAATTCATAAAAAAGAACATAAAACATTAACGGTCACTTGAAGCACTTTCTTAAATCGAGATGTAAGAAAGTGCTGCAAGCTTAATGATAATGTAGTAGGAATGGATCCCTCTACTTATATATTTTTTTTTCATTAAAGTCATAAGACAGTTTTAAGTTTGACCGCCGTCGTGCAATATTTATATTTCGGTAACACCTTTCATATAGGTATGTAGGTAATATGTTAATTTATGATATTTTCGAAGTTTTCCATCTATTTCTTTTCTTTTTTGCAGCAATGGACGTGCTGTTTCTCTTTTATCTAGCCCCACTTGCCGCTTACAGTAAATGATGTCAATTTTTATGAATTAAGTATTTATATAAATAAATAAAAACTTAAGTAAAAATATGCTCTCAAACATTCACGTTCAATTGCATGTATTTGGTTACCTACTTGCGACGCTGTCCACGTAGGTTGCATTACACAATAGTTTGTAAGCACAAGGGTGAATTAAGTATACCATGTAGTGTATATTATATGTATGTATATTTATAAAATTAGGTTAGAATGAAAAACTGTTAAATTCAACATAGTGATTTGGGAGTCCTAATTTAGCAGACAGGATAGTGTGCACTACATTTTCACCATTCTGCTCCGGGAGATGTCCTATGTCGAGATCACATAACAATGCCTCCTGATCTCGGTCATTCAGCTATGCTTAAGCTGGTTCACTGAATGCTTCAGTTCAGTAACCTCAGTCAACTCGAGTGTCTTCTTTCCCTGCTCAATCGCCTCAAGACGCTGCTCAAAACCGTCCATTCGCTGGCCCATGCTCGCCAATGAATCACGCATTTCCTAGCGGAATTCACGTGCCTCAGTCATATATACTGCGAGTTCGCGCCGTATCGCTCGGATATCCAAGTCGCTTATGGAGACGGTCTCAACGGACGGTACTGAAGCGTCTCCCTGAGGCGTGTCAGCGCTATCACGGGTGGGCGGGGGAGTAGGAAACCTTACCGGGGTACAGCTGGTATCTCTCACGCGCAATGTTTTTTTTTTACACTCGTGACAAGACCAATTCTTAGATAAAGCTGCGCTTTCAGGAACAGCAACGCATCCTCTATGGAAAATGCAAGTGCAAATCGTACATGTTGCGACACCTACCGACGGTCTTAGGAACTTGCCACAAGCAGTACATTTAGCCATCGCATCGCTAGGATAATTTTTACAACCAAATGATTTAAGCTACGGTTTATGTTAGTGCGGGTAACAACCGCTAGATGACACGATGATCGATTAGTCCTGTATTTTAATTTGTAGATCACGATTGCGGTTTATAATCTACCCACTTCCAAAACAAAGATTTTATTTTTGATATCACTGATCTAGATATCATGCAATGAAGCACTAACCCCTGGACTCAAACGATCACAAACACTCACACATACACTTTGGAGGTAAAACAACACTCACAATACTTTCGCAGATAACAAAATCGATGAAAAAATATTTTTGGGGTATTAAAATTTAACGAACGCACACTGACTTTATGCTGTCTGTGATGACGTCACTGACAGTGCGTTTTGCGTCCCGGATAGGTTCGTGTGGCGGCGGAGTCGACGACGGCCGCGGTTGGTAGCGCTGCCGCGCGCACTCTCTAACTTGCTGCGCGATGCGCCTCTGACGCTCGCACTTCGATACCTCAACATTATCGCGGCTGAAGGGGACTTATTTTGTTATAATCTGAGCGAATTTACAAAAATCGCATTACATGTTCTCTGTACTTAGGTACCTACCAAAATGTTATTTACAGCTACTCTATTGAATTGGGTGTGTACCTGTAAAGATAGATGTAGTATATATATATATATATATAGTATGTATGGAAATAAATGAAATAATCGTAATCTATGTAACATACTGCGGTTTTTTTATGAATATTGCATGGTGGTAGGGCATTTTGCGAATGTCCGCTCGGCTAGCTACCACCCTCAAGTAGAAAATCTGTCGCCAAGCGTCTAACGTTGTGTTCCGGCAGCTGTCCTTGAGAGCCAGTATTTCTAGGTTAGCCTAAACAACATCTTCGACCACATCATCACTTACCATCTGGTGAGATAGTGGTCAAAAAGGCTAACCTCTCAGGCATAAAAATAAATAAAAAATAGTCCAGTTTCTTGCCCTTTCTTCGCAGTGAGCTCTATATCCCTAATCGCGGTACGTGGCAGTGGAATTTTGAATATGTGGTCATACCTACTATTTTGAAATAGACCCTCATAAAATCGCCGTACACCAATTATGTATAAATATGTTTATGACTAAAAATATACCAAACCATTGACCAAATCTTAATACATAATAAAAAAAACCGACACAAGGTTTTATTCCATGCTGATTCATGCAAACTAACTAGACAATAAACAGGTAAATTTAATTTTTCTTTAGGGTAAATCGTAATTGAAATACAAAAATACTTTAATAATATTTAATTATTTTTTTAAACTGTGAATACTCTTTATAATTTATTTACAATACGTCTTACAGTAACTTAGCGTAACGGTCACACTTTGTAACGTATTCAAAACAATACGAATATGATTACAAAATAAAATAGGTAAGTACATCTGTACTGTGTTTTTCAAGGCGGCGCAATGGACATCTGTACGAGAAATAGAGAAAAAAGTTCGAGACTGAGCCGATTCATAACTCAATTAGGGTGCGTACCATTAGCGTGAGATTCGCTAAAAACGCTAAAAACGATCACACTCCCAAAAAGATTTCCACATGGGTCTTGGCGTTATTTTCGCCTTAAACGTTACATCTAATGTCAAAAGTGACAGAAGTGGCAAATTTTTGTGGCATTCTTAGCGTTCTTATCCAAAAATGGAACGGGGATGACAGTTACAAACGATCATGTGATCACAACAACAGACGCAGAATGTGATCAAAATTATCGAAAATAACGTTCTTAGCGACTAATGGAATATACCCTTAATGAGATTTGAGAAAAAGTGATTGATTAAGTACCCTAGCTGAAAATCTTAGATCAGGAAACAAGGGAGATAGGTAATGGAGGCGTGGCACGTGCGAACGCATTTGGTCTAAATCAGGCTTGATTGAAAGAAAACCATTGCGCGCTTAGTACAAATCAATAAACGAATCAGTTCTTCCGATAACGCAATGGATCAGTGTTTTAATAGCTGTGTCTGTGAGTGTAACTAGTGATTGATAGTTTGCAGATAGTTTGATTATTTAGTTTATATATTTAGATAGTTTGCAGCGGAAATCTTAGTGTGCGTGGCAAAATGTGCGTATGTACGCCATACTTATTGTTTTTATGGATGTGAGAGTGAAATGGGTGGGAGAGACGTGACGACACTTATGTGAACAAACACGGACTGAAGGCAAATCTCCCTTGTTTCTTTTGATATGTGCTGAAAATTGAACCCATAAGTTTCGCAAAACATGCAACTGACGTGAAAGAGGATCAAATTGCAACTAAATTCGGAAATTAAAAAAACAAGTACTTGTTATATTCAGATTTTCAATAAAATATGTTATAATTGTGACGAAACTGCACAAGGCCCTCCAGGTGTTAAGCGGTAACCTCCGCCATATCAGACGCATTTCGTTAGTGAACATAAACTTGTGCCTGGGACATAAATTTGCGCCACAACAGTAATACATCAACAGTGATCACAACAGTAATCGAAGCGCTCGTAGCGAAGTTTACTTAGCTGTTCTCAACCGATGAGCAAAGTTAAGCAAGTCGCGCGCGGTCATGAGTTGGATGGGTGACCGCTAGTGCCATTACTACTGAGCGTTTCCGTGCTTCGGAGGGCACGTTAAGCCGTCGGTCCCGGTTGTGTTCTTAAGATAGCAGTCGTTACAGCACGGTGGTAGGGCAATTTGCGAATGCCCGCCTGGCTAGCTACCACCCTCAAGTAGAAAATCTGTCACCAAGCACCTAACGGTGTGTTCCGGGAGTTGTCCTTGAGAGCCAGTAATTCTAGATTAGCCTGAACAACATCCTCCACCACATCATCACCTACCATCAGGTGAGATAGTGGTCACAGGTAGTTCTGTCACAATCTACGGTTTATTGGCTCCTTGTTCATCAAAATTTGCACTTAGGTGTGCTAACAGGATCTTCTTTCATGCAACGATGTTTATAAGGGCAAATGAATTCTACAGGAACAGGGGCTGTATGAGTACTAAAAAAACGTCACAGGACGTCGATGGCTGATAAATTTGGAAAATGCATCGTCAGAGCCGTCGGGACCTTTATTAAAAATGTACAAAATAAGGGATTATCCTTGGAATTCAGGGGTATTGAATAGATACTAGATAAAAAAGAAACATTTTCGTTAGGTACATACTTTTTCCAAACGGGATTTTTTGACAAATTTACATAATATATGCTTATATATATTATGTCAATTTGCCAGAAAATCCCGTAAGTATTTATATATAAAATTCATAGCGATATTTATTATTTACCACACCGAGTAATACTAAATTAATTAGGACCTTTGTAATTTTAGAGATATTTGCAAACAACATATTGTTTTTTATCTTATAATTATGGTAATTAAACTTATTCAGTCAACTTTCCCATTAATAACTACTCACTTCGAACAAACATTTTACTCTAGATATCAATACATTAGTGACAGCATGTCCCATACATACACATATGCTAATAAAAACCTTTTTTACAACAAACTTTTACCTTAAAATGGAACCGATTTCAACACTCAAATGTAAAATCCGGTGGAGCTGTACGTACGAAAGCGGTAGACAGCATATATAAAAGTCTGTAATGGTTCAAAGTACCTATTATCACAATATTGTGCACATGATACCGACTTCGACAAGTAATTTCACACATTTGAGTGTTGAAGTCGGTTCTATTTTTTGGTATAAAAAAAATACCCTTTTTAGTGACCCGTGCTACTTATGGGATCGATTGTCATTCACTGTCAACTGATAGCAAAACATTTCTCAGTTATTGGAGTGTAACTGAAAATCGGCTTTTTTAATCGGCCGATTTTGATGAAATTTAAACGAAACCACACGGCAAGCATCATCTTTCAAACAAAAAAGAATAACACAATCGTTTCACCCAGTCAAAAGTACTAAGGTAACAAACATAACAAAAAAATACAGACGAATTCAGTACCACCTCCTTTTTGTGAAGTCAGTCAATAAATCTTCATTATATGTTTGCTAGCACAAACTTAAACTTAACGAACAAAGTATAAAATGTAAATTTTTCTATTCGTTATCTCACTAATATTATAAATGCGACTGTATGTGTGTCTGTGTTTATTGCCAATTATGTACTTTCGAAGCGGCTTATCAAGTTTTATGAAACTTTCCACATGTATTCCTTAGGCACTTGAAAATAATTTATCCCGATTTACTGAATAGATCACGAAGGAGTGCAATATTTCCTTGCGGGTTTTCCAACTCGGGCGGAAGCACTTTTATTTTTATGGCCATGTGCCGTGACCCATATAAATCAACTATAAAAGTGTCTTTATGAATAAGAGCACTGAAGTATGAACTGTAAAATCTCAACATCCATCGAAACTTATACCGTACAAATAATAAGATAATACGACGGCATTATAGATCAATCAACGCAACATCCATCATCCATCATCAATTATTGACAGCAGACTTGAAATTTTCTACGGTATAGTCATCTTCCTCTAAAACTGTGGTCGCTGCATCATCTATCTCCTTTGTTCGTGCCTTGTAAGCCTCGACATCGTCTAAATGTGAGAATACGGCTTTCTTTTCAATCTTTGATAGAATCTTTCTATCGTGGAACGGATGGTTGTGGAGATTTGCCCTGAAACAATTTTATATTGTTTAACAAAGCTAAACAATTTTGATTTCAAGTAAATGTTACTATATTATAATTTACATAGCTATTCTTATACCATAAATAGATTTATCAGCATGAAACATTGAGAAACCAGATTCATAAATTTCTTTGGAAAACTTGAATTGAATTTTCTTCTGGCTGTTCCCTTTATACTACAGTGCCTATCACGAATTTATATCACGGGTTCAATATTCGTTCGGTTCAAATTTTCCCTTTCGTTGTGAATTCGTAAGCCAACAATAGAATTAAGCTCACCTATTGACGACCATATTGCCTTTGGTGACGACGAAAGCGTTGCACTTATTGTTGCGATAGTCTACGCAGCGCCACTTGCGGGCGCCTTGCCGCGTCGTCGTCGAGTTCAGATTGTAGATATACCGGTTCAATATCACCTGTAGTGAGCCCCGTATCGACACCGTATACAGCAAGTTTGAAGGGTTCGCTGGAACAATTTATTTATTTATGATATAGAGTGTTGTCACTAGACATTACCGCATCTAATATTCAGCTCTTGCCCTGCTCATAAAAAGAACGGGAGACGTTCATGTTCTGGAGATTATATTACTACTAGCAGACCCGGCAAACGATGTTTTGCCATATAAATAATTTAAAAAATAAGGGTTGATCGTAGAAGGGTGAAAATTGAGGATTGTATGTATTTTTGTATGTTGTATCATAAAAAATTAAAAATTTTGTCTAAAAATTTAGGGGTGGACTACCCCTAACATTTAGGGGGATGAAAAATAGATGTTGGCCGATTCTCATAGATACCGGATAAGCACAAAAAAATTCATCAAAATCGGTCAAGCCGTTTCGGAGGAGTATGGCAACGAAAACTGTGACACGAGAATTTTATATATAAGATTTTAAAACTATATGGGCTTTTCACTCCTTTTGTAAATAAATAGGGATTAACTGCGTTTCGTCGCATTAATTAAAACACGCAGTCAGTCATAATTGCAAAGCTTTTTCAAAGTTGTTTGCCACTGCTGCAACAAAACTCCGCCGGACTTAGGGAGAGGGCCTACACTCAATAACTCTACCCGCGATTTTATACCCGCGCGGAGGGATAGGTCGTAGCCACCTCTCGACGCATAATATCAAATACATTTTACGTCCAACACGCGTGTTGTCCAAATTTTAACCAAAACTCAATTTGTCCACACGCTTCAAGTCAAATACGCGTTTTGTCCAATACTTCACAAAACCGAGTTTTAGTTTGCTGAATACTTTTTAACAATAAATACTTTACCAATTTTGAAGCACTTGTAGCGAAGTTTACTTAGCTGTTCTCAACCGATCAGCAAAGTTAAGCAACGTCGCGCGCGGTCATGAGTTGGATGGGTGAACGCTAGTGACATTACTACTGAGCGTTTCTGTGCTTCGAAGGGCACGTTAAGCCGTCGGTCCCGGTTGTTGTCATAGGATGGCAGTCGTTATAGCATGGTGGTAGGGCATTTTGCGAATGCCCGCCTGGCTAGCTACCACCCTCAACTAGAAAATCTGTCGCCAAACACCTAACGGTGTGTTCCGGCAGCTGTCCTTGAGAGCCAGTACTTCTAGGTTAGCCTGAACAACATCTTCGACCACATCATCACTTACCATCAGGTGAGATAGTGGTCAAAAGTTAACCTATCAGGCATAAAAAAAAAGTATATAGGAGTTCAGAATTTAATATTATGAATTCATTAAGGCACTTCAACTGGGTGACACCAGCTCTTATTTTTTTTTAGGCATATCTATTGTATTTGCTTTAAAATCAGTAATTCTTCACCGTTGTTGTGCTTTTTGGTACCCATTGGTTCCAATATGTGTACATTCCGGCGGAGACAAATATTGTGCCAGTTGAATTCGTTGCGATAGTAAGGTAAGGTTCCATAACCAGGCTTTATAAATCGTATTGGATATAATGCGTCGTGGCCGTAAAGCGTATTGGACAATCTGCTTACATTTCTATATTATGATAACAAAATGTACCTTTAACTTGATTCATATCTACAGCTTCATGATCAGCAACAGGCTTGTAATCATCGTCTGAGTGTTGAGCACCTGAATCGTCCAATAATGCCATGCTGTATTCGTGAGAGTCATTGCCTGTGTCTATGCTCTGGTTCACTGACCTGCAGGTAATAAAAGGTAGAATTAAATCTTCACACTATCTGTCTGAATTTCTTACCATAAGATTTTTGTAAAAAAAATATTATGTAAACTGAGGATGTATTGATTATATTACACGCTTTTTTATAGCTGATAAGTTAGCCTTTGACCACTATCTCACCTGATGGTAAGTGATGATGTGGTCGAGGATGTTGTTCGGGCTAACCTAGAATTTCTGTCTCCCAAGGACAGCTGCCGGACCACACAGTTAGGCGCGTAGCGACAGATTTTCAACTTGAGGGTGGTCGCTAGCCAGGCGAGAATTCGCAAAATGCCCTACCACCATGCTGTAACGACTGCCAATTTACGTAATGTATAGATTCAGGCGTTACTTTGCGGAAATCCATATTTAATAATAACAAATATTTTAAGAAAACATCAAATTAATATTTTAATAAAACACTTAAAAAATATAAAAATATATCTAGTGACAATGCCGCCTAATTTTCCTGTTAAGCCGACGTGACGTCACAAACGCCACGCAGCCAAACCGGAAGAATTTTCGACGCGTTTCGATTCTACACGAAGCATCCTCAGGAGGTCTTGACTCTACGCAAAAATATTTGTTATTATTGCCAATTTACACTTAGTATTATTTAAACAATGCTGTATAAATAATACTAGGTGTATTTAAAATCAACGTCATCAAATTGGTGTTGTTGAGTTGATCGAATATCAACACCTGCCAGCCTAATTAGTTCACATTATTTGAGTAGATGTCACCAGCACCGTCGTCGGAAAAACGTGCATTCAGATGGATGGAAAAATTCAACTGTCCAGCACCTGCTTCCATAGTCGGTGGGTAATTTCATAATTGTTAATGCACCAGGACAGTATTTTGGGGTTGCAGGTTCTAGCCTGATGGAAGTTATCTTTTTCAAACGAACAAATATTTATGTTTTCACTAAGCTTGGGTAAATGCTGTTTAAATAATGGTAAACATTGTCTATATTGATATTATAATAAAAAATGTTAGGCATTAACTCAGACCACAGATGTAAAAATACTATAAATCAGACTGAAGATGTCCGGAAGAGAGCGCTTTGAGTGGTAAGGCCGTATTTGTATACTTTATTACTCTTTAAAGTTTCAGTTTGCTTTCCATTCGTTTTAAAGTGAGCTGTGCCAAAAAAAGAATGTTTTATATGTAAATTAATGCCTATCTCACACAAATCATTAATTAAAATAGTTATTTCATTACACTTACATGTGGGCACCTTCTGGTTTTACATAAACTTTTTTGGCATTTGGTGGTAATTTCATCTGCAGGGGAGAAAATCACAGTTAATTTAACAAAAACAGTGGCCAACAATAGAACCTATGCACGTGATATTTTACAATACTGTATACTTAAAAAATCATTGGCATTTATCTGTATTTTTTTGATAACATAGTTTCAAAGTATTAAAAAGTGATACCTACTCAAAGGATCACTGTAGAGATAAAATATAAAATAGAACATACTGATACATCCTGGTCTAAATCAACAGGTGCTTTTCTTTTCAAGCTGTTGATACAAGAAATGTCAATGCTCTCCGCTGTTGATAAAACTGGGTCGCTCCTAGATGCCTGATCTAAATTGTCCTGAAAATAATGCATACAAAACGAAATTTTTTATTGTTGCCTGTGTTTACCTTTCTGCTCCATTAATATCAAAGAGGGCATGCAGTTTAATTTTACACATGGGTACAAAAAAACTAATTTTGGCCATAATCCGCCACGCCGTGAGTTCAAACATATTTAAATATGTATTATAAATAAAGCCCTGATATGCGCGAAACCCGGGTCGACGTATTCGATCCCCAATGTGAGTGTCTATGCCGGTTTAATTTATAATATTTAAATCGGTATCCATTATATTGGGGATCAAATATATAAATAAAATTATATAGGGTATCTAAGCATAACTAACAGCCATGATGTTATATAAAAAACTACAAGCTATTTAGTTGATTTATTTTTGAAACTTTAGATATCCTCTGTGTGGTAAATAAAAATAAGGAATATACATGTAGTTTAAATTTGATAGAAATTACCAAATGTTTTGTCATCTTGCCACATAATAGTATAAATTATTATATACTTGCATAATATATTCTAAATCTCGGCAATGAGCATCAGGTATTTCCCTACCATTGGTTAACCACCCAGATTGTTATACAGATACTCGTAGATAGACGTTGAAAATTTAATTTCAATATTATGATTTTAAGAAATCACAACTATATATAAATATATTATTTATAATATTAACTTACAAAATCCTCTAAACCTTTAATGTGAAGAGCTCTGGCAGCATCGGCAAATTGCGTCAAACAATCAGATGGCACATGGACTTCTCCAGTATAAATGTATTCCAGTAAATAGCAAAGCACTTGGTGAGACACATTCTGAAAAAATTAATATCTCTCATATTATTTGCAAATAATATTTTTACTGAAAATTTAGTATTCAACTAAATATGAATCTCTAAATTATTATTATCATTATGTAGTTGTTTTTTCCAAAGGTTATATTGGTTGGATTAGATTAAAAAAAATTGGTTGCGCAGTAGGGTGTCCGGAAAATATTTTTTTTCGATTTTCGCTACACAAGACCCCTCAAAAGTTGCGTTATTAGTTGTAGATTACCTTAAAAATAATAAAAAAAATATAAAAAAATATCTTGAGGGTTCTACCAGATTTTTTTAAAATGTTTATATCACTTAAATATCTCTCCAGTCAATGTCGTCTATTATATTATATTAGGTCCTTACATATGAAATTGGCGTTTTTCGTACTGGCCACTTTAATCACGAATTTCTCCTCTTTGGTAAGGAATTCCAAATTCAAATTTGTACAGCTATAGACTCATGTATTTGTGCTTCGATGATCGTCATTCATTTGTTTTTTTTCTTCTGTTTTTTTCTGTTTGCGTCACTCATTTTACAAAATGGAAAACCTTAAATATCGCATTATTTACGAGTACGAGTTCCGCCGTGGCACTAGTGCTGCGGAAACAACTCGAAGGGTGAATGATGTGTATGGCGGTCGTGTTGCAAAAGAAAACACAGTTCGTTTTTGGTTCCAACGTTTTCGTTCTGGAAATTTCGACCTGCAGAACAAGCCCCGTGGACGGCCTGAGACTCAAGTTGATAATGAAGAGTTGAAGGCTATTGTGGAAGCGGATCCATCGCAAACCACGTCCGAGTTAGCTGCAGGCTGCGATGTTAGTGATAAAACTGTTTTAATTCACTTGAAGCAAATTGGGAAGATTAAAAAGCTTGAAAGGTGGGTACCTCACGAATTGACTGAAACAAACCGGCAAACGCGCGTCGACTGCTGCGTTACATTACTAAACCGGCACAATAATGAAGGTATTTTAAACCGAATCATTACCTGTGATGAAAAATGGGTTCTTTACGATAATCGGAAGCGCTCAGCGCAATGGTTAGATCCTGGCCAGCCAGCCAAATCCTGCCCCAAGCGAAAATTAACCCCAAAAAAGTTACTTGTAAGCGTTTGGTGGACTAGTGCCGGTATTGTTCATTACAGTTTTTTCAAATCTGGCCAGACTATTACGGCTGATGTCTATTGTCAGGAATTGCAAACCATGATGGAAAAGCTAGCGGCTAAACAACCTAGGCTGGTCAATCGCTCCACGCCACTGCTGCTTCACGACAACGCTAGACCACACACTGCGCTACAGACGGCTACTAAATTAGAAGAGCTTCAATTGGAAAGTCTAAGACATCCTCCGTACTCCCCGGACCTTGCTCCAACAGATTACCATTTTTTTCGAAATTTGGATAACTTCTTGCAAGGGAAAAAATTCAACTCCGATGGGGCAGTCCAAATCGCCTTCAAAGATTTTATTGATTCCCGTCCGACTGGTTTTTTTAGTAAAGGGATCAATGAACTAAGTACCTATGAGATGGCAAAAGTGCATAGAAAATAATGGTTCATACTTTGATTAATTAAATATATTATATTAAAATATATTCGACTTTTTGTTCCTCCCATACAAAACGCCAATTTCATATGTAAGGACCTAATATTTACATTATTTCTATAATTTGTTTTTATATCATTTGTAGTGGAATCTTAAGTTGTGATTTGCAGGCAACAACAGGATGTTTCCAGTTAGGGATTGGTTTGGATCAAACTCGCAAACTCTCACTTTTGACTTGATTTTCTTCAACTCTCTACTTCTACTGTGATGCAATGCGTCTCATTTCTATGGCGATTTTGTTGCTGAAAGGTATCGCTCTGCACTTCCTTGTGATAAAATACGTGTTTGTTACAATACAGTATTGAGTTCAAGACAAAGAGAGACTACCTGTTCTATTTTGGGATCATATAAAGAACTTGCGTATTTGTATGCTTCACGTAAATGAATAACCGCTTCGCCCTTTCTTGATGTCTCTGTATGGTAGCACAGTTGGGCCATAAGAATATACAGGACTTTTGGAAAGCAGCTAGCAGTTTGTAAAAGTAAACCTCTAGCGTTTTTTGTGCAGTGGCTGGAAATTTTCTTAAATTACCTGATAATATTGTGAAGCAACTAAGCATGGATCAAAAGTATCTCTATGAAATGTGTCATGCTGTGATGGCTGGTTCCTGTTACCTTGAGCTAGCAAGCCACCAACCTGGAAAAATGGCGCATTCGAGATGGTTCACTACTGCCAATCACATACAAAGACTTTACGCAAGCACTGTTTCATCGTCAGATAATTTGCAGATGCTTGTGAACAACTTGGTCAAAGTTTACGCTCCTGTATGGTTCCTCATCAAGCAAAACTTAAAGAAAAAATTAAAGAAGGAGCCAAGCATATTTTTCGAATGGTTATGTACTCTGGATTATTGCCTAATAGTCAAAGATCTATTTTTAATTCAGTAATCGAAAGAAACGCTTTTTTGCGCACCAAGAAAACTTGCTCACCGCCATCTTATTCGACCATAGAGACCATATTCGAGAGCTTGCATCACACAAAATATGAAAGACAAGAAAACCAGAAAAGAGCAACTCTTGTAAGGTATTTAAAGCACCAAAGCTTAACTTCTGTGGGCAAGATTACATTAATATAATATTTTGGCAAGAGTGTGAGATATCAGCTCTATCAATTTTGCGACACGTCTCCAACGATGAACTTAGAATTAAGGCTAAAGAACACATCCTCGACATTGTTGACTTACCCATGTCACACACAGTCAGTGGAAAGATTTGTGAATCTAGTGAAAGAGGCTTCTCAAAGCGTCACGGACACTACAGCTGGTAGGATCACATTAGGATCCTCATTAGGAACAGATTAAAATCTCGCGCGGAAATGCCTAATTTTGGACACTAAAACCAGTTTTGAATTTAAAGTTGCCATGGATTATTTGTCTATCTACTATTTTAAACCGTGCTTCGACTCATTTTTCCTTAAATTCAATAAAAACTATTTAATGTTATTTTTGTGTTATTTATAGTGTATGTTCTTCTTCTTATCCGGTACGCTCTTGACAGAGAAGTCGAGGTCGCTATGCAGTAGTAGAACTTGCAGGGGCAGATGTGATGCGTTTCACGATGTTTCGCCACCTTTTCCTGCTGGAGGTCATTCTGTTGCACTGGTTCAGTGAACCTCCGATGGAAAACTTAGGGAAAAAAGGCAAGTGCCTTTTTTTCCCTAAGTTTTCCATCGGAGGTCAAGCCGCGGTCAAGTGCCTTCCACTTTTCCGCTACAGTTCGCAATTTGAGTCACTTCTGGCAAATTATATCTGGCACGGTCGACAATCATCACCTTGGTACTTGCTGCGGTTAATCTTAAGTCCAAACTCATGGCTCTCTCGTTCCAGAGTGTTTGTTAGGAACCGCAAAAAATTGCAAATTTCAAAAATTTCAATGACTTTTTGAGGCCTCAAGATGAAATAAATATAGTAAAATTTTATAATATCCGTAATGTTTGTCTCAATACACAACTTTTGATACCTCTTGCGTAGCCGTAGGTTAATTTTTTTTCATCCCATACATGGACGGAAGAAACTCAAAAAATCACCAATTTGAAAAATTTCAAGGTCCGGTAGAGGCCTCAAGATGATAGATAACTAATAAAATTTTATAATAATCGTAATCTGTGTATCAAAACGCAACTTTTGATACCTCTTGCGTAGCCATAGCTCAAATTTATTTTTATCCCATACATGGACGGGACAGCCTATTGCGCAGGACACCATTTACAATGACATAATTATTCATAAACAAATTATAAACATTTTCCATATCCTCTCTCTACTATCTCTCAAGCCCTCATTCATAACTCATATACTATTCTTTTCATGATTACAAGAAACCATGCTTGATGTATGTCTGTCGTTGAGCTTGTAAAGGTGCCGAAAATTTAGAGCTTAAGTATAATCAAATACATAATAAATACCCTGCATCCAATTATAATATAACCACAGTGAATTTGATCAGGACACATTAAAGATTTTTAAAGAAGCTCATATGATATTCGGTATTTCAACTCTCGATAGCTTAAAAATAATCAAGTAGATGTTACACACTTATTGACACTACTCCATACAGTACCGCAAATAGCCTATATATACTAGTTATACCATGATGGCGGAACACCGTAGTTTTTAGTAGGTTGTGGGGTCCCTTAACCTTCAGCCCAACATCACTCATAAATGCGAATAGAGAGAAACATATTATAGTTGTTGGGCTGCTGGAGCAGATATCCTCCAGCGTAGATGAAGCAAGGTCCACAGATAAAGCAGATATTTTAAAAATCACTGCCTTAATAAATAAAGAACTACCAATACCAACGCATTTTTTTTAGAATTGGCAAATATTCATCAGATAAGATTCGAAAACTAAAGGTATGCTATGAAACAAAAGAGCCTGCAAGAGAGCTTTTACGCAACAAGAACAAGTTACCTACAAATATAAAAATATATTATGATCAAACGCCAGCCCAACAAAAATACCTTAAAAGGTTACACGACGAGCTGGTCCGGCGCCAGAACAGCGGAGAGGATGCTCTCACAATTAAATCCTTGATAGGGGTCATTATTCACTGACGGCATGAATGATGATAGATCCTAGAAATCATACGCGAAGCAGTGAGTCTCTCAGTAGCTAGAGCAAAAAAAGGGTTGACCACAAACAAACGACAGGTTACTTTTGTAAAAGAAGGGTCATCTACAAAATCGAAATCAAAGCCTTACTCTATCTTAGGCCCAGCTCCCTATTGGACTCTTTTGATGGACACGTATGAAAAACATTACATAATTCCTGAGGATGTTGGTGTTTCGTCATCCAGACCGGATATATTTCTATACACAAAAAATCTAAAACGCATAGTACTTATAGAACTTACTGTGCCGTGGGAAACAAACATACTGAAAGACCACACAATAAAAACTAACAAACATTATGACTTAACAAATGAATTAACCAAAAACGGTTATATGGTTAATTTATATGCTGTAGAAGTTGGAGCAAGGGGTATACCAGTGAAATCACTATATAACCTACTAAAAGACCTTGGCCTGTCAAGAACAACCGTAACTTCCATCCTAGAACGTGTATCCAAGGCGGCATTAGTAGGATCTTACCAAATTTGGTTGGGCATGGGAGGAGGCTCGAGCGGTGAAAGGGAGCATTGATGCATCATAAAGGGGCCCCTTAACCTTACTCACTGGGTTGCAAGTCCCAGGCACCTTGACTTGGGCCTCTTCCTCTGCAACGCTATGGACCCGGCACCCGCACGGTGAATCCATGGAATGCTAAGTAAATTTGTCTCATCCTTGAGAATGATGATAAGTGATCTCTCTGCCAATGAAAAACATCTAATAATAAATGTCCCTTTAACTTACCAAACTTAAAGCCTTTGAAAAGTACTAAATATTTGAACTACTTCAGTAATAGAAGGCCAGAGACCATATATAGAACAAAATTTTTTTTTTTTTTCTAAATTATTCTTTAGAATACTAGAAAAAACATTAGTTCTTATGATTTAAGAAAATACAAATATTTTAAAAGACATTTATAAAAATATTCCTGGGTCTGTGCAAGTGCTAATTGGTACTATGGGTCTTTATGAATAACTTTGAGGTATCACATACCAATCACGTTATTTCATATTCACATTTATATAAAAATAAATAGGTAGCAATAAATTTCAACATGGGTCATATAAATTGACAACATACATACATTTAGAAAAACTATTGGGTGTTGACATGGAGCTGAAGAAATCAGGCTCTTGAGATAGGTGCTAGACAAAGCCACCAGCACTTGGTGAACTTTAACGAAATGTCCTTCTGCTGCTAAGGTCATGTCAACAAACTCGCCATTCTGAAACATTTCATAATTTTGTAATTGTTATATTATATTCGTATTTATTAATGTTAACAACACTTCAATGTACATCGTTCGATACATAAACATGTACTTAGGATGAAGAATTGTTGAAACCTTCAACACTCACATGAAACATCTGACAACAAAAATAAAGCACAACAATCACAAAGTTCTAACCTCACTCTAGGATTATAAGTATTGCAGGAGACATAGATATATCTGCTTATAAAATATATATACACCCCAGTCAGGATTCCCTCAGATTTCATTCTTTGCAGGTAGCACCAATAACTAAATAACCAATGGTGTCATGGTATTTAAAGATGATACACCACAGTATGTATGCAAGCAAGCTGTTAGGTAGGTACCTAATACACAGAGAACGGAACCATTAAAATACTTAATTGGGATTAGTACATACCTGTTGCAGAGAACTAAACCCTTTGCATATATTTGTTTTATATGAATCCCAAGCTAGGGAATACTGGGATTGAGACATTTTCCCAACTAGGTATTCAGACGGGAGAGATTTTCCAAACTATCCCGTATGATATTTTTACAATAATAACACTAGAATTATATTTAACTGCGCCTTTATTTGCATGTAAATATTAGGTACATTATCCAAATAATTGTGAAAAAAAAACCATAAAAACAGACCACTCAGCAAGTGAAACAGACGAAAACTTTGTGTTGTGTTTTTATAATTTTTTTTTTTTCTTGGGCATGGCTCGATTCTAAGGGTATGCCATTTGTCACTAAGAACGTTATTTTCGATAATTTTGATCACATTCTGCGTCTATGGTTGTGATCACGTGATCGTTAGTTACAAACTGTCATCTCCGTTTCATTTTTGGATAAGAACGCTAAGAATGCCACTAAAACATAGTAGAAAGAGAGGAAGTAGGCCATCTCCGGCCCAATCCACGATATAATTACCTACCACACTTGTCTGTCTCAGGGTTGTCACTTTAAGCAAAATTTTAATTCAGTGCCTAGAAATTGGCAACGGCCGGGAAGATGTGTTTTTTACTTATGTTGTGTGGGTTCAGGGTAAGTGAGGTCGGTTTTACATAAACCATGATGAAGCCTTTCACGATGATAGAAAGAGCGACAGAAGATACCTATGTGGTTGCGGGGCCAGAGACGGGCGACGCGGGGCGGTGATGTGTACGAGTACCTACGGTAGTTTACTGATAGTACTGTCAACCAATTCACTAGTTTAAAGCCCGGCCCTTGCCAAAGAGGACACATCTCTGTATAGCTAATTTAGTGATTCAATAAAGTTCAACAATAGATTTCCTTACAAATACAGAAATGTATTCAAGATTCAGAACAGTACTATTTATAAAAAAAAAAGCGCCGTTTCGGACACGCCCATATGTAATATTCGTAGTTCATGTGTAGTTATTGCGTTAGTTTTTTATTGTTTGTAAGTTTTGTTTGTTTTCGCATACATTTTATATGAAAAAACCAAAATAACTTTGCTTCTGTAATTTGATGCTAAATACCTTTATATTTCGAAAACTATAACTTACATTTTTAAAAGTTGTACTATGGGAGTTATTGGTGGAACTAAATATATGTCAAAAATGGGGCTTTGATAGCAATATCTCGAGACAGACACATTCAATTAACTTTGTTTCAATCTTACTACTACCTACCTACAATACTGAGAAATCGGCATGACTAAATGTAAACAAAGCAATAGCGGCATATCAATTCACAGATCAAATATACCTAGGTAATACATTGTAGTGGGAAAGTAGGCCTGCCTACTTCGTCTGCCTGATAGAAAACTACCAAATAAAATCTACAGGTATCTCACTCATCATCAATTAAAAATTATAGGTATGCTAGAATAACTTGCTTACCTTTCCTGTTCAGTAGGTAATCTGAACAGAGACAACTCTGAAATAGATGAACTCTTTAAACAGCCAAACACAGCAATAAGTTCTCCTGCGATTATCACACATTTTTAATTTATTTAGAGGTGCCGAAAAGCCGTGACGCTCAAACTTTGTGCGATGTTAGCCCCGACTGGCGCACGGTCGAAACGGGTCGAAATTTTGTTAGAGTGTGCGTGCGGGACGCATAGATATTATGGCGCACACATACAAGCCGCGCGCGGTGCGTTTGTATGAAGATAACTTACTTGCCACTCTTTCTACTATGACTAAAATTTGCCACTTCTGTCACTTTTGACATTAGATGTAGCGTTTAAGGCGAAAATAACGCCAAGACCCATGTGGAACAACTTTTTGGGAGTGTGATCGTTTTTAGCGTTTTTAGCGAATCTCACTCAAATGGTATGCACCCTAAGTCCTTTCGGCCACCTCTTGTTTTATCGTCAAAAGCAGACTGCAGTGTTGCCAGATCCGCGAGTTAAATCTTATCCGAGATTTAATGCAAAATTATCGTGTTTTTATCGCAAGTTCAAATTTACTTTATAAGTTACTCAACCGAGTCTAAAAAGAGAAAAGATTATACGGCAAAAATTTCGGGTGTGTAACCTTAACAGATATAGTTAATTTTTTCAGGTAGATTCTAGATCTTGATAGGACTATTATATATCATATTTGGCAATTTTAATGTTGGGCAACCACCTAATTTACAGGAAACTACATGCTAGTAATTTCTGTTGTTCTACAAATTAAATCTTAAGGATAGGTACATAAAAAGTAATTAATATTTTTTTACTGAATATGCATCTTATGTAATGTTGATGTTAATCAAAAATTAATTTCTTCCTCAGAATGAAAACACAATGATTGAATTTCTGCGGGTGAGACATGTAGGCCTGACCAGGCCCTGTTTATTTTTAAGGGCCCCAAAATTCCTAACCTTTTCGTACACTCAATCATGCTCGGTTTGGTATAAAATCAATTCAGGTTTTTCATATATCATTTAAGCAGGAGCAGGAGTATAAGCAGGAGCAGAAGCAGGAGTAGGAGCAGAGCAGGAGCAGAAGCAGGAGTAGGAGCAGAGCAGGAGCAGGAGCAGGAGCAGAGCAACACAAGGAGCCAGATCAGGAACAGGAACAGGATCATGAGCAGGAGCAGGACTAAGGTGAAGAAAAAGTAGAAGTAGAAGTAAAAAAATAGAAGAAGAAGTAGAAAAAGAAGTAGAAATTGAAGCAGTAGAAGAAGAAGAAGTAGCTGATAAAGTAGAAGTAGAAGATAAAGAAGAAGTAGAAAACGTAGAAGTAGAAGTACTAAAAGAAGTAGAAGAAGTAGAAGTATGCAGAAGCAGGAGCAGGAGCGGGAGCAGGAGCAGAGCAGGACAAGGAGCCAGAGCAGGAACAGGAACAGCAAAAGGAACAGGAATAGGAACAGGAACAAGAAAAGGAACAGGAACAGGAACAGGAAAAGGTAAACAGGAACACAGGAACAGGAACAGAAGCAGAAGCAGGAGCATAAGCAAAGACAGGAGCAGGAGCAGGAGCAGATGCAGGAGCAAGAGCAGGAGCAGAAGCAGGAGCAAGAGCAGGAACAGGAACAGGAACAGGAGCAGGAGCAGGAGCAAGGAGAAGTAAAAGGAGAAGTAGAAGAAGAAATAGAAGTAGAATTAGAAATAGAAGAAGAAGAAGTAAAAGTAGAAGTAGAAGAAGAAATAAAAGTCTTAGAAAAAGAAGAATTGGAAAGAGTAGAAGTAGTTATAGAAGTAGCAGAAGAAGTAGAAGAAGATGTTAAAGAAGAACTTTAAGTAGAAGAAGAAGTAGAAGAAAAAAAAAGAGATGTAAAAGTAGAAAGAGAAGTAAATGTAGAAGTAAAAGTAGAAATTAAGGTAGAAGAAGAAGGACTAGAAGGATAAGTAGATATTGAAGTAGATGGAGAAGTATAAGTAGAAGTAGAAGTAGAAGAAGAAGAAGAAGTAGTAATACAAAGAGAAGTAAAAAAAGAATAAGAAGTAGAAGGCAGAATCAGGAGCAGGAGCAGGAGCAGGAACAGGAAGAGGAACAGGAACAGGAGCAGGAACAGGAGCAAGAGCAGGAACAACAACAGGAACAGGAAAAAAGGAACAGGAACACAGGAAAAGGTACACAGGAACAGGAACAGGAAAAGAAACAGGAACAGGAACATGAACATAGGAACAGAAACACAGAAAAAAGTACACAGGAACAGGAACACAGGAACTGGAACACAGAAACAGGAACGCAGGAACAGGAAAACAGGAACAGAAACAAGGGAACAGGACGGTGAGCAGATCCAGGAGCAGGAGCAGGCGCAGGAGCCAGAGCAGGAACAGAAACAGGATCCTGAGCAGGAGCAGGACTAAGGAGAAGAAAAAGTAGAAGTAGAAGTAAAAAAATAGAAGTAGAAAAAGAAGTAGAAATAGAAAAAGTAGAAGAAGAAGAAGAAGCAGATAAAGTAGAAGTAGAAAACGTAGAAGTAGAAAACGTAGAAGTAGAAAACGTAGAAGTAGAAAACGTAGAAGTAGAAAACGTAGAAGTAGAAGTACAAAAAGAAGTGGAAGTAGAAGAAGTAGTAGTAGGCAGAAGCAGGAGCAGGAGCAGGAGCAGGAGCAGAGCAGGACAAGGAGCCAGAGCAGGAACAGGAAAAGGAAAAGGAACAGGAACAGGAACAAGAAATATAACAGGAACAGGAACAGGAACATAGGAACAGGAACAGGAAAAGGTAAACAGGAACAGGGACAGGAACAGAAGCAGGAGCAGGAGCAAGAGCAGATGCAGGAGCAGGAGCATAAGCAAAAGCAGGAGCAGGAGCAGGAGCAGATGCAGGAGCAGGAGCAAGAGCGGGAGCAGAAGCAGGAGCAGGAGCAAGAACAGGAATAGGAGCAGGAGCAAGGAGAAGTAAGAGGAGAAGTAGAAGAAGAAATAGAAGTAGAATTAGAAATAGAAGAAGAAGTAGAAGAAGAAGTAAAAGTAGAAGTAGAAGAAGAAATAAAAGTCTTAGAAAAAGAAGAAGTGGAAAGAGTAGAGTTACTAATTTCTCACAACAGCTCACAAACATTTTAACAAAATTGCAGGATATTGTGGCTACAAACCCTACCGATACTTTCTTGTTATGTGGCGACTTTAATATGAGTTCAATTCTTTGGAGTCCATCTGATTATTACGAGTACTTGGTACCGAGTAACTCGACAATGTTAGGAACTATCGAAACTGAGTTTTTGGATGAATTGAACCTTTTTGATCTACATCAATATAATCACGTCACTAATCAGTACGGCAGAATTCTAGACTTAGTACTTACAAAGTACTAAGTCTAGAATTCTGCCGTGTATGTAGACATTATTTCGATCAGTAATATATCAAATCCACTTGTCCCTCTCGATCCGCACCATAACGCGTTGGGTATTATTATCAGTTTATCTTCCGCGGATGCTTTAAAGCCCGCTCCACGCACTAAGTACATATTTCAACGTACAAACTTTGAAGCGTTTAATTTGGACCTTTCTGAAATTAACTGGCATTCTGACCTACAAAACTTGTCATTAGAAGAATCCGTTAATTACTTCTACAATATCCTTAACCTATTGCGGGATAAATATGTACCAAAAAAACTCATGCGTAAAAGAATTTTCCCCCCGTGGTATTCATCCGCGCTTGTCAAGGTTTTAAAAGAGAAATAAATTTTTTTTTGTAAGTTCAAGAAATACAAAATGCTCACCGATAAACAGGCTATGGATATATTACGTGACAGAGCTAATAGATTAGAAGAAAATTGCTATAAAATATACATCCTAAATTCTTCTGGAGATACATTAAGACTAAAAACATTAATAATTTTCCGAGCGTTATGATATTTAATAAAAATAAATCCAGTTCAGGAATAGAAATTGCAATTTTTTTGCAGATTATTTTCATTCAACCTTTTTGACATCGGGTTCAGACCCTGTCCACTTAAATTATAATAATAATAATATAGACTTCCACTCAATGTCAGTTGATGGTGACATTTCTACAGTATATATATCGGACTCTACAGTAAAATCAAAACTTCTGAAATTAGATGCATATAAGTTTGCTGCCCCAGATGGTATCCCCCCATTTTATTGATTAAATGCGCCGAGCAACTTTCTGTCCCTCTGAAAATACTTTTTAATCGATCTTTAAAAGAAGGCTACATGCCCAACATTTGGAAAATGGCTTATATTTCACCAATCCACAAAAAAGGGTCAAAAAACGAAATTACAAATTACCGACCTATATCTAAACTGTGTTCCGTAGCAAAAGTATTTGAAAAGATTATACATGAGCAACTATATGCATCAATCAGTAAATATCTACCATTATCTCAACACGGTTTTATAAGGGGGAGATCGACTGAGTAATCTCATACTACTAAATGACTTTGTTTCAGGCTGTATGGACGAGGGTAAACAGGTTGATGTTGTATATGCCGATTATGCGAAGTGCTTTGACAGAATTGACCATAATATCCTTATTCTGAAATTGCAAAACGCTGGTATTAGAGGAGACTTGTTAAGATGGTTCACTTCATACATTCGAAACCGCTCTCAGGCAGTAGTCTTAGAAAGCTACATGTCTAAGTGGATGTGTGTACCAAGTGGGGTCCCGCAGGGGTCACTGCTGGGGCCTCTCCTGTTTTTAATATTTATATCGGACATAGATTCTTGCTTTCATCACTCCTATGCAATTAGTTTTGCTGATGATATGAAAATATTAAAATCAATATCCAGCGCTTATGATTCTTCTTTATTACAGCAAGATTTGGCTAGGCTTGATAACTACTGTCTGGTAAATAAACTTGACCTCAACGTTGATAAATGTTCAATAATGACATTTACGCGAAAAAAATGCACCATCGTTTCCAATTACTCTTTAAAGGGTCACTGCTTGAATCGTGTAACGGAATTGAAAAATTTGGGAGTTATTCACGACTGTAAACTACTATACTAAACATATATCACATATAGATGGTAAGGCTCTTAAATCGTTAGGATTTATTATACGGGTGTCAAAAGACTTTAACGATATAAAGACCTTTAAAATTCTTTATAGTACGTACGTGCGTTGTCACCTAGAATATGCATCTCAAATC
The DNA here is from genome assembly GCA_963890685.1 of Plagodis pulveraria. Lineage (NCBI taxonomy): Eukaryota > Metazoa > Arthropoda > Insecta > Lepidoptera > Geometridae > Plagodis > Plagodis pulveraria. The sequence continues at coordinate 18,031,890 of OY982958.1, read as the reverse complement.
TGGAATCCCTCATACGTAAATTACATTGAACGTCTAGAACGTGTGCAACGTAAGTTTCTTAGATACTTAAATTTTCGTACTTATTCTAAAGAAAAAGATTATTTTAAACAGTGTGTAAAACACCACTTTCTCCCTCTTAAAGAGCGCCGTGATTTTTCAGACATATTATTTCTTAATAAAATTGTCACCTCATCCATTGACTGCCCTGAAATTCTAAGTAAAATTAATATCTATATACCGTCCAGATCCTTTCGGAAAAGTCCCTTACTATATGTCCCTGTAGCTAAGACTAACTACCGCAAGAACACTTAGATGTACCGAGCGTGTAAAACATTTAATAAAATTTATTATCAAGATAATCTTGACATCGATCTTTTCGTGTCCAATCTGGCGTCAATAAAGAAGCAACTTAGCAATACCTTTTTTTCACACAAGTGATTTAACGATATCGATTAACATATAGATTAACATAGCTGTAAGTGCAGCATCTACTTTTTTCTATATTTTTAAATATGTTTACCTATGTATTAATCTATATATTAATTATCTCCTTAATTTCTATTACTAGGACGTTCTTATGTAAGCTATTTTGGTTCTACCTGTGGAGACTTGTAAATGACTCTTATCATAATATATGTTTGTTAACTAGGTTACGTTATTAGTCGATAGTCTTCCTAATATGTAATAAATAAATAAACAGGAACAGGATCAGGAGCAGGAGCAAGGAGAAATGAGAGTAGAAGTAGAAAAAGTAGAAGAATTCGAAATATAAGAAGAAGTAGAAGAAGAAGAAGAAGCAGATAAAGTAGAAGAAGAAGTAGAAGATAAAGTAGAAGTAAAAGTAGAAGAAAAAGTAGAAGTAGAAGACGTAGAAGTGAAGTTTTCAAACCCAAAATAAAAAACTCCTTTCTGAGCTATGCTTTACTAAGAGTGCTTCACGGCAGACCATAGCGTTGCTTAATATGAGATAAACAGTGCTCAAATGTGAATAATTAGTCTGCAGGTACGGCAATCGCGAACGATGTCACAGGTACAGCTAGTAATTAATAAGAATAATCTTATTCTAAAAATATATTATCAAGATGATATACTAATCGGAATAGAAGTACATACAATTAAAGACAGTGTATTTTTCAACATTTATTAAAAATCAGTTCCTTTATCTCGTCATCGTCTTCAGTTTCATTCAAAATAGGTAAATTTTTAGCATCTTGGGCTTCTTTTAATGAGTAATATATTTTACCAGACCTGTGTTTTTTATATATTCTGTCGTCGTGAAATCCATGGTTATGAGCTCCTTTTCTGCGAAGGAAACAAAAAATCTTACAAAATTACCAGAGATTTAAAAAACAAAAAGAAATATTTCAAGTTGAACTTTAACGTCCACCGCGAGAAATTCAAAATTTATCTTAATTTTGTTTAGTACCTACAGTAAAGTTGGATGACCCACCTAACTTTACTGTAGGTACTTGATCACCTAATTACGTGAGATTCGAATAATATTCTTTGCGATATCTAATTTTCTCAATAGGTAATAAGTACTTATTTAATTCATTAAATTTATTGCGGGTTTTATTTACATTGTTTACATACATGAAAGTTTGAGGTATAGTTAATGTAATGGGATGTGCGTTGGTCTTTAATACCAAGACAATACGAGGAATATTATTACTAGTGAATTCCATGATAATGGCAAAAAAACTCTGAACCTTACAAGCGTTAAAATATTTTTTTTAACTTCTCGCAGACTTGAGTGACCTTAAAAGAGACTAACTCTACGGTTTAAATCACTCAAATACTGCTGTCGCTAGATACATTGCAGATGGCTTCTTTTTTGAAGCAGTGATGGCTCAGTGGCATTGGCTATGGACTGCCGTGCAGCAGGTCCATGGTTCGAATCCCGCCCAGAGCTTGAGCTTCACCGCATCGTGGAAGGGCATTTTGTGAATGCCCGCCTGGCTAGCGACCACCCTCAAGTAGAAAATCTGTCGCCAAGCACCTAACAGTGTGTTCCGGCAGCAGTCCTTGAGAGCCAGAAAAATTACAGGCTAATGAGACCTAACAACTGGACGTCTCAGTGTGACGGGCACTTTGTCGCTGACGAACACAGAGACACAGGGACACGGGACAATTCGTCGCTGACGAAATGCGTCTGTTATAGGCAGAGGTTAGTCCACTTAACATCAGGTGGGCCTCGGGCTCGTTCCGTCACAATTACATAAAAAAAAAAACGCTCGGGATATAACTGAAATGCAGAATATGCGGTTTTTGCGCGCAAATGTGATGTGAACCGATTGGCTTAGATGCCGCGCTTATGACATCTGATAACTGTCTATTTGCTTCTTCGCAATTAACCAAAAACAGTAAGACATTAAAAGTATTCTATTTGAAGGCAAGGCATCCTTTTGTGAACAAGATTGTTTTACGTATGCAATTCTATAGTCTGTTTTTTTTTAACAAACGAGTACGATCTTAGAAGAGTTCCTTGTTTTACTGTGGATGTAACCTTAAAGATGACATAGTATAATTGTCTAAGTTTTTAAACTAATACAAGGTTCATGAAATCAAAGATCTATAAAACCAAGTTTCAAAAAAAGGAGGAGGTTCTGAATTCATCTGTTTATTTTACCAATTTTCATGATTTGACGGAACTCTAACTGTACCTCAAAAGGAAAAAACGGAACCGTTATTAAAAAAAGCGCGAAGCGCTCGTAGCCAAGTTTATTTAGCTGTTCTCAACCGATCAGCAAAGTTAAGCAACGTCGCCCTACTACTGAGCGTTTCCGTGCTTTGGAGGGCACGTTAGGCCGTCGGTCCCGGTTGTCGTCTAAGGATGGCAGTCGTTATAGCATGGTGGTAGGGCATTTTGCGAATGCCCGCCTGGCTAGCTACCACCCTCAAGTAGAAAATCTGTCGCCAAGCACCTAACGGTGTGTTCCGGCAGCTGTCCTTGAGCCTGAACAACATCTTCGACCACATCATCACTTACCATCAGGTGAGTTAGTGGTCACAGGCTAACCTATCAGGCTAAAAAAAAAAAAAAAAAACTTTTTATTTGAGGCACGTAGGCCCATAAAATGTTAGTAAGTTTTTACACAAAATATATATATTAGCAATAAAACAAAACACAAAACTCAGAACTAATCATACATAATAAATAAAATAAAAATCCCGGGTAAAATCTGGTTATTTATAGAGACACAAGCTGAGCCAATGGTTTGTGAGCTATGATCTAGTGCCTCAAAAAACCCCCACTGTAGTCCCCTGAGACGACAGACACCAAGCTGTTGTTTGTTCCCTAGTTCGGCGTAACATGGACGCTGCACGTTTTCGCATAATTGCACAAAAATTATCTATGCGCGCATCGCAGAACATCCCAGACGCACTACAACACCGGGGTAGACCTAAAAGCACCCTGAAGCCATTGTTATACTGGATACGTAGAGCATTATAGGCTTTCTGCGTAAATTTGATACACAGGCTGCACGTGTAAAACGATTGGCAAAAGGCCTTAAACAAGGTTACCTTTACCTCCGCCGTACAACTTGCGAACCTGCGAGCCAGCATGTTACATCTAACCGATAATGCCATAGTAGAAGGAGTGGGAAGTAAGTTATCTTCATACAAACGCACCGCGCGCGGCTTGTTTGTGTGCGCCATAGTATCTATGAGTCCCGCACGCACACTCTAACACAATCTCGACCCGTTTCTCAGTGCGCCAGCCGGGGTTAGCACCGAACAAGGTTCGCGCGTCACGGATATTTGGCACCGCTAAATAAATGAAAAATGTTTGATAATCGCATGAGAACTTATTGCTGTGTGTTCGGCTGTCTAAATAATTCATAGATTCCAGACTTGTCTTTGTTCAGATTACCTACTGAACAGGAAAGGTAAGCAAGTCACTTATTCTAGCATACCTATGATTTTTACTTGATGATGAGTGATGCCTACTTATTTTTTTGTAGTATTAGGTATGCCCCGCGTCACACGTCTCTGCCCCGCAACCACATCGTATCGCCAGTCGGTATTTTTTTCATCGTGAAAGGTGTTTTCATCGTTCAGGTATAAAACCGACCTCCTAACCCTTTACACAAGTAAAAATACAACTTCCCGGCCCTTGCCTATTTCTAGGTACTGAATTAAAATTTTGCATATACGAGGACATACATTATAAATAAGTAACAACCCTGAGACAGGCAAGTATGGTAGGTAATTATATCGCGAATTGGGCCGGAGATGGCCTACTTCCTCACTCTTTCTACTATGATAATGCTCTACGCTCCCTCTCGATGTTATAGGATCACTTTGTTATCCATCAGTCTGTCAAGGCCTCTTTTTCTCAGGAACGCTTGGAAGCATCAAGCTGAAATTCATATCAAATACTCTAGTCTACTGTCTCTTGGAGCTGTGAAAAAACCAAACTTCTAAGCCAACGCAATCAAAAGATCAGCTGTTTATGCTGCAAATTTTCGACACTCGCAAGGGAATCAAAACCTACTAGGGGAAGTATAACCTTCCCTTGAACTCATAATCTTGAAATTTGGTACGAAGTAAAGTCTTATAGTTAAAGGAAAATTTCGAAAAGCATACATTTTAAGTTTCTCGTACATCATAATATAGTATGGATTTCATTATATACCTATCTAAATGTACGGAACCTTCGGTGAGCGAGTCCGACGCACACTTGGCCGGGTTTTTTTAATATTCGAAAGCGGTTATGTGGTCCCATTTAAATTTTGTTGAGATCTGCTTTAGACGGCATACTCTAGTCGTGCCGTCTTCAAAACCTGCAGGTTGTTTCATATAAATTTCTTCGGTAAGTTTGCCATAGAGGAATGCTGTAGTCACGTCGAATTGGACCATATACATTCCCTCACTAGCTGCAACACTCACTAAAGAGCGTATAGTGGACATTATAGCTACTGGACTATATGTTTCGTCATAGTCAAGACCTTTTCTTTGTAGGAAACCTTGAGCGACTAAACGTGCTTTAAATCTTTCGACAGAGCTCTTGTTACAAGGAGTAGCTAAAGTGGCTAACCACACTAAATAATACTAAAAATGGTTGTCACGTCTCAATCATATGATAACCAAGATAGAAACAAAAATGTACGGAGTCGACAATCATGTACAAAATATGTAAGAGCAATTTATTATTGACGTATATGCAGAAAGTTCATCAAAAGGCAGTAATGACTAATATTTTTTTATGATAACAAGAAGTGTAGTAGAATTATTTGATTTATATGTCTATATATAAACTATTACAATATTGTTTGATACCATATAACGCGAACAGAAAATTTTGATACGAATATACTAAATATGCAAATTTAATTATTATTATTTTTTTTTTAATTATGTTATTGTGATGGAACAAGCGCGACGCCCACCTGATGTTAAGCGGTTTCCTCTGCCTATGACAGATGCATTTCATCACAAGTGACGAACTGCACTGCGCCCATCACCTTGAGACATACCTGTTAAAGTCTCATTTTGCCTGTTATTTCACTGGCTCTCAAGGACTGCTGCCGGATCACACCGTTAGGTGCTTGGCGACAGATTTTCTACTTGTGGGTGGTCGCTAGCCAGGCGGGCATTCGCAAAATGCCCTTCCACCATGCGGTGAAGCTCAAGCTCTGGGCGGGATTCGAACCATGGACCTGCTGCGCGGCAGTCCATAGCCAATGCCACTGAGCCATCACTGCTTCAAAATATATAATAAATCATATAATAATAATATTTTTTTCTCTACAGTAAGTAAACTTTAGAAGTATTCAATATAAACGGGCCTTCGTTACGTTTCGTACTGTTTATTAATTTGAAATGTGAAATTACATTATATAATGCAAAGTTACGTTGGCAATTCAGCTGCGTCCGCGGTGGCGTTAAAGAAGGCGATCAATTATTTTCAGCTCAGAGCTTTTTACTTATTTATTTAAGTGATTTTGTGCCTATAGTTACGGGCCTTAGTATCGTCAAATGCGAACTTTCTAATGCGAACTCCTGCGTGACTGCTGAAGTTGAAGATGTGAAAAATATTTCATAGATAGTACAACATTTGCAACATATAAATTTTCAAATTCAAAACATTTAATTGCCATAATGTAGCTACAGTACAGGTCTTAACTAAAATAATATGTGACTCTACATTTAAACCTTAAAGGCGTGCAAATAACTGGGTTCATCTAAATTAATTTAACAATTATTTATTTATTTTTTTATGCTTGATAGGTTAGCCTTTGACCACTATCTCACCTGATGGTAAGTGATGATGTGGTCGAAGATGTTGTTCAGGCTCACCTAGAAGTACTGGCTCTCAAGGACAGCTGCCGGAACACACCGTTAGGTGCTTAGCGACAGTTTTTCTACTTGAGGGTGGTAGCTAGCCAGGCGGGCATTCGCAAAATGCCCTACCACCATGCTATAACGACTGCCATCCTAAGACAACAACCGGGACCGACGGTTTTCTAGTCCTGATTCTAGTCTACATATGGCACGAATGCATTTTTTCTGAGCCTTAAATGCTGATTCTTTTTCAGTGGCATTTCCCCAAACTAGAACTCCATATCTTAAGGTGGAGCCTACATATGCATGGTAGGCGCTTAAAAGCGCTTTATCGTTCGCTACCTTTCGTAACATATACAATGCATATGAAAATTGGTTTAACTTTGTACATATATGCTTGATATGTGAGGTCCATGTTAAGTCAGAGTTTATGTAAATGCCTAGAAACTTGGTCATATGTCATTTGTCAATATATTTATTATTGTAATTAATATTCAGAATGTCAAAATTAGAATTAATATTTTTAAAAGTCATTATATATTACAAAATTACAAATATACGATAGGAAAAAATTAAGTCATGTGCGGGATACGAACCCGCGTCCATCCGCCCTTTTGGCCGGGGCATGCTCTAACCAATTGAGCTAACATGACATGACGTCATAACTCGAATGTTTCCTATAGTACATTAACCATCGTATTGGGATTAAAAATTTTCCTATCGTTTATTTGTAATTATGTAATGTAATCCGCTTAGCAGGCGTTATTGCAATCATAACAATATAAAAAAAGTCATTATATGTTTTGTCCAAGTTAATTTTAAGATTATTATTTCGAAGCCATTCTATTATAAATTCTAATGAGTGATTAATGTCGTATTCATGTTCACCGTTTTTATTGTCAGTAAATATCGCAGTGCTGTCATCAGCAAACATAATCATTGGATGATTGGATGAAGACAGGGCTTTCATAATGCAAAAAAGGTGTGTAAGGGCTATAAACAAGGCATGGTTTATGGACAGTTGCAAACCATTATTTAAACAACGCAATATTCTGTCACTTCCGTGTATGTACATTAGGGACTTATGTATTTTCGTTAAAACACACCCTAAATATTACAAAAAACGAAATGATATCATGCCGAGGCAAAAACGTGCAAAGTTCTTAAACCTACTATATCAACCTCCCTGCCGTAAATATATTTATAAAATAAATGTTTTTAATATGTGCATAGTGGCGTATAATAATTTACCAGAAGATATTAAAATCTTAAATGGTAATGTGTTTAGAGCTAAAGTGAATACTTGGCTATCTGACAATTGTTTTTACAGCATGAAAGAGTATTTAAACTACTCTAAGTGATGTATATGGAATTAATTATTTTCAAAATGACAATTTATAGTATATAGACATAACATTTTAAATTATTTGACTAATTAAATTAACATTGAATATTAAAAATTTGCACGCCTCCTTGCAGGCTGAATACAGTGACCTAACATTATTATACTATAATAACTTAAAATGTAATTGTATGATGTATTCTGGCAAATACATAACATAAACATAAAAACATAAAAATCATTTATTGACAATTAATTGACAATTAAAATGTGTACAAGGTTAATTTTGAAGCCTCTGGTCCTCGACGTAGCTTAAAACTGTGTTTCGAAGACCAGATTTGAAACATTTGAATTTGAATTTGATAATCGATAGACCGGGGAAAATCATTTATGTAAACTAAGAATAATAAGTGTCCTAATATACTCCCCTGAGGAACCCCAAATTTCGCAGTTCGGCAATGTGATCTATATTTAGTTTCTATTTTTGTAACCATATTTAACCTAGTGATATCTGTATATTGTTGCCTATTTACGAGATAAGACCTTATCAATTTCAATATATTACCTCTTATAACCGCCGTAATGGTCTAGTTTTCTAATTAGAACGTTGTGATCTACATGGTCAAAAGCCTTGCTCATATTCGTGTAAAGTGCTGTGACTGGCTTTTTGTTATCAAGACCAGTATAAACTTTTTCAAGAAAATTTAGAGCAGCCATGTTTATGGATTTCCCATTTTTCCGGTATTACTATTACTTTTGCATTAAAAAAATTCAAACAATATACTATTTCTGACTAATATTGCAAACTCCTTCTAAACAGCTACGATTTTGGGAAAATAAATTGTACTATATAATTTCTACATAGATATACTACAATTGCAACAAAGCACTTCTAAATCCATTGATCTTTTCAGGTTCAGAACGCTAGCGGTTCCGAGGTGCTCTGCGCGGACGCAGGCGGCAGTCATACTCAAGCGTTGGCACGGGGAGGTTGTGTCGCTCGTAGCTCCCCTCGCGTTTTCGCCATACGACGATCATACATTTGTAATAGTTTATTGACACGCAAATATTTGCAACCGCGTGCGTGCAATGAATCGCTCGCTGCAGAGGGCCAACTTGATTGAAACATGAAGTATGCTCGTGGACTATTATAGGAACTTCTAGACAAATTTTATTTGGTTTTTATCACATATGAAACGAATCAACACTTGAAATTAACAATGTTGTAGGCAGGAATTTAAATACCGCTTCATAAAAGTTACCGCTTGAAACGATAACCGTATGTATGGGTAACAGATATAAACGGTAACCGCAATGTAACGGTAGTACAGTTTTCTTAACGATTACTCTTATGAAACGGTAATCGAAAATCTGTCACCAAGCACTTATCGGCTTGTTATGCTATGTGTCCTTGAGAACCAGTCATTTTGGATAGTGGTAGGGCATTTTGCGAATGCCCGCCTGGCTAGCTACCACCCTCAAGAAGATAATCTGTCGCCAAGCACTTAACGGTGTATGTCGCTATGTGTCCTTGAGAACCAGTAAGTTTTGATGGTGACGGGCATTTTACGAATTCCCGCCTTATTATGATACCTTAAGCAAATTTCGCCATCAAAACTGTCGATATAAGCTGGACATCGTGAAGCCCGGTAGTCGAAACACCTCCACCTGTACTTGCGACCGCCTCTGGAGATGTGATGGCAGCAGTATACAAAACGATTCACTATAATCTGCAATGCTCCTCTTTGCGACACAGTATATTGGGTTATTCTTTCTGTAATCAAACATTGTGTTTCAAAATTTTTAAACCATAAATAATCATACGTATTTTTCTAAGCGCTAAGGTGAGTCAAGTTCCACATTTCACAAGTATAATGGCGAGTCGAGTGCCATTTACCGGACAAGTTATCATACTCCGCTCTGGACTCTTATAGTATTTTTTTTTTGTCAGAAAAAACCAATAACATTGACAGATCCGGGACACGTACCCAGTACCGGTTTTCAATTTTGCTAACACAGGCAACTGTTTTTTAAGCAAATAATGTATGCAAGCGTGAAATAATTATTTCTGTTCTTGAGTATAATCATAGTTCGAGAGGAAGAGATTTCCCGCCCATTGAGTAAAAAGCAACCAAAAAACATATCGTTCAACAAAATATATTATACGCCAGTATTTTCCGAAAGAGTGGGCAGAAGTGTCTAAAAATTCCATTTCACCAGATATAGGTCCCATGTGATGGGCGCGAACATATTGCCATCTACAAAGCGGCTATATTATATACACATGAGATATGACAGATGAGATAGAAAAGAAACTTACTCAAAGCATCTCTGTATTCTTCATTATTAATAATGGATTCTACCAAGTTTGACGACGGCTTTTCTGCAGTTACGCTATCTAGATTTTGTTCTTGAGGAACACTATTTTCTATTTCCATCTCCGTATTTGTAAGATTTTGGTCCTCACAATCCAAAACGTCAATGATCGGCATGCTGTCGTGAATTTCTTTAGTCCTGGAGGTATTCTGATTCGAAATAGAAACTGGCAGATTTTCAACAAATTGTTGCACTTCCAAATTATGATTACTATTTATTGTTATCCTTGCTGCATAATTAATTGACCTGAAATATTGGTTTAAAGTCACTTGAGAAACACGAAATGAGAAACAGTGAAACACCCTAATTGCAAACAATTTTCACTAAACGGATTAGCACATTTACATTATTGTTATACTTGCTGCATAATTAATTGATCTGAAATAATGATTTAAAGTCACTTGAAAAATATGAAATGAAAAACAGTGGAAACACCCTAATTGCAAACAATTTTCGGCAAACGGATTAACACCTTCACATTATTGGTATACTTGCTGCATAATTAATTGACCCGAAATAATGATTTAAAGTCACTTGAGAAACATGAAATGAGAAACAGTAGAAACACCCTAATTGCAAACAATTTTCACTAAACGGATTAACACATTTACAGCGACCGATCGTTATAAAGATCAAAAATACAAGACACAAAAATAATTTATGTCAGATTTAGATTCATGGAAGCGGCGGAAAACTTATTAGGATAGATATGCGGAATATGTATCCACGGATCTGTATATGTGGATCGAAGCGGCGGAATATGCATCCACGGATCCACACGTGGATCGAAGCGGCGGAAAAAGTATCAACGGATCCACATGTGGATCGCAACGGAGGAACATTTATCCACGAAAACACATGTGAAGCTTGATTGTGAATCCTAATGAACAGAGTGGCTATATCACAAGAAAAAAAAGCTGAATCGTGTGCTCGGAATTATAGGCAGAATACATTCTATCTTCCTTAAATTTCATTTCTTAATAATTAATTTAGGTAAGCTAGTTACCTAACGCTGTCAGAAATATATCGTAAGAATTACGATTAATTAAATTAATTACGAGAATATGTTAGCTGAGAGAGCCTTTATAATTATATCAGATTATATTTTTTTTCATACAATTTAATATCGTGCAAGTTTATACATAATACATACAAGGGCATTTTATAATTTGTACATCACGTGACAAACGAAACTAACCGGAAATAGCGTCATTCTGGCAAAAACAATGGTGCAGGCTAGATTTCAGTTAGTATAGGTACAATTTAATATCGTGCAAGTTTAAACATACTGCGTACTGCTTGGACAAACAAGGATTAGGTTAATGAATAGATTCAGGCGTTACCTACTTTGCGGAAATCCATATTTAATAATAACAAATATTTTTAAAATACTTTACGAAAACATCAAATTAAGCACGATCGAGAAAGTGATTTCTCTCGAAGAGTCAAGTCAAGACCTCCTGAGGATGCTTCGTGTAGAAGCGAAACGCGTCGAAAAATCTTCCGGTTTGGCTGCGTGGCGTTTGTGACGTCACGTCGGCTTAGCAGGAAAATTGGGCGGAATTGTCACTAGATATATTTTTATATTTTTTAAGTGTTTTATTAAAATATTAATTTGATGTTTTCGTAAAATATTTTAAAAATATTTGTTATTATTTAGGTTTTTATAATGTTTTTATTTTTAACTAATCAAACTGATTTTTGGTATAAATACCTTTCGCTTTCAACAGGTGCATAAAGTGGTTTCACCTGATTCTCAACTAGCAGTCGGTCTGTGCTTGCATGATCATTTGTATCATTATTAGTGTTATCCTGTATTGTTTGATTATCCATCTGAGCTGTACTTGCACCTGTATTGATTTCAGTGTCATCAAAGGTCAAGTATACCACATTTTTTTGTACAGTTGGCCGAGAAAGAGATATGCTTGTTTCTGTAGGCAACTCATCCTGTTCACATTCGTCGTTTTCCATCAACACGGGCTTTTCTTCCGGCTTTGCTTTTGCTTTGGCTTCAGGCTTACATATTGGAGTTTGATTAAACTAAAACAAGTATACGAAAATTATTATTAGGTAAGTAAGCAGAGATATATTCTATGCAAATGGTTGACCGCGTCCATCTTCTTCCTACTCTTATCCCACCCAGATGGGGTCGTTTACACATGGGGTTTCACAAGAAGATGATATTAGAAATGTTATATGAGCAAATACAGTTATTAGTAGATAATATGGAATTAACTAGGTATCGTATAAGTATGGGTTAATTAAAATAAAATTATAAAAAGGGCACGTAGATCAACCAGAGAACTAAACTTTGACTATAAGATGTGCTTTTTTCAAACTCAACTTCTGTTGTGATAAAGTGCTTAAAATATTATTTTAAGCACTTGAATAGCACATTAATCACGCACCTTACACCGTCATTATGGCTAGCCAATTAAATGGTATGTTGCGCATAATAGAAAAATCGACAAGCACTTGATGGTTTTTAGTTTGTTAATGTACCTACTTTTGATATTGGATAATAATCATCAACATTGGCGTTTTTATATATATCACCATTTTTACAATAGATCATAAAGAAAAATACGGGACAGACAGAAGTGACAGCCGAGGCTTAGTAATAGGGCCCTTTTCTAGTACGAAACCCTAAAAATAATAACTTACTGCACTTATTCCATGAATTTTCAAAGATGAGGCAACTTCCAAAAATGATTGAATATAAGGTTCTGGAATGTTCACTTCGCCCTGGTATATATATTCCAACAGATAAGTTAATATCTGGTGGCTTACATTCTGAAATAAAAATCAATTAACATTCTTCAAGTTTTTTATACTAATTTATAACTGTTTTTAAAATTTGCTCTGTGTAAAGTATGCGTTATTACAAAAATAAAAATATAAAAATTATAATTTATAGCTACTATCTTACCTGATGGTAAGTGGTGATGTAGTAGAACATGTTGTTTAGACTAATCTAGAATAGTTAGTAATAGCTACCGAAATCCACCGATAGCTGCTCGAAGACAAATTCTACTTCAAGGTGATAGCACGCCAGGCAGGTATTCGCAAGATGCTCTACCACCATACAATACTAATATTTTTTTATACTTTTAAAAGTAATCTATGAATTAAGTTGAATAATATACAGGCTGGATTTTTGAGTTGGGACTGTATGGCCACGTTATGAGCTCAATTATAGAGACTCAACTGCATATTTATTATTCTCAAGAATACTGTTACAAAAAAACATCTTTTTCAACATAATGTACCTACTTATATCACATATTATGCCTACACACATAGTTGTTTTTTTTATAACATAGTTTTATATTTTACCATAAAGTCCTATCTTAAACATCCACCTCCGTTGCCCTTTGTATTCGGATATTGGACCCCAGAATCTTAAAACAAATTTCATAAGAGCTCCTACTGTACGTCTTCTCTAAAAAAAAATGAAGATGTAATGGATTATTTGACAATTTATATTTTATTTCAAAATTACAACAAGATAAAAATAGAAATTTTAATTTGCCGTGTATTTTCATAAAGTTGTTTTATTTAGATTAGATAAAATATATTTTAACATATAAATTTGAATTTGATTTTGAAGTTGAATTACATCGTGGTCGCATCATATTGTGACATCTCTATTAATGGTTTCATGGAAAAAACTATATTGGAGTAAAAGTTATTTTCCGTGGTTCCATTGGCCAATGGGTCTACGGTTAAATGATATTTTCCATTGTCCCATTAATGGGACGTCCAATGGAACCACGGAAAAGAACTGGTAAAAATTGCCACTGAAAGTAAACTTATTTTACACTCACATTGAGGAATATTACAGGGCTTTGACTTGAGGCAGACTTTACCATTTCTTTTAGGTAAGGACTTGCAAGGGCTATAATATTTTTATGAACTTTTATTAAATGTCCATCAGCAGCCAGGGTTAAATCAACAAATTCTTGTTCCTGGAAATAGATATTACAGTTAAATTATGAAGGACATCGTGCATTCATTTAGGACGTAGGTATATCTAGGGTGATGAGGTGACACAAATGAAGACTTCTTATCAATCGAATATGAATATGCAATGATAAAGTTCATTTTCACAGTAGTATATTAAATAAGTACCTATATATTAAGTAAAACGTCGCCCCGGTTAATGATGGTACTATGTTGTTTCGAAGTTTTGTTTCTGGTGCAAAAATAAGAAAAATAAAGAAGTGATTTAAATTGTAATACCTATTTATATTGAAACTCTAAAAAACCAAGATCAAACAGTTTGGTGACTAAACCAGTGGAAATGAACAGTTGTGCAGTATGTGAATATTCCTGGAGTACCTGGAGTGACCCAATTTCTTAAACTTTATGGGAACAAAAGTCCATGGGATTTTTTGATAGTGCTTTTTTGTGATTCTTAACAGTTTATTTGACATTGAGAAGTTATATGAAGAAAAATAATCCATTTGAAGGTTTATAACGTTAAACTCTCTACTCTCACTGATAATGAGATATTTAAATAGTAGATAATTAGTTAATGTGGTTTATGTTTTATTTACTTGAATTCTTATAATGGATGTTTAACGGTGGCTTTAATGTACCTAACCGGCGCATGGCGTTATGCTTTTAATTACAAAATACTACGAACCATATACAACACTACAGCTACTACAATAAAATCATTTATAGACAACCTACAAGTCATTGCAGACTCACAGGCAGTCTAAATGCTTTAACCCGATACCGGTTGGCAGAGTGCCCAGCATGCTGGCAGCATTGCCCGTTGAATTATGCCCAATGCTTATTCGTTGAGCCAAATAAGTGCCAGTATTTTGAGCAGGCGTCGCATCGACCAAGCAGTGCTCTGAAAATACGATGAGCTCCCGGTTCCCACAGACCCAATGTTTCTACACCAAACGGCTCATGGTGTAAGATTTTTTTCTACAAACTTTTGTGTACTGGTTACAGAAGACAAAAAAGCTGGTAATGCAACACAAGAAATTTTGCCTATCCCTATGCCCCCCAACCTCACAGGGAAGTTCGCACCCAAGCCCTATCATCCATCTCAATATTCAAAACCGACATTAACATTTATTTCATTAAGTATGTTGTAAAAGCTTAAAAGAAACTCAGTGTTTACACAGCTGACATCTCAAATAGTATGTAAATTTAGGAACTAAAGGCAAAATCTAATACTTAATTGTAAAATCCATATGGGCGTTAATTTTAAATAACCTGCTAGAAGCATTTCTAAACTTTAAAATTTGTTCCTCGAAAAATAAAGCTTCGTCAAGAATCGGCGAACCCAAAAGACAGAGCGAACTTTTTTCTAATTTTATATTAGGCAAGTAAGTTGAATTTTTCAATGATCGAAACTTTATCTAGTCAAGTATTACAAACAAAAATTCACATTTGGAAAAATTTAGTTCAAGGCCAATAAGACTAAAATCGTCTATCAGTAGGTACTCGCAAGTAATTCAATGAAGTGTTCCCATCGCCTCCTAAGGTTACGTCATCCAAATACCAAACGTTAAGTTTTGATTATAGGTATAATTCCGGAATTTTATCTTTCACTTCAGTCAAAAGATGCCTCTATCTAAAGAAAAGAATGCATTTTTAACATCCACTTTCAAAAGCAAGTTTTTTGAGTCATCACTTCTTCAAAAAGATGTTAAGATGGTTTGGACAAGTAGAGAGAATTAATTAAATGAGAACGACTAAATAGGTATACATAGGACAAGTGAACGCGGAAGTGTTGGAAGGGGAAGACTTAGGCGAAGGTTTTTAAATTAAATTGAAGACTTTCGAAAGAAAGAACCAGGTCAGGAGTACCCTATCCGAGGCTTATGTATGAAAGGATTGATGAGTGTAGAGGAAGCGAAAGAAATATGCAAGGATCGTAGCAAGTGGAAATCCATAGTATCTACACGATTTTGCGCAAGGGTGACACGCAAAATCGTAAAGCGTACCACATTTTTATCGGAGGAGGAGGGTTCGATTCACGCCTTGGTCATAAAATTTTGAACTCCAATAATTTGTTAAATATATTTTCGCTTAGCACGCGATAGTGCTTGTAATCATATTTAGAAACTATTGAATACTTGTTTGAAGATCAAATTATTATTATGCTACTTTACTATTATATATAGTAACTACTTATTGTGTATTTTTCAAAAGATCGATGGGTTCTTATTGGGGTCTTACCGCTGATGCAGATCTGACAACAAATGAGGTTAAGAAATAAGATGTGAGTGTGTAATTAAACCAATCGAATAATAACGAAAAGAAGGAAAAGGATGTAGACCCAATATTAAAAGAACGAGAGAATTGACGTCCGGCCATACCCCATGACATCAGCCATATTTGAAAAATATAGTGATACCCATAACATCATATCTTCTCAAAATTTTAACGATCTGACTAGCCAAACAATGGTGATGAACGAAATGTTTTCTATAAATTAAGAAAACGCGACTGCAACACGCGCCAATTTCCGAGAGTCAACAGTTAAAAAACCTGCTTTTCATGAAACATGGACTTAACTGGATACGAAGAGATGCCATTCGAAAACTTCACACCTCAAGAGCAACCATCTGAACTTAGTTGAATAAGTATCATTTGATTCTGATGACTCAGTTCGTGATAAAGATTATGTTCCTTCTGAGTCAAGTGAATGTTCTGACTATGAGCAACCAGCTTCGACTTCAAAGCAAAAAGATCTGGTCAAAACTTGCTGGCAATAATTTCAAACGAATCTACTCTCATTTAACTCAGCCATTACTTCAACATGTATAAACGAAAATTATTACCAACCAACGACGTATAACAGTCGATTTGAGTAAACTAAGATGCACAAAACCAACAAAACATATACCTACGTAAAATACGCAACACAACGAAAAATGCCTCACAAAATATTTAACAAATTTTCAATAACAAGATCGCGAACTCATAATCAAGTAATGGCGCTAAACGTGGGACAACAGACAACTATAATATGTTCGGTCACACATTTCATTAGCCGTCCCAAAAAGGAAATGCACCAGTGAACCGAAAAGAAATCCTTAGAGAACATTCCGACTTAAGGTTGATAATGGAACTCCATTCGAAGTATGCAAGGTATTTTCTTTACTACGTTAGGTTACAAAAAAAATAATGATTAAG
The DNA here is from genome assembly GCA_963890685.1 of Plagodis pulveraria. NCBI lineage: Eukaryota > Metazoa > Arthropoda > Insecta > Lepidoptera > Geometridae > Plagodis > Plagodis pulveraria. The sequence continues at coordinate 18,014,720 of OY982958.1, read as the reverse complement.
TTCGGCGCTTTGAAAACGTCCATTCCAACGATGGAAAATGGAAATGTATATGATAAGAGAGGCATGTATCAAAAACACCTCTATTTGATCGCCTATTACTTACTCGACCTTTGGAGTCTTTTCAACCTGTACAACATTTTGCATGGTGGAACGGCATTTTGCGAATGCCAGCCTGGCTAGCGACCACCCTCAAGTAGAAAATCTGTCACCAAGCACCAAACGGTGTGTTCCGACAGTTTTCCTTGAGAGCCAGTAATTCTATGTTAAGCCCGTTACACCTTCGACAACATCGTCACTTACCAACAGGTGAGATTGTGGTCTAAGGCTCACCTATCAGTAATAAAAAAAAACACATTAGATACGAGAAAACGCCATTTTAAAGCGATATCTACCTATATCGTCGATATGCATAAAGATTTTTGTAAAAAACATCCTAATAAAGCTGTGTCTTATGAGTTGTACCGAAAAAAAATCAAATATATGAATATATAATTTACTAGACTTGGAAATTTCTTCATTTCGCATGCGAGGCATGTGAGGCTTATGGTATGCACAAAACGCATACGTCCTATCCTATGATGTAAATGTCCAATTGAACGCAGAATGTAGCACTTGTGTAGAGTCTGCTAAACATCATGGGAAATATTTATAAGCAAGATAACTTTATGATTCATATAAAACTTTGTAATAAAGTAACAGTCAAATATTTTTCACCTCAGATTTGGAAAAAGTTATAATGTTACCGAGAATGGATACATTCAAATCTATTATATGTAATTACCTGACCCTTTCGACCAAGTGCATCAGTTGGCAATGTAATGGAAGGGTAAAGATCTACGACTTTAAAGATTTTACATGAGAGTGACTGTACATACATAGGACAGCTTCAGTTACCTACAACGTGTAATTAACGAAGACCTATAAAAAAAATGTTGAATTTCGTACGTTATGTAGATCAGTACATTTTGACATTCAGACCTAACCACCCGGAAAGTTTACAGATGCAGTCCATAAATAATCGCAGTGACAGTTTTTTTTAAATATAAATAACATCATGACAGTTTGGTAAGCGATGCGATGCTATACTTAAACCATCGATTATAAATATGTCTTAAGATCGAAGACTAAACATTATAATAAGTTAATAATAGAAATATGAATATCAATAGGTAATAGAAAAATTTATATACAATATTACACATTATGTTACTGGTTACTTAAATTAAAAATCGTTTCTTAGGGATATATTTTCAGAAACCTTGTGCGCCACTTCTGTGAACTTCGCCAGGCTGCAGTTAAAAATATCAATTACTTGGGCTGAGATTGCATTCAATAATTTCAGAGCGCGAACCATGGGGGCAACCCTGAGTAGATTCGTACGCCAGTGTGGCACGCTGAAAGTGAGCATAGGTCGTCGACGGGCTGCCGCCTCATCAGGCGCGGACATCTGCAGCACCGCCAACACCTCGGGGTGGTGCGGGGGGCGTGCAGCACGCGCCACACGTACCTGAAGAGTGCTACGTCGCGTCGCACGCCAAACTTATTGTACCCTACCCTGCCAAACTCGAACAGGGTCGAGTAGGTACATCAGCTGGTAGAATGGGTAGACGCCATACTCTTTCAGGTGCAGGAAATGAGTGAATTTATTTTGGCATTTTTCCAACATACGTTCATATAATTCATCGTGGGGATTCCAGATAATTGTACTCGTTTCCAGGCGACTTCGAACAAGTGAATTATAAAGCATTTTAATCACCCTACTACAGTTGAACTATTTACAGTTCCTCAGGATGAAACCTAATTCCTAAAGGACTGGCCACACATATCGACAATGTGCTTACGAAACGTGAGGTCTGCTACCAGCGGCATCAACGCGCCGTCCACCTCGTACCGGTAAGCGGTACTGCAACGGCCTCAGCCTGCGTCCGTAACTGATTGACTCGCACTTAGCCACGTTAAAAATAGTTTATTCGTAGCACTCCACTGCACGACAGCATCTATGTCTCTCTGAAGCCGCTCGTAATCCGACATGTACGCTGCTGCCAGGATATATCTCAAGTTCGTCCGGGAACGATAGACATCGAGAGTCTTCCATTACTTCTGGCAGGTCATTAATCATTAAAATAAACTCCAGGGGGCCCAAATTGGTCCCTGGCTGACGCCCGAGAACGTAAAGTAAGGTTCGGATTCGCAACACGCATACTCGACATACTGCCAGCGCTCGCCAAGGTAACTCGTAAAAAACTTTAAAAAATGCGGAGTGAAACCCACAGCTGCCAATTTCTCCAACAGGATGTCGTTATCCACGGTGTCAAACGCCGGAAGTCGAAGTGCGCTACGTTCACCTGCCCCCCGCCGTCAATCACTGGTGTCAAATACGTCATGAACTTGTCGTACTTCGACCCGGCCGGAAGCCGTGCTGGGCGTCAGTCAGCTGTGCACTGACCTGCATGTAGATGCACCTGTGCAGGGCGGATTCAAATACATTGGCGAACGCAGACAGCACCGCCACTGGCCGGTCCCCCGCTTACATCCGAACCAGACCCTCCCTTAGATCACTAACACCACAAGATTTTACGTACCTAATTACACCTCTGACAGGCGCATACAAAAATCAAATCAACCAAAAAAAAGCTTATCTGAAAAACATTGTTTAGGTAACTTTCAAACGTAATAACTTTTTCATTTCTCATACTCGGAAAGTAGTTTTATTTGATCTGAGTAGCGGGAAGCGGGAAGACGCCGCTTCCCACCTTACGGTGGGAAAAACTCATAGTAAATGTTTCCTTCTCTTGGGCCGGTATGACTTGTAACCATGGCAACCATGGTTGTAAACAAAATTAGACGTCTACATTTTTTCGTTCTAAAATACTTTGCTGTATTAAAAAATCTAATAACGACTACATTTGTGTTTATGTATTATGGGAATAATGTGACTCTCTCAAGTTAGTGTATCTTATATGAACATTTTGGTCGCTAACTATGTTTATAAGCGTAAATTTAAAAAAAAACTTTAAAAAAAATACCTTTTAAGTGGGATGGCTACCGGGGGAGACGTGTTGTGTTCCAAGTTTAAAATTTAAAAAAGACTAGATATATAAATTGGCAGGACAGTAAGTAAAATTGTAAGGGAATTATAAAATATCTAACAAAAAAATTACTTAAATTTCACAAATTGTTCTAATCCCTAAATTAATTTTATATATATTTCTTCTACTCATGTTATGGTTTTCAGTAAATATTTTAGTGTTTTTTTAAAGAATTTGAGAATAACCTCTATTTTGACTATTCTCATATTTTTATTGAAAAGTAGAGTGTTTAACACGTGTACCGGATGTAAGTAATCAACTCCTATTTGGACTATAACTGCATTAATTTTAAATATTTTCTCTTCATTTTCTTGCTATCAATAACTATTAAAGAAAAACAATTTTTATATTACTCATATTCGTAGAGAAAAGTAGAGTGTGAAAGTCATAAATTCCTATTCGGACGATAGCCATCCGTAAATATTGCTAGCAAAATTTAACTTTCAAGTGATGTCGTCAATCACAAATATTTCTAACATCTTAATTACTTAATTTTAAAAATGTGCCTATTCATGTTATTATGAATAATTTAGGAAAACTACTATTTTTTACCTTCCTTATTGTTATGTTTTCATTCGATATTATGGTGTTATTGAACGACAATTAATATTTAATACTGATCGGTTGGCGGGTGTGGTAATGGCAACACGAAAGCGACAGTAGCGCCACCATTTGATGGGTAACATACGACATTCTCTGTGATTGGCAGAGTGATTTCCCGCTAAAACGAATGTTGACACGAAGAGAAGAGCGGAGGAGTGGGGCATTCTTGACACGACCACCAGACTGGAAACATCGGAGCCGAAGTACTGTTCTGTTAAGAGGGCCCTTCCCGGTCCGTCTTTCGTCAAAGCGAGCATGATTGAAAAGCTTGTTTTTTCAACTTTTTTCATCTTCAGCGCTTGGCATTCAATTCTCCGTCTCACTCCTTCCCCCGCGTACCTCTTTCCGCCATTTGGCTTACAAGCAAGTGAGAATGAGATACCATTTAACGAAAAATAGTGTGCGTAAAATTCATAAAACTTTATCCAGGAATTACGTGTTTTTCAATAAGCCTTACAAGTTTGTAAAATTAATGTTTATTATTTAGAATCTCCATTATATTTGCAAGGTTTCTATCAAAACACTTTCTCTACTTTTACTATTTATGAGTACATTCTGAACGCCCAAAGTTCAGGTAAAGTTTGTGCAAAAAAACTGATTTTTGGAGGCTTGTATTGAAGTTGTTTTCTACAAATTTTACTTTTTTGTTTGCATAAAAACCTAGATATAGTGCACAAGATACCTATTAGCTCAAAAGTTTCAAAGAAAGATCTGTTACAACTCTATAATCACGTACGAGCGTTTGTATGAAAAGTAAGACGGGTTGGCCGCTCTTAATTACATTATATTCGAAATGAAAAGTAGAGTGCTTCACACGAGTGAGTCATCAATTCCTGTCCGATCTTACTAAAGTATGAGAATTGATTCCTTTCGACCCTTGTATGACAATCTACTATGGTCTTCAATACAAAAATTATTTTCAAGACTAATTTACCACATTACAGTCTACGAATTATAGATACAAAATCCAAGAGCCTTGACAATCACCTTTCGTATGTCGCCGATAGGTACCTATCGAACAAAGAAAACTGGTATCAAACGAACTAGCCTCTATAATACCCCCAATTAAACTATTATTTTGGACAAATTTACCTACAAGTGATGTCGTCAATCCCAAACAATAATTACATACAACATGACCCTTGAAATAAAAAGATGCTCAACTTAAAATAACTTAAAGACCGATTTAATGGTGTATTCCGTTGTGCCTTTATAAACTAATAAATAAGTATTACTTCGTATAGATATTAAAAGTGTAGGTACAAAGACGGCGTACTTACGAAAGTATTTTTTCTCATATTTTTACTTGTACTGTTCTAGGAGTGATTCGAAACTTTTTTTAAATATTATCCGAAGTTATTAATTATAAAATAATATTTTAAATAAACATTTATATAGTAATTACACGAGTATATAATAATTATACGTACCTGGGTGTATAATCTAATTATATAAATCAAAGCTGGACGGAATCGTCATAAGAACATTGAAGTCATGGTTGGGGCTCGCACTTTCGGCAGACCCATCAACTCTACTTTGAGATCAAACTAATTTTGGGATGAAATTAAAGAAACCATCGGAGCTCTACAAACACCTCTCAAAACTTCAAAATCATAAGAGAACTCTAGGTTAGCCTGAACAACATCTTCGACCACAACATCACTTACCATCAGGTGAGGTAGTGGTCAAAGGCTAACCTATCAGGCATAAAAATAAAGAGAAGCGGCGAGTCTCTCGGTAGCTAGAGCAAAAAAGGTTTGACCACGAATAAACGACACGTCGATTTTGTAAAAGAAGGGTCATCTAAAAAAATCTAAATCCAAGTCTTACTCTATCTTAGGCGCAGCTCCCGATTGGACTTTTTTGATGGACACATATGAAAAACACTACAAAATTCCTGAGGATATTGGTGTTTCGTCTTCCAGACCAGACATATTTCTGTACTCAAAAAATCTAAAACGCACAGTACTTATAGAACTTACTGTGCCGTGGGAAACAAACATACCTTATGTGGTTAATCTGTATGCTGTAGAAGTTGGAGCAAGGGGTATACCAGCGAAATCTCTGTATAACCTACTTAAATACCTTGGCCTGTCAAGAACAACCGTAACTTCCATCCTAGAATGTGTATCTATGGTGGCATTAGTAGGATCCTACCAAATTTGTTTAGGCAGGGGAGGAGGCTCGAGCGGTGAAGGGGAGCATTGATACATCATAAAGTGGCCCCTTAACCCTACTCCTGGGTTGCAAGTCCCAGGACCCTCTAGCCTCTTCCTCTGCAATGCTATGGACCCGGCACCCGCACGGTGAATCCAAGGAATGCTAAGAGTTTTGTCTCAGATTATAGAACTAGTTACAAGTACATCCAGTTACAAACTAGAATGACACAATTTATGATCAACAATAGGCATTTCAGGCCCAATCACCAGAAAGGGTTTCTGCCGCAAATTTCTGGATACCTGGAAAACAATAGGCTCTACTACCGGAAAGTTTACGAGATGCCAGAACATATGAAAGACAAATAACAGTGTGCTGGATAGAATTAGAGAACGCGTTTGGTTCAGTGCAGCACAAACTGCTGTTGTTCACAATGAAATGTTATAACTTTCCACCTGTGGTCAGGAAAATCATCACGTGATATTACTCCCAATAAAAATTTGTAATATCATCAAAAAAGGAGCTCACTAACACAATGCAATACCATGTGGGTTTGTTCCAAAATTGCTGCTTGTCACCAATAGCATTTAATATAGTACTTAATATTTTAATTGACAAGCTAATTAGTCATGAAAAACAGTGGGCTATCGGTTTAAGATAAATAAAAGATACACAGAGTCCATCTTAGCTTTTGCTGATGACCTTGCAATATTGATACGTAACCCAAAACAATGTCGGGAACTTTTATGAGAAGTGGATGAGTTCTGTGCATGGACTGAAGGGTTGAGAACAAAACCAAGTAAATGCCACTGTCTGTTTCTAGGTAGACAGAATGCCAAATTTATCTCTTACGATATCACCATTTAGTGAAAAATTAAAAAAAAATTATATTATTTCAATACTAAGAAACTATAAGTTAAATAACTAGACTACATAGCAGTTAAAAAACTATCACAACATTAAAGGTTGGGTCTGATATCTTTGAAATTCGTTAATATTTAACAAAGAAGTTGTTAAATAACTAAGTGGCTTCTTAATCCTATCAAATCATTTATTGCACATTATGTAGTATAATATCTATCTAAATATAGTATCTTAATAACTATTTACATATGACTACATAATGACCCAGGACCAGGTTGGGTATGGCAACTTAGTGTGGAACGACCCGATTTATTAATATTTGTCACTTAGTGTAAACTATGCATATAACTCCATACCATATAAAACTGTGCTTATGTACAAATGCTAGTCTAAAACGTCACTAGGGTATACATAGTAACTTTTTAGTGTATAAATGGTATATAAATGGTAGTAATGGTAATAAGCAATTATTACGTGGCTAGAAGGCCAAAGGAGTTTTCTTTCTATTTAGAACAAATTTTTGCAGATGGATATTGTGTCATTTGATAAAGTATAAAAAGAGCTTGCTTTGGATATTTCAATGCGGTTTCTCCAACCAATATCTATAAATAATAAACTGACTAAGTGCTAGAGGGACTCGCACAAGAAGGGTTCCATACCATTATCTTGTTTTCATTATTATTATTTCTTAGTATATAAACGGCGAAAACCTCTTTTATTGTATGGGATGATATATTTAAAGAGAACATAAAACTAAATATTATGTGTATAGTTTAAGCGTCTACCTGTCACTGTTATTATTATCGAGGAAGAAACTGTAAACAATAATGTTGTCTTAACTGTAAACAAATCAAGTTTGTTGTATGGGAGCCCCCTTAAATATTTATTTTATTTTTAGTATTTGTTGTTATAGCGGCAATAGAAATACATCATCTGTGAATATGTCAACTGTCTAGCTATCACCGTTCTTGAGATACAGCCTGGTGACAGACGGACGTTCGGACAGCGAAGTCTCAGTAATAGGGTCCCGTTTTTACCCTTTGGGTACGGGATCCTAATAAGGATACATTTTTAATTTTTTCCAAGTTTTTTGCTCATATCTCAAAACTTGGTTTTGTTACCTTTAAGTTAACTGACGTCAATATAACAAACTTAGCTAGTTGTTGATGACATAGGTTGGAACATTTGTATAATAGTAAGTTTCTACATTTCAACACAGATTAATTGTGTACGCACCTCTTGTAATCGGGAAAATCCAGTAAATATTGTATTTTTGTACATATCGCTAGAGAACGACATGAAAGATGCAGGCATTTTTGACGATGTAGCTGCAAAAACCCGAGTAAATTGAAAATTACAGCACACAGTATGGTAAAACTGATTTTTGTTATTGTTTATTATTCTATCAAAACAAAACTGCCGCATCGTTCATAGGGATGTGAAAATATAATCGAATAATAAAAATCGATTATAACCGATTTTTATTACAGTAACAATCAATTGTCATAACCGATTTTAATATGGCAAATATACGATTCATAATCGATTTTCATTTGGCACTCACCAACAATATTTAGGTATGCGAATTACTATTAGGTACCGCCACCTGAGTGTCAGGAGTTCTACTACGATGACATCCCGCTTACGCTTTCAATACAATTTCGTTAAACAATCAAACAATCACTAGAAACTAAACGTTAATCAACGAATTGTACTGTTTTACCGACATTCGGCTGTTTGTTGTATAATTGATGAAATTTCATTTTCAAACGACAATTTTTGTTCATTATTTAGAAAAAAATAGGTGACAATAAGTGTAAAGTGTTTTTAAAAGTCATTATTATAGAAATGTCAAAGACCCAAAGAGCGACAACTAGTTGGTGTCAATATTTTCATGTTGACAGTCAATATGGTAAAGGTAAATGTAAACCAACATCATCATCATCAGCCGGAAGACATCCACTGTTGATCAAATGCCTCCCCCATAGTGCACCACAAAGAACAGCTATTAGCCGCTTGTAACCATTGGCTACCCGCAACTTTCACGATGTCGTCAGTCCACCTAGTGGGAGGCCTACCAAATTTAAATATTGTCCTTATATTTTTAAAACTTGTACTCATACCACCAATATGAAATAGCATTTGGAAAGGAAATACTCTGGTATCATTAGTAGTATTGAAAATAATGAAGTAAGAGCTTACAGTTAGAATACATTGAATTATATATAACTTGACCATTACATATCCAAAACTGACCAATCGGATTTATAGTTTTTTTTTATAAGAATACCTTAGTTTGGTGGTTAATTATAAATTCTTGAACTTTGAGTTGGATCTATAAAAATTTCTTATTTCTCTTATATTAGGTCCTTACATATGAAATTGGCGTTTTTCGTACTGGCCACTTTAATCACGAATTTCTCCTCTTTGGTAAGGAATTCCAAATTCAAATTTGTACAGCTATAGACTCATGTATTTGTGCTTCGATGATCGTCATTCATTTGTTTTTTTTCTTCTGTTTTTTTCTGTTTGCGTCACTCATTTTACAAAATGGAAAACCTTAAATATCGCATTATTTACGAGTACGAGTTCCGCCGTGGCACTAGTGCTGCGGAAACAACTCGAAGGGTGAATGATGTGTATGGCGGTCGTGTTGCAAAAGAAAACACAGTTCGTTTTTGGTTCCAACGTTTTCGTTCTGGAAATTTCGACCTGCAGAACAAGCCCCGTGGACGGCCTGAGACTCAAGTTGATAATGAAGAGTTGAAGGCTATTGTGGAAGCGGATCCATCGCAAACCACGTCCGAGTTAGCTGCAGGCTGCAATGTTAGTGATAAAACTGTTTTAATTCACTTGAAGCAAATTGGGAAGATTAAAAAGCTTGAAAGGTGGGTACCTCACGAATTGACTGAAACAAACCGGCAAATGCGCGTCGACTGCTGCGTTACATTACTAAACCGGCACAATAATGAAGGTATTTTAAACCGAATCATTACCTGTGATGAAAAATGGGTTCTTTACGATAATCGGAAGCGCTCAGCGCAATGGTTAGATCCTGGCCAGCCAGCCAAATCCTGCCCCAAGCGAAAATTAACCCCAAAAAAGTTACTTGTAAGCGTTTGGTGGACTAGTGCCGGTATTGTTCATTACAGTTTTTTCAAATCTGGCTAGACTATTACGGCTGATGTCTATTGTCAGGAATTGCAAACCATGATGGAAAAGCTAGCGGCTAAACAACCTAGGCTGGTCAATCGCTCCACGCCACTGCTGCTTCACGACAACGCTAGAACACACACTGCGCTACAGACGGCTACTAAATTAGAAGAGCTTCAATTGGAAAGTCTAAGACATTCTCCGTACTCCCCGGACCTTGCTCCAACAGATTACCATTTTTTTGGAAATTTGGATAACTTCTTGCAAGGGAAAAAATTCAACTCCGATGGGGCAGTCCAAATCGCCTTCAAAGATTTTATTGATTCCCGTCCGACTGGTTTTTTTAGTAAAGGGATCAATGAACTACCTATGAGATGGCAAAAGTGCATAGAAAATAATGGTTCATACTTTGATTAATTAAATATATTATATTAAAAAATATTCGACTTTTTGTTCCTCCCATACAAAACGCCAATTTCATATGTAAGGACCTAATATTTGTTGTTTAATTTTAATTAATACTACGGTGATTAATACAATATTTTGGCGTTTATTTTGATTTAATTGTAAAATATTAGGAAAAAGTCGAATAAATAACGTAATCAATTATTGTAAAAGAAAAAACACTATTATTTATACATCGTTTTTTCATTCATAAAAACTATCGATTAATTAATAATCGATTTTGTTTATGTACAATGTTACATCCCTACGTTCATCACAAATCTTGCCCGCTATGGAATCTCCCAATTACCATAATACTCTGCGAACGCTATTATGCTGAGAAATTAAATAACATTTACACATGGTAAGACTCAAATTCTCAAATCCTAGTTATGGAGCTCAGCGAGAGGAGTAGCTAGTGTTCTAGAAAATACAGGTAAGATATATATAATTTACTATAAGTAATGTCTTTGTTCTCCATAGGTATTTATATCTTCATTAGTATTTGTGTTCTTTTTGCATATATAGAACTCGACTGACTACTAACTACAAAGCAGAAGCATAAATTATAATTTCATATTTGGAAAATGTACAAACCATACGAATCCGATAAAATAAGAATCTACCATGGAAGTAATAAGTACGTATATACAACAGACATGAGCTCTATCTGTGCATCTTGCAGATAAAATTAAGAAAATAAAACTTTATGCCAAGGTCGTAAGAGTCTTGTTGCGCGCAAAATGAAAATATAACCAAGTGAGATGGCAACCACTGAACCCTATGTCCCGTTCTAACAGTGACTTAGAGTTGCCAGAGTTATGTTGATTTCAATCCTTTCGTTGCTTGTAGAAAAATATGCGATTGATGTAATGTAATGAAGTAAAAACATTAACTTCTAAAATGTTTCTAAATATAAATAATAATTCATTACCGACATGTTAAAGCAATAAACATTATTTGTTGCTACGTGTAAAGCCTTATTAACGCGAAACTATTGCGATTGGCGCATAGGTTTTCTTTTATTTGTAAGGAGATTTAAAATTTTAATAAAACTTATGAAAATATTACTTTTTTTTTGATCCTGTGTTATTGATACACTGAAATATAATACTTATATTCTCTAGTTTCAAAATATATACATATCTTGTAAGTTAAAATATAATTTATTATTTTAAATAGTAAAAATGTACGTGTAAGTGTGATTTTTGTCTGTTTTGTCACCATACTTTTACTTCAATAAAAAATAAAACTATAGTGCTTTACCACCTAAAAATATGTATTCAAAAAACAGTCTTTTTATATTATATGATGAATCGACATGGAACGTTGTACGTAGTACCGTAAATGCATACAACATGAAACAGGTTTAAATTTCAATTCACAGTATAAGGTGTAATTCTTAATAATTATGGTTTGAAATTTTACTAGAACATGAGTCTCTATCTAAGGTAATAGGAGCATATTGCAATATTGAGCCAATCAATGTAGTTTTTTTTATATATATTTATTTCGTCTTGTCTAAATTTACCTGCAACATGCGGTAAACATAAGACACCTTATAAAAGTCATGGTTTCCCAAGTAGAATTTCAATGTTTGTTAATTGAGACGTTAAAAAATAACAAAATATTGAATTGGCGCAAATTAAAACAATAATAAATCAGTTATAACTAGAGGTCTCAATTTTACATCATAAAAATAAAATGCGTCCAGTTTGAGGAAATTTTAAATTTATTCTGGCAACATTTAACAAATAGTCTACAACATGGATACATGATACTACATCATACATGTAATAATATATGCCATGGAAGTTTGTTTAGTCTCAGTTTACCTTCGAGTCTCATGTTGTACGCATTTACGGTACTAATTACTTACATGGAATCTACAAAGGCAAATGCTTGCAAGTCTATGCTACGAACGAAGTTAAAGCCCTCTGCACACCGGACGCAGGGCGTGCGGGGTTGGCGGTCCCACGCAATCTGTAATGTAAGGGATTGTATGGAGGCTTTCACACCGAGCACCTGCGCGCCGCCCACGCACGCCTCCCGCGTTGACAAGGGCGCCGCACCCGCGCAGTTCACGTGCTCCTTCGGTGTTACTAGTTATGTTTATGGTTTCGATGTTTTCATGAGGATATAATCAAAGAACTACTATTTAATGACTAAGTTGCTTTTTGGAAGCTCTGCTCTGTAAAAAATTGTATGCGTGTGGTTACGGCTTAAATAGGTATGTAAAGTTCGTACAACACAGCGTGTATATAGTCTGAAATGTTTAAGCTAAGGCTTATTACTTTTAGATAGTTGTGTAGAAGAATCAATTTTAATTGATCGAGCTAGCACCAAATGGGAGCGTAGCGTCTCTGATCCAGCTTACACAAAAATGCTTTCGTATATCCCCTTGTTCTCCTCTACAAGGTGCAATTCTCAACCGATTCTCATAAAATTTTGTGAGCAGGTTTGATATATCTATTGAATTTATTTGTTGAGACGGTTTTTAGAAACTTTTTAAAATGATAGAGATATGGGGTTCTAAAACTTTAAAATAAACGTATATCTGCCCTATAGAAAAAATATTGTCAAAAGTGTTTGATTATTGTGTCTATTTTAAGAATATTTCGGAGCAGTTTACACATGGGTTTTAACTACCTACCAACTTCAGCTTTTCTTTATGGACTACTTTTCATACTGATTGGAAGATTGATATTGTTTGGATTTGACAATATCAAATCTTGTTTTCTTTTATTTTGAAAGACTTTTTTTTTAATGACTTTTGACCATACGGATTTTCTTGCTTACTGATTGGCGTAGGTATTTTGGAATAGCGAATTGAGGAGTAAATGAGCACCGGTGTTTCGTCCAGTCGTAATCGTCATTATTACCAAGTGAGCACAAAGCGTCTCCGTTTCAGCTTAGACAGAAATGTTTTCCTATCTGTCCAGGTATTCTTCCTTACAGATTGCAGTTCGCAACTGAATCTTTTGAAATTTTATCAGTACTTACATAAAAAAATAGTCAAATCAGTTATTAGATTTTTTACCAAAATGGAGGTCATTAAACGTAAGAAAAAAATGGCTACATACGAGTCGGACTTGTGCATTAAGGTTTCCGTGTTATTATCTATATACAACATTAGACACTACATTAAAACTTTACTAATAGTGGAAGAGCCCACTGCGAAAATGCCTACCTCATCGAGTACCCCAATAGGCTATCTTTCGATCGTTTACCTACACTTAAACACGTAAAAAAAATTAGGTCTGCAATACCCAAACTGCCGGGTCTTAAAAATAATCGATATTTATTGACGTATTTTTTTTGTGAAAATTACCTCATGTGGTACCCGAATTAAAGTGATGCCAACAGTTAACCATTCATTAATTACGTAAAAAAAAGTTGGTCTGCCATCGCGCACCCTGTCGGAAGTACTTGGCAGACCCCCAAAAATATGCCCTTACAACACGCTCAACCTACCTCATCGAGTAACCCGATGGTACTTACGCCAAATAATAGCCAAGAAACCCCTGGTAATGGATCAATAGGTCTGCCAGGTCTAAACTCGCCGTAACTTAGTGATCAAAGCATTTGAAGTAGGTAGACAGCATAATTTCGCTTAAACTTAAAATAGTACTGGTTTCTAAATTTTTAAATATTAGCTAGTTTTTCATCATTATATATTATACTAGTTATTCGGGCAGTGTGCGGGCCGCATGCGGCCCGCATTTATCGTTGTGCAATTTTAACTTATATCAAGACACCTAATACGTAAAAAAAAGTGTGTTCAAAACTCCAATAGAAGTATGAAATCCCATATAAACTCTCAATACAATAAAGAAACAAACTGTAGCCACCAAACCAAATTCACCCTACTGCCATAAAAAGGTGGTACGGGCAGAATGGTACCAAGGTTCTGAGTCACTTTTGTTAAGGAACCCCACTCGTAGGTGCTTCGGTTACCTCGGTCAGTTGCCATGGAGACCAGTCGAAGATGTAGAAAATATTCTAAAGTCGGAGCTCGGCCTTCAGCCTCGCAAGTTACTAACACGGCTCGGCCTGCGGCCTCGCCAAGCGCTCGCCCTTCGGGCTCGCGCATCATACGCTCGGCCTTCGGCCTCGCGGACCGAAAGTTCGGCCTTCGGCCTCACCAGGAGCTCGCCCTTCGGGCTCGCAACTGCACTAATGTAGGACAGTTACTCCAAATTCAGTCAAAAATCCCACAAAAACTCCTAATACAGTCTAATATAAAGGTAAAACGCTCCAAATGCAGTATAAAGAATGAGAGGAGCACATTTGACAGGTGTCATTAGACTGCTCTCCCGATTCCCTATGACATTTGTTAAAACACCCCCAACCTATCTCTTACCGTTTTCGAGATACGTAGTCCAGCTTTACTTGGCAGGCGTCATTTCTGGGGTTTTTAATTTTTCTCTACTTAGCTAAACCCCTTAGTCATTTTCGTAATACATTACTATAACCGTTCTCAACTCTTTCTGGTAGAAACAGCTTCTTTTTTGAGGGATCGATTGATTTTGTATGGCGGCCATTTTGAAATCCGCCATTTTGGATTTTTGACAGATGCCTTTTAACTGCTTTCCCGATTCCCTATGACATTTGGTCAAGCACCCCCTACCTATCTCTTACTATACTTATTATATTCAAATATAGAAATATTTCAATAAGTTGCTAAACATCTTCCGAGCTACATGCTGACTTGTTTAATCATCTACGAATAAATAATGTAATATATAAATAACCGTAAGTATAGCTTTTGACCACAATCCCAACTAATGGTAGATGATTATGTGGTCAAAGATGGTGATCAGGCTTAACCTAGAATGGAAACTGGCTCTCAAAGACAGCTGCATTAACATACAGTAAGGTGCTTGGCGCCAGATTTTCTATTTGAGGGTGGTAGTTAGCTATGAATGCTCTCTGCCTCAAGGCAAAATGTCCTACCACCATGTTGAAATGATTGATGATGATGACATTCTAAGATAACAACCGAGACTGACCTTCAACCTGTGATCCGAAGCACAGAAGAGCTTGAAAATGCCACTAGCAGCCATCCATTCTAACAACTTAGCCGCTGAACTCAGTTTAATGTTTCAGAATGACTTAGCTATACTACGACTTTTAATTATGGTCGTAGCAGAGCTTGCCAAGTCATTTTGAAACATTAAACTGAGTTAATGCATCTTAAACAGAAGATGTATTTGCTATACAAAGATAATTCTATAATTCAAAAACACTGACTGAAAATTAACTGATAGCTAATTTTGGAACTCTTACTGCCTACTCACAAATCCGGCTCTGCTACGAATAATGGCCATTTTGTGAGGTACTCCTGGTTGGATGAGTTCTGGCATTACTCAAAGTCAAGGTTTCTAACTTCACTAATTAATACATTAAAAATCGTGTAAGCTAAAAGCAAAATAATAAGGTTTATATAGTTACTTTATTTATAAACAGCGTTGCAAATGGATAAATCATTCAGGGAATTAGAAAAAAAGAATTATTAAACCCTCTAAGCATTCCAAAAACTGTTCGAACTTACCCTGATGCACCTTACTGCATTCTTAGTTTTCGGATGGGGCAACACTGTTTCTACCATCTATTTTGCAATGGTATGGTAGGTATTATATAAATGGCAACCCCTTTATGTTTACATTTTTTTTAACTCAGCTCGTCGATTGATTGGACTGTAGCTCTTACTTTCCTGAAAACAAAAATAATGCCAGTGAGATACTGGCCAAAGACATATTAAAATTGTATGCTCATTGGCCAAAGATTACAGTGAAGTGATAGTAGTGTTATGTACATAATAAGAAGAAACTAAACGTTTAGTTTTTGTTTTAACGTCTTTCCTAATAAAAGTACCCTGTTCGTACACGGGAAAAAAGTTAATTTAAGGTATAAGTACAGTACATATGAACCGAGTCATGTATTTGAAATAAATGTACATAACAGGAAATTTTTATACGATCGGATATTTAAGTCTCGATTATGTATACTAACAAGCTATTTACTTCATTTCGGCACGGTTCTTCATTATCATGGACAGCAACGTTTGGTGCAGGAGCTCTAACTAATTACACGCGAAGGTGAGCTAATTTTGTTCTTCGTGCTCCAATAATTTAATTTGATAAATAAAATTCTTATATTTTCTAGGTACAGTACTAGAGAACCAGAGTGTTACGATATAATAGTAATCGGAGGAGGCATAGTCGGGTCTGCTTCTGCCAGAGAACTCATTATAAGGCATCCTTCATTGAAAATAGCATTGGTTGAGAAGGAGAAATCATTCGCAGCACATCAAAGTGGGAACAACAGTGGTGTGATACATGCTGGTATATATTACAAACCTGGTTCTTTGAAAGCCAAGCTTTGTGTGCAGGGTCTTAATCTCACTTACAAGTACTGTGATGAAAAGGGCATAAAGTATTCAAAGTGCGGTAAACTCATAGTTGCTGTTAATAGATCTGAAGTTCCAAGATTGCTTGATTTATATGAAAGGGGATTACAAAATGGAGTAAAAGATATAAAACTTCTGGATGCAACAGAAATACGTGAGCTAGAACCACATTGTAAGGGAGTCCAAGCATTATGGTCTCCACACACAGGGATTGTAAATTGGGGAGAAGTCACAAATTCATATGTTAAAGATTTTGTTGCTCGTGGTGGAAAAACTTACATCAATTTCCAAGTGAAGAAGTTTGTCGATGATGAAGGTGCAGATTACCCTGTCATGATAACAGATACTAAAAGTAACATTGTTAAAGGAAAATATGTTCTTACTTGTTGTGGACTGCACTCCGACAAAGTAGCACTACTAACAGGTTGTCCAGAAGAACCTAAAATCATACCATTCAGAGGAGAGTACCTGTATATAGTACCACAAAAAAGTTCTATTGTCAATACTAACATATATCCAGTACCAGATCCTAGATTTCCTTTCTTAGGAGTACATGCTACACCTAGAATTGATGGACGTGTTATCCTTGGACCAAATGCAATATTAGCATTCTGTAAAGAAGGTTACAAGTAAGTTGTTATTCAATATCTGTTATGCTTCCATTGCAGAGGTCTAATGAAGGTTATCATCAATATTTGTTATTATGATGTAATGTTTTGTGTTATCATTCTTACAGACAAAATAAATTTGCTCATCAAAGGTGACAAACAAAGTAAACACCTCTGTTAGAGACAACATTATAACAAGCACATCCCTGGCTTTTGTAATTTTCTGGATACCAACCTTATTATTTTGCATTTTGTTCTTATTCTATGCGAAGTGGGTACTGGCATAATACCATATCCTTGTAAGCCTTCATGTACCTATGAAGGAACTAAAACTTAGTAGTCATTAATAAGTTGGCATCGTCAGGACCACTATGTCTTAGTTATGAATGAAATTCTATTGTTATCATTGTCGCGGATGCCAATGGGTTAAAACCAAGATATTTTGGAAAGCAAGTTGGAAGTAACGCCGGATGTACACCCAGAGGAACGAAATCTTAAGTGATTACTTTGAATAAAAAAAATCACAATTAGTGAAAAAGAAATGTCCTAGTCCGTAGCTTTAACTATCGAAATGCAAGGAGCATTCAGTGATAATTGAGTAACTGTCATTTTTTTATTGAAATATTCTGCGGGTTGAGACAAATTTACTTATCATTCCATGGATTCACCATGCGGGTGCCGGGTCCATAGCGTTGCAGAGGAAGAGGCCCAAGTCAAGGTGCCTGGGTCTTGCAACCCAGTGAGAAAGGTTAAGGGGCCCCTTTATGATGCATCAATGCTCGCTTTCACCATCTCCTCCCCTGCCCAACCAAATTTGGTAAGATCCTACTAATGCCGCCATGGATACATGTTCTAGGAAGGAAGTTACGTTTGTTCTTGACAGGCCAAGGTCTTTTAATAGGTTATATAGGGATTTCGCGGTATACCCCTTGCTCCGACTTCTACAGCATATAAATTTACCACATAAACGTTTTTGTTTAATTCATAATATTTGTTAGTTTTTATTGTGTGGTCATTAGGTATGTTTCTTTCCCACTGCACAAAAGTTTTGGATTAAGACGTCGCAGAATCTTTTCTACAAGAAGACGAAAATGATAGCTATAAAGTGCATGCAATGAGCTTGGAAATGCAAAGCGAATGGCTATCCATAGGTGAATTTTGTATCCCTCTTGTGTTAAAGTGACCTTGATATACAACTGGTCTCATGCCTAATTAAAATTCTATTTAAACGCCTTTCAGATGACCCTCCCAGACCAAAGTAACTTAGTAAGATAGGGGAAAGCCACCGAAAAGTCTTGCGTTATTTGTCGGGAGGCAATAGGTACAGCAAAGTACTTATTGGTAGGATGCAAGGTGCTCCTTGATAGGGGTCATTATTCACGTCGCCATTATAGAGTCCTCGAAATCATACGAGAAGCGGCGAGTCTCTTGGTAGCTAGAGCAAAAACAGGTTTGACTACGAACAAACGACACGTCAATTTTGTAAAAGAATGGTCATCTACAAAATCTAAATCCAACTCCATCTTAGGCGCAGCTCCCGATTGGACTCTTTTGATGGACACATATGAATAACACTACAAAATTCCTGACGATGTTGGTGTTTCGTCCTCCAGTTTCCATATTTCTGTACTCAGAAAATCTAAAATGCATAGTACTTATAGAACTTACTGTGCCGTGGGAAACAAACATACCTAAAGACCACACAATAAAAACAAACAAGTATTATGACCTAACAAATGAATGAACCAAAAACAGTTGTATATGGTATACCAGCGAAATCCCTGTATAACCTTCTTAAAGACCTTGGCCTGTCAAGAACAACCGTAACTTCCATCCTTGAATGTGTATCTAAGGCAGAATTAGTAGGATCCTACCAAATTTGGTTAGGCAGGGGAGGAGGCAGGGAAGGGGAGCATTGATGCATCATAAAGGGGTCCCTTAATCCTGCTCTTGGGTTGCAAGTCCCAGGCCCCTCTGGCCTCCTCCTCTGCAACGCTATGGACCCATCACCCGCACAGTGAATCCATGGAATGCTAAGAAATTCGTCTCATCTACGTTCCAATTCTTGCCATCTCAGTCCTCGTATATTTTATAGACATGTAATTCTTTTCGAATTCCGTCCACACCTGCTGCCCTTCCTCTAAACTCTGAACTAGGTTGTTAATTATTTTACATCCCACCTCATGAAATGCTCATGGGCCTATTCCATTTGACGCTAATTTCGTTAGTTTCGATAATTTTGATCACATTGTGCGTCTATGGTTGTGATCACTGTGATTGTGTGTAACTGTTCTCCCTTGTTCCATTTAGGATAAGAAAGCTAAGAATGCCACCAAAATTTACCACTTCTAGTCACTTTTGACATTAGATGTAGGTAATTCAAACTGTTCCAGTAGCTTCATAGCGTTTATGGCGAAAATAATGCCAAGACCCAAGTGGAACAACTTTTTGGGAGTGTGATCGTTTTTAGCGAATTTAACTTCAAATGGTAAGCACCCCATATCACACCAATCTACCAGTCTTAAAGTTTTCTATCTCTTGTGCTACTTTCAAGCTTCTACTGACAAACCAAATCTTCTCCATTTTAGTTATAATCATTCAATCCCTCAATGTGACATTTTTATTCCGCCCTATAGGTTTACTTTTGACCACTATCTCACCTGACGGTACGTGATGATTTGTTCAAAGATGTTGTTCAGGCTAACATGGAAATACTGGCTCTCAAGGACAGCTGCCGGAACACACCGCTAGGTGGCTGGCGATAGATTTTCTACTTGATGGTGGTAGCTAGCCAGGCAGGCATTCGCAAAATGCTCTACCACCATGCTAAACTGACATGCACTCTTTCATCCACCTCTTGGTTTTGCATCATTTAGATCCAATATCATGGTCTATTAAGGTACAGGTCTTAGGATGTACTCGTAAAATTTTCCATTTTTCTACTGCAAAAAGTAGCTATGTCTATAATAAATATTAAGACTCTAGTCTTAATATTCCTTTATAAATCAGTCATTTATAAATCTTCACTAAATTTTCCAGGTGGAACGACTATAATAAAGAAGAAATTAAAGATATATTTGCCTTTTCTGGTTTTCGGAAATTGGCTATGAAATATGCTGGATTTGGAATGAAAGAAATGCTACGTTCCGCTTTTATGTCATTGCAAGTTAAGCAAATGCAGAGATATATTGATCATTTGACAATAGCTGACTGTGAAAAGGGGCCAGCTGGTGTTCGAGCACAAGCCATGGCAAAAGATGGTAAAACTGATTTCCACTTCATAGTAGTTTTTGCATAGTTACAGTAGGTATGATATATTAGCCAAACAGAAAATAACTTACAAATTGATTATAATATAAGAAGGTTAAGGTTTTATATAGTTCAAGCTTTATAATGTTTTTCAGCATACATGGTGTTTTAAAAGCACTGGCAAGTGTGGAGTAAGGTTCCACATTGCAACAACCAGTAAAAGAGAAACTAATATAATTAATAGTAAATATTTGATTGTTTGTTTGCATTGAATAGGCTCTGAAACTACTGGACCGATTAGGATGAAATTTGGTATGGTAATATTTTGATACATGGGGAAGGACATAGGATTGTTTTTATCCAACTGCGCAAAAAAGGGAAATGGTTTTGCGCGATAGTCGATATAACCGCGGCCGAAAAGCTAGTTTGTTAAAATCACAGCTTCAAACTAAATTATAAATCATTTTTATTATTTGTTGTTTTATTATGTCTCTATTTAAGAGGCATAATAAACCTAAATTCCAGACTTCTAGTTAAATTTTTGACCCCATAACAAATCCTATTTCCTACTAATAATATAATAAATGCGAAAGTTTGTGAGCGTGTTTATTTGTTTGTTACTTCTTCACGCTCAAACGGCTGAATATATGTGGATGAAATTTGGTATGAACGTAGAGATAGCACCCTGGAATAACACATAGGCCACTTTTAATTCCAAAAAAGTAGAGTGTCCTCGTGGGGTGAGCAAGGATTCGTAATATATTTGTTTGCTAGCTTACCAAGACTACCAAGGGACAGTACTGGAACAGTTTGTACCAAGGCAAGGATAAACCAATTTTAGTTCGGAGGTAGCTTACACTCTGGGTTGACACCAGTATATTACTTTTCTCTATGGTTGACACTTAGGTTATTCTTTTGGCAATAAAAATATGGTGTTACCATGGGTTGAGCGCGGAATCTTACGAATCTTAATAAGTTGGCATCGTCAGGACCACTATGTCTAGGGTTGCCACCTTTTATTTTTGCAGATAAAGTACATTGGTTTTATAGGTAGAAAAAAAGTACATAGTATTAAAATAAAGTACAATTTATTATTATTATGTTTAAATACATTTCTCGTTGTAATCAAATTAGACCCGGCATCCTAGTTATGAATTAAATCTATTGTTATCAGTATTGCTTGATGTCAATGGGTTAAACTACTACAATAAAATTATTTAGATACCCATAAGTCATTGCAGACTCACAGGCGGTGCAAATGCTCCAGCCCACTATTATTATATTATATATATTTTTAAAACATTTTGCGATTTATATTTTTTTTATGTTATTGTTACGGAACAAGCTCGAGGCCCACCTGATATTAAGCGGAGTAACCTCTGTCTATAACAGATGCATTTCATAACAATTGCACTGCGCCCGTCATTTTGAGACATAGTTGTTAAGTCTCAAGTGCCTGTAATTTATCAAATTAGTATCTAAACAATTGCACAGCATTTTAATAGTCTATGTTTAAATTAAAATAAATAAGTAATTTGTTTTTAATAAAATACAGTGACGCTTTATTTCTTTCATCTCACCATTTGCTGTTCATCACAGAAAAAGTATCTCTCTGTGAATGATGACGTGACGAGAATACATAATAAAAATGAAATGACTTTATACAAGTTTAATAAATTATCATTGCTCTTATTAAACACTTGCTGCCATTTTTGTGCAGTTAACAGTTTAGTTAAATCCTTAGAAGTACATAACTCACTATTAAGTTAGTCATAAAATTTCTCCATATAGATCATTCATACCTACATTAAGTTTTTGCAGATTTAAATTTTCAATTAAGTATCTTAACAATATTATCAAATTCTATATTGCTCTGTAAATTTATATTATCAACTTTGAATAACCAGTTGGTGTTATTAAAATCAAACCATTTATTTAGGTACTCTAGGGCTTAGAAATGTAGAGAATCTGTCGCCAAGGACTTAACGGTGTGTTCTAGCAATTGTCGTTGAGAGCCAGTAATTCAGGTTAAGCCTGTTAACACCTTCGACCACAACATCAGGTGAGATTGTGGTCATAGCAATAACAATTACACCCTGAAATAACACATATATATATTGTTTTTTAATTCTGAAAATATATAGTTTTCCCGTAGGATGAGCAAAGCATTGTAATATATTATTTAGTAGCTAGCTAACCAGAGCGCAACTTTACCTTTTTTGATGAAATTAAGTCTGAAGTTAGCTAGCACTCTCTATCAACACATTGGCTACTTTTAATTCTGAATATGTATAGTGTTCCCGTGGGATGGGCAACAAATTGTAGTATATTTGTTAGATAGGTAACCACAGTGATGTTAAACCAGTTTTGATGAATTTTGGTATGATAAGTAAGCTACCTCCGAACCTAATTTCATTATAATTGGTTTATCCTTGCCTTGGTAAGCTAGCAAACAAATATATTACAAATTCTTGCTCATAACACGGGCACACTTTACTTTTTCGGAATAAAAAGTAGCCTATGTGTTATTCCAGGGTGCTATCTACCTTCATACCAAATTTAATCAAAATAGATTCAGCCGTTGGGGCGTGAAGAAGTAACAAACATATAAACACACTCACAAACTTTCGCATTTATAATATTAGTAGGAAGTATGATTAGTAGGATAATAGGATTCGTAGGATTCCGCGTTCAACACATGGAAACACCATATTTTTATTACTAAAAGAGTAACCTAAGTGTTAACCCAGAATGTAAGCTACCCCCGAACCTAATTTCATCATAATTGGTTTATCCTTGCCTTGGTAAGCTAGCAAACAAATATATTACAAATCCTTGCTCATAACACGGGCACACTTTACTTTTTGGAATAAAAAGTAGCTTATGTGTTATTCCAGGGTACTATCTGCCTTCATACCAAATTTTATCCAAATTGATTCAGCCGTTTGAGCGTGAAGAAGTAAACATATAAACACTATTCATCATACAAACATATAACAATATTCGTAGGCTAGGCCCAACAGAGAAGCACAAGTTTACGGTAGAATTCGAAACATGGACCTTGCGCAACAGACCATAATCACTGCCACTAGGCTATTCTTATTTCAAGTACTAACATATACACACATTATTATAATCTGAAAATTAAACATTTTAAGAAATGACTTATAAATGTTGGTCCATTTTATTTCAGGAACCTTAGTGGAAGACTTTGTGTTTGATTCGAAGCCTGGTTCTGGAGCTATTGGTAGCAGAGTGTTGCATTGCAGGAATGCTCCTTCACCAGGCGCTACTTCTTCACTAGCTATTGCCCAAATGATTGCTGACAAAATGGAAGAACAGTTTGGTTTAGCTAGAGCAGCAGGAAGGGCGTCAATGTCTTAAGGGTATGATGCATTTATTAGCAAGTATTGATGGTTTTTTATACCGCATACATTACTTTCAAGCACAGTGAGCCAGGTGACAATGTGCTAATGTGTATTGGATTATTGTAAAATGTCAATACCTACTTATTTAACAATGGTTCAAAAATTATTGCTGTATTTGTATAAATCAGGTACCACACTCAGCTTCAATAGTGAAACCAAATTGGTATAATATCAGAAAGATAATTGAGTTGTTGTAATGCACAACCTTTACCATAATGTATAGAGAAATGTATTGATTTATGAATTTTACGTATAAATCTGCTTTGGGTATTTGGAAATCCCTATTTATGATACTGATGGGTATTCCCAAAGTAGTTCAAATTCATCGCTTATATATAATGATACATACATTATTAACAATAGGAAAAACTTCCTTGGGGAAACAGCATAGTAATTGCCTTATTATACCTATAATAACAGAATTATATTGCTGATAATCAATTTATGATCATAATAAATAAAACATAATATTATAATCCATATCTAAAATTGTTATATTTAGAGTTAACAAACAAAATATAATAATCAAATAAGAACATGTTATTTACAAACATGTTTGATTGTTATTTTTTTTTCAAATACATATAAATACTTGTATAGTACTAAGTGAAATTTACTCCAAATTTGTTTGCTTCTGTGCTTTTTACCTGATATGAGCAGTGTAGCTTCTATTTAAAAAGGTCTTAAGTGCGAGAAACTAGCATAATCTACGATTTTATCTGGTCACCCTGGTCAGAGCCATAACTGCGTAATACTGTTCTAATTAAATTTGTCATATCATGTTAAAGGGGCACAAAACCATTACAATGCAAAGTGGGTTAGTTCCAAGGTGCTGCCACTGCTGCAAGTTTCTATATCGCATATAACTAATCGCGATTGACATGCTAATTACTCACGAATACGGTTGAACTATTAGTGATCAACCAAAAATATACAGAGTGTACCCTACCTTTGAAACTATGTCAGAAACTATTTATGGTATGAACTAGGGGTTTCGGGTAACATGATAAATCACTAAAATTAACGCCTACCATTCATCATTTCTGCAATAATTTAGCAGTGTAATGAATAACCTTACTTTAAACACTATGAGATCAATAATTCACAGTATGTGATGTGATTAATTACAATTTATAATAATGTCATTGATCAATAAGGAACGAGATTTTGTTTATTAAGTAAAGTATGGATTCAATGTATTATGTGGCTGCCATCTTGGAATTTATAACGTATTCATATTGGTAATCAGCACCCCAAAAAACCTTAAAAGTAAGACCCAGTATTATATTTAAAAAAAATGTTTCCTTCATTCAATTCAAAATGGATGCTATATTCGTGCTATAACGTTGTTTTTCATAATAAATTCTACAAGCTTCAAATTGTTAAACGGATGCCATTTTCATCTTCACCGCCCCAAGAAGCCAAAAAGATAACACTAGTATCATTTTTTAAATTTCTAGACAACCTGATAACAGCATCAACATTTACCAATATGAGAATTAGTAAGACAAGGCAAACCTAACCCCGCTTAAAAAAATAGTTCACTAATGTTTTCCATGTGCACTCGCTAATGTGACTCTTGTCATCTTGTTTACGTTGGCAAGTTGGTATTAAATAACAAAATGTTGTTATCATTAAATAATAATACTAACTTTTCTGTGCGTGGAAACTGGTGTAATCGCAGTTATTTTGTTGTGCGATACGATGACTTGTAGTCTCGTCCTGTATCAGCCCGTTTTCCTCTGCTGAACACAGCCTCCCCCATTAAGAGGTAGTTTGCCATAATCCCCACGCTTGGCAGGCGTCTTGGGAATCGGAGTGTAAGATAACAGATCCTTCTGAGGAGAAGGCGCTGCTGTTCACCTTCCAGTATTTTAACCTTAGTCCCCTCTGACGACACCCACGTTAAGAGATAGGGGATGACATTCTTGCCCAGCACCCCATGGCTAAGTTTTAAACTTGGCCTTTCATCTCGTCCCTCACAGCCTGCACGATTGCCCTTTCTAGACGCTTCGTGTAACGATTGTATGGATATTAAGACAGTGCTATAAGTATATATATTTTTAATTAAAATCGTAAGTGCCGTTTCCGAGATACACGAAATATATTTGTATAAGAATTGCTCACTTACTTAAATTTATAAAAATTCGTACCCCCCTGATTTTGGTGGGTGATCCTGATCCTTGTATCGGAAATAGCAATGTGTTCTCTTCTTGAAGGCTTCGTATCGGTTCGGAAATATTTAGACTTTATATAAACGTGCCAAGTGCGAACTCTTGCTCATTTAGGGCTCAACATTGCAAAAAACAAAAAAAAAATTGCCTTATCAAAACCACATCAAAATCGGCGTTTTCTGTACTTGTTGGTTAAAGAAAACGTTATAGTACCTAAATGATAGTTGATATACCTAAATTAAACTGTAGTTTTTGAGACAGACCCGTAACAAAAATGGCCTATAATGTATAACTTTGACTACCTCCCATTTATTAATTTCTTTAGGCATAAAAAAATTTGCAAGGTGTCCCAAAAATATTCACTCATGAAAATAAAAGGGAAAATAGACATTATTAAAAAAATACTTCGTAAAAATATACATTATTATAACAGTAGCAGTAGAACTCTTTGTGCTAGTTCGTCCGGGGAAGCACTGTCACCATGCTATCGCTAAACAGTAATGTACGCATTGCTCCGGTGTGAAGGATACGGGTGCTGGTGAAATTACAGCCACATGAGACTTAACAACTTTGTGTCTCAGGGTGATGGGCGCAGTGCAGTCCGCCATTCGTGACGAACTGCATCTGTTATAGACAGAGGTTACAGCTTAATACCAGGTGGGAGTCGTGCTTGTTCCATCACGATAGTATAAAAAAGAACATCAATTTTACTTGGAATATTTTTATTGCAGTGTTAAATAAAGTTACGCGCCAGCACTCATCATAGCGGGACTGCAAGCTGATGACACTCTTCGTGAGAGATCTGGGCCAGTGGCGAAGCGTCGATGTTTCGTAAAGAGAAGCCCATCTTAAATAATAAGAAACCGGCCAAGTTCCAGTCGCACTGAGCGAAGGGTTCCGTACCAAAACAATGTGTTAAAATTTATTAGTCCTTAATTTTTTTTCATACGGTTCGGGATCTTTTTCGGCTTTCCGATTCGCACCTAGCCATATTTTATTCTTTATTGTTATTAACCTTAAGAGTTTGTGATAAGTTTGACGCCTGCATGTACCTATGTATAGGTATGCCATATTACCGTTTGATAGAATAACACAAAAATCGAAAAAAAAAATGTTTTGTAACGGGGGACCTCACATATTTTGGAATTTATTATTAATCGTTTGGCAATTCGCCATTATTGAATGGTTCATTACATAAGATACCAGCCTTAATTAAAGTTCGGAAGGTGGGATAGCAGAAGCGTAGAAAGTACATAATATAATAGGGTCGACTTTTGTGATAAAAACCATTAAAGACTAACAAAAGCTATGAAGCACTCGTGGTTACTTTTAGGGTATATTTACACACATCAAAAGTGCTTAGGGATCATGTATATTTTGAGCTATAAAAAAATATTCAATTAATATTTACAAAATCTTTTTATCCAGGCTTGTTTTTTTAATTTTAATTACTATGTTTAAGTTACTGACGAATCCCTATATTATGTATGAATAATGAAACATTTTAATTTTAGCAATTTGAAGAAATGTAACCCAAGTTAATATCCTCAATCAAATGGCAGAAAAACGAAAAAAAAAACATAGGAATCTTTGTAGCTCTTCTTTGTAGCATTTCCCATGCTTTTTCAATGGGGTTGAGGTCTGGCAATTGAGCAGGCCATGGCAGAACGTTGATGCGAGCATCGACAAGGGTGCGAGTTACGACTCTAGCCGTGTGTGGACGTGCATTATCGTACATTAGACGAAACGAATTCCCCAAACGGCTTCGCAAAGAGATGATCACTTCTGAAACAATACTCTCCGCATAAATCTGAGCATTGAAGTTGCCCCTGATCCAAATGAGATCTGTTCTTCAAATGTTCAGTGTTCAAATACCGACCCAAACCATTATTATTCCCCCTTCATATGGGTGAACTTCTTGACAGAATTTTAAACGTACCGGTCCAGAGCTCCTCCAAACTCGAGTACGTCTTGTATCCGCCTACCTAGGCCGCATACCGAATTGAGACTCGTCAGAAAAGCACACGAATAAAATCTCTATTGCGACAATACTCGAAAACGTGCTTAATCCCTAGGTACTTTCGATGTGTTTCTTAACGTGCCCTCCGAAGCACGGAAGCGCTTAGTAGTAATGTCCCTAGCGGTCACCCATCCAACTCATGACCACAGCGGACGTTACTTAACTTTGCTGATCGATTAGGAACAGCTAAGAAAACTTTGCTACGAGCGCTTCAAGTGAATTTAAAATAATATAACTGTTTTAAAATCGCCATATAAAAACACTTTTTTACACGAATAAATAGTTACATTTTAACTTAAAACTTCATTAAAATGCACATACACAAAACAAACACAAATTTGAAAGAGATTTATTTATTTATTTATTCAATTAGTACCGCTTATAGAAGAATTACACGGCTAAATTATTCGGCCATATTAAAATTTTCTTCTACAAAAACATTGCCAAGGTGTTACGTGCATCTGCCGCACTCAATGTAATCCTTGGAGTGACTCCACTGCATCTACACAGTCAACAGGGGGCGATGGCTTCAGTCTTCAGGATTCGACAAGGCTTACCTAGGTACCAGCTAGATCTAACAGGTTTTGATTTCACTTAGGGAACCCATTTCAATATGTTTTATTTCAGTCTGGAGTCCGGAACTGTGTTCAGTAGATGGCAACAGGCTCGCCCCCTAATATAGGGAACAAAATATATCTGATACTACATGTGTGGTTCTGTAAGACATCTTAGACTATTCCTTTGGATATTTAAGGTTTGATGATATACAGGGTGTTTGGTGCGCTAGTTTTCCCCGATCGATTCTATGTCCTAAGTGTCACGGTTGTTTAGATATTATGTTATTTTTTGTTTTTTTTCTTGCCTTTAAACCGTCATAACTTTTTTGTTTCTGGTGTAATACCACAAAATAATAAGTACTTGTATTTTGCAATGTCAAAGACACTTAGGACATTGCGAAAAATTGACAAGTTTAACTCTGCAAGTTAATTACTTCTTAGGACATAGGATCTATCGGAGAAAACTAGAGCATTACCCAACCCCCCAAAAAATGCTGTCGGTCCATGCACCAAACACCCTGGATGTATGATGATAGAAAAATAATTTACATTATAAATTATTTGTATATATAGGGATTATATGCCCCTAATAATATTATGTAAATACATGTTGAAACATTTATAAATAAGTTATTATAACAAATAGTAGTCACTATAAAATTGTTAGTTTTTGTTATCTCTTTTGTTGGTTTAAAAATGATAGTGATTTTATGTGGTACAGAGATATCCTGTAGCCCAGAAAAGATACTTTTATATGAATTTATAAATAGATCGCTGAAGATCTCAATGTGACTAAATGCAGACAAGTCGCAGGCAGTTGCTTGTCACAAATAATTATTATAATAAAATATATTTAATGAATAGATTCACGCGTTCCTTGCGGAAATCCATATTTAATAATAACAAATATTTTAAAAGTATTTTAAGAAAACAACAAATTAATTACGAGACTAATCTCGTCTCGTAATGTCTTGATCGTGCGCTCGTAGAGTCAAGACCTCCTCAGGATACTTCTTTAGAAGCGAAACGCGTCGATACTCTTCCGGTTTGGCTGCGTGACGTTTGTGACGTCACGTTGGCTTAACAGGAAATCAGGCGGAATTGTCACTAGATATATATAATTTTTTATAAGGATTTTTAAGTGTTTTATTAAATAATTAATTTGTTGTTTTCATAAAATATTTGTTATTATAAAATATATTTAAGCTGTCTCTTAAGTCAACACTGATGTAACAGCACCAGACCTAAGGTACCGATCTATGAGAAAACCATATATGTTAACAAAACCATGACAGAGAGGAAATGTTAAACCAGGAGCAGGATTTTCATATATTTTTTAAACTTTTGGTTAATATTTTCGTTTTGTTGTGATTTAATTAGCTTATAGCTGGTGTTAAACATACATTGCAACATAATATGTATATAACAAAGGCCAGCAATTTCATTCTTTAGGTATCCAAGATATTCATAATTGTAAGCATCATCTAACTTAAGATTAAATTAAAGATAGCATTGTTTAATCATGAATTTGTTGATATGTATTTAATTATTTATATTTTCTCTAATGGTGCTAAAATAGTCATGCCAATATGTGTTAATAGAATTATTATATATATATATATATTTGTTATTTTTGTCTTTACACTTACCATGGTTGTTAAGTATCTCAATAAAACTAAGTCATATATTTTTTAAATAAAATTCATCTTATATCAACTGGTTGATTAAGACATTACTTTGTTAAAATCCCCATTGAGAACGGATACCAAAAATATTCTTCATTAGTATTTATTAATCTGTTCCTTTTTTTATGTTTGATAGGTTAGCCTTTGACCACTATCTCACCTGATGGTCAGTGATGATGTGGTTCAAGCTAACCTAGAATTACTGGCTCTCTAGGACAACTGCCGGAACACACCGTTAGGTGCTTGGCGACAGATTTTATTCTTGAGGGTGGTAGCTAGCCAGGCGGGCATTCGCAAAATGCCCTACCACCATGCTAATGTCACTAGCGATCACCCATCCAACTCATGACCGTGACCAAATTTTCTTACATTTAGGCCAAAATCAAAAATCCTTACTGGTGTTGCATATTTGATGAGGATATTCACAAGCAGATTGACCTGAGAACAGGAGCGCTCGTAGCGAAGTTTGATTAGGTGTTCTTAGCCGATCAGCAAAGATAAGCAACGTCCGCCGCGGTCATGAGTTGGATGGGTGAAGTTGCTTAACTTTTGCTAAGAAACGGCAAGTTGCAATACTGTGCTGCGATTTGTCAAAGCATTTGACGTCGCAGATCACAGCGTTCTCTCACTGAAGCTTCAGCACTACGGCATTGGCGGACCGGCCCATTTAATGCTAACTGATCTTCTATGAAATAGGGCTCAAGTAGTTGTAGGTGATGGCGGAGAGACCAAATCACAATCTTGGTACGGTATTGGGTGTGGCGCAGGGGTCTTCGGTGTCCAACATCCTGTTCTCGCTTTTACTCAATGACTTACCCGAACATGTACCTAACAACAGGTGACATTTTTATGTACGCTGATGACGTGGCTGCAGTTGTTTCAGCGCAGTAGGTAGATTTGTTGGAGCAGCGGTTGAATAAAACCGCCTACCAGATAACGCAATGCTTTAAATGGAATGGACTGGCCCTAAATTTAAAAAAAAACTCATTTTGTTCATTTTTTGATATCAGGTCGGGAAACAAAAAACCTTACAGTATTGATTGATACAATATCAGTTGAGCAAGTACGGTCAACCACTTTTCTAGGGTTTCAAATAGACCTGGGTCTCACGTGGGATACACATATTGACAAAATGTGTGACAAATTAGGAAGTGCATGTTATGCTTTAAAAATGTTATCACGGGTGGTGTCAGCTGACGTAGTAGGGGTTTGCTATTTTGCAACTGCTCATTCACTTCTCCAGTACTTAGCGGAAATGTGGGGGCGCGCAGCTGACAGACAATGAACCTTCATTATGCAGAAGCGTGCTTTGAGGGCGATTGCAAAAGTCACCAGGTTGCTGTGTATGTGAGACAAAACCTTTCAGTTTAGAACTCTTGCGGACTTGCACTTGCAGCCTGTCAATATCCGTTGCTCAAGTAAACCCGCACAAGTCCCTCACACACTAGCCAAATCTGATAAGCTGACGTATGTAACGGGACCTTCTGTGTATAACTAGCTGCCAGAGCATATCAAAAACGCAACTAGCTTACCATCGTTCAAAATAAAATTAAAATCATGGCTCAACGAGAAGGCATTCTATAATTTCGAAGAATATGTGTAGGTGCAAAATTCACCTGTAATATATTTTCAACCTCAGAAACTGACAGGTGCATTTATAATATTGTTTCTACGTAATTTTAATGTTAATTAATAATCATAATGTTATATATTATTACACATTTTTATAATTATTTATATTAATTACCTATATAATTTTAGATATATTGTGTTTGTTATGTTACACATAAGTTTATATTTTATATAATGAAATGTTTTGACTTATAAATTGTTTTACCAATAAATTTACTATCTGACTATATTTATAGCTTGATTTTATTTTCTTTATTAATTTACATCATCACTATCACTACATAGTATAAAACAAAGTCGCTTTCTATGTCCCTATATCCCTATGTATGCTTAAATCTTTTAAACTACGCAACGGATTTTGATGCGGTTTTTTTTAATAGATAGAGTGATTCAAGAGTAAGGTTTATATGTATAATAACATCCATTAAATAGTGGAGAAATACTGTTATTTTTGAAGTTTCTACCATAGTATAAAACAAAGTCTAAAACGCAGGCTGAACCCTACGAGATTTATCAAAATAATGTACTAAGTATTGTACACATTGAAAAGGTGTACAGAAAACTCCGCTATGGTATATGTCTATCTCTTACACTGGCCTACACTAATTTTGGTGCCTAAGATTTTAGACCTGATTTTGGGTATATTTTGTGAGCCGACACGAGAAAACCAGTCAAATTTTTCATATCAGCTCTTGTTGATGAAGCTTGCCAATTTCAATACAGAATACAAGCGAATTACCGTGCCATTAATCGGTTTCCGTTGATCTTTCATTATATACTCACCGCATATGTAACAAAACTTATCAGGATCGTTAATGCCACTTCTTGACTTACTTGCTTGCTTGCTCATCATACATTTATACGGTTAATGTCATAAAAGTAGTTATAACATGGACTGATTTTGAGTAAAACCGTAAAAAAGTTAAAATAAGAATTGAAGGTCAACCAGAGCTGTCACCTGACAACTAGTAGCAGCAATGTAGTTCATACTACCTACTTTACCGACTACAGATGCAAACAGCTGCACCAAGACATTTTTTTTTTGTAGGCCAGTTTTATGGATATCCCACAATAAAATTTTTATGTCATTTATATTTTACAACAAATAATGGCTAATTTTCGAAACGATTTTAACCAATACAGCATTAATCCTTATCTAATTAAATACCTTAAATACATTGTTGATTTAATATAGATCTATATGGCCCTTTACTGCATATGATTTAATTAATATTTTCGAAAATATTACAGATTTAAAAATTGTGGGACGTAGCCGCGTTTGCGGCCCGCTGGCCGGAGAAGATGTATTGATTCCCCGAATCCCTCTGATACCATCGGATTTACCCTTCCAATTTAAACGTTTACAGTTTCCGGTAAAGACATCTTTTGCAATGACCATTAATAAATCGCAGGGTCAAACCTTCAACGTTGCAGGCTTAGCTTTGAGCGTTGATTGTTTTTTACATGGCCATCTGTATGTTGCTCTTTCAAGAGTAACCTCTAGAGAAAACATGTTTGTATTGTCTAATGATAAGAAAGCTGTGAATGTGTTGTTGAGATGTTTATAAAGACATTCTGTAATATATTAATTGTTGTAAAAATAAAATAAATAGGTAAAAATTTAAAAAGTAAATAAGTAAAATGTAGTGTATAAATTTAGATATTCCAAAGATAGCAGGAAATCTTCATGGTTTAGGTAAAGAAGAATTGTTTTACTCTAAATTTAACGCGTGCGGGCCACGGCCAGTAATGAATAAATCAAAATTACTGGATCGATTTTAATCATTTTTTCAGTGAATGACATAGACTACATATTTTATAACCGTGCGAAGCCGGAGCGGGCCGCTAGAAAGATATAATATACAGAATAAAGGGGGTAAATACTAGCGAGAGGATATATTTGACAGAGAAAGGACAAGGGATATCTGAAGAGAAAGGAGTTAATTTAGGGACTACTAAAGAATATGTGCTCCATTTTTCCTTCATACAACCCACATTCACAGAGGGAGTTACCCCTAATCCTGTCTGGCCAGGAAGACTGGGTTACA
Organism: Plagodis pulveraria; assembly: GCA_963890685.1. NCBI lineage: Eukaryota > Metazoa > Arthropoda > Insecta > Lepidoptera > Geometridae > Plagodis > Plagodis pulveraria. The sequence goes on along the minus strand of OY982958.1, from coordinate 17,980,597 downwards.
GGAGTGGTTTAGACGCAGACAACATGTCCTAGAAGTTGTCATTTTATCATTTGGAACATTGAGAACCAGGTTTTATTGAGAATCTGAGGTTGAAAGTCACCATAGAATTTACCTTTCAATGTTCTGGATATTGACATTTCAGTTTCCATGCAATATATAATTCTTTGTCATGGAGTTAATATTGTGTCAAATTTTAATTAACTATTATTAAATGATACAACTTCTAAAAATATAATATATTTTTAATTCTTATACAAGTATTATTTATTAAAAACATCACTATGAAATAAACTAATTTACTAATACAATATAATTAATAATACATATTATTATTTGGTGTACAAACTTAACAGTCATAAAAAAATATTGTACTTGGCACTAGCACTGCTAATGTTTTATCCCTTACTCCCATGGTTATTCAATCAGTCATTATTCCTTTATAGTTGATATAAATATTGTTCAATTGAATATCATATACTGTTGTCATGTGGAATGCAATGTTGCTTATCACCACAATGTATTCAGAGAACCCAAACATTGAGTAAACTGGAAATAAATAAGAAACACACTGAAAATATATAAATAAATACCTAGCAAAAGGCATAGATCCAGACATTGAATAACAACAACCTGTAGGTTTTGATTTGTGTAATAAGGTAATTTTTTCTCCTATACATACTGTTAAATAAGCAATACTCATAATTGCATCCTTGAAAACAGAATTAGAGTTTCTAAATATAGCTGAATGGAATCAACATCCAGTACAAAATCGGACGAAGGTTAGATTCCCATCCGGAACACAAGAAATTGTACTCCAATGATTTGTATATCTGACAGAATAGAAGAAGATAGAAGGCTTGAAATAGATCATACTAGTTGTTATAAGGTACTTATCTCATACTTGGTCAACCAGGTACATTATTTCCATCCATATCACTATCTTATTTTATCTGGGGTTTATGATAATATTATGCAGGCTAGACTTAGGATAGAAACTGGCTCACAAGGGTAACTGCCGTAAAACTGTCAGCAGGTTGGCAACAGATCTTGTAACTGTCTTTTATAGTTATCAAGATGAGATAGCAAAACATCCTACCAAATTGCACATTACATTATGGAATATAATGATCTATATTTATACATTATATAACTTACCATATGGTTCACATAAACTATTGTGTCTTAAGAAGAAGTATGCAGCAAATGCAAATGAAGTCACATTTACAGTGAAAGCCCTCCATTTTAATTTCACTGATTGCTTTTCTCTTGATGTTACTATTGGCCTTCTTCTGTACCTCGTCAGCAGCAAACATACCAGGAGCATGTAGATTATTGATGTACCAATGAATGTTTTAAAACATTTTTCATGCATTGCTATGGAAAAAAAAATCTATTTTTACAGATACAATCATCAATAAATAACAGATCTGATTTAACATAAAGTGAAATAAACTAACGGTAGTTTGCCGTTGATGTCCAATGAGTCAAACCTAATAGAGCTAGGTTTTCAATCGCATTTAGTAATACTGCTAAGTTGACTACACTATCTAAATCTTCTCTAATTACTTTTCTATAATACTTCCATCGACGAAACAACAAATAGAATCTTATAGGAGAGTGCAAGTATATTGCAATTTTCCATATCGTGCTTTGCGGCTCATAGTTACCAATAGACGCTGATATAGACGGAAATATATTAGGAACTCTGCAGTGTGTATTATTTGCATTTTCAAAGTCTTTAAGCATGGTTAATACAACACAGGTTGTAAATGCAAATAACGGCACGGACACCGTAAGAAAGCATAATTTTCCAGGGATTCTAAAAATATAACTTTTTTCAGTGGCATTGTGAAGAGGAAGATACATTTATAAAATGTATATAATGTTTTTAGATAAACCAAAAGCTGACTGCTATGTTTACCAAATTATATCGCAGTAGCTATTTCCCCGCAGTAAATGACAGGCATATATTATCTGTGGAACCTTGCATAGATAATATAAAAGATTGAATGAACCCTGTAAAACTGAGTGCGTGAATGGGCAGCTTTTAATAGTTTTAATTATTTGCTTTTTACTGACGAAAAATAGCTGTGGGAGCATAGAAATATCCCAAAGTTATTGAAAAATATTTCATTAACAATTCCCTTTGCTTCTTTTTTCGTTCCTTTTGATTTTTGTATAAACATATTATGTTCACAGTGTCCTAGATAAATACGAAATCTGAATATTCTAAAAAATGGCAATATGGGTGCCCGGAGTGTCAGAAATATGTGTATGTGTGTATGTATTTCTTTGAAAGTGTTAAGGTTTTTGTGTATGTGTGCTACTGCGTGGGCAATGTTTTGGCTATTTCCCCGCAGTACCAGCATAAAATAACCTTTGTCACCGTTCGCCTTTCTAGATTGTAGGGGTCTTTTAGACTGGTTCTTTTATAGTGTGCTGTATGTATAAGGCTTTTACGTTCTTACGAAGATATACGTTCCGTGACACGGAAGAGTTGTTCTTATTCTTTACGAATTTTGTTTTAGTAAATATATGTAAATGGCTTTTTAAAAGGATTAGGTATAAATGTATACTTAAAGTAAAGTAAATTTAGAAAATATAAGAAATTCTATAGACATAATATTATATGAATACTAGCTGGCCCGGTATATAGTACCACCAACTTAACTGTGCAGTTTTCGAGGGCGCTACTGGTCATGGAAATCAACTACAAACTGTCACAATTTGAAGGAATGTTGTAGTTCTTTTTTCTGCCACCTGAACAGATAAGTTGGTGGGTCTGTACGTTGTTTTGCCATATAAATTTTAACTAGTGAATATTATGTTAGTCACATAGAAATGACTAACTTATTTTATGTAAGTAAGTAAAAAAAGGAAGAGGAAAGAAGCGCTATTAACGATAACCGCATATAAAAATAACAAAACACCAAAGATACATTTCTTGAATTCATTGTCCTTTGATTATCTTAACTACCAAATAAATTTTAAACTACATCTCTTAGTCTACATTGATATTTTCAATACAAAATACAGCCTTATTTTGTATTGCGTTAATTCTTTCATTCACAATTACTTGCAAGTTTGCTGCTCCTCATCGTACTCAACATGCTATGCTATTTTGGATATCCGTGAACTTTTGTGCCGTATAGATAGTGAAATTTTAGGAAATAAAACTGTTCAAGCCCTAAACTTTAGAAAGTGATAGGAAGCTTATTGTGTGCATAAGACAGGAGTCCTGCCTACTCAATGCTGTTTACGGGGTGAGAAGTGACACCGATAGACGCCTGGCGGGAATAACAGAACGAGTGGTAATAGCAGCCCTAAAACGGCCACAGCAATTCATCTCTGGGCAATTCATTTCCTGATCAATTATCGACCGCCGAGAGTAGAAAATTATTAAAGTACCTACTTGTATAGCTATTAAAAATAGGTGTTGGTGGTAGAAGGGTGAAATTTTAGGGTTTATTGTATTTTAATGCCAAATCGTAGATAAATTAAAAAAAAGGGTTTTTGTCCGAAAGATAAAAATAAAATGTTGGGTATGAAAAATAGTTAACGTCCTATTCTCAGACCTACTGAATATACCCACAAAATTTCATAGGAATCGGTCAAGCCGTTTCGGTAGAGTTTGGTTACTAACACTTTGACATGAGAATTTGATATACACTACACATACACTAATTAACCGACCGAGAACTTAATTCAAGCGAAGCGTCGCTGCTACAAATGCTTTCGTATGTCCGGTTGTTCTATAAAGGTCGCATTTCTCAACAGATTCTCACGAAATTTTGTGAGCAGGTTTGATAAGTCCATAAAATATTTTTTACGATTAAGTTTTTGGAAATTTTTCATAATGACCGAAATATTTATTTCATTTATTTAGATACACAAAACAAATCACAGATAATTATGTCATACATTATCTTATGTCAATTATAACTGTTATACAAATTTTGATTTAGATTGTAATTTAACATAATGTGTGTACAGAAAGGTAAAGTAAATTATATTATGATTATACATTATATTATGGTGTTGAAAGTATTAACTCCTGCGCTAAATTTAATGGCAATGTCTCGGATACGCACGTCGTCAGATGCCTATAAGTGATAGGCTCTCTCTCTCTCTTGTACAATCAATTATTTAATTATGATGTTTCTGTAGCCCGTATATTATTTGTAGTTAATTAAATAAAAAAATATATATGAATTGAGTACTTCCTCCTTTTTTTAATGTTGGCAAAAAAAATTACAAAACTCCAAACATACATTTCTTGATTTCGTTGTTGTTTTATTTATTATTCTTGCCTAACAAATTTTAAACACAATCTTTTGGTCTATATTGATATTTTCAAAATACAGCCGTATTTTTTAACGACTTCAAAAAAGGACGAGGTACTCAATTCTTCAGTATTTTTATTTTTTATGTTTGTTACCTCAGAATGTTGACTGGGTAAACCGATTTTGATGATTCTGTTTTTATTTGAAAACTGATGCTTGCCGTGTCGTGCCATTTAAATTTCATCATCGGAAATCAGAAATCGGATCAGCCTTTTTTGGGGTACACTCCAATAGTTGAAAAATATTTTCCTATCTTGATGATATAGTGATTGACAGTGAATGACAATCGATCCCATAAGTAGCAAGGGTCACTAAAAAGGGTGAAAAATAATGTATACCAAAAAATGGAACCAACTTCAACACTCAAATGTGTGAAACAACTTGTCGAAGTCGGTACCATGCGTACAACATTGTGATAGTAGGTACTTTTTAACCATCATGGTACTGACTTCAACAAGTTATTTCACACATTTGAGTGTTGATGTCGGTTCCATTTTTTGGTAAAAGAGATCCAGGGAAGGACGTAGAATAGTTCTTTCCAATTGCGCAAAACGATAACTGACATACCTACGCGCGGGCGGAGTCGCGGACGGAAAGCTAGTATTAGATATTTTCATTACGTACATTATTTTAGTTTCAATTTAGTTCGATTGATATACAATTTGAGTATTTTTATCCCATCAAAAAATCATACATAAATGTTTTATTATATTAACATACAAATAGGGTAGTGAGAATTTGTGTACACTAGTGAAATAAAATGTATATATTTTACTGTTTTTTTTGTTGATCATGGCCTTTTTCCTATCTTGTTCATTTCATAGGCATCTCCGGTATTTTTGAATACATTAATTCTTGCGCATCATAGGTAATGAAAACAATTGAATTTCATATGTACCTATGCCTGAATTCGGGTGCCGATGCTGACTTGTTAAGATGTAAATGTATGTTCGATATTTGGAAATTCAAACCATTTGACATTACGTAATGGTAATAATTTATTTTATCTATGTATTTGTTCACAAGTTATGTAGTCACAATGCTTCAGTTTCCACCCACGACTTCATACACGTGCACTATGCACTATAGGCTGTGGCTATCCCACAACATCACTCTTCCGGGAAGATAAGTACCCCATGTGCTCTATATGCAAACCCTAATATATTCTTATTATCCATTACTTACTAATATAAGATATTTATGGGGTTTACCTATAGCAGGGCCGAAGCTTTTTTGAAGCAGTGATGGCTCAGTGGCATTGGCTATGGACTGCCGTGCAGCAGGTCCATAGTTCGTATCCCGCCGCGGGCTTGAGCTTCACCGCATGGTGGAAGGGCATTATGTGAATGCCCGCCTAGCTAGGGACTACCCTCAAGTAGAAAATCTGTCCCCAAGCACCTAACAGTGTGTTCCGGCAGCAGTCCTTAAGAGCCAGAAAAATTACAGGCTAATGAGACCAAACAACTGGACGTCTCAGCGTGACGGGCACAGTGCAATTCGTCGTTGACAAAATGCGTCTGTTATAGGCAGAGGTTAGTCCACTTAACACAGCTTGTTCCGTCGCAATAACATTAAAAAAAAAAAACTATTGAGCTTTCAATCGACGACACGACGCCAAAAGCTGATGATAGTAACTAACGAAGCTGTAGGTCAAACTCATGAAGTTCTAATAACATTCACTCGCCTAAAATAGTGTTCATCGTCGACAATAGCAAATACCATTAAATCATCCAGGTAAGCGAATACATTTTTCAATTAATTGACTATAACATAATTATAAACTATTCAACCGATTTTAATGAAATTTATACGGGCCCAACATAATGGTATATCCTTTCTAATAAAAAAAAGAATTATTGAAATCTGACTACAATCTGTTAAAAGTTATGCCTGGTCATACATAAGATAAAAAAATACGTGTGGAATTGAGAACCTCCTCCTGTTTTGGAAATCGGTTAATAACTCCGCTCACCGCTGTAATTCCTGACAGCACCACGGTAATGATAGCATTTCCGTGACTACACGCACATTCTTATGACAATAACAATGTTTGGCTAAATTGTTTCAAGTTCTTTACTTCTTTGAACCTGTGAAATCGCGTGTCTTGTAAGTGAGTTCTCCGTTTGGAGCTATCATCTATAAATGTAATAAATCTGTAATAAACGTCATGTCTATACATGACAGATAATTGAAGCACACGTAGCGAAGTTTGCGTAGCCGTTCTGAATCGATCAACTAAGTTAAGCAATGTCCGCCGCGGTCAGGAGTTGGATGGGTGACCGCTACTGACATTACTACTGGGCGCTTTCGTGCTTCTGAGGGCATGTTAAGCCATCGGTCCCGGTTGTTGTCCCACGTTACAGCATGGTGGATGGGCATTTTGCGAATGCCTGCCTGGCTTGCTACCACCTTCAAGTAGAAAATCTGTCGCCAAGCACCTAACGGTGTGTTTCGGCAACTGTCCTTGAGAACCAGTAATTCTAGACTAGCCTGAACAACATCTTCGACCATATCATCACTTACCATCAGGTGAGATAGTGATCAAAGGCTAGCCTATCATAGATATAAAAAAAATATTAAAAACATTTTTCTTGGTAATATACCAACAAATATCTTTTTTAATAAATAGGAAGGTTAGATACTAATATTTTTTCTTATTTCTAATACCTATATATTTATAGGAGTCATGAGGTTTAGGTTTTTGTTTTATCTAAATCAGTCTACCCAAAGATAAGTTATGGGATTAAAACATGATACTTATATGCTTAAACAATGGTAACGGAATATGGATAACACTTTGTTGATGTCATACTACTAATGGGCAATGGAAAAGGAATAAATAAAGCAGTTATTACAGGAAGAGTTTAATATTTATAAAGAATTTCTACATAGTAAATTATTTAGGTATTGAAACACAGGCACATTGATATTATCACAAAAACGTTACAGGAATATGCTTGACTGTACACAGGCTTGACTAAAGACTTGATTGAAGACGTCAATGGAGAAAGATTTTACGTTCCTGAAAAAGAATGGAAATTATATTCATCAGTACCTATGTCTCAACAAGTTCTTATTGACTGCATACAAAGCTGCGATGTGATCACAGCACACCACTGCTATCATAGCCCTAGAGCAATAGCACACATCTTATTCAACTGGCGTAATAAAATCTGTAGAGCAGCATCAAGTTGTGCCTGAAGCTAAGCACCACGCGTGCTCCCGTTGCAATGTCACCCAGGAGCTTAGATCTGAATACGAGCGTGCACTGCTCTGCCCTCGTCACTCCAGGTTTGTTACTGGAGTGACGGTTTTGGTTTTACGTTACTGGAATATAAAATCTCTACATTATAGTCGGCTTGTACACCTACCCCTACCAAGGTTTCCACTTCAATCTACCGGTTGTGACAGATGTTAACTTAAGTTCATTTATCCCTATGTATGAATATTATTTACTATATGTATGTCTGTTAATGATAGCAATTACATTATCACCTAGCCACGTTTATTAGCATAATTATAGAGTATTGAAATTATAGACTATTATAGACTATTGAAATTAAATTGATAAAGTTAATAAGAAATACTGAAGGTATAATCTAGCCCACAAAAAATATCACCAAAAACATATGATCCAGTTAGTGTAGTTAACTAACCTAGATGCATTACTATGCGTGGTTATACATAAAAATCAATCGTGACAGTACAACAATGAAACCATGTTTTGCACTTTAACATAGTACCTTTTGATAGGTTACATGGTATCTTATTGTACACATTCCACAATCACAGTATGCATACCATTATGAAGAAGCACTAAGTAATACTTTTGACTTTGTTTTTAGCATGCTGGTAGGGCATTTTGCGAATGCCCGCCTGGCTAGCAACCACCCTCGAGTAGAAAATCTTGTGCCAAGCACCTACCTTGGCAACAGATGTTAGGTGCTTGGCAAAATGAGAGCTGTCCTTGAGAGCCAGTAATTGTAGGATGATTAGTAAGTGTGTGCCTTCCTCCTTTGTCCGGGCTGAGGACCGGCATCATAACTGTCAAAATTGAACATTATGAGGCGGAGTTACACAACCACTCACACAGCTCAATTGGTTAGAGCATACCCCGGCTCAAGGGGTGGATGGACGTGGGTTCGAATCCCACGCATGACTTAAATTTTTCCTATCGTATATTTGTGATTTTGTAATAACACCTTATTTACTAGACATGCAGCCTGAGGAAGCAGAAACCCCTAAGTAAAGGTTCCTTGTCAGGACTACGGAACCCTAAAAATGTAACAAAAAACTCATTAATATTGCTCTACTATAGTTTAATGAATAACAGTATAACAAATCACAGATTAAGTAATTGTACCTATATACATAACTATGTTAGATTAATATTGTTAGGTTTGCAATAATGCCTGCTATGCGGATTACATTACTTAAGGGTGGTAGCTAGCCAGGCGGGCATTCACAAAATGCCCTACCGCTATGCTATAACGACTGCCATCCTAAGACGACAACCGTGACCGACGGCTTAACGTGCCCTCCGAAGTACGGAAGCGCACAGTAGTAATGTCACTAGCGGTCACCCATCCAACTCATGACCGCGGCGGACGTTGGCGACTGGCTAGCTACCACCCTCAAGTAGAAGATCTATCGCCAAGCACCTAATGGTGTGTTCCGGCAGCTGTCCTTGAGAGCCAGTAATTCTAGGCTAGCCTAACAACTCCTTCGACCACATCATCACTTACCATCAGGCGAGATAGTGGTCAAAAGTCTAACCTATCAAGCATAAAAAAAACTAAAAAAACTTCTGATATGCAGTATAAAGTACATTAGCTTAAAATCTCGTTCCTTTTGTTTGTACATGAATTAGTGTAAAATACAAACAATATCTTTCTACCAACACGTTTCTACAAGTAATTTTATTAAAACATTGGAAAAGTACCCTCGTTATGGCAGTAGTGATTAAATTCACAACATACACCAAACACCATTGTCGTCGAATCAAAATACAGGTAAATCATTTAATACACTTGAAGTTCTTGTACAAAAATAAGTACCTATTTATATAATTATTGTAAATAGTTCTAAGAACCTTGAAACATTGCCTGATAGACTATTTCATTTACATGTTCTGACTGACACTGAACTTATAGTTAATGAAAGCACTTAGCTCAAATGTTAATTTAAAATAAGTTATTGACTTAAGTACTTTGCCGACTAAAATACTATATATGAGTTTGTGTCTACTGACATGTAACAAAACATCAACACATGTTGACCATTTTTTAATACATTTTTAAAGAAAATGATGTGTAAATAACCTCTGCCATGGTAAAAAAAACTTGTGTACAAGGGTTTTGATTGTTATTAAAATCTATCTGACAAAGACGCTTGATTCCACTAATTCAAACTTGAATAAGTTTTAGACCAGACACAAGGACAAAATCCCGGCATATGCAATCTAATGTAATAATTACTGCAATCTAATGTAATAGTACATAATATGTGGATGGGGGAGGCATTTGTTCAAAATTGTAAGTCTTCGGCTTATGATGATAATGATAAACAAACATACCTAAAGACCACACAATAAAAACAAACAAATATTATGACCTAACAAATGAATTAACCAAGAACGGTTATTTGGTTAATTTATATGCTGTCGAAGTTAGCCTTACTCCATCTTAGGCGCAGCTCCCGATTGGACTCTTTTGATAGACATGTATGAAAAACATTACTAAATTCCTGAGGATGTTGGTGTTTCATCATCCAGACCGGATATATTTCTATACACAAAAAATCTAAAACGCATAGTACTTATAGAACTTACTGCGCCGTGGGAAACAAACATACCTAAAGACCACACAATAAAAACTAACAAATATTATGACTTAACAAATGAATTAACCAAAAACGGTTATGTGGTTAATTTATATGCTGTAGAAGTCGGAGCAGGGGTATACCAGCAAAATCCCTATATAACCTACTAAAAGACCTTGGCCTGTCAAGAACAACCGTAACTTCCATCCTAGAACGTGTATCCAAGGCGGCATTAGTAGGATCTTACCAAATTTGGTTGGGCAGGGGAGGAGGCTCGAGCGGTGAAAGGGAGCATTAATGCATCATAAAGGGGCCCCTTAACCTTACTCACTGGGTTGCAAGTCCCAGGCACCTTGACTTGGGCCTCTTCCTCTGCAACGCTATGGACCCGGCACCTGCATGGTGAACCCATGGAATGCTAAGTAAAATCGTCTTGTCCCTTGTTTCATCTTTATTAGGAATGCCATTTTGGATGGTTGCCTGCACACGCTGTGTGGGATCAATCCTGACTGGTGTGGAGCTGTAGTTAGCATAAGATGAATATCTTATGCTAACTACAGCTCCAAAGTTGACCCAGGCACATATCTCGTCTCCAAGGCGAGGGGTGAGATCTGGGTTGTTTCAGAATCTTAAGCTGCCCACTTGACCAAGTTTACGTTTCATGGGTTACCGGAGACGTCTGGTATATCACTCGCGCCTTTGAGAGTGAGATTGTATGTTAATCCGTGTATCGCGAGACGGTGATTGAATTTTAGGCATTGCCTTGATACTAGTTATGTTTGCAGTTGACCAAGTAGTGCACCAAGGAGCGCCACGGGCTTACCGTGACTTCGCGGCAGGATGGGTGATTAGGTATACTCATCTTGCATTAATATCTATAGGAGGTGGATGTAGAGAGCAGGCTGAGACACAACAACAACCCATAACCAAGGCGAAGCAGAAACAAAGAATTAGCAGCCTACAGGAAGACGAATCCAGATATGAGAAATACATTAGTACATCGCGAAGCTATAACCTCATATGTATTTTATAATAAGATAGATAATAGGTATGGCAAGTTTTGCGACACTGGCCATATAGGTTATATTATTATAGGTGACCAATTGACTATTAGTAACGTTTTCAACTGACCTATTTCGAGATTAGGAGGGCGTTTCATTATTAAAAAATAAAAGCATCTCTTTATTAATGGCAAATTGTTAGTATTTGCAGTGATTCCTACCATGCAACAGTTACAGGTTTTCATTACGACGTTTTGTTGTATTATACTCGCTTACTTACATTTGATATGGGATCGGACTTGACGGACGATTTCTAAAACAATCAATCTACATTATCTTTTATATTTAGAGAACTTCAGAAATTCATAAAATACAATAATGTAAACAAACCTAATCTTAAACAGACGTTTAACACAGATAATAAATCGCTTTGCAAAGCATCCCATTCACGGTTACAAGTCAGTTGTATGGCCAATACTGAGTTACTTGAAAATCTTAGTAATGGTAACATTACACTGAAGAACGAACAGGTATATTTAGTCTGTGCTAAAATTACTGCGGGGAAATAGCTGCGGCCAAATTATATAAATCATATGGTTTTGACATTCACATTGATTGATATTTGACAGTAGTTGAGTACAAGGATAGGTGCGTTCGTTTTGGCTCGATTGCGTTTGTAGCAGTTTCAAAAGTGGCATTTGTGTATTAGCGTTCGGATAGAAGCTTTTGCTATTTTTGACCACCAATTACTGCATGCTATCCGAACGGCTTAAAACATACTTTGACAACCGACAATATTTTAAAAATTTTGCACAGTATGAAACATGGAATCAATCTATAAAATTAACAAAACAAGTAGGTACCTACTACATAAAATAACTTCAACTTTTTAACTTAATGGCCTCTGCAGCATTGCCACAATTTTGCCAATGTCACGTAGGATAAGTAGAAAATAAACGAAGGAGATTGGTCGGTGCTCGGAAGGGTGATCGGTGTTTTAGCCAGGATCATTAATTTTGCGTCTGGGTATATTTATCTGAAAATAACACACATAAAATATAAATACTATATAATAAACTTGTGAAACTCATAAATCGCGCCAAATACAACTGTCAAACCAGCAGTTGTCAAAAAACGATCCCACGGTAAGACATGGGTCAAAAATATCACTTTTCTCTGTCATTTGTAGCGTTTTCAAAGCTACCCGAACGGTGAGCGAAAACGATATTTTTGCTCACGAAGTCCCAAATCGAACGGCCCGTGTGATCATTTTTAGCGTTTGTGAGTGTTATTTTTGGAACTGATAGGCTATACGAACGCCCCAGATGCGTACCATTTGGAGTTAAATTAGCCAAAAACGATCACACTCCCAAAAAGTTGGTCCACTTGGGTCTTGGCATTATCTTCGCCATAAACGCTATGAAGCTACTGGAACAGTTTAAATTACGTACATCTAATGTCAAAAGTGGCATTCTTAGCGTCCTTATCCTAAATGGAACAAACGAGAACAGTTACAAACGATCACAGTGATCACAACCATAGACGCAGTATCAAAGTCAAAATCATTTATTTAATTTAGGCGTCTACGACGCTCTTATGAAGGTCAATTACAAATTTTAGTATTGAAATATTCTACATTGTACTGCCACGCTCAGCAAATAAATTGTATAGAGCCACTGCGAGAAGAACGGGCAAGAAACTCGGGGCCATTCTTTTAAACATCTTTTAACAATGTGTTACATACTTACTATATTTTTTTTTTATGCCTGATAGGTTAGCCCTTGACCACTATCTCACCTAATGGTAAGTGATGATGTTGTCAATGATGTTGTTCAGGCTAACCTAGAAGTACTGGCTCTCAAGGACAGCTGCCGGAACACACCGTTAGGTGCTTGGCGACAGATTTTCTACTTGAGGATGGTAGCTAGCCAGGCGGGCATTCGCATAATGCCCTACCATCATGCAAAATATAATAGAGTTATTACAATATTTGTTTAAATTATGTAGGTGACAGGCAATAGCTTGGCGGAGGCGGAATTGTCCAGGCATTTTTTGTCGTTTATGTAATCAGTAACTGCGGGGCGATCACGTATCTTCTGTAGCAATGAATTGCTGATTGCAACAATCAAAAATGACAGTTTTCCGATTACGTATCCATAATTTGACAGATCTTGTAGCAAAGAAATCTTGATGGCTACAGAACCTCGTTTGACGTATCTTGTATCTATCGATAGATACTGTTTTGTATGAAATAGCGATCACGTACAGTCAATATCAATTAGAATGACAGTTTCTGTAGCAATCTTCATTGATACAAGTATTGGGTTGTATCAAAGTATAGAAATCATTAGCTACAGTCAAAAGTAAATTACAAAATTAAGATTTTGCAGTGATTATGCTGAATATAAATAGGAAATTACTGCATAAGTTAACGTAGGTATTTAAATACCTACTTTAGAAAAAATAATATTGTTATATTTTCCGTTTTAGCTAAATTATGTCGAGAACTTTTTTGTTGGCATTGGCGGACGAAGAGCGGCGCAAAAAGCTCCTCAAAATCTCGAGACGAACAATGAGAGACTCTAGCAACCCAACAACGAGTTTGTCTCTCATAGACCCCCATCTTGAGAGCAGCAGAAGGATCCTCTGAAGAGCACTACACTCATTTATACTGCCGTGCACGCAATGTTGTGGAACGGTGCTTTGGGGTTCTGAAAGCTCGATGGCGGTGTTTGTTATCACTTCGTGTGCTTCACTATACTCCTAGGAAAGCTAGTGAATGCATGTGTTGTACTACATAACATTGCCAATGCGCACAATGGCCCAGTACCCCAGCTCTCCCATGATGATTGAGAGGCCCTACAACGCAGTCAGCAAGATTTGACAATTGCTGATAATGCTGAATCAGAAACAAGGACCATGCTGGTCCAAAGGTTGTGGGCAGCAAGACGGCAGCAGTGAATGATTCATAGCCTCTAAATACCCAAACCGTTCAAACCGGAACACAGTAATGCGAGCATTACTACTTGGCTGTAGAAATAGGTATAGTGGCAGTCTTCCTGCGGACAAACTTGTTTCCTACAGAGTTCTACTATATATGTATAACAAGCTTCCAAGAGTTTTTATTATTAGGACATACATTTAAGAAATGTATAAGTGACTGGCTCTTGCATAATTGTTTTTATGACATTAAGGAATTTGTAAGTTATTGTGACAAACTTGTATATATATATTTGCACGTCAGCATGCAGACTGATTACAATGACTGATGTACTCTATAAGACCATTCCACGAATATTGTTTACTGTGTGTTTAGGCTGTTGGGAATGCTATCTCGAAAATAAGTATATTTTTTATGTAAGATGTTCTTGAAATAAAACCAAAATAAAATTAAAAATTTTAAGTTTTATTAGGTATATAATCTATCATCTAAAAAGACATAACTGGCTTAGTGTCATATAAATTTTTAATTTATATTAAAACTTAATTAAAAACACTTAATTAGAACTTTATATTAAACAATTATATGCAGCTTTGCAAGCACAACTTAAAACTTCACACATATAGTTTGGTATATAGTATTAGGTATTTAGTATATAGTTTGTAAACACAAGCACATTGCCATAATTATGGAATATTTTCATTAAATATAAGTATATATTTTAATAATATTAACAACTTGTTACAATAAGTTTATAATAATCTTGTATCTTTAACATGACAGCGACATGTTACTTTACAGAAGTAGAATTTTGGCAAGCATTTGTAGACTAAATTACAAACCTTGCCATATACCTAATAAAAAGCCCAATGCAAATTGAATTTTTTTTCTGTAAACAGACTTGTATTTTTAAGTTTTATTCTGCATAAAATTACACACTATAAAAGATGACAAAAAATACAAAAGGCAAGTTTTGTTGTCTTGGTTACATCCTAGAAAATGCATTTGGCTCTGTACAAAATTAAGTGCTAATCGCTTTGAAATTGTATAACTGTCCATCTGCGGTTAGCAACATTATTGCTACCTATTATTCTTAATAATTTTTAGCCAGTTTCTTGTAGGTATACTAACTTCAAACACATCATCACTTATGAATGAAGGTCATGAGTGCAGCTCATGATTGCTGACCACCCCGCAGTAACTGTATTATTAAGTTCATCTTGTGACTCGGCAATTTTCTGCAACCAGCCCTCTATCCTCTCAACCACACTCAGCCTGCCCTCTATCCTTTCCACAGCACTTGCTATATGTTCTTCAGTGGCAATCTGGCGTTCTTCTAGGTCATATGCCCACTGAGGAACATTTGCATCGTGACCTGTAATAAAGGTATTAACATAAATACAATTTTAAATAAGTACTTGGATTAAAATGATCATAAAATAATCTTTGGTATGAGGAATAAATTTTCCTAATTAGTAAACCATTCTTAGTTACTGGTTCTTGGGGTACCACAGCTTGGTCTTTGCCCAGAGACTGAGGGCTGGGGGCGGCTGATCCCTCTGTTTTGAGATGATACTGCAAAATGTATTGTATATTATTATAACAATTAAAATTTTGTATAATATTTTCTGTTTTTGTATTTTGTCTTTAAAAAACATTAAGATTGCTCTGAAGTGTACAACATACTAACTGCACTAAATTTCACTAGATACTTCTTTGTACCTAGGAACTTGTACTTGATAATTCCAGTTATAATCCATTTTAAAACTAACAATTCAGAAATACTAATCTTGAGATAGTAGGTGGTATGGAAGTAGAATAGAATGGATGGTATTGTCTACCATCCAGGTATTCTACTTAATGAGTTGAATATCTTAACAGCCAATATAATATTATTTACCTAGTGTCGGCTCAGCTGGTTGTATGGGTATGGTTGTTGGCATCTCTATCAGTATTTCTGATTCTGTATCTGAAATATGTCATAAGTTACTTAGGTCAAAATTACTAGGCATCAATTATGGTAGACTGTGAGAATGCTTTGTGAATTCAATAAATAGTTTTTAACCTCTGACTGATTTTTATTCAATTATATATTGTAACATAACTTAAACTGAGTGTTAACATTTTTGAACTTTCTTTCATGGCATATTTCTGTCCTACGCTAAGGGGCATATGATTGATGAAGCTGCCTTCACTATACTCATAGTTTTAAAATTTATATTCATTGTAATTTTGTAAGTATGTTTCGCTTAGTAGCAGCACTGAATAAAGATACTATGTAGTAGCAGTTTGTTCAAAAGGAACATTATTATTTTTAAAACAATGTTTACTGTAGATATTTTGATAATTATCTGATTCGGATAAATTCTAAGAAACTTACTTGTGCTGTCTTCTTCCACGGCATGCAACGGTTCTACCACCATCTCTATTTGAGAGGAAGCCCCAGGATAATTAGGGTCATCATGTAGCTGAAAATGACATGCACAACTATTGGTTCAAATAAGTTGATTACTTAGATCCTAATAAAACCATAAATAGCCCACACTGTATTATATTATAGTAAAAACGTTCAGCGTTTAACGGCTGAAACAATCTAAACTAATATAATAGTGAGGAAAGATTTGATTGTTTGTTTGCATTGAATAGGCTCTGAAACTATTGGATCGATTAGGATGAAATTTGGTATGGAAATAGTTTGAGACACGGGGACGGACATAAAATTGCCGCTGGTGACCAAGAGGTCTGCTACCACGGCAGGAGTATAGCGCCACTTCGGGGTTTTGCACCGCCAACTCCACCAGCAGTTATTTGCAGCTGGCGGTTCGAAACCTTTCGAATTGGCGCCATAGCTTTGAAAGAATCACAAGTAAGTACGGTCACACTTATCCTGCGTAATTATTCTATTGAGAAAAATGTTTAATGATCCATGATAAGTACATACCTCTTCACAATACAAATTCTTTCTTTAATTGAAGTCAAAGCTCACAACATTATATTGCTATTCACAATTTCAATTCGCTTCGCGGGAATAGATAGGTTATATTGTTTTTGACAGTTTCTGTATCAATCACCGATTAGAAAGAGACATAAAAGTATTATACTATTGAATAAAGTTGTGCCTTGGTTATATTGACATTCATAGTAGATGGCGCCATTTAAATTGGTCAGATAGCCAATGATTCGCATCAACTTCACTTTGCAATTTATCGATAGATACACATTGATATTTGAATGCTACAAGATACATGATCGCAAAATATCGATTGCTACAAAACTTTGATAGCATCAACTGTCTGATAGCTACAGAAATACGTGATCGGCCAGCTGTGTAGTAGGATTTTTTATTTTTTTCACGTGCAACTTGAATTTCCCTTCTGTGAGCGTTGTAATATGTTTGGGAACTTTATTATTAAACCGCACACAATTACCTGTATTTGGTCAAAATTATCGAAAATAACGAAATTCAAACGTCAACTGCAGTACGCCCTAAGACTGCCTTCCGTTTCACACCAAAAGCGATTATATCGCTGCAGCGGCGCGCCACGCCGCCGTTTTGTGTTAAGGGTGGGCCCAATGCCAAAATTACGCAAAAGGAGTATTTTCTAACACACTTTTTGATGGTAACGAACGCAAATATTCCAATAAAAAAAATATAGGAGGCAGGGGATAATCTTGAAGAAGTATAATAATCGAATAGAATTTAAACGCGTCGAAAATTCTTCCGGTTTGGCTGCGTGGCGTTTGTGACGTCGCGTCGGCTTAGCAGGAAAATTAAGCGGAATTGTCAATAGATATATTTTTATATTTTTTAAGAGTTTTATTAAAATATTAATTTGATGTTTTCTTAAAATATTTTAAAAGTATTTGTTATTATTAAAAATGGATTTCCGCAAAGTAACGCCTGAATCTATTCATTATTCATTATTTCATACATTTTATTTACTTCAATTACTTTCAGAAATTTGTTGACAGTTTTGGACAATGTTGCAACTCAAGCTCAATTAGTAGCTCAAGAAAGGAACGTTACGTAACGTTACGTATAACAGCTGTGTAATCTCAATAGCTCGAATTTCTACGAATATCCTATAAATTTCGAGTTAAAAGGATATTCTATTGATATGTATGTCATATATGGACGCTTCATAGCGGATGGCGATTCGAGTAATTTTGGAAGTAAGTCATTACAAAGACATAATTGTGTGGGAAAGGTGAGTCCAAAAATCACATACTACGCAATATGTGCAATAAATTGGTCTCCGTCAGTAAAGATACGAAGTATCCATTAGACCAGAGAAAGAGAATTCTCAAGAAATTTTACCAGAAAAGAATATACCAGTCGTGGGTATCTAATGACATAGAACATTTTAGAAAACTGTTAATTGACGTTACTGATATTAGTAATAAGTACTCTGACCATGATTTAATAAACAATGTGTTGCACAGTTTAAATAACAAATATGATACTATGATCAATCAAGAAAGATCTATACTACACCAGACTGATAGAAAGTAGTAGAAATACCTCAAAATCTATATGGAATGTGATAAACCAACAAAAAGGAAAATGTAATGTATCTAATATTGACTTCACAGATCTTATTAGAGACGATACTGGCCAACCTTTTCAATCAAAACAGGAGGTCATAAATACGATGAACGCGAGATTTATGGCAGCTGCGGTTGGAAAAAAATTGAAAACATCACCTTCCAGAACCATCTGAACCTGGATCCCAAAAATTACCATGCGTGTAATTCTGTCCCGATATATCTACAGGTTCAGCTTTTCCTGGATTATTACATTACACAAATGAAAAACATATTTTGTCGATTGTTGAATACTGATTTAGAAATAAATTCTATGTCTTTTTGGAAGTATGTTTATTCAATAATCCTTTAATATTATCTGATTGTCTCCCAATCTAACCTTATTTTTGCAATTAAATTTAATGTTAATTTTGATTCATCTCTATTCTAAATATCGTTAATATCCGTTAAGCTATTTTAATAGTAAAAAACAAATTAAATAATATTTTTAACCAATTTAAAAAAGTAGGAAGTGTTTTAATGACAGTACTTTTTATGTATTTTACGTGATTATTCCACCATATACGAATTAATTTTAATGATTCTTTCTTATGAGTTTTATCAAAATAGTTCCGCTAGTATGGTTTTTTAAAATCCACACAACTGGAACAATACCTATGTCATGCAAATAAAGTACTTTTCAGCAATAGAAGCCGTCGTTTTTTAAGTATTCATGAATAATACCCAGTTCTAGTTTTAGTGGTATAGATTTAATTTATCTGACTGTAACGCATATACTGCGCTCAACGTCAGGGGCTTGAGCGAGCGCGACGCAGGGCTGTTTGCGATCGTGACGCTGCCGCCTGGCTGTGGTTGTATTTCGCACTCGAGTGGGATGGAAGAAGTGGGGGTAAAAACTGATTTTTTCCTGGCTTTGGGCGCACTCTTAACGGCATTGCGCCCAAAGATTACTAAGTATCTATCGTTGGCGCAATTTTGGCGGATTACATACGCTATTTTGCTGTTTCAAAGACCACGCTACAAACTGAAATCACCGTGAACGGGACTGTCAAAACAGACATCTTGTTTACGTATGTAGGTACAAGGTATGTGTGTATGTATGTAGCCAAACGGTAGTTACTATGAATAAGTTACGGGGACTTTGTAATCTTTGCTGTTACGAATTGTTGGTAGCGATCGACCGCAGTGTATTTATAGTTACTTAACTGTCAAAAGCGTGATATCTGAAACGGTACGGAGAAAGTCGATAAAATCGCTTATGGTGTGAAACGAAACGCACCCCAGGAGTGCGTTCAATAACGTCGCTCGACTACGGGTATATTCCATTTGTCGCTAAGAACGTTATTTTCGATAATTTTGATCACATTCTGCGTCTATGGTTGTGATCACTGTGATCGATTGTAACTGTCATCCCCTGTTCCATTTAGGATAAGAACGGTAGGAATGCCACTAAAATTTGCCACTTCTGTCACTTTTGACATTAGATGTAGCGTTTATGGCGAAAATAACGCCAAGACCCATGTGGAACAACTTTTTGGGAGTGTGATCGTTTTTAGCGAATCTAACTTCAAATGGTAAGCACCCTACAACGCGCGATCGCACTTTGGCGTTTATAAAGTGTGATCCATAAAGTAACTTTGTATATACTGGTGTGATCGTCCAAGCCTTCCTCCGAGAAACTCTACTTCTTAAGAATATAGGTTATTCAGCAAACATTTTTCCTCGGGCACATTTTGATGAGCGAAATCATAGACACCTAATGATTAAGTTTAATTATTTGACTACCTTTTTTATGTTATTGTGACGGAACAAGCTCGAGGCCCACCTGATGTTAAGCGAATTAACTCTGCCTATAACAGATACAATTCATCACAAGTCACGAATTGCACAGCGCCCGTCACTTTGAGACAGTCGTTAAGTCTCATGTGCCTGTAATTTCACTGGCTCTCAAGGACTGCTGTCGGAACACAATGTTAGGTGCTTTGCGACAGATTTTCTACTTGAGGGTGGTAACTAGCCAGGCGGGCAATCGCAAAATGCCCTTCCACCATGTGGTGAAGCTCGAGCGGGCTGTAGGGATCGAACCAGGGACCTGCGGCACGCCGCTCGGCCATCATTGCTTCATTACATCATTACCTGCTAGAAATTCCTGATTTTGTAATTTTTAAGGTACTTATAGGGATAACCCATTGACCTATATATACTAGACGCGACATCTCAAACGGAATTCGGCGACCAGTGCAGATATGCCGGCCGGCATACTCTCCCACACATGCAGCTGGGCACTCGTAGAGATTACACGCGCTTTACGTTCGAAAATTGTGTATTATCAATTGTGTATTTTGAATAAACAATATTCGAACGTAAAGCGCGTGTAATCTCTACGAGTGCCCAGCTGCATGTGTGGGAGAGTATGCCGGCCGGCATATCTGCACTGGTCGACGAATTTCGTTTGAGATGTCGCGTCTAGTATATATAGGTCAATGGGATAACCTGACTTATTATCACAACCATTAGCGTTCAATAACTTTTTATGTTATGTATATAGGTATTTTACATTATGTAGGTATGTAGGTAGTTTACAAAAAGGTGACGAGTTTAATGACCACCTACAAAAACTAGCTATTTTTTATTGTGTTTTGAATTTCCCGCCAGACTTGTCTAGATCTTATATAGGTTTCGTTCAAAAACACTTTTTAATAATCATACATAAGGTAACTTTTTATTTAATAATGTCCGGTTGCCGCCGACAACGCGCTGAGCCGCGCCGTTACGTTGATCCACAGAAAAGAGAAAGCAATATAGACATATATAAGCTGAAGACATACACACTATATTTCTCTATGCGTCGATCGGTATTGATAAAACAATTCATAGCAACAAATTATACAAAATTGTGGAAATGGTTGTACACTTGGGGTGATGGAACAAATATTGCAAAAAGATATATTTAATGAGAAAGATTTATTTAAACTTTCTCCAGACTACACACCTGCGATACCACTGCGTATGGAAATGAGGAGGAATTTGGTAAGCGGTTACGTATAAAATTGATTCTTATCCTATAGATAGGTAGCCAATCAAAATCATAGACTTAATATTAATATCCGATCCGATATTTTTGCAGGTAAAAGATACCCACAGCAGTGCTGCTGGCGGTGGTGATAACATCTTTAAAACCGGAAGTTGGCAAAGGTAAGTACCTACATAACTGTTTTGAAGGGTTGCGGTGGTCGGTACTTAGCGCGTGTCGGCTAATCCAGGGCAGCCGTAAAATCGTAGCGCATGAAATCAGGCTATAGTAGGTACATATATTTTGTGGGGATAGGTACATACCTAAGGCATTGTTATTACCGATGCGCTGTAGGCAATCCTTTGGCCAAAATCACATCTGATGGTCATGCTGTCGATTGTGGTAAACAGTCTTAACCTACAATGTGAACTGGCTCTTAAAGAAAGCGTCCGGAACTCCGAAGCAGTGATGGCTCATTGGCATTGGTTATGAACTGCCGTGCAGCAGGTCCATGGTTGGAATCCCGCCACGGGCTTGAGCTTCACCGAATGGTGGAAGGGCATTTTGTGAATGCCCGCCTGGCAAACGACAACCCTCAAGTAGAAAATTGTCGTCAAGCACACAGTGTGTTTCAGCAGCAGTCCTTGAGAGCCAGTAAAATTTCAAAATTTCAGGCACATGAGACCTAACAACTGTACGTTTTAATTTGTCGCTGACGAAATAGGTACATCTGTTATAGGTAGAGGTTAGTCCACTTAACATTAGGTGGGCCACGGGTTAGTTCCGTAACAATAACATTAAAAAAACTCACCAATTGGTGTTTGGCATCATTTTCTAATAATTGCAATAACGACTGCCATCCTCTGACTGGCGGCACGCCATCCTGCGGCACTTCATGGCATCCCGCAGAAAGCCAAGCTTATCTAGCGTATTCCCAAAGTTTACGGTGTCGTAATTATTGACTGGGATTTAGTAGATATTAATATCATTTCTTGCTGAAGATGAACCACTATCTCACCTGATGGTAAGTGATGATGTGGTCGAAGATGTTGTTCAGGCTAACCTAGAATTACTGGCTCTCAAGGACAGCTGCCGGAACACACCGTTAGGTGCTTGGCGACGTGGGGATTATTAACTATCAAGTTGAGATGGGGGGAGGGGTGACATTCTAGCCGGGCACCCCACGGGCAGAATGCCTAGCAAAATCAATAATAGCTAATTAAATGAAAAGCTAGAGTTTTTTACGATATTCGATCACATCAACTTTTCAACAGGTGAGATAGGAGTCAAAGGCTATATTAGTAATAAAAAAAAATATGTAGGTACTGCAGCAGCTACAAAGTCGAGGAGCTTTGTCCGCGAACAGGATTTGGTCATTTCGTACTTCCTTGGGAACTATAATACTTGCCGTCACATTCAAGAATTAATAAGCAGATTGGTATATTCCTCAGCTTATCTAAATGTGGCGCAAATAAGATTTGAAACTGAGCTCCTGCTTCAGGCAGGACACAACAGATATCGTCTAAAAAATGCTATAAATTCTAGACTATAAAACTGCTATTTGTTTGTGCGGAGCCTTGAAAATTCTTATACTACGTTTCTACCCAAGACATGCCAGGGTCCGCCAGATTTTTTAGGTAATAATTTATACATAATATTATTAGATAAAATTATTAAATAATCATGTCTCTACACGTCCGCTTATTATTAGAGCACAAAATACTGTCTTTGCTCTAATATTTTTTTTATCGTCATAGGGGATGGTGTATTGGACAGATTGATTTGACTACGTCAGAACGTAAAGTGTGTTTTACAAACTCTTAAACTTTTGTTATTATGTCGCTAATTTACCCTTCCTTAATTTTTAAACATCATTGAATGCGAAAGCCGAATAAAACTGTTCTTAATAAACACGAGCCACGAGAAGCAGAAAAAATGATTTTATGATCTTATATTATATGATACTTTCAATTTCAGAAAATCTATAAGAAAAACTAAAGACTGCTACAAATCCAACAAAGAAATTGTAAAAATACGCAACCACTTTCATAACTTAGATCTCAAAAACAAAATAATGTTAAAATACGTCGACTCAATAAAACCAAAAACACTTACAAACAACGACAAGCTATTGATAAAAGGTAATGACAGTGAAATTAAGGACGAAGAAAATTTTTATTTAAAAGAAATTACAGAGAATATGAATAATTTAGCAATTACTTGTGATAGCGAATTTAAAGTAAATGACAAGCCTCAACACAACAGGGCAAATCATGCAAGACATCGAAACAGGGATGAACCTAGGACTAATGATAATATTTTAACGGAAAAAGAAGACAATGATGTTAATTTATTGAACCACGTTCTTAAAATAGAATGTCATTATATAAATGAGTCCGTGAACGTAGAACTGAACGAAGAAATAGATGACTATATTGAACAGCACGAAGAAAATGAAACTGAATTAAATATTTGTCCCAGTGAAAATAATTTTCTAGGAAATGATTTAAATTCTTTGTTGATATTGATGGCGTTAACACCAAAGTCTAATAGTGATGAAGATCCTGGTAGCGATATTAACGAATACAATAAAATACAAACCAAACAAAAAGAATTATTCGAAGAAAAGGATGAATTAACTATGCCTCACAGTAATCGTAGCAAGATGAGTGATAATATGAGTAACTACCTATGTGTAGCTCCACTAAGAATAAAAATAACTAATCGAGAGGAAACCATTTTGAGGAAATATGTGGAAAAATGGAAAAGCTATGTTTCTTACAAAAAGGACGAGTTTATGCATCAAAGAAAAGCTGCACTAGACAACTTTTTTGATAAAATAGCAAAGAAAAAGTTGCAAATAAATGAAGGTTCAGAAACTATAAAAAAGGCGAAACTTCTTGCACAAGATTTTAATATTTATCAACGCAGGTATCTCGTTCATATCTATATATTGATTTGTAATTAAACAGCTCAGTTGTCGTTGATTAATTAACAATTAACTTTCATAATGTGATATTTTTGTAAAATTAAAGCATTTTAAATATATATTTTCAGGTACAAAGTACAGAAGCATATTATTGCCCTGCAAAGAGCAAAACTTGAGGAGCAAAACAGAGTGATTGAAGAACTGAAATATAACAAAATCTTAGAAGCTTCGAGGGAATCAGTTGATATTATGAGAGAACAGATACGAAGGAACTACTACGATTTAGATCGACAGTTAAAACCGAAGATTAAAGTGTTGACTAACGAATTAAAACTACATAATATAGAAGGTAACCTGCGCGAAGCTATCTATTTAAGAATACTGTAATGTTATATATAAAATATAAATGATTACTACATATTTTTTTTTAATTTCAGAACCGTCACTTGTTTTGCATTGTTTGAAAGTGCCACAATTTCTTCAAAGAATGGAAAAGAGAGCGCGAGAGCGAGAGGAAAAACACGCTATGATTCGAGAAAGGCGAAGACAAATGGAAGAAGAAAGAATAAGATTAAAACAGCAGGTAATGTGTTTAATTATTACAGTATCTATCTAGAAGAAGCATCAAGTAAATAATCCAAGAAATCTTTCAGGGTGGGTTGTACACTGTATTCATTAGTAGTTTTTAATTTACCTATTGCGCGGAAACGAGTCAATATGTTACGGCCTTGATTACCAAATCAGCTATCATTAGAGTGTACTGGAAATAACTAATAGAGAGCTCTTATCAGTCAAAACAATAATAAATTCGCTTGCTTAGCGCAGAATGATAGTATCTCGCGCAGAACCAAGATTTACGAAGTTCTTGAAATCAGCAAACGTAGTGAAGGACACCTTCGTCAATGTACGCGGTAGCGTTGGCAGTCAATGAAGGGTAGCCACGTGGCAAGCTCAGTAGTCAGATTCGCCAAATAAATACGACCGAAAACCGGCAGAGCACAAAAATGAGGCAACTAGGTATTTTGATAATGCGAATGTACAGAAACTTATATAAACCTTTTCAATTTTTCAGGCAGAACTTGCGAAAGCAGAAATGGACAAAGAGGAGAAAATGAAACGCATCAAAGAACTCAAAGATAAGCGTAAACGAGAGAAAATAGAAACTATAAGGAAAAAACAATACGCTGCTAGGTTGAGAGCACTTATAGTAATGGCAGATTTGCATTATGAAAAGACCTTAGTGGCAAGGTACGGTATACGACCATTCAAGATATTGCTCGACATAAAACGAGACAATGTGGAAAAAGCAAAAGCACATTACGATTTTCAATTGAAAAAAAATGTGTTTTTAAATTGGATGTGGTATACTGAAGATATGTGGTTTGAAAGAAATTTCAAAGCTGATGAGTGTCGCCGAAAAAATCTTTTAAGAAAAGGCATAGTCGGTTTTATACAGGTAAGGAATTCAATATTAGGTAGACTTTTCATAGTAATTAAACAACTTTAAACGGTTAAATCGCGTATATTTATAATTATTTTTGTCCCGACGTTTTAAACACTTTGCAGTGATCGTGGTCACGGGGTAACGCGGACTTTTCATGTTATCTTTTTCACGTGTTCTGAAGTCCTCAGTTGAAGTGACAAAATATGGAATTGGCTAACTTTTAGACCAATTATGACCACCATCACAAAATTCTGGCTAAGCTATGTAATATAATAAGTCTATGACTCTGTTAGTTAGTTATATTGAATTTAAGTATTTATATTAACCTCTAAATATGTTATGCCACAGAACGCTCGACAGTACGTACTGCAGAAGCAAGTAGCTGACGATTATTACGACTTTTACGTTACAAAGTTGGTATTTAAGAAGTTTCGCGAAGGATTGGACTTCTACAAGAAAGAACAAGAGATGAAATGGAATAGAGCAATTGCGTATCACAATAGGTACGTACCAAGTTATTGAAATGCTACTAACAATAACTATTTAGAAAATGAGCCGCACAGTTCCCGTCTTAAGAGTATAAGGAATGATGGCCGAGCGGTAATAGCTATGGACTGCCGTGCCGCAGGTCCCTGGTTCGATCCCCACCGCCGGCTTGAGCTTCACCGCATGGTGGAAGGGCATTATGCGATGGCCCGCCTGTCCAGCTACCACCCTCAATTAGATAATCTGTCGCCAAGCACCTAACGGTGTGTTCCTTGCAGTCCTTGAGAGCCAGTGAAATTACAGGCACATGAGACTTAACTGTGTCTCAAAGTGACGGGCGCAGTGCAATTCGTCACTTGTGATGTTCTGGGCAGAGGTTAGTCCGGTTAACATCAGGTGGGCCTCGAGCTTGTTCCGTCACAATAACAAAAAAAACATAAGAGCTGTTCCATATTTTCCTTTAGCCGTATGCCACTACTTATCTCCATGTGAGTGTTGTGTTGCTGCCTATCGCTAGTACCACAGGGCTCCGAAAGGTAGCGGGTATACAAAGGACAGAATTTCTAATGAGGCCTGTCGCATGTCATCAGACAAGCAGCTGGTCATAAAACTGAAGCCAATTTTTTTTCAATTGAGTCCCTGTATTGTTAATGTACCAAAATCGTGCATGTAATAGGGCATTTTGCGAGTGCCCGCCTGGCCAGCTACCACAGTCATGGAAGAAGACCTGTCGCACTTAACCATGTATTCAGCCTGCTGTCTTTGAAGGCCAGTACCCTATTTCTTAATTCTCGGTTAAGCCTGTTGACCAACTTCGACTACATCATCGCTTTCCATCAGGTGCACAATCTCACAAAGTCAAATGTTATCGTATTGGCAAAAATAACACAAGTCAAGTTCATCACAAGTGCCTAATTGCACTGCGCCCGTCACCTTGAGACAAAGTTGTTAAGTCTCATGTGCCTGTAATTACGCTGGCTCTCAAGGACTGATCAAACACATCGTTAGGTGCTTGGCGACAGATTTTCTACTTCAGGGTGGTAGCTAGCCAGGCGGGCAATCACAAAATGCCCTTCCACTATGCGGTGAAGCTCAAGTCGGCGGTGGGAATCGAACTAGGGACCTGCGGCACGGCAGTCCATAGATATTACCGCCCGGCCATCATTGCTTCAAAATATTATATATTATTTTTGGAATTTGAGCAGGAATAGTAGGTACAGATACCACATGGAATTATTAATTCGGGCAGAATTAGGTAATCCAGGATGACTAGGACTACAACATGAGTGGGATAAGAGAAGGTAGATGAAGACAGTTAAACATACATTTTGAGTCTAAATTGAAACTATTTACTTCGGACGATAGGGCAGAAAATTTTTGCCTTCGAGCCGGATAATCGAAGTATTTCTTATGTTCCAGCAACATACTCTTCAAAACGTTTGTATGTTGGAGAACACTGCCGGCACTGAATGCTTTAAAAAGACAGCAAGATGCGAGAAAAGCGAGGTGGCGAGAGAAAGTTTTACAAGTGGTGCCGGACTACACGCCACCAGAAGATTAACTTATATTTATAATAGGTGATTTTAGCGGTTTATGAAACATTTGTAGTTATTGTTGTAGCCTATTGTCCCACTGTAGTCATCTGATTGTATTGATGTTAGGAACTATATACTTAGTATTTTGATCAGTCTCTTAAATATATTGAAAAGTGTAGTATTGAACAGTGCAGACATAGTAGAATCGTAAGCGCAGCGAAGGACTCAATATACTGCGCCCTGAGATATAGACCACCAATCATTGTTTTTCTAATAGATGGGATGAAAAATATATTGTGTGTTCGTACAGAACCCTCAGCGCACACCGCGGGTCGGTTTTATTGAGTGACTTTTTATTACATACATACATATTGTAAATAATGTTACTGTAACCAAAATAAAAAGATGTTGGTTGAAAAATAAATGACTATATGCTTTGAATGGGTTATATTTCATTGACAGATATCGATTAAAAAGTTGGACCTAAAATAAATATACTTTTCAGATAATATTTTATTAAGTGATGCATACTGCAATAACTTATGCATAATGTTGTAAATATAACATTAAATTAATGTACAAAAGCAATATTATCCAAAGCAATAGTTTCAATTATATTTTAAAATAACGAATACAAATTTAGAGATATTAAAAATAACATGTTTTAGAGTGTGCCTTTAAACTAAAAAATAAATTATTGACTGGAACATTTTGTACTTCATTTTCCTGATATTCTCTAATATTAAAATTTATCGTTGGCTGATTTCTCACAATTAAATATTTTGAACTTAAATATTTAATCGAATATACTTAATAAATAATTATAGGTAGGATCCCTTACTATACAAATATTCTAGGGACAGATCCTCCATATTAATCTCAAACATGATTCAATAACTTATTCAATTCAATGCTCTACGATTTAACAAATATAAAATCTCGACACATAATTATCAACAGTTAATGTAATAATAATTATTATTCTATATTAATAATAATGATAATAATTTACCAAATCTGCCGTTATAGGCGTTACATCTAGTCCTTATAATAAAATTGCACATGGATTTGAAACTTAATCTATGTTGATATGGAATTCGAAACCAAATAACATATAATTATATACCTTCGTCGGTATATCCCCGAGATATACCGATATATGGGTAGAAAGAGGCGTCACTGTAAACATTCTACATTTCGCTAGTTGTCATTCATTCAAAGTCCGATTGGAACCTATTATCAGATTATACATATTTTGAAGTTGAGTACATTTCGAATGAACTTTTTCTTTGGTGTTTCCTTCGTTGGCTATGCTTTTACTATATGATTTGTTGGGCGCACTATCTGCTTTACGAGGATGAGGGTGCACCCCTAAATAAACACCTAGCTTACGTCTCTTATAAACATCTCAAAACGTGTCCCATGATAATGTTTTACCGAACTACCCAAAAACAAGATACTTTATGGGCGTACAAAGTTTGTTTAAAAATCCCCGTCTCCCGTAGGTAGTAAAGTCTCTCTCCGTCTCTTGCGCGGACATACATTTCATTGACAATGAATTCCGACACAGAAAACTTTTTCAGTTAAACCAATCAGAGAAGAAAGCGTAGATTTCGCGTGAGCCTCTATTTACAATCTTGAAATTTAAATTAATGTGCAAAAATTAAGGTAGAAGATTGATAGGATCTAGGAACGAGGAAAAGTCCAAATGAAAGTAAGTACCTGTACTTGTGGAGAATTTTTTCCGTATAACCTATTGGACCGTAATAGTATTTTTTTAATGTTATTGTGACGGGACAAGCTAGAGGCCCACCTGATGTTAAGCGGAATAACCTCTGCGTATAACAGATTTCATGTATGCAAAGTCACGAATTGCACTGCGCCCGTCACTTTGAGACATAGTTGTTAAGTCTCATGTGCCTGTAATTTCATTGGCTCTCAAGGACTGCTGCCGGAACACACCGTTAGGTGCTTAGCGATAGATTTTATATTGAGGGTCATAGCTAGCCAGGCGGGCAATCGCAAAATGCCCTTCCACCATGCATGTACCAAATATATAAACAATAGTTACCAAAAGTTAATTATACTATAGCATAAAAAAAAGTTTCGTACACATTTTTTTGTACCCAATTTTATGCCCTATTTAACTTTTGGTAACTATTACGGTTGTTTTAATATTGTTAGGTTTGCAATAACGCCTGCTATGGGGATTACATCACAAAATCACAAATATAGGATAGGAGTTTTTTTTAATTGATTTTTCGCTCCATCCCAATACGATGGTTAAAGAACGATAAAAAGATTATAGTTATGACGTCATGTCATGTTAGCTCAATTGGTTAGAGCATACCCCGGCTCAAGGGATGCGGGTTCGAATCCCGCACATGACTAAATTTTTCCTATCCTATATTTGTAATTTTGTGATATTACGGTTGTTTTAATGATTTCATTTGTGTAGGTACGGTTTTGGTTCGAGTGTTTGTGTAGTGTTGAAAAACATCCGCAACGGACAAGCAAGCTAGAAATTAATTTAATTTTTGTTATGTGATATAAGATAGTTTGACAATGATACGCCCGACTTCATTAATTATATTATTATTTGTTTTTAACAGGTGAGAGTTGTTCCTCCCAATTTGTTTTTAGTTTAATAGTAGATATCTAATAGCGATAAAGGTACATAATGGCATAAAAATACGTGCCCGACCCGTGGTACAACTGCGATGTCCAACTGGTTGTACTACGCAGAAGTAAAGTTACCAATGGTTCAACTCTTTTCTTTATGTATTTATGATTATGATCCATGGTACAACGGTGGAATTATGTCCAACTGGTTGGACTAAGGGGATAAAGTAGTAAATGATCACCAAAAGTAGTATATGAAATTAAATTTATGTGGCGCATCGCCGGCTGCTGCCGCGGCACGCTCGCTACGCTCGCGCGATGTTGTAGTCACAGGTGACCTAACGCTCCTCCTCGCTTCGCTCGTCGTCGCACCTAAATATGACTTTGCCCTAGACTATAGATAAATAAATAACTAGTCCATAGATAAATTCAATTCCCAGTAGTACAACTAGTTGAACCAAGGAAAGAATAACTCAGTCGAGTTGAATCATTGGTAAAGATATTTCCCCATAGAACAACCAGTTGAACCATATAAAAAAAGAGTTGAACCATGGGTAACTTTACTTCTCCGTAGTACAACCAGTTGGACATCGCAGTTGTACCACGGGTCGGTCACTTAAAAATATCTTAACATCACGAATTTGATCCCAGAAGGTTTCGACAGAGGTATCTACACACCCCTGTATTGCCTGATATGTTATGGTTCCAAGTAATAAAGAGTATATTGCATGCCTATTGCCATCTGTCGGTAACAGTTCCCGCTGGGCACTAAGGAACGAAAAGTTTTTAAACTATTAAAAAAAAATACTCCTAACTCAAGAGCCTCAAGATTTTAAACCGACGACGTTTTACGTGACTCGACTAACGACACAGTCATATATTTTATTTTATTATGCTAGGAAAACTAACAGCTAGTTACAATAATATTTATGAAAAAAATATAAAAACAGAAAGCCAATTATAAGTTTTCACAGATATATAAAATTACGTTAGGCGCGGAATACACTATCATACCAATATAAAGATACATACATATGATAATGTAATGTAATACCGGCCTTAAATAGTATATGTAGTCAGTAGACACAAACGAGAATACAGTGTTGCGAATATTAACTGAAGTTAAATACATCACATTAAGAGAAGTATTTCTCATTCAGCAGCCGTTTCAATTGCAATGCAGAAGTATTAAATAGATCCAGATCTATATCTATAGCTGTACTGTTATAACACCTGCATGCCCTAATGAGGTAAGTATTTTTCCTGTACTTGCACGATGCACTAGGAATGTGTAAGAGTTCCGGATATCTAAGGGTGACCGCTGGGGTACGTAACCCCAATTGACCGAGTAACTCCGGACAGTCTACCGTGCTGTTTGCTATGTTTAGGAGGTAGGCGATGTCTGCGATACGTCTCCTCTCCTGCAGTGGGAGTAAATGAAATTTTTTACAACGAGAGGTATAATCTGGCATATACACTTTTGCGCGGAATTGAAGGTAACGGAGGAATCGTTTTTGTATGGCTTCGATACGGGTTATGTAGATGTTGTAACTTGGATTCCAAACTTGGGAATCGTATTCGAGGTGGCTTCGTACATAGGCACAGTATAAAATTTTTAAAGTTTTGATTTCTGTAAACTCCGAAGACATCCTTAAAACAAATCCCAAGGCTTTCGAGGCTTTGTTGATAATATTGCTAATATGTGCATCATATAGTAATTTTGAGTCATAGATGACTCCTAAGTCATTAATAGAAGATATTCTGGCAATGGGGGAGTTTTTCAAGAGGTAACTGTGTATAAGAGACGACGGTTTACGCGTAAATGAGCAAACATAACATTTCGAGACATTTAAATCTAACTTATGAAAATGGCAGTAATCTTGAAATCTATCTAAATCGTCCTGAAGGCGTGAGGCGTCTTCCATGGTTTTAATAGGACACAAAATTTTCATATCATCGGCATAAAGAAGAATTTTAGAAAAACGAAAGCAGTGTGATATATCATATATTAATAATATAAAAATGAGAGGTCCCAACAACGATCCTTGAGGAATTCCCGAAGGAATACACATAGAAGAAGATGTATAACCATTAAGCACTACCGTTTGACACCTATTTTGTACATAAGATGAAAACCACCTAAATAAATTACCGCGAATGCCGACATGGCCAAGTTTATGCAACAAAATTACGTGATCTATTCTGTCGAAGCATTTGCTATAATCAATGTAAATGACGTCTACTTGAGATGGTTCCGACATTATTTTTGATAAAAAATCACTGCATAATAAAAAGTTAGATGTTGTAGACCTACTCTTAAGAAAACCATGTTGCTCTTCGCTAAGTGCATGCTTAAGTGTAGAGTATAACTGTTTGTAAATATTTTTTTCTAGCACTTTGGCAAACACACATAGCTTAGATATGGGTCTATAATTTTCAATGTCGTCCTTTGGCCCTTTCTTATGAATTGGAGATATAAATGCAGTTTTCCATAGATGAGGAACTTCGCCTTCATTTAAAGATCGTCTAAATAACAGGGTAAGTGGGACCGCCAGACTTTCCGCGCACCTAATAATAAAAATCGGAGGTATGTGGTCTGGACCGGCAGATTTGTTTTGTTTTATTACATAAATATATAATTAATTATATATTTATGTATTATATACATAAATATATAATTAATTATATATTTATGTATTATATACATAAATATATAATTAATTATAAGTCAAAATCTCTGCACCTCGCACCGCACCCGCTGCTGGGAGAAGTCGGGGCGCCGACCGGTATAGGCGCCGAAGAGATTCAATGAGCTAAAGTAATTTTGAGTACGCAACAACATCCGTGTAAAACAGAAACAGGCTACAAAATAAAGGATGACGGTCAGAAACATTAAGCGTCAAAACTGAAAACGCTTTAAGCATTACGATAGTTGCATGGTACCTAGTACCATCACACAAGAATCACAGACCCAGCCACAGAAAAGATTTCGAGAGGCTGTACTACGTGATTTTGTCACCAAGATCTAGTACTCGGCTTATCCGTAAATTGCGGCACAGACGTATCACTTCCTAAGTAAACGACCAAATACCTATTTTTTTTTTACCGAATGTATTTGAAATCGTACGTACTACGTTTTTAATAGTGCCGGGCACTAAAAGAATAATTGTTTAGTAGAAAAGAGCACGCGTGTGATTGCCGGCTAATAGAATACCCAGAATGTTGCGCCCGCGCACCGAGGTATCTATAGTGCCCTTAAAAAAGAAAAATTTACAGCAGCGCAGCGGTAGCAAAATATGAGGCTCACCGCTTGTGTTGTCTAACTTCTTTTATGAGTGCTCCACTAGGGGAGTGCTAAGGAACAAATAAACCAATCGAATAGCACAAAGGTCACAGAGCAGAGACGATAATTTTCTGCAATTCGATTAGTTCAGTAAGTACTACTTCGCTTCGCTCCGCTTCATTCAGTGGTACGTTTATCGTCTACAGTTAATTTCTAATCGTTCTTTTTAACTAGGGATACAAAAACTATGCATGGTCAGTGTCATCAGATCAGATGGCAATACTTCCGCTGCGATCATTCCATGGATTCTCGAATCTTGTAGAAAAATGTCCCGAGTAGGTACTTCAAACATTCAACACTTTTATCAGTCTCCGCCATTGAGGTTCTGAAATAAATAACAGAAATATTTATTTTCATTGCTTTGTTACTTCATTAAGTAACCAAATACGAGTCGGATCTTATTATTGTAAGGTACCTCACAGCAACAGCAAGTAAAAGAATCAGGTTGCTTTTGATCAGTTTTAAAACTACATACATGATAAAAAAAAATCGCAGTTTATAGTACATATTTGTTTAACTAGAGGGTATAGTATATATAACAAAATTTCAGATTCCATACTAGTTTGTTTTTTTTTAGATAGATCCGTAACAATGATGATCTCATATTAACTAGTTTGTTTGTGTTTGTATTTATTTATTTTATTTAACAAAATAATACATATTTATACACTCTATTTAATGAACTCTAGACAATAACACTCCCCCACCCCCATGCTAGTCCCATACATAACCCATATTAGTTATTTTTTAATATGTTGGAGTCCCCCTGAAAAACAACATAATCTAATTTCTACAATCCAATCACCTTTGGCCGTTAGTTAGTGTCATAGGGAAAGACCGCAAAAAATCCGTCCACTAGCTAAGAGACTCGTGATATACGGACGGACAGACAGCGGAGCCATTTTGTGACGTCAATGCGACAATGAATTCATAATCAGAGTAATGATTCGTAATCAGAGATTTTGGTTAGAATGACTATCACGTCCTTTTATATTCTGTGCTATTACCATAGAACATATAATAATACTACGTACTATTACTTAGTATTTGTCAGTGCCATTGTTTTTGCCAGAATTATCTTCGTATTGTTTTTTATTTTATAATTGTGACATTTCCGGTTGGTACAAGTTTAGTTTTTGTACCCATTTTATTGAATGATAATATGTTAAATGCAGCTAACATAGTCACGTAATCTTGCAATTTATTACTGACAATATTAACAACTTCATTGTCGCTACTTTGAAAATGTAGACAAGGTGGTCAGTGTTGTGGTAAGGTAGAACGAAGGACCACAATCGCTGCATTGTATTTATCGTATATTAATTCAGCTGATAGGGAGTAATTTTTTAATGCTATATTCCGGATTGAATGCGACAGATGTCAGTTATATAACAGGCAAATGAAATTCATCTCAAGATTCTCAAGTATACTGATACAGCATTAATGTATAGTGAAGGGCGCGTATACTTATTATAAGCAAGGATAGGCTTTTGACAATTTCAGTTTTAGACGATGTTCTTCCGTCGATTCGTATCTAAGTTCCACTGACAGTTTCTATCATTTTTAAAGAATAATGAAACCCTCATTATATTACCAATTAGTAAAATTAAACATAAACCTACCTACTAACTTTGGTTTAAACATCCTCCTGGTTGACTTGTAGATAGCGCACTTGAGCCTTAATTTTGCTAAAAATACCTACAAACAAAACAATAAGAAAATAACCATAAAATAATTTTAATGTGGCTTAGCAAGGAACCATTTTTTATTATTGGTCATGTTGTAAATTATGTAGAAAGTAGTTTGTCATGTTAGGTTGATTATTACAAAAAGCAGCACATTTTATTCTGACTCATTACAAACAAAATTGACTAATGAAAAATGCTTACCACTGTATTTCGGAATGTAGATGAGTAGTTGACGGACCAAGACTAAAGCCGTGACCAAGAGATATCCTATGCCATATACACAAGTCACAAATGATAGTGCCAAGCTGAAAACAATAACAAAGGCACTTAATGTTACATTTCAATATTTCTAACATAAAAATGTCACAATTTTTCCTTATAAATAATTTATTATCAATTAATTATAATGTCATCCTCACTGAAGTTATTACTTCTGCTATATGTACTACTCAAAGGTACTATTTATTTACCTGACATTATTAGATTACTATATTTTATTCCCTAAGCTGTGTGATAAAAGGACTTATTGGCAGTTCACAGTCGATATGGTAGGTAGTATTTTAGTAGTTGTAGGGCATTTGAAAAAAATATCTGGCAAGCTACTATCAATAAGACACGTAGGTATAAAATTTGTTGCGAAGTGCCAAATGCTGTTAGGTTCTACTTTACAGACAGCTGCCATTACTCTTCATTACATGTTTGGCTTTTAGATTTTCTACTTA
This sequence comes from Plagodis pulveraria, assembly GCA_963890685.1. Taxonomy (NCBI): domain Eukaryota; kingdom Metazoa; phylum Arthropoda; class Insecta; order Lepidoptera; family Geometridae; genus Plagodis; species Plagodis pulveraria. Next base: position 17,944,165 of record OY982958.1, on the reverse strand, counting down.
AAAGTGAGCCTGGCGGGCATTTGCTAAATGCTGCAGTTATGAGCAGGCCTGTTTGTGTCGCCATATTAGACAGATAAAAACTCTTTATTGTTACACTTCATACAACACTAACATTGATACACATTAAATAACTATGGTACTATTGTCACAGTTTGCAGCCGTATTACAAGCAATATATTCCAGGCAACCATTTACTAATGTTTACAAAAATCTCACCCAAATTCGTAATACACAGCATCACAGTCTTCAGGTAATAATATATCACCGTAGAATACAAATGGTTGACACACTGTTGTCAGCCCCAAGTTGGTGCCAAACAGCAGAGTAGCAAAAGCAAACACTTGTCCTGCCAGAAAGTAGATGTAGTTAGGTCTGAGAACACAACAATCCCACCTGTAATGAGATAATTTACCATTAATTCCATTCATTGTTCAATAAGTTGTGGAATAGACCTTTCCAATCACAAATGCGCGCCCCTCATATTTTTTGAGCGTAGCCTGCCCAGGTTATTTTTTAGATTCCCGCCCAGTACAATAAAAATTGTGCGCCAAGAATTTGTACATGATTTTAGCTTAGCACGCTTTTAATCAGTTTTCGCTTGTAATCATATTTATAAATATTTGAAAACCTTCATTCGTAACAATTCCGCCGAAAATAAGATTTGGTATTTTCTTACAATATTTTTAAATAATTGTTCTTATTACATAAATTGTTCCCCTGTGGGGTACCGGGATAGTATGACAGTTGTGTGATTCAATATTATTTTACATCCTTATCTAAGTAAACATAGTTACTTTTTCTAAAAGCAACAGAGGCAAATTAGCAATCAATAATTAACAGTATTAACATGCAATAATTGTATTGTTTGTAAATAGTAGCAAGTCTTTTTTTTTTTTTTAATGCCTGATTGGTTAGCCTTTGATCACTATCTCACCTGATGGTAAGTGATGATGTGGTCGAAGATGTTGTTCAGGCTAACCTAGAAGAACTGGCTCTCAAGGACAGCTGCCGGAACACACCGTTAGGTGCTTGGCGACAGATTTTCTACTTGAGGGTGGTAGCTAGCCAGGCGGGCATTCGCAAAATGCCCTACCACCATGCTATAACGACTGCCATCCTAAGACAACAACCGGGACCGACACGGCTTAACGTGCCCTCCGAAGCACGGAAACGCTCAGTAGTAATGTCACTAGCGGTCACCCATCCAACTCCTGACCGCGCGCGACGTTGCTTAACTTTGCTGATCGGTTGAGAACAGCTAAGTAAACTTCGCTACGAGCGGAGTTTAATTTTAATTTAACTAACTTTAATTTTAAATCTTAGGGCAAAACAGATCTTCTCATTCTTTAGTCACTTGCCATAGGAGTGGCAATACCACACAAAATGTATCATACCAACTGCAATTCCATCATACATAATATACCAATTATATGTGAAAATGTTGCATGGTGTTAGGGAGAGATAGTAGGTAGATTGCAACAAACATGAGTTTATTTTGCATGAGTTATCAAGCATTCTTTGCTTCATATCAATTGGTTTAACTTATTACCATTCCTAGTATTCTGTTCTATGAACAAAGTCTAAATATAATTTTATTCTAGATCCTTCACAATATATAATAATTAACAGCTACATATGCATATTTCCCAACTACAATATAAAAAAAAACTGTCATAGTAGGTACCTCATGTACCTATTACATACACGGGCCGTTCGTTTTGGGACTTCGTGAGCAAAAATATCGTTTTCGCTCACCGTTCGGATAGCTTTGAAAACGCTACAAATGACAGAGAAAAGTGATATTTTTGACCCATGTCTTACCGTGGGATCGTTGTGATCGTTTTTTGACAACTGCTGGTTTGACAGTTGTGTTTGGTGCGATTGAAGAGTTTCATAAGTTTTTTGTATAGGTAACTATCAGAAGCCATTAACAATGAAATAATAATAATATAGGTACCTACTTTTTAGTTAATTTTAGAGATTGATTCCATGTTTTGTACTGTGCAAAATTGTTAAAACATTGTCGGTTGTCAAAGTACGTTTTAAGCCGTTCGGATAGCATGCAGTAATTGGTGGTCAAAAATAGCAAAAGCTTCTATCCGAACGCTAATACACAAATGCCACTTTTGAAACTGCTACAAACGCAATCGAGCCAAAACGAACGCACCTATAGTAGATTTACAGAGTTCACTTGCACACATTATTCATTGTAGAAAATTGCTTTTCTGTGTCCGAAGACACAGGTCTGGGCTTGGTAGGGACTCAATGCTTGCCTGGGATTAGATGAATCTTAGTTAACTTCAGATAATGATTGTACACTACTTGTTTCGTCATCCAGACCGGATATATTTCTATACACAAAAAATCTAAAACGCATAGTACTTATAGAACTTACTGTGCCGTGGGAAACAAACATACCTAAAGACCACACAATAAAAACTAACAAATATTATGACTTAATGAATGAATTAACCAAAAACATTTATGTGGTTAATTTATATGCTGTAGAAGTCAGAGCAAGGGGTATACCAGCGAAATCCCTATATAACCTACTAAAAGAGCTTGGCCTGTCAAGAACAACCGTAACTTCCATCCTAGAATGTGTATCCAAGGCGGCATTAGTAGGATCTTACCAAATTTGGTTGGGCAGGGGAGGAGGCTCGAGCGGTGAAAGGGAGCATTGATGCATCACATAGGGGTCCCTTAACCTTACTCACTTGGTTGCAAGTCCAGGCACCTTGACTTGAGCCTCTTCATCTGCAACGCTATGGACCCGGCACACTCATGGTGAATCCATGGAATGCGAAGTAAATTCGTCTAGTAAACTTATTTGGAAATAAGAATATTTGTAATTCATGTTAGTCTCATATAATAGGGGATGAGGTAGGGTATAAAACTGGTGGAGATGTCAAGTGGTAACAACATTTAATATACACCAATTTATGTTACTTATATATATAAGATTAGAATACATGCATGGTTTCAATTTAAATGATACATACCATATTGAATGGAAGAACCTTTCATTTACTTCAATTTGACATATCTGGCAATAATATGAATCAGCTGTAAGCACTGGGCTAGAAAAACATGAAAAATATATTAGGTCTATCCAATACATAAAAGAAAATTATTCAATTTAAATATTGTTATAAAGAAGTAGCATTAAAAACCAATCAATATTTATAAAAAAAGGCAAGCATGAGTTGGGCTTGCACAATGAGGGTTCTCTATAGGGAATGCAAAACAGTGTCACTAAAACTGAAATCCCAGGTTTTTGACAAATTTGTAATAACTAAACATACATTATTTTCATGTTCCAGTTTTAAAGGTTTTTTTTATGTCTGATTCTTTAGCCTTTCACCACTATCACACCTGATGGTTACTGATGTTTGGTCAAAGATATTGTTCAATCTAACCTAGTATTACTGGCTCTCAAGGACATCTGCTGGAGCACAGCGTTAGGTGCTGGCGGACAGATTTTCTACTTGAGGGATAGCTAGCTAGGCTTTCTTAGTGAAAAAATTTAGTATTTACTTAGTATTGGTAATTTTAAATAGTTTTCTATAGTTGGGTGAAGAACCTTAGCTGAGTTGATTTGTCATGCGGTTATTTTTGTATTTAACGTTTATTGCAGGTATGCACGTTTTATTAGGTACAAATTGCTACTTTAAAATGTTCAGATACTTAGTTACACATAACATAATTGCAAGTTTGTATCTTTATTATGCTAAATGTCTAGATTGATTTGGATGCAATGTGGAATAAAGATAGCTTAGAAACATGTACAAATATTGTATACATGTACAAGTACATACTAACTTTTATCCTAAAGAAAATATGAACCACTTATACAATGCTGACGAAGACAGAGGCAGAATGTAATAGTTAATATAAAACATTGGTTTTGTATTATGAGGCATAGTCAATCTGTCCAATGCCCATGAGAATGTTTATTTACACTTTTACGGTTTGCCCAGGAAGTGATGTTAATTTCTTGATGAAGTGGTTGAAATTGTAGACATTATTTGCACTTTCTTTGTATCTGTTAGTCATTCTTGTAACGTATTAACATTTGTATAAGATTATGTGTGTAGAGTGAGTAAAGATTTTTAATTAAGAGGTTTACCTATATTCTTTTCCCTTGGAAGTGCCCGTAGCAAGTTCAAAGTCAGCCACAGCCTTCATCTTGTAGAAAAAGTAAGATGTACATGCCAGTAGCAGTAGAAAAATGAAGTGTTCCAATTGTGTAATTTCAAGGAGTTGTAGTATACCAATTTCAAACACTAAGAACATTGTGATGCATGATGATATAGTCCAAGAGAAGAAGAATGGAGACCTACAATGTAGAATAAACTGTGCTTAATTAGGTACATTCTTAAAGTTATTTTGGTCGTTTTAAACTTTTATTGCTATAGCTTAAGCGTAGGTAATCAAATATTCAAGTGAACTTTCTAAAAGTGAAATTCTTTACTCATCACGAAACTAGAGCTTGAAGAAAAAATGCATACCGATTTTTTTGTCGTGGTCTAGAGTAAACATACAGGGCTCCCATTCCAATAACAACCATTATTATTAATGTAATAGGACGCGAAATAGTCGCAATTAGAAGTAAAATGGGTAATATAAGATATGGCAAAACAGCATCCAGATCAACTTTCTTCCCAGACTTATTAGACGCATATGGCCATATATCCTGAATTGTGAGCGTTGTGGTCACCATTGCAAAGGTATTTTCTAATATTATGTACTATGTAAACTTTTGGTTGATCGGTTTTAATTCATTGCTTGCGTCAACCAACAAAACGAAACATCAAATAGGGCGTTCGGATAGCCTATCGGTGCCAAAAATAACACTCACAAACGCTAAAAATGATCACACGGGCCGTTCGTTTTGGGACTTCGTGAGCAAAAATATCGTTTTCGCTCACCGTTCGGATAGCTTTGAAAACGCTACAAATGACAGAGAAAAGTGATATTTTTGACCCATGTCTTACCGTGGGATCGTTGTGATCGTTTTTTGACAACTGCTGTTTTGACAGTTGTATTTGGCGCGATTGAAGAGTTTCACAAGTTTTTTAGATAGTATTTATATTATATATAAATATACAATATAAATACTACATTATATAGTAGGTACCTACTTGTTTTGTTAATTTTAGAGATTGATTCCATGTTTCGTACTGTGAAAAAATTGTTAAAATATTGTCGGTTGTCAAAGTATGTTTTAAGCCGTTCGGATAGCATGCAGTAATTGGTGGTCAAAAATAGCAAAAGCTTCTATCCGAACGCTAAAACACAAATGCCACTTTTGAAACTGCTACAAACGCAATCGAGCCAAAACGAACGCCCCTAAAATGTTTTGATTGATATTGGAATAAAATCAAAGTTTACTGACTGCGTTCGGAAACGAGTAATTTATCACCAGTGTAACACTTGTCACCCAAGATTAAACGTCATAAGATTCATAGATGAAGTAGAATATATACTACGTAATAAGATTAACGAATTGTTTTCGAACAAGCACCAAATTGCCTGACCAATCACGAATATTTTTCAACGACAAAGGCTTAATATTAAAATTTTATCTATGCCTTCCGCCCTTATTAAAATTTTATCTAAACGCCTTTCATATGACCCTCAAACCAAAGAAACTTAGGGGAAAGCCACCGAAAAGTCTTGCGTTATTTGTTGGGAGGCGATAGGTACAGCAAGGTACTTATTGGTAGGATGCAAGGTGCTCCTTGATAGGGGTCATTATTCACGTCGCCATGATAGATTCCTCGAAATCATAAGAGAAGCGACGCGACGTGTCTCTCGGTAGCTAGAGCAAAAACAGGTTTGACTACGAACAAATAAATGACACGTCAATTTTGTACAAGAATGGTCATCTACAAAATCTAAATCCAAGCCTTACTCCATCTTAGGCGCAGCTCCCGATTGGGCTCTTTTGATGGACTCGTATGAAAAACTACAAAATGACTGAGGGTGTTGGTGTTTCGTCTTCCGGACCAGACATAATTCTATAATCAAAAAATCTAAAACGCATAGTACTTATAGAACTTACTGTGCCGTGGGAAACAAACATACCTAAAGACCACACAATACAAACAAACAAATATTATGACCTAAAAAATAATTAACCAAAAACAGTTAGGTATGTGGTTAATTTATAGATTGTAGAAGTTGGAGCAAGGGGTATACCAGCGCAATCCCTATATAACCTACTTAAAGAACTTGGCCTACCAAGAACAACCGTAACTTCAATTCTAGAAAATGTATCTAAGGCGGCATTAGTAGGATCTTACCAAATTTGTTTAAGTACGGGAGGAGGCTCGAGCGGTGAAGGGGAGCATTGATATATCATAAAGGACCCTTAACCGTACTCCTGGATTGCAAGTCCCAGGCCCCTCTGGCCTCTTCCTCTGCTACGCTATGGACCCTCACGGTGAATCCATGGAATGCTAAGTAATTTGTTTATCTTATCGCCAAAATATTAAATAAATTAAAACACTTTTGGATCCAACCTGAGAAAGTACCTGATGTGCGAACAAATAAAACATGGGGACATAAATATAGACATGTCTTTTTTATAGCTACCATACAATTAACATTGTATTAGTGTTTCTTTGAACCTAGTATCAACATTAATTAATAACCGAGCAAACCCTTATTACACTTTCTTAATCGAATTATTATATATATATATATATATATATATATAGGGTTTGCTCGGTTTATTATATATATATATATATATATATATATATATGTATATTTTATATATATATATATTTGCTCGGTCATTAATTTACTTATATTTATGTATTTGTTTATTCATATATGTTTGTATAAGTATATATATATTTAACATATTAATATAAAATGCAGTTTTTCCTTATTGACATCCTAGTTTTAAATTATTGCCAACCGCGTGATGGGTTCATCTGAAAACCAGCATCGAATGTCTATGACACTCGGATTTTTTTATATGTTATTGTGACGGAACAAGCTCGAGGCCCACCTGATGTTAAGCGGACTAACCTCTGCCTATAACATATGCATTTCGTCACCAGTCACAAAGTGCACTGCGCCCGTCACCTTGAGACATAGTTATTATTAAGTCTCATATTATGCCTGTAAATTCACTGGCTCTCAAGGACTGCTGCCGAAACACAGCGTTAGGTGCTTGGCGGCAGATTTTCTACTTGAGGGTGGTCGCTAGCCAGGCGGGCATTTGCAAAATGCCCTTCCACCATGCTGTGAAGCTCAAGCTCGCGGCGGGATTCGAACCATGGACCTGCTGCACGGCAGTCCATAGTCAATGCCACTGAGCCATCACTGCTTCAAAATTATGCTGAGATGAGTCCAATTTCACACAAATTATACATGACCTACAAGTATAACAACTTATCAACTAATCTATATTTTCAATAATTGACGTAAATGTTATTTATTTGTAGATGTTTTATGTCATGTATTTTTATTACTCTGTCAAATAAAATTTTAAATATATTATATTTAAATGGAAAATAGGTCAAATAGTAATTTTATTACAAGGAATAAAAATATATGTGATAAAATGACAAGTGACTCTCATTCACCTGACGGGTGAAAATTCCTACCTTATTTTGCATCGGGTAACTTCAACAGTCAAGTAAACATTTACTTGTTTTTCATTTCCTCGAGTGATTGTAAAAATTATACGAGGTGATTTCCGGACAGCACTCGGGTAACTTTTACATACACCCTGTGATTGCCGAACGCGCTCTAATATTTTTCGTCTTCCCCCACTACACATTTGTACTTGACAGTGACAACTGACTGACATTACAATTACGTTGACAGGCATAACCAGGGTAGTGGGCTACTACAACTTGTACTACTCTTAAGAGGTATAGACAGACCATGGAAATATTAAGTACTACGTTGTACATACGTAGTACTTATTACTTCCATGAGACAGACATATATGGGGCGTTCGTATAGCCTAACAGTTCCAAAAATATCACTCAAAAACGCTAAAAATGATCACACGGGCCGTTCGATTTGGGACTTCGTGAGCAAAAATATCGTTTTCGCTCACCGTTCGGATAGCTTTGAAAACGCTACAAATGACAGAGAAAAGTGATATTTTTGACCCATGTCTTACCGTGGGATCGCTGTGATCGTTTTTTGACAACTGCTGGTGTGACAGTTGTATTTGGCGCGATTGATAGTTTCACAAGTTTTTTATTATTTATATTTTATGTAGTAGGTACCTACTTGTTTTGTTAATTTTAGAGATTGATTCCATGTTTCGTACTGTGCAAAATTGCTAAAATATAGTCGGTTATCAAATTATGTTTTAAGCCGTTCGGATAGCATGCAGTAATTGGTGGTCAAAAATAGCAAAAGCTTCTATCCGAACGCTAATACACAAATGCCACTTTTGAAACTGCTACAAATGCAATCGAGCCAAAACGAACGCACCTAACATATGTAGATCCATGGTCCAGGCGTGGTGCCAGTTCACCTGCTTTCCTTGCAAATTCAGTAAAAAAGGCAAACATACTTCATAGACTGAAAAATAAAATGTATGACATCTATGGATGCTTGATGTGTATGGAGGGTAGAGGTAAAAGAGTAATCTCATAATATCATGGATCTAAGAAATCTAATGTCCATGTCTCTTATTGGTAGAAAATTTTAAAAAGTGTCCAGTAGTAAACTATTAATAACAGTTCAAAAACCTTCCAGAATGGCGCTGGTCTAGACAAATGGTATGAATGTAGTAAAAGTAAACGAATTGAAGTTCATGCCAAGTTAAATAAAAACCATATTAATGTCGACGAAAGTAGTTACCTACCTACTTATTAAAAATTTCAATTACTTGCGTAGTAAAAAGTAATGTAGTAAGTATAACCTTAAATAATTATTAGTCCGGTCAATTTAGACATTCGAAACTACATAAATTCCCAAGAAGCTGAATTTCAGCTAAAAATTAAATTTGAAAGTTCCCCATCTTTCCCCTATATGGAAAAAAAATCAAGGTCAAAGGACAAAAAAAAGATTTTCGCAATTTTCACCAAAATGGCAAGTTTTACCATAAAAACACTTCACATAAAAATTGTCTACAAAAAATGTGCTGTCTACTTTTTTTCTACGAGTTACCGTTTTTAAGATATAACGATTCAAAAACACTACACAACTATAGAGATGTATACAGGGTGGAAACTTTCAGCGGGGCAGTAACGGGAAGTAGGTACCTTATCTGTTGCAGCAACTCGGAAATGGTCTTAGGACTATCCATATTTTTTTATGGAATTTTGATCCCCATTCATAGATTTAAAAAAAAATTACAGTTAGCAAGAAAATAGCTATTTTACACAAAAAAATGTTTTGATGTCAACCGATCCTGTTTCTAATACTGATCAAAACTTCTATGGGACCAGCCATCGTTGGAGTACTCAAAAAGTCACAAAACGGCATAGTGTCAAATACGTTTATAGTCCAATATGTGTGTTGTCCAAATTTTAACCAATACTCATCAATACGCTTGTTGACTTTGATGTCCTTCTCGCTTTACTTCGCTCCAATAACATATCTCCAACCAGTCATGGTTTCACAGTTATCTGTCTGGCCGCCGACAGCGGGTTCGCCTTGATGAGTCTTTCTCCTCTTGGTGTGATATCACTGCAGGTGTGCCTCAAAGTGGCGTATTATCTACTCTTCTCTTCGCAATTTTTATAAACACTATATCACAATGTCTTACTTCTTCCTACCACCTCTATGCAGATAATCTAAAAATTTACTCCCAAGCCCCACTAAACCGTTTAGATGAAGCGGTAAATATTGTAAATAATGACCTATGTAACATTTCGAACTGGAGCAAATCATACGGTCTAAGAGTAAATCACTCAAAACCCAAGTAATCATTATAGGCAGTTCACGGATTATCTGTAAAATTGATTGGGACACTTTACCAAATGTTTTCTTTGAGGGTGTGAAAATTCCGTACAGCAAAACAGTGAAAAATCTTGGGATTGTTTTTGATGAATGCCTTAGCTGGATCCCACAATTGGAAAACGTTAGCCGTATAACGTTTTCTGCCGCAGGTTCACTAAGAAGACTGACAAACTTTTTGCCAACAGCCACTAAAGTTACGCTTGCAGTCTCTTTTGTTACCGATTCTCGATTACGCAGACGCCTGCTATTTAGACCTAACGGAGGACCAGCTTAACAAACTTGAGCGTCTTCAAAACTTTTCTATAAGGTTCATATTTGGCTTGCGCAAATACGACCACGTTTCTGATTTTCGCACCAAGCTCAAGAGGCTTCCTATACGACATCGCCGGAATGCTCACATCCTATCTCTGCTCCACAATATTTTGTTCAACCCTTCTTCACCCCAGTACCTTAAAGAGCGTTTTGAATATCTTAATGTCTCTAATTCTCTTTGCTTACGGTCATCAAAGAATCTTATGCTTAAATTCCCTCCACACAGAACTTGGTTTCATGACCGTTCGTTTTTGGTTGAGGCAGTCAGACTCTGGAATACATTGCCACTTGATACCAAGCGAGCTCCATCCTTAAATGTTTTTAAAGACCACGTTAAAGCTCTTTACCTGTCATGCTAGTATAAATTCCATGCATGTAAATATCATATTTATATATTGTATTTGTATTTTTATGTATATGTGTATGTATTTTTGTATGTAGATATGTATCATATCTACAATGCAATAATATAGTAGGTATTGATATTAAAATATCAATACCTACTAATAAGTATATTGTACACCGCCATCCCTTGTCAAAACTTACTTCGCTTCATTCAAAGGTTGTCTGGAAGAGATCGCTTTGAGCGATAAAGCCGCCTATTGTTCACTGTTATAATCTTTATAATATTATTATTTATAATTATAAGTTTAAGGTGTTCAATAAAGAGTTTATCTCGACGGTCCCTACGTAAACTGCTGTAACTGCAAACGTCAAATTTTAGGAGAGAGCGTCTTAAACATAGAAACATGTGTAGCTCGTGTTCTGACAAACACACAGTGATGAAATTTGGTAGTATAGGTTTATTTTCTGTATACTTTAAGAAACATGAAGAATTAACTGAAAAAAAAAAACTTTATGTGTATAATTTGTCACTTAGTCACTTATACATCGGAAATTTTTAATTTAAAATATAATAACTGGTACATATTGACAATTACGTGGGAATATTATGTTTGTTCAAATGCTTAACTGCCACATAGAACATTTTACATGGAAACTATTTAGAACTTTTGCTGCCCGTTACTTTTCAAAAACGGCTAGAATTTTAATTGTGTAATTTTCTTTTATATACACACTATTTCTCGTAGGTCTATGTGCAGCTATAGTGATAATATCATAATCAGGGGAGGTATACAATTAATAATAATTATTGAAACATGTTATTAAACTTGTATTTTATAAATTGGAAGTTTGCAAGTAGTAGAAACATATGCATAACTGTTTTCTAACATTTTATACACGTAATAAGATGCAAAATTGTTTATCAACTGTGGATAAATAAATGACGAACAGCAATGGGAGTGCGCAATAATCAAAATTATCTAATAATTATTTAAAATGTTTTTTTTTTTGTGAAAAGAACGCAATTTATTAACATGAATTTTACAAAATTAAGACTGTCAGCTTAGTAGAAACTTTTATAATTATATGTATTAGAACTTAGAGTTTAATCTTCATCATACCCTAATTCTTAATTACCAGCTAGCCAAGTGTAATAAAGCCTTGATCTTTTCTAGGTGTTACGTTGTGTTCACAAAGGTACTAAAGATCTGCTACTTTTGCATGAGGGATTGGCAAAGGTGAACCTGTAAGTTAACTTTTCAATAGTTTGATTTTGACGCCTTCGATTTTAGGTTCTGCTTACAATTATACTCTGGTAAGTTTCATCAAATTGGTTTTTGAAATAGATCATATCGGGTTCTGAAGATGAGATGTTAAGCTCTCTAATCTTAGACCACTTTTTTTCTTTTTTTTTTAGTCCAGTTTTTGGCCATCAATAACTTCTTCAGTTGTTACTTCTTTTACGATATAAAGATCTACAGTCTCTTTGGACCATCTCACTAGACCATACAGTTGATCAGGTGTATAAACTTCCTTGTTTTGCACAATGCTCTAATAAAACATGAGTACTGTCGTTCTCATTCCTTTCTCAGGAAATCAGCGAGTTACATTTACCATGAACTCTTTGACAGCCGGCAAATACATCACGAAAACGATTGTTTTTATTTTGACCTTCACAATTATTGTCGGAATACAAGTTTATGGTAAGTAAGTATACCTTTTGAAGCTTGATCTCTGATGTGATGAAGTAGTTAACACAACTAGCCACCTCGTTTAGCAGTACCCTCGTGCCACATGTAGCACTTTCCTACTTTCTGACCCATCTTGAAATTGAAAACGTTTAGTTTTCTTTTACAGATTTGATTGAATCTTGATGTATACATAATGCTTCTTTATTATTGAATGCAGAATCATTCAATAATAAAGAAGCATTATGTATACATCTAGATTCTATAAAATCTTTTTTCAAGGATTATCACTTAATATTTTTTCAACCTCAATAACTGGGAGTGAAAGTCCCTCAGCTTGTTACAACACTTACACAGCTTGTTACAGATTTAGGTTGGGTCTTTGATTTCGACGGAGTCCGGATTGCAAAAAAATTATTGGTAATTTCGTAATCGTGTGAATTTCAGCAAAAAATTCTTGAGGCATCATGGATGGAGATAGGGAAAACCTCGGTGATTCTGCTACATTATTGGTGGGATCTCTGTCAATAATGATATCGTCAACTTTTCAAGTAAATCTGGAAGTTGACTTACGGTAGGTGATGTATTATGTAGCAGGGACCTAAATTTTTGTTGTAATTAGTCATTAGTAGTTTCAGTTCTTTGGTTTATAATATCTTGTAATGTTTCATATCTCCTCCAGATTGAGCTGAAAATACATTTGTTGCCACGTAAAAAACCATAAGTGGCAGTAACTTACAAACATGAAACAAATATTTCCGAAGTAAAACACGTTAAGTGGCAGTTACCGATACAGGGTAGTTTAATTTCACGACGTAAAAATAAGCAAGTACCACTTAATAATAATGGTATCTTAAGATTTGTCGTGTAAAACAACGTAACTACCATATACCGATAATTACGTTGGGTTAGCTTAGGTTACACTAAATATTCCGCGAGAGTTAGCGCATTGGCGCAACAACGCTATGGCGTTGGCTCTCGCGAGGTGGGAGGGACGACTCCTCGATGGGTCCATTCAAAGGGGGAATAGTAGTCGACGGCTCCTCGATGCTATTCAGCCCGTTCTCCGCGAGTGGATCAATCGGAGACATGGGAGGCTCTCGTTTAGGCTGACGCAGGTGCTCTCGGGGCATGGTTGTTTCGGGAGTTACCTGCATCGCATCGCCCGACGAGAAGCCTCCCCGGCATGCCATCAGTGCGGCTGTGCAGTAGACACTGCCCAGCACGCGCTGGAGGCATGCCCTGGAGAGGATGAACCGCGACAGGCTCTGGTCGCGGTTGTAGGGATGGATCTCTCATTGCCGACCATCCTAGCCAGGATGGTCGCCGATGAGAGATGTTGGGAGGCAGTAGCCTCCTTCTGCGAAATTATTGTCTCGCGGAGGGAGGCGGCGGAGCGTGAGAGGGAGAGAGACCCTCTCTCTCTTCCGCTCCGGAGAGCGCGGACACGGGTGCGGGCTAATCGAGCCCGCACTCCGTCTCCGCTGAGAGGGCCTGGGCCGTCGGATGCGGGGGCATCCGGCACCCTTCAGAGATAGGTCCTCTCGCGATGTTGATGCCCCCTCCGTGTTCGGGGGGCATCACACGAGGTGGAGGGGTGTTCCTATTGACACCCCTCACCGAGGAGGGCCCGCCACTTTACAGCGGGCAGCGGCGTCGACGGGGGCTGTGGTAAGAATAATGCGGTCCCACGCCCCCCGTCATCAGTCGAAGACGCTGGAACACCGTGGGGTTTTAGACGGTATGGGCGCCTTTAGCCGAGTCCGTCATACCCCGTATGCCCCCCCCGCATACGGCAATGCGTAACAGCATTTCCCCACGCCAAAAAAAAAAAAAAAAAAAAAAAGGTTACACTAAATATTAGAATAAGTCAAAATTTACAAAATTTTTACATTACTGGAAGGTTCTTTATTTGTTTATGTGTTTTCTCGGTTTTCCGTGGTTCTGCATGATAGATATATTCTTTCTTGTCGACATATTTAGTTGGTTTTTACACTGATAAATACAACATGACGGTTACTTTGGACGGCGCGAACGCAAGTGGTAGTTGCGGGCCAGCCGGGTGGGGTAAAGCGTCCGTTCCGACGTAATATCTCCTAACTACCACTTCTGCGACTTTACTTTGGAAACCATCCTTGATTCTGTAGTTACGAGATTTTGTGTTTAAGGCTACAAGGAGCAAATTTAGTAGAAACTTTATTTTTTTTAACTAAACCGAAACTGTTCACTATTCTGAAGGTTCTGATAATAAAAAGTGAAAATCACGTATCTACCATAAGCGGGATTGTACGTAGGGACCGTCGATCTATCTATCTAAGTCAAAAACGTGTCTAGTCCAATACGCTTAAAGTCAAATACGTGTCTAGTCCAATACGCTTTAAGTCAAATACGTGTCTAGTCCAATACGCTTAAAGTCAAATACGTGTCTAGTCCAATACGCTTAAAGTCAAATACGTGTCTAGTCCAATACGCTTTAAGTCAAATACGTGTCTAGTCCAATACGCTTTAAGTCAAATACGTGTCTAGTCCAATACGCTTAAAGTCAAATACGTGTCTAGTCCAATACGCTTAAAGTCAAATACGTGTCTAGTCCAATACGCTTTAAGTCAAATACGTGTCTAGTCCAATACGCTTTAAGTCAAATACGTGTCTAGTCCAATACGCTTAAAGTCAAATACGTGTCTAGTCCAATACGCTTAAAGTCAAATACGTGTCTAGTCCAATACGCTTTAAGTCAAATACGTGTCTAGTCTAATACGCTTTAAGTCAAATACGTGTCTAGTCCAATACGCTTAAAGTCAAATACGTGTCTAGTCCAATACGCTTTAAGTCAAATACGTGTCTAGTCCAATACGCTTTAAGTCAAATACGCGTTTTGTCCAATTCTCAACCAAAACGAGTTTTACTTATTGAATTTAAAATAGGAATAAAACATTCTTTTAGACACAATCTCTAGTACTGGTCCCTTGATTTATTCTCATAACAAATAATACGTCAGGGATAACAAAAAATCGAAGAAGCAATTATAAATAATTTTCGCGCGTTTTCCGTTGTTTTAGTAAGTAAATGTTTTCAAAAAATATTTTGTGTTGTTTTGGAGTCTATACGATCAGGACTATAAGAATATTAAAAATCATTCTGAACCAGTTTGAATGATGTAAAAAAAAAACCTCAAAATCGGACATAAGTATTTAAAATATTTAAATTGAATTTCGCTGACCCGAAATAAATAAAAGCGTATATTAATTACTTAATATATGCAATATTGTCCAGTTACTGGATATGTAAGTACGTAACATGTTTATGTAATTGAAAATAACTGAGCAAGTCATCACTGCTTGTGAAAAATTCGGAACTCGTATAGGTATATATGTATGCGCCTATACTTTATTTAGAGAGACATACGAGGGGAAGAACGAGCCTCGAATCGCATTTGACCAATTTAGAATTTTATTGCTTTATGCATAAACCCTAACTTATCTAAAGGAGAAAGGTACCTAGTAGGTATAATATTATATTACCTATGTCTATCTACCTGCTCTAACTATATCTATAGATAGTGCTTGTACTACTTAGTAGGCATGTATCACACAGTGATATAAATACGAGTAAGTAGTAGGTATGTATGTATCACTTACGAAGCTTTTCCTGTATTTTAACAGATTACTTCCGAGCTAATGTGCCTACCAGCCAGTTCTACCTACCAACAAATCGATATCCGTTACCCCTTATTGTATTTTCTATCTACCGATAACAATATCTACGTATCTACGTTGACTAGACAGTCCCTTGTAGTCAGTAATCATTAGCAGCGATACATGCATAGTTGTAGGTTAGCAGCGCCGAAGCCAGTTTATTTCAGAGGCAGCGGCAGGCAGTAGGTGCTGGCTAGAATCGCCGACACACATGCGCCATATCCATCAACAACAAAGTGCGCGCGCACGCGATACACTTTGTTTTTACCCTCACCGCCACCGCGCCTGCCGGCACCAGCCAACCATCCGTCCGACCCGACTGAGGAGACCGAACCGAGCGAGTTCCTACGACACGACAGTATTGATCGAGCCTTCACCGCGATCGGTGACGGCGGCATCTCGCCCTAGAATATGCGACACCATTATTTCCGCGTATAAGTGCCTATAAAGGACTACAACAATTATGTGATGATGAAAATTGTGTAAAGTTTCCAACGGTTAGGATATTGGCTGACGGACGACATGTCGAAGGTGAGTGTTATTATATTGCCTGCAACGCCGCGATTATAGGTTTGTAGGTAGTTGCGAAAATCATTGCCAAGGACGTTAGGTAGTTGCTTTTCGCGTTTTCAAGAAAATGTTTTCATCATTTTACGTACACCGTTTTTACTTGGTTTATTTATCCTAATATTTATTTAACTAGCGGGTAAATAAATATACATAATACCTAATCACAATATGAATTGATCTTCACCTGCATCTTATCATGGAGTCTCTATTTGCTTGCGATTGTGGTGTATTAATATTATTTTCTGATATAATTCCTTCTGATAAATTATATTCCGGTAATCCTTGAGAAGAATCTTAGTCGTAGATTTTTTAATAATTTCGTTGCTCCAGAAAGATCGTAGCTAGTTGCTACGAATTGTAATTTAACCGTAGCCTGAACTACATATTTTGGCCGCCGCCGCGCCGCAGTATATAGGTTGTAAAAATAGTATTGTAGATGGGTTTAATTTAAGTTATTATTTATATTTAATTTTAACCACCATATCTTTAATAGGTATGTTATTTTAGCTTTATTTAGAGTTTTAGGTATAATGAAAAACATAACTACCCGACAAAGAAAACTACCTACATAAACTGGTTAGGTAGGTACTCATTACAAGAAGGCATATTTCATGTCATGAGTTTTTTGCTCCTGGATAAGGTAGGTGGCTACTTGCCAAGACATTGATTGAACTCGATTACTGCTAACGATTGGTTTATGGTATGGCGAAGGTTTCTTATCACGACATTTTTTTAATTTTTTCGTATCGGTACGTACCTACCTACTACTATGTAAATTTTATAGTATCGTTTATTTATATACATACTTAAATATGTAGGTCCATAATTCTATAGGCAAGGAGTAGAAACTATTGATTTTGCATGAGGCACAGAAGAACTAGAACAATGGCGGGTCTTTTGCCGCTGCTGCTGACCCCTGCCCGCTTCATACCTAGGCCATTCACCATAACAGCTCAAATCATACAATTTTCATGGTGGTAGCCACCTTCAAGTAGAAATTTTTGTTGCCAAGCCCCTAATAGTGTTTTCCAGCAGAAGTGCTTGAGAGACAGTAATTGTGGTTAGCCTGGATACTACCACTCTCAAGTACAAAGTTTGTCGCCAAGCTTCTAATTGTGTTTGACGGCAGCAGTCCTCAAGGACTGCTACCGAAGTTACGTCACAAACGCCACGCAGCCAAACCGGAAGAATTTTCGACGCGGTTCGCTTCTACACGAAGCATCCTCAGGAGGTCCTGACTCTACGAGCGCACGATCGAGAAATCTCGATTCGACGAAACGCGTCGAAAATTCTTCTGGTTTTGCTGCGTGGCGTTTGTGACGTCCTGTTCACGTCGGCTTAACAGGAAAATTAGGCGGAATTGTCACTAGATATATTTTTGTATTTTTTAAGTGTTTTATTAAAATATTAATTTGATGTTTTCATAAAATATTTTTAAGATATTTGTTATTATTCCATGACCATCGTTATAAATTACAGCCTACGAATAAATTATTCGTAGATTACAGTACAATTTATTTGACACATTTTTACAAAAAACGTGAAACATGCAGTCGCGCAGAATATCGTATAGGCAGCTCGATAAAATCATCTTCAATTCTTCACCAAGCAAATGACATGCCGGCCTTGTCTCCAGGAGTTTATTGAATACACTGAGGGTGTTTGTTATGGATGATTTGGTATGAGGGAGTGTTGAATGTCTGGATAAAATCCAAGTTATACCATTGTACATATTTCCTGACTCTACAAAAATTGCCAAACAATATAACACAAATCACGTCATTGAGTTGAGATACGAAGCATCGATTTTGATCTGAAGAATTTTAAACATTATCCCTATTTTAATATTTTATTTTTTGCAATGTCATATGTTCCGCGGATTACATTAAAAAATATAACGAGAAGAAAGACTATCCCGCACTTGACTATAATTTTTCCTCGTTTTGTAATTTTGTAATTATCCCTATTTGATTGCAGTATCTTCTGACCTCCAGGAATTAGTCGAGTACAAGCACTTGTACGGGTAATGTCCATACAAATGCTTGTATGGGTATCTCAAAATTAATAATAACAAATGTTTCAAAAATTTTTTGAGAAAACATCAAGTTAATATTTTAGAAAGACACGATCGAGTTACTTCTCAATTGTGAGAAGAGTCAAGATCTCCTGAGGATGCTTCGTGTAGAAGCGAATGCGAAAATTCTTCCGGTTTGGCTGCGTGGTGTTTGCAAAGTCTATATTTTTGCATTTTGTAACGGCTTTTCTAAAATAGTAATTTAATGTTTTCTTATTATTGTTTTAAAATATTTTTTATTATTAAATATGGATTTCCGCAAAATTCCCTGAATCTATTCATTATCTTAAACTTTCAATACCATTAGAGTCAAATAAGTTCATGTTTTCTAATCAATTTACAAAAGATCACATAGACGAAAATTATTTTAGTTATATTAAATTCACCATAATGTTCAGAAATTAGATTCAATGAAATCAAAATGTTGAAGAAAACGTACCAACCGTATGACCAGTGATTAAAGCTGGTACTGTGGTACCTACGCCGTTACAGAAATGAGAGAGTACTCTACTCGGTACTACTTGTGTTGTCACTCGAAGCCTCTTGGAGGTGATAATGTCTTTGTTGCCCTAATTAACCTCATTATAAATATCGATCATGGGATCCCAACAATTGCTGAGTATTCAAGGTAAGTATTGCCTTGGAACTGCGGAGTCAATATAAATGGATCTTTATTTGGTGGTAAACACGCTGAAAATAATAAAAACCATATATTTTAACTTTGTAGGGCAAAATTTTTTTTAGGTTATACTTTTAATTATTAAATATAGTTTCGTTGTTCTGTTTTTTCTGTTGATAAGTAAGTCGTAGGTATATTATTCATTGACTAAGTAGGTGAAATATCTACAATACTTAAATGCGGTATGTAATTAATGGACATGGAATTATACATGGGGAAATATTTTTATATTAAAATTTATTGTTATAAAAAACTAAGTCATTAATTAAATACTAAGGTATTGTTAAATGAATGCCTGTGATGTTTTTGAAAAGTTTGCACAAAGTCACGTTTGGCTGAAAAAGTCAAGTTATAATTGGTCATATTTGATTTTATATAGAATGGAATATTTTCTGAAAACTAAAAACACCAAAATTCTAGCACACAAACTGAAATTAAGAGGCATTTTACATTTTAATGCGGTATACGAAGATTTTAAGCGCTTAATTTACTATCATAGGAAATATCTACAAGTTGTTTAATAATTGATAAAAATAGAATAATCTGTTCTCTTTTCAGTTAATGTACCAGATTTACAAACATAACATTAATTATTTTGTAGTGACCAATCTCCCGCACCTTGTTTTACGAATTAAAGTATACATAGCCAACTTCAGAGTTCTATCTCTTGTATAAAGATTCATCAAATTAACTAAAAAAAAAAACTGTGCATCAGGCATATAATCTTGTTGACACATAGTGTACTAGAATATCGATAATTAATCGTCATTGTAGAAAAAAAAATAAAGATCTTGCGCTAATTTCCACGAATTATATCAGCAGTTTACCACGATATATTGCGTTTAATAAAGTGTAATTCCAAACAAATATTATATGAAAAGAAAGTTCATTCTTTAATTAATCTGATCTTTAATAAATTGTGCTATTAACTCTGTTTTGTTAGACAAGAAAAAAATATTTAACATAACTCGAAATGCTTATAAATTGAAATGTACAAGCGCGAGGCGATCAGTACCGCGCGAGCGCTCATCGAGGTAGGACCTGCGTTCGTTTTGCCTTGCTCTGACGTCTCGTACGCGGAACGCTTAGACGCAAGTTTATAGTGCGACCACAGAATTTTGATCATGTCTTTATTTTTTTTTAATAACAAACTATACTTTATTTTTGTTGTCCATAATATAATTATTGTTGTCTTGTTAAGTAACTACATCTTTAGTTTCTGTTCATCCATTGTGTTAAAAAAAGGAAACGTCACAATTATGCAGTCTTATACAGCGTTATTGGAAAAATGCTAACAACCTCAGAGGGTAGACTTCTTCTTTTTGGTCTGCTAGTTTTTGTATTATTCTAGTTTAAATTAGTAACTCACTATAACTTTTGTTTTAGAAGGATAAGATGACAGGCGAATAATTGATTTCCAATATTTTTGGATTCAGTTAATGTCTATAAGTGAACACAGCTTAGCATATATAGCAGCATAACTTCAGCAGGAAATTAAACTACCTTCCTAATTTGTACAAAACGGCCTCCCGGCTTTTCCATCATTTGTGCAAACCGGGATACCAGTTAGCGGTCGATAGTCGAATTTACAAATTTACCATAAAATCTAAGTAAGTGTTTTCTGCGTAAGTTTAAGTTTTGAAGCAGTGACGGCTCAGTGGCATTGGCTATGGACTGCCGCGCAGCAGGTCCATGGTTCGAATCCCGCCCAGAGTTTGAGCTTCACCGCATGGTGGAAGGGAATTTTGCGAATGCCCGCCTGGCTAGCGACCACCCTCTAGTAGAAAATCTGTCGCCAAGCACCTAACGGTGAGTTCCGGCAGCAGTCCTTGAGAGCCAGTGAAATGACAGACAAAAATGAGACTTAACATGTATGTCTCAAGGTGATGGGCGCAGTGCAGTTCGTCACTTGTGATGAAATGCATCTGTTATAGGCAGAGGATACCGCTTAACATCAGGTGGGCCTCGCGCTTGTTCCATCACAATGACATAAAAAAATAAATAAAAAAAAGTCCGACTTTCATAATCCAAATGGTTTTCAAAAGGATGCATCCTTGCCCATACAAGAAAGAATCCATACTTATCTGAGATAACGGAAGTATTTTGAATATTTTGATGAAATCTGAAACCAGCACAAATTACATTTTGGCTCCAAAATATTACGTCATTTCATATTAATCTCGTAACTACGTCAACAGTTATAAACCTAGAAAAACGCAATTTTGCATATGTATGAATCATTTTTTGCTCGATACATTTTGCAACGCAAACACTTACCGATGCAAATTTGCGTATTAAATAATCTCGTAACTAATTTTAAACTTCTAAACCAAAAAATCTGAAATAATACAAGTGTATAAATTATATGTAAATAATAATATCAAAGAAGGACCAAAGCCGTAGGTGGTATAGTTTTTCAGAAAAAAATATTGCTCGCCAATACAGTTTTCCCGCTAAAGTTCTTAAAACAATTGGGTTGTTTTAATCTTGTTACTTTAAAATATTTGGCGTAAAAATCTGTAACAATTCATGGCTAAAGAACAATATTAAATTATCATATTAAAAGAAGAATCGAAGTTCTAGGTGAGTCTAGTTACGAAAAAATAAAAATAGCAATTAAATTACTATTTCCCACCATTTTTGTCGTGTGTTCAAACCCCATTTCCAGTATTTTTTTCTATAAAAAGGTGTATTATCATTTATTTTCCATAGAGGAAATAGTGAGCATAAGAGTATATAGTGAGGATTGCATTGGTACCAAGAAGTATATATGTTGATTATAGATTGCATCAAAGATATTCGATTTAAAAACAAAAAAACCTCAAAATGTGTAAATATATATTTACATTTCGCTGTTTGGGCTACTCAAACTAAATGGAAGAAAATGATATTTTTTTAAAGGTATAGGTGATATATTGTGGTATGGGAATATGAGGGTGACATGTTTAAGTAATGGAAAACCAAAAACGTCATGGGACGTTTGTGGTTGGTACTAAGTTGTTTTCCGGATGCACAGAAAAATAAACCTCAGTCCTATCTCAGCTCAGCATGGTCATTATGGCAGACAGTGTTAACGACTGGATATAGATACTGTGTAGAGTGTGAACGAGGAAAATATTTATATATAATATAATTATTTTATTATTTAAGTTTATTGTTACCATAAATGATTCAAACATATCTATTTTTATTCATCAAGGATGAAATGTAAATATACGATTCACGATGTAGGTTGACTATTTAATGTACATGCCTACTTCTTTTCTATAACATTAGCAAGTAATCGACAAGAAATTGATTATTTACTCATGCCAATCACACAATTTTTAAATTCGCAACTTACATTTCTTTATAAATGAGTGCTAGTATCAAAATATGTTACTCACAGTCACGCTATTCCGTCGTCACTTCCATCGCTTGTGTAAGCGATGCGCTGGCATTTACCTAAACTTCAGTAGCGTGATTTTGTGAAATGGCTCTTAAATTAAAGTTTGATTTTGAGATACAGCAGACCAAAAACAATGCAACATCGCAGCCGACCAGAATGCTAAACTTTCTACGATTTATGATTTGACATGCTGTTGTCAAATTTGATGTAGATACAAGCGAAGGAGAAATCAAACAACTTGTTAACAACATTACTATCAAAATACGCAATCCAAGCACTAGATACTAGATAGAACAGGCCGGCGGTGACGGACGTATCGATTGCATTACCTTAGAAACGTATACTTAAATAACTACCTACCTACATAACGTGATCGGTTTGGTAGCAGAAGGGTCATGTTACCAGTCCTTGGCCACCCAAGTTGACTGCTTACAATCCGATTATAATATACACTATATATGTACCTGTCTATAGAGTACTAATTATTTGGTCATGTAACTATTAGCACTGCTAGGTTCGGTAATGTAACTAGGCTTATACATTAACCACTCGTAGATGAGTCTGGTCCACATGAATGACCTCGGTTAAATTGCGCTGGGCATATATGTTCTCTAGCGATATGAATTAAGTATATATATGTTAAAAGTTCGATCGAATTAGGCACAGAAAGCTGGCGTACCACAAGGCTCTGTTCTATCACCGACGCTGTTGGTGCTGCACATTAATGATCTGTTGGCAAAACATTCATCCTTATGGAGAGATGTTTTGCCAACAAACACAACAGCCTCATAGCAGAGGCTGGTAATAACTCTCGTAGCGAAGTAGACGAGTGCAGGAGTCCAATTATTACTTCAAACACATTTGTGTCTGAGTTAGAGCGTCTGCTTGAGGAGGTCTCAGAATGGGGTTGACTGAAACTAGTACAATTCGTACGTACAGGGAAAAAGTCTGTAAATTTGTATAAATAATTTATATTTCATATTTTTCTGTAGAATTCGGCCGATGAGGCCCAATAAGCTTATGCGCATGTATATATGCAGTTTGTGATGACAAGGAAAGAATATTCGAATATTATGCGTCATATCTAGTGTAAGAAAGGGATAAATAAGCAATTTGTGTTACCACCGACCGCCACGAGACGTTTCGATCACCATAACGCTGCGATCTCGTGCACTCTCTCACACATTACGATCCACACATCTCGCTCATCCATTTCATTGTGAGAAGCTCCTAAGATGAAACAAAATATTTCCTATGATATTTTCTATTTCAATAATAAAAGCAACCCTTACGCGTGAAATTTTTTTTTATCTCTCACAATGCCTGTATAATTAGTGCAATGTCTATAGACACAGGCAGACATTTGTCCACAACTTAAAAAAAAAACGTAGGTATTCACCGGACGCTCGGAAGTGCAAGACTGGTAGCGACTACGGTAATTACCTGGTATGCGTCTAGTAAATATGGGGAATTCATAACTCTTATTAACAACAGTAAATAAACAGTAATCCGCCGAGCAGGCGTTATTGCAAACATAACAATATAAAAAAATAACTTAGCTTATGATAATAATATTTAAACAAAATGATTTGAATAACATATAAGCGCTAATCAAGTAAGGTCATCTTAAAGGAGCGCATTCATTACTTTTAGCACATAGCAGTGATAGTTTTAAAAGAAGCGAAGTAGGTACATACAGCTCAAATCTGATATAGCGCGACCTTCTAACATAATTCCTATTTAGGTATATCTTCTTTAATGTTGTTTGCTTTTTATCATAAGTATGATAAGTTGTAGAAGCTGACTATTACTTGCTCTGTGAAGCTGACCAACGTCATATCAGCCTGTGAAAACAAACGATAGTACCAAGAAACCTGTAGTAAAATTCTTTGCATGTAGTACCCATGTGTCTCGCTATGCAATTGAAAAGTGACACGTTATATGTATAAACCAGCTGTTCTTTCGCTTGCATTGCACTCGTAGATATTGATTTTCCAATCTAAATAAATAATAAGGTTAGAAAAAATATTCACTTTATAAAATAAATAAGTAATACCTAATCAATAATCATACAGGTAAAGTGCTCAATGTTAAAGCGTGAACTAGGGGAAACTGTTGTCTTCTGCCTTATATTTATTTATTTGTCACTTTATAATATCTACATTGGTAAAATAATTTGATACGAACTGGATAGGTATCCAGCGATTTATTAAAAAATCATACGAACATCAGCATAATACTGATTCAGATTTCAACGCGACACAATAAAATTATGTTAGTTATTAAATTATACTGTATTGGTAATACAACATATTCAGTAGGTAGGTCTTAGCATGACATCATTACCTACAAAGGTTCCCTGGCCCCTTCATAGCTACCGACATAAAATAAAACATCAATTAAATTCAATTGTTCGCAAATTGATATAAACAACGGAAGGCGAGACCAAGAATAATTAACTTTTATGAGAAGGTACCTACAAAATGTTTTTCCATGCACAATGCTTGTTCTTTCTCATGGGTAGAACGTTAGATCGTATTATTTTTGTCAGTTAAAGCAACACAAACAAACGCTGTTATTTAAAACACTTGTTGGAGTCAAACATGCTGCCCTTTTGTTTGTGCTTGAGAGTCGTGAGCAAACATCACACATTACAATCAGCAATTACACGCAGAATTACTTATTTTATATATAATGTACAGTGAACGGTCGACATTATAGCTTCGGTTGCTCTTCAGGTTAGCACTTACGTCATCGCAGAACCCAACAAAAGGTTATTGACATCTGTCTCACAGCGTTTTTTATCTGCCAAGAGATGAGAGCATCACCCTAAAGATACAAGAAAAATCTCATTTCGCTATGATTCTTTCAATATTACTGCATCAATCACAGTCATTAGTATGTTTTAATGTGGTGCTTAGATCTGATATTGTTTGGTCAGAAACCTGGAATGTTTTTGATTTCATTTCAATTTGATTACATTGTTCAAGTGTTCAATAGATATACTAAAAAAATCTGTGTGCGTGTGCTTTATAAAGATTTTTTAAGTGTTTTATTAAATAAATAATTAATTTGATGCTTTCTTAAAATACTTTTAAAATATTTGTTATTAGGTATACTATTCTTAACCAGCTAATGGTTACATCTTGTAAAAGGTCTAAATAGGTGAGCCAGACTGTACGTAACATATTTTAGTATTAGCTTAATTGGAAGTTGCAATGATTGATTGGTAGATCTTACTGTTAATTGAGCACCAATGCGTTGCCACACTGCTTAGCAAATTTGTAAAGCCACGAAACATGACTAGCCAAGAACATCCGTAAACGCTCAATTAACCTGTGTAACAGTTTTTTTATATTTTTTTATGCCTGATAATTTAGCCTTTGACCACTATCCCACCTGATGGTAAGTGATGATGTGGTCGAAGATGTTTTTCAGGCTTACCTAGTTTACTTATATATTATTACTAGCTCTCAGAACAGCTGCCGGAACACACCGTTAAGTGCTTGGCGACAGATTTTCTACTTGAGGGGGGTAGCTAGCCAGGCGGCCATCCGCAAAATGCCCTACCACCATGCTATAACGACTGCCATCCTAAGACAACAACCGGAGGTCATGTTAAACCGTCGGGGTTTAACATGCCCTCCGAAGCACGGAAGCGCTCAGTAGTAGGTAATGCCACCCATCCAACTCATAACCGCGGCTTTTAATTTTGCTGAACGGTTCAGAACGTATGTACCAACACAGTAAGCAAAAAAATTGCACAAAGCCGTAAACTTTTATGGTCCAGACATGCAAGTACAGGGCCTTGGCAAAGACGCGGGATCAAAACCGGAATATATAACAGGTATGTAGTACATTCAGAAAAGGCTCAACTCAAGCCCTTGATGGGCATAACTGACTGGAGCATGCATGGCGAGTCTGCAGTGGCGCCGTCGTGTCGTGTCGCACTAATAGTTTATTTTTTGAGTTCTCGTGAACTTACATGCATAAAATGGCGAATGACACATACTTATAAATATTAAAGTAGTCTGCTAATACAGATATTATAATGCGTACATGTATAAAAGCTACCAACATAATGATAAACATTGATAGAACAGAAGACATTCATGCTAGGTAGCTTTATAGAAAAACAAGCTCAGTATAATATGAATAATATAATGAGTGGGCATACATAGATTGCATGTTACAATCGTATATATATCTACTCAACAGTGCGTATCGTTGCGAGCAATCATCAATAATGTATTAGCTACGTTTGTACCCAGTAACCTACACTAGTAGCTAGTGATATATTACAAGGGAAAGTCAGTCACAATTTCTGCATTTCAACAGCAAGCCTATTCATTACTAACCTATTATTTTACTAAGAGTTAAAAGTTTATCGCTGCACAAATGGACTCTTTTTCTGATCAATTATTTTCTTCTCATTGGTACATATATTCTATTATATTATGTACAATTGAATTTATGTTAAAACGCATAGTGAATGCGTATAGTAGTAGTTAAAGCTAAGACAAAGAAAAGTAGTAGCTTTCTTACTCTAAGAGAGTCTTATTAAGTTTGACAGTAATGAACCTACTAGTCATAGATCATTTTATGTTTGTGCAGAAGTCCTTTGAAATCTATGATATACCTAATGTAAAAATAGTCACGTTATAGTACCTAGTACCTGCTTGACAATTCCAATGACCTAAAAATGGATTTCCTCTTCCGAAATCAAGGCATCACTGAGATCTATAAATTAGGTACCTACTCTAATATTATTTACTCCAATTTTCACGAGTTTTCGGACGAGGAAAATGACGTTACGGCCACGTTGCAGTGAGCTAACATGAACCGTCGTTCATAAGTAGTGTGTTTTACAAATATTTCCTATGCCTAAACTCTATTTAAGATACAAGACAGGCCAACTTATTAAAATTAAATATTGCTGCTCTGTCAAGAAATGTATATCCAGTGACACTCCGAGCGATGGAAACGTTCTTATTATTTATACCCTATAGAGTTACAAATCCGTTAATGCATTTAAAAGTTATGGTAGAACATTGAAACTGACTTACATACTTTAATCCCTCCTCCTCCTTTTGGGCAGTGGTGTAAAAATTACTTGATCTGCTAGGGGCACATTTAGCGTAACTCACAAAAAGTTTAAACTTATTCAATTTACAGGTAATCTATTTATTGTTTTTCAAAATACGCCATTAGTCACATTTTATACATATTATGTTAATTAGTCTAACATTTTTTTGGAAATAGGAATCCTATATGTGATTGATCTTTTTCCAGTTCTTGGTTGAAAGCCACGACTGTGAATACAGGCTAAAAGAATGATTTTTTTGTAAAACAAATAGGTTTATCTTTTTGTCGTCCCACTTTGCCTGTTTGCCACAGCTTGCTTTTGCTATTGTTGGTCTTTTGTCGCTTTTAAAGATCCATCCACAGAACTGATGCTTCTATTACGCATCGATCAATAAATCTATGTTTCGTCACCTGTTATAATATCATATACTTACAGTCTTTGAAAGTTCATGGTTTATCTGCCGCAAAATTTCTTCCCACCAATGGACGCCTTTATTCTGGACTTGAATCCAGCGGCATCAAAGTTTCCTAACTTTAAAATATTCATGTATAATCTCTTGAATTTGGCGCAATTCCTCGAAATTCCACATTGTTAATTCGAGTTCGGTTTCTTTTAATGCCTGACAGCGTTACATTTTCCTCAGTTACCGTCGATAACAGACGATCTTCACGAGTTCACCCTGGTAAGAATCGCGGCCACAATTAGCGTACCAACACAACCGTTAGAAAAGCAGCACTTTTCTACATTTAGAAAAGCAGCTCTTCAGTCATGTTCAGAAAGAAGACTTTAAAAGTCGTAAAAAAACAGTTTCAGTTGTAAAACCAAGAGATAAAGAATGCTTGTCAAACAATATTCGATCGTAATATTTGAGTGTGGAGATATTGAGAAATAATGTTTAGGACACTAGAGAGTATCGTGAGATCGGCGTTGATACTGACCACTTCAAAGGATGGCGGTACCGAGCGCCATAACCCTCTAGTGAACAGGAAATTATCAAAATGTAAAATATGTAAAACAAAATGTCATGAAAGGTGAGTATACTCGTATAATTAAACTAAAAATGTTATGGCCAGGAGAACACATTTTTCAGTGTGCCCAATTATCTACTATGCACACTTATATATTTACTGTACACGTGAAACATGTTCTGAAGTCTTTGAAGAGAATAAAATTAGGATGTCAAAAATTGGCAAAGCATGAAATCACTTTATTCACAGCTTTGTATAATCACACGTTGTATGAGTATTGTACATGAGATGGATGTAATATGATACTAATTATATGTAGGTATACTGGCCAACGTCAGGTATTGTAATATCTTATTCAGAATATGAGTAAATGCGAAGGAAAATATGAATCGTCATTACTATGGAATTAGGTACTGGTACGTCCATCTACCTATATACTATTCATAGGTATAGACATATGCTGCGCTTAAATAACTGTTTTACAAATTCAGTTATTATATTATATTAAAGTTTAACAACATCCAGAACATCCAGCTGTAAGTTATGACACATTTTCTTCAATGAATTTATTATAGTACAGGCATCATTATGCGGGTTTATCAGCCACATCTACTTTACTTCAACATGACGGAGTTGATGGAATTAATATTTATAAAATTATTTTTAGAAGCAGATTTGAACACGCTAGAAATATAATTGTAAAAATAGTAAATATCAATAATGTAGCATTCCAATTTCCAAGAATATAGCTCATGTTTTGCCGACGTTCAACATAAAACTGTTTAAAAACGTCGGGTCGTCGAACATTTGGCTTGTTTTAAATGCAAGAACTTTCTTCCATTATTCTTATTGTTCGAGTTTGTGAAAACATGATTGTTGTCCTACATTAAAGTCACGTAGCTGAGACAAAGAGTCGGGCTTCGACTGACCTGTTAAGATTAACCGGGACACGAGTAGCTTATCAATTAACCTTATCTGTTTACTTAATTACCTTTCCATTTACCGCATTGATTCGAGGTTCGTAAGCGCCATTTAAATGACAAGTTTATTTGGATATACACGCATACCGATAACCTAATTTTTCGCTATAATGAAATGCTATCGACGGTCAAGATTTGTGATTACAAAATTATATTTCAGGTAGGTAATATTACAACTAAAATTAGTCATGTAAATAATTAATTAAAATTAAAACGGCAAGTTATATATATTAGGTCCTTACATATGAAATTGGCGTTTTTCGTACTGGCCACTTTAATCACGAATTTCTCCTCTTTGGTAAGGAATTCCAAATTCAAATTTGTACAGCTATAGACTCATGTATTTGTGCTTCGATGATCGTCATTCATTTGTTTTTTTTCTTCTGTTTTTTTCTGTTTGCGTCACTCATTTTACAAAATGGAAAACCTTAAATATCGCATTATTTACGAGTACGAGTTCCGCCGTGGCACTAGTGCTGCGGAAACAACTCGAAGGGTGAATGATGTGTATGGCGGTCGTGTTGCAAAAGAAAACACAGTTCGTTTTTGGTTCCAACGTTTTCGTTCTGGAAATTTCGACCTGCAGAACAAGCCCCGTGGACGGCCTGAGACTCAAGTTGATAATGAAGAGTTGAAGGCTATTGTGGAAGCGGATCCATCGCAAACCACGTCCGAGTTAGCTGCAGGGTGCGATGTTAGTGATAAAACTGTTTTAATTCACTTGAAGCAAATTGGGAATATTAAAAAGCTTGAAAGGTGGGTACCTCACGAATTGACTGAAACAAACCGGCAAACGCGCGTCGACTGCTGCGTTACATTACTAAACCGGCACAATAATGAAGGTATTTTAAACCGAATCATTACCTGTGATGAAAAATGGGTTCTTTGCGATAGTCGGAAGCGCTCAGCGCAATGGTTAGATCCTGGCCAGCCAGCCAAATCCTGCCCCAAGCGAAAATTAACCCCAAAAAAGTTACTTGTAAGCGTTTGGTGGACTAGTGCCGGTATTGTTCATTACAGTTTTTTCAAATCTGGCCAGACTATTACGGCTGATGTCTTTTGTCAGGAATTGCAAACCATGATGGAAAAGCTAGCGGCTAAACAACCTAGGCTGGTCAATCGCTCCACGCCACTGCTGCTTCACGACAACGCTAGACCACACACTGCGCTACAGACGGCTACTAAATTAGAAGAGCTTCAATTGGAAAGTCTAAGACATCCTCCGTACTCCCCGGACCTTGCTCCAACAGATTACCATTTTTTTTGAAATTTGGATAACTTCTTGCAAGGGAAAAAATTCAACTCCGATGGGGCAGTCCAAATCGCCTTCAAAGATTTTATTGATTCCCGTCCGACTGGCTTTTTTAGTAAAGGGATCAATGAACTACCTATGAGATGGCAAAAGTGCATAGAAAATAATGGTTCATACTTTGATTAATTAAATATATTATATTAAAAAATATTCGACTTTTTGTTCCTCCCATACAAAACGCCAATTTCATATGTAAGGACCTAATATATATATATATATTTATGGAATCTTTTTTTAGGGTTCCGTACCCAAAGCGTAAAAACGGACCCTATTACTGAGTTCGCTGGCCGTCCGTCCGTCTGTCACTAGGCTGTATCTCAAGAACGGTGATAGCTAGACAGTTGAAATTTTCACACATGATGTATTTCTATTGCTGCTGTAACAACAAATACTAAAAATAAAATAAAATAGATATTTAAGGGGGGCTCCCATACAACAAACTTGAATTTTTACCGTTTCTTGCTCGATACTAAAATAACGGTGACAGGTAGACGCTTTAACTATTCACAGAATATTTAGTTACGGAAACCTTCGTGCGCGCGTCCCACTCGCACTTGGTCGGTTTTTTATTTAAAGCCCTTCATTTTCATACACCACTCAATGGGGTTAGAACAAAAAAAGCGTCTCAAATCCACCAGTTTTTCATGTACCACTAGTGTCACTTGCGCTATCAAGACGAATCTAACGATTTCTCATACATTAAACTCGGTTAAGTCAACTCGGTTATGTTTAGAAGTAACGGTGGAATAAAGAAACTCACAATACATTCAAATACTCTTTTTTTTGAGAAGTCATGTAACAAATCCCTTTAGAAAGTAAAATGATATACGGTATAATAATGAATAGATTAAGGCGTTACTTTGCGGAAATCCATTTTTAATAATAACAAATATTTTAAAAGTATTTAAAAAAACATTTAATTAACTATTTAATAAAACACTTAAAAAATCTTTATAAAAATGATATATATCTAGTGACAATTCCGCCTAATTTCCTGTTAAGCCGACGTGACGTCACAAACGCCAAGTTGGTTTGGCTGCGTGGTTTTAAGTGTTTTATTAAATAGTTAATTAAAAGTTTTTTTTTTAAATACTTTTAAAATATTTGTTATTATACGGTATAATTTCTGCTATGTGTAAAACAAGAGACCTTATAAATGTATATGTGCATATCGCAAATCTGTTATGCAACAAGTAAATGATCTGCCTATTTCTGTTAAGTGTTTTAAATACCTACATATACCAACAATGGCGTCAGGTACTTTGCACATAACAAGAAATGTAAATCATGAACCAGAAGGTTTATACACCTGACAGTTTTAGCATTCGATGCAGCTTTTAAAAATGAAACACATACCTACGCTAAAAAACGAATAATCGAAAAAAAACACATATCAGGTTTGGCAAGCGCATCGACGTATTCTTGTTGCAAGTCCTACATTTCTGCATGTTATGTACTGTATCTTCTATAATATTCATAACGATTACACAGCAAAGTCGTGCTTATATGTCCTGAAGTTTTTTTAATATAATTAGTTAAGATTATATATTATACCTTTTTAACCACACTATCTACTCTAAAAGCAATACGGTATCTACAATAAAACTCTACAAGTAATATGCGGTTTCGAAGTTATAAATCTTGGCCTATCGCTAACATAGAAACCACAAGATATGGCTGATGCTGGATTTGTTTATAATTGCCAGGTGACAATTGATTAACAGAACTGATTTGTTACTTTTGTACAGAGGACTATAGAGGACTCAAGAATTTGTATCCGGAAGACATCGCACGGGAAGAAAGTTTCTTTGAAAATTGTTTCTACGTTTTATTATTAAAAGGCGAGATGTACATTACAAGTATTAATAAAAATATTGTGATAACTATCACGGCTCTGAAACAGTTGAAACTTTTAATTCCATGTGAACATTATAATAGCACCCACATACATGTCTTGCAAAATATGTTTGTGATTAGTACGACAAATTAGTGTTTTCCTACATACCATGTGTTTTAGGTGTGACAGATGTCACATTAATGTATTTAAGTGTGACAGATGTCACATTTGACATCTGTCACACTTACCTAAATATAATAATGAAAATGTAGTGGAGGTGTTTTTTTAGATATAGAACATAATATATTCTATTTCAGTTCAAGGGCATAGTGGTTAAAATTTTTCTTTCACTGTACCATCAAAGGAACAGCAAAGGGTAGACAGGAAAACGCCTTAATTAAAAGAAGAATGTAAACACAGTTACACACACTTAGAATTTTATGGATTTTGTGTGAAAATTGTCTTTCTGGAATTTGACACTATGTAGGTTTCATTTTTGTTTCAAGTGGCCAATGCGTATCAATAAAACTAAACCCTCATATTTAAATCCCTATTATTTTATTTTTATCTGCTCGGGATTCATTTGTACAAGACTACTTGTTGACCATGATATTTATCAACTATACTACGAGTAACTATTTAAATACACAAAAACTGCTAGCCTACAAATAATTTATTTATTTATTATGCAGAACTCGTTCCTTGGACTTGTAAAGCGTGTAACTATGTTTAATCGACAACGGCCTGTTAGATCAGATACCAAGATCCTTGATGAAGCGCAGTTGACCTTTGTTTATTTTTAATATAAGCATAAGCATCGAAGTAAAAAAAATATGGAAAGGAAACGCGGAAATCGTGGTAGGTAAATACATAACTGTTACAAAGTAAAGAAGAGGTTGGTATCTGAATTACGTCAATTTTAAATCTCGTTAGTTAAAATATTTTAATGATGACTGCATCGCTGCATAACAAGCATTATTATAATTAGTTACCAATTTTAACGAAGAATGATAATTGTATTATTTCAGCCTCTATATAACATCTTTAACCATATCATCACTTACGTACTGGTGAGCTAGACAAAAAACTATATAGTTCATTTGGTAGTTAGAAATAAATGTTAGTGTAGTTTGTTAAATTAAAAACCTTAATTACAAGTAAAAGCTTGAGTAAATAACTAAATTAATATAGAATTTTGACTTGAATCTAGCTGACCAGTAGTAGCTGTGGCCATATAATGTACTTATATGGCCTATCCTACTAGCTTATACAAGAACACAACTACAAAATACACGGGGTATATTTTGTACCCGTGGTCCACTTATATAATATCTGCCAGTGGTTCACC
The DNA here is from genome assembly GCA_963890685.1 of Plagodis pulveraria. Classification (NCBI taxonomy): domain Eukaryota; kingdom Metazoa; phylum Arthropoda; class Insecta; order Lepidoptera; family Geometridae; genus Plagodis; species Plagodis pulveraria. Next base: position 17,909,935 of record OY982958.1, on the reverse strand, counting down.
TGTATACACGGGGTATTTTTTCTACCCGTGGTCCACTTATATACGATAATTATAACTTAATACAATATATGGATCAAAATTTTCGTAGTCTACATAGAATACGTATTAGTAGTGTTTAATGAACTAGGTAAGTTAGTTATACCTACCTACAAACACGTAGTTATCTTTCAATGACCGTGAAAGTAGTGGAAGTAGCAAGCTATCATATGACCTAGCATTAAACCTTACCTACTAAATAAATGATAAATTTGTTCATAGGACAAAAAGTCTTCAAACAGGAAGAAAAATAATGTTTGCCCGCATTATGAAAGAAATAATATCAGTTAATGAATATATTCAGGCGTTACTTTGCGGAAATCCATATTTAATAATAACAACAATTTGAAGAAAACATCAAATTAATATTTAAGAAAAAACACTTATACAATATAAAAATATATCTAGTGGCAATTCCGTCTAATTTTCCTGCTAAGCCCATGTGACGTCACAAACGCCACGCAGCCAAACCAGAAGAATTTTCTACGCGTTTCGATCTACACGAAGAATCCTCAAGAGGTCTTGACTCTACGAGCGCATGATCGATCTCATCATTCTCGATCGTGTGCTCGTTGAGTCAAAGTTAAAATATTTGTTACTATTAAATACGATCAGTATTTTAACTTGTAAAAATAAGATCATGTTTATTTGATGGTAGCCGTGGTGGGGCAATAAAAATATGAGTATTATGTATTGTCTTTACCCTACAGTAAACACAATACATAATACACATATTTTTATTGCTATTTTTATCTTCTACATATTTAGAATATCCTTACCTACATATATTTATACCTACATACTGCATATATATTAATTATTGTAATAATGTTTCTTTTACCAAAACTATGTGTTCTTTCTTTTTGTATTTTATTGCAAATGTGCCTCTTCCAGGGAAGACACTGCCTTTTGCAACGCAGTGTAAACTAAAGCAAAAGGCAGGGCTTGTCATATGTGTCTTATTATGCAATAAACTATTTTGTATCATCCCTCCTCAAGATGAATAACCTGTGCCCAAACTTAAAGGCACAGCCTTTTTTTGGTGGCTGTTATTGAGAGCCTAAGGCAGATGTCCCTTATTTCGGCTCTTAGATTTCTTAAAACTAAGATTTTTGAATTATATTAAGGAAGTATAATTAACACAATATCCGTTTGAAAGTTTTTTGTGATGACTATTGGTATTTTGGCAGTAATTTAGTGCTTGAATGATGTAGTATTAGTTCAAATTCATATTATATTTATTTATGGAGCTCTTGTTTGAACCCTATTTCGTGATAAAATTTGGCTCTGCTTTTAAGTTCGTGAGCCCGTGTTTCGTGGTTCTTTTTTTTTACAATGAATTATGATTATTTTTTACAGTGAATTAAGATTGTTTAATAATAGAACATACACAATAAAAGGGTTTTAATAAGTAAATAAATAAAAAGAAATATATTGTTATTTAGTTTAGGTTACTTTCAAATTACCTTTACTATTAAAAAAATAAAATAATTATACAATTACATATGTACACACGCAGCAAAAATGTATCGAGAATATCCCTGATTCAAAAAATAAAGTGACCGCTATTTCGGGACCCGATACATTGCATCTTTTAAGGAATTGTATTTGTTTTTATTAATTATCATAGAACACAAAAAATCGCAATTAACAGTTTTATTCAAATGGACTTACAGTTGCAGTTCCGTAAGCTTAAGAAGTACGGTCGCAAGCCGGTAAAAAGAAACACTCGAGCTCCTCACAGCTGTTTGTGGCCGAGAGTGTGGCAGTTTAGTCATCAAAATTATGAATCACATTTTTTTTACAAATTTATTGAGATTTTTATAAAATGAATATATTAAAATTATTATAATGTAAATATAAGCTAACTTTATTTGAATTGCTTTTTTTCCGCCAGAAACAAATATTACTCCGTTTACATTTCAACCATTTTACTGGCCTTATCTATGGATATTGGATGCGATTGCTGTTAAAGGCGAACCTTATAGAAACTATAAATAAATAGAGGGATTTAAAAAAGATTTATGGTCGCCTTATGAGTGTTTCAGTTTAAGTGTTTCTGTGTATTTATTAACTTATATAAAAAATAACTTATAAATAATACATTAAATTGGACTACATATATTATATATAATTTTTTCAAACAAAATACATTTTTGTTTAATACCGCAACTATTGGAAGGGACCTGCCGTTGCCTTACTTGGTTTAAAACAAGCTCTTACATGAACCACTGCATTAGTACGGTAGTTATTCGTATTTAAATATTCTCTATCATTGGTGAAGATGAGATGTTTGCCCATTTCATGAGTACATGAGAATTAGTACTCATGAAATGGGCTTACTTGGCGCCATTTCCTAACATCGTTCAAATAAATCACAGACTAGTAATAAAGACTATAAGAGCCTTTGAATAATAAAGTGATTGTACAAAACATTAAAACCACTGATAAACCTACTTACTGCAGCTGACCTTTTTTTAACTACATGCGTATGTGTGCTATCTCTAGGACAGTAAGTAATGTTAATGGTATCGATTTTATATTGATAACATTTTGTAACTAGGTTCAAGTAGATAGATTTATTCCATTACAATGTATCGAAATTAATTGAATTTCTGCCTGTGAGATTGTTGAAGGATGTAAGGCGTTGTTTTGGAATATGGAGTTCCTTTATTCGATCCAGTCGGACAGTTATTGTGTAAAAACATCAGTAACAGTCCAAAATCTAGAACCGTGTCCGGTAGATGGAAATAGGCTCGGCACCTATCACATAGGAGCAAAACATTTTCAGAGACAACTCTGCCTTCAACTATACAGAGTTATAAAGTCTTGGTAATATGATCTAATGAGGTTTTTTCACTATTACTCTGGTACGTCCTCATTCTTGACCATATTTATGATTGGCATTGCCTTCTAAAGTAAACCCATTATTAGAGGGCAGTCACACCACACCATACCGAATACCTACGTCAAACTTTAAGACGGTCCGAGCCGAATGACCCAGAAGTCAGTAGCCTTATGAACCGATACAAAACATTCACCTTATCGAAATTAATGTATTAATATTGTATAAAACACTATTCCAGGCATGATATTAGGAGTAACGAGAAAAGTATAAATATATACAAATATAAATATAACTAGAAGCTTATGGCAGTACTATACATAATACCTACACTAAACACATTGAGGTAAACAAATAGATAAACAACGTAAAAAAGGTAAACAACGCAACGATTGTATTTGCCAAATCTCTCTTCTGCCAGCCACAACATATTATTTACATGCTTCTAATAATCTATTTTATTCCTTTTTAGCTCAGCACTCTTACCTACTTGCATATATTATATTCGTCCACGTTAGTTGAGTTTTTAATACCTTATTCGATTCTATATTTTTTTTGGACAATAATAATTTCTTGGCCAAATAACCAACTTGTAAGGCGTGCGTGCTCCCATAAGTCCGATGTAAGTGCACTTTAATAAAATCATAAAGCCGATCCATCGTGTAAGCTACAACCTCATTGAACATATTGATAGGGTCGGCCTCAAACCGCACGTGTGAACCTGCTTAGCTGTATATGGAATGACTGAGCTGTTGGCACTTCCCAAACAATATCTTCGTATTCAGATTTCACCAAAGAAATTCTCAGGGTGCACAATTGTATGCCTTCTCCTGATAAACAAACACCATATGCAGGTTTGTATTTTATGAGTAGCTGTCAAAATAGTCAAAATATGGTCACCACACTACTCTTTCATATATCACGTTAACACCTCCGAAATCTTGATACTATGTGATATGAAGTTGGTTTTAGTAATAAGTTCAAAAATTTGTTGGCCCTGATCTGTTGTTCATCACCTCTTTTTGCAACAACTTTATCAACAGTAAAGTAAGATTTCTATCCATATGCGTTAAATACTACCATACTTCAACAAGTATACCATTCGGTATATACAAAAGTTTTTTTAATTATCTTTGCCTTGTTCGGCTACTTTAGCAATATTTGAATATTGCCTCCTCGCCTCTTGCGTACCAATATTTGTTGTACTAACTTTCCGTTCTAATAATTTGCCTCATTCATCATTTTCTCAAAATGTCTATTCCAAAGTTTTATTTTGTATTTTCTACTCGTATTCGGATAATACTCTGATTTTCATTGTATCCATTTTCACGATAAAGTTGAATGTAGAATCATTTGAAGGTTAGATCTGTTTGACAGTTGCAAAATGTTCTGTTTCAGGGAAGTGTAATCTAGGTAATCATATTGTTTTACAAATCAACGTAGTTTCGTCATATTTTCACCAAGTGTTCAAACAGGGTGAAATTTTGCATGCCAGGTAAAATACGTAATTACTAAACCAAGTAATCGTGCAAGTGCGGTACGCAAAAAAGTTGCCAATAGTGTGAAAAACATTAAAATAGGAACGATTGATTAGGCCATACGAAATAATTTGACCCGTAGCACAAAAATAAAACAAAAAGGAGAAGAGTTATGTCGTCATCTTCTTTGTACGGGAAAAATATTTTTTTGTTCTGAAACCTATCGTGTGTGGTATTGAATGAAAGGGCTTACTAAGCCGATTCTAAAATTATATCACATCACTAAATATTAATCTCATGTTTTAAATTAAAATAAATATCATTTTCAAAACATACTAAGTTTGGGCTCCTCAAGATATAATAGATACGGTTGATTAATTATTTGCAAAATATAACTAAAATGGTATATAATGGCATCATATCCAAGCACAAGAAACCAATTTTGAAAATATTTACAAATCATTTTTTTTTTTTTTAATAATATTATATTTTAATTAAAAAATACAAAATGTGATAAAATCACAATTAGTTGAAACATGTATAAAAAGTTCCAGTTCAAGAAGATGACGTCATAAATCCTCTCCCTTTTTGTTTCTTTTCGTGCTACGAGTAAAATTGATTCGTATGGCCCACAGATTTAAAACCAGGTTGTGTCATAGTCTTTGGTATAGCCTACAGATTATTTCGTTACGATTTTCATGCTTTTAAAACCATTTGCAGCGTTTTACTGAATTTCGGGGTGTACCGTTAACGTAGCATTAACGTTATCATTTTAGGTAAGTTTTAGGTACATATATATTGTTTTACATTTTATAATATTGCACAACACGGAAGGCAAGAAAGACAATGAAATTAAAACGGCTTCAAAACACCTAAAAGAGAACATGATACTTCCTCGTTCTAAGGTCAAATATTGTTCAATTAGGCTCATGTACGTACAATTGTAGACGTTGATTTGAATTCATATATACATCGGGCATAAAATGTAACTCGTAGATAGGTATTGGGGAAACGGAAACTATTAATTGCAGAGCTATAAAGGTGTGCTTATCAGTGATAATGTAGGTATTTTATTTTATTACCGCAGTGGTTTTAGTATAATGTTGAAGTTTTTTTTTCACAATTATCTATATGGTGATTATTATTTATTGTAAGGTGACAGGAGGAGTTTGCAATCAGATATAAAAAAAGCTAGGTTCTATATTCACGATGGTGATACGGTTTTTATATGAATACAGTAGTTTTGAGCATATAACGAGGTTAAGTACTCGTATATAAATAAGAAGTGACAAATAAGTACGACCGATTTTCTTCTTCGTAGAGTAATTATTTTTAATTATAATTATGATCGATCATATCACAATGCACTGACATATGCTCATATTTATATACTTCACACAGACTATAAATTATCGAGTGTGGCGGTCAAGGTATCATATGAGGAAAACAAGCAAGTCTTATATGGCGAGTTATTTTATGGCTTTAATTTAAGCGCTCAATAAAACATTTTTGTTCCACCACCAAGTAAAATAATTGTAAAAAAATCCTTTGTAATCGTTGCTTAACTGTATCAAACTAAATGCATTAGCTTCGTATCGTTCATTTCACGATACTAAATGAATTTCTCACTCAAAATTATGTTGATAGGTCCGCCTTGAAATCTAGAGTGATTTATGTAAGCTGGGGCGCGATGCGAAACGGTGCAATCTCGTTGCAGAGGCTTCGATGGTTCCCGGAACTGTCGGAAATATACTTCATGATTTTGTCCAGCAAGGCAGAGAGTTGAAATAAATGTAAAAAACCTTAGCAGCTAGACCGTAATTATTTCATACTACAAAGTTTAGCCTTGTTACCTTTAGTTAAACCTTGATTCAGCTCAATTTTTTTTTATTACAAAAACTATCGTGGTTTTCCCTTATTCTAGTAAATAATACGAGATAACCTACGCGAATAGGAAGTAAGTCAAGTAGTAAGAAAAAGAAAACTAAGTCAGAAAACTCAGACGTCTCATTTAGCAGCAGCAACGCGGGCGTCCCGAGCTCACCTTGAAAAAGAATACTGTCGTCGAAACTATAGTCGGAGTTATCCCGTATTATTTACTAAAAATAATATTTATCTCTGACATTTGCATTTTTCTGGAGAAGCATTATTTTTCTATAATGCAAACTACTATTCCCCGTGGGATATCGGACAAGAATGTCACCCCCTCATCTCTATATCGTGGGTGTCGTAAGAGACGACTTAGGGTAACATACCGAAAGGTGCAGCAGCGCCTTCTGATGAACTGCTATCTTACACTGCGATCCCCAAGACGCCTGCCAAGCGTGGGGATTATGGCAAACCCCCCTTAATAGGGGATGCTGTGTAAAGCAGTGTACAATCCAGCTGATAAAGTACAGTAAAATATAAATAAAATTGTTTAATGTTTCTTAGCGAACAAATCATGATGAACATTCACTTGAATATTAGTAAAAGGTACTATAAATATCTAAGTAGGTACCTATATGTTTTCCGTATAACTTCCACACAGACGAAATTGGTATTCATGGTATTCAAATAAATAAAACATATACCTAAGAAGTTATCACACTTATATAATTATGTGCTTTTCGTTCAAATTTGTTTGTACCCATTTAACCCATTATAGCACTATGTGAATTTCAATCTTCATCTCAAAAAGAAAGCCCTATCGATTTAGCTCATATTATACAAGCATACAAATTCCATTTATAATATTTTTATATGATAGTAGATATATCACACTAAAGCAGTGATGGCTCAGTGGCATTGGCTATGCACTGCTGCGCAGCAGGTCCATGGTTGGAAACCCGCCGCGGGCTTGAGCTGCACTAAATGGTGGAAGGGAATTTTGTGAATGCACCTGGCTAGCGACCACCCTCAAGTAGAAAATCCGTCGCTAAGCACTTAGTGGTGTATTCCGGCAGCTCTCCTTGAGAGCCATTAATTCTAGGTTAAGCCTGTTAACAACTTCGACCATATCATCACTTACCATCAGGTGAGATGGTGGTATAAGGCATATCTATCAAAAATATATAAGGTGAAGATCATTGGAAAGTTATCGCCAGACTAATTAATACATAATAATATGCAACTTTGCGAACATACTAATGCTCAGACGATCATGGCCCCACATGCCAAAGAGACTTCTCTTCGCTCGGTCAATATTGCTAATCAGCCGTCACAGCATTTACTACATCGTCCTAAAATGCAAAGATCATTCGCTGAGCAGTAAAGATAGTCAAACAATTTCTACATTACGTAACGCACTGATGAGCTGCTGATTATCGTCAACGTGATAATGTTAACGACAAACCACTTCTATTTGCCCCCAAATAGATAATATATCGTTACGAGATAACATAACTCTCTATTTCTCTGTATTCAACTGTTTGCTGTTCAATCATAGAACTCTGGTGACGTAGTGGAATCGTAGAAAATAAAAGATTTTTTTCCCTGTTCACTCTTAAAATCGTCGCTACCAAATTGTATAACACTGTGTTCCTTGTCATTTGAGTGATCACATCTTATAAACATTATGACGATTACAAGGTAGAAACTTATTATAAGTCCATTTTCACGGCTGTGTATTTTTTTTATGTTATTGTGACGGAACAAGCCCGAGGCCCACCTGATGTTAAGTGGACTGACCTCTGCCTATAACAGACGCATTTCGTCAGCGACGAATTGCGAATTGCACTGTGCCCGTCACACTGAGACGTCCAGTTGTTAGGTCTCATAAGCCTGTAATTTTTCTGGCTCTCAAGGATTGCTGCGGGAACACACCGTTAGGTGCTTGACGACAGATTTTCTACTTGAATATTCTGGAAAAAGATGGCAGAGGTCAGTATAAACTCCCTTATTTAGCTAGTTTTCTTATTTGCATTTACACTAGAAGATTAGGTAAGTACTAACTTTGATGAAATCGTCTATCTAACCATCACACTAATATTATAAAGGCGAAAGTTTGTAAGTGCGTTTGTATGTTTGTTACTTCTTCACACTCAAACGGCTGAATCGATTAGGATGAAATTAGGTATTGAGGTAGATGAGGCGATGAATTAACAGACAGGATACTTTTCATTGTCCATCACCACGCGAGCGAAGCCTCGGGGCGTAAATAACTGGGGACACTGTCTTTGTATTGAAAATTTTGAACAGTGATGGCTCAGTGGCATTGGCTATGGACTGCCGCGCAGCAGGTCCATGGTTCGAATCCCGCCACGGGCTTGAGCTTCATCGCATGGTGGAAGGGCATTTTGCGAATGCCCGCCTGGTTAGCGACCACCCTCAAGTAGAAAATCTGTCGCCAAGCACCTAACGGTGTGTTCCGGCAGCAATCTTTGAGAGCCAGTGTAATAACATATAAAATTCCCCGTGGGGTGCCGGGTTAGAATTGCACCTCCCCATATCATGCCGTGGGTGTCGTAAGAGGCGACTAAGGGAATTATACTGGAAGGTGGGCAGCAGCGCCTTCTAAAGAACTATCTTATCTAACTTTCTTATCCTGCGATCCCCAAGCCGTCTGCCAAGCGTGGGGATTATGGCAAATACCCCCTTAATAGGGGAGGCTGTGTTCAGCAGTGGACGATCCGGCTGATACAGTACAGTAATAACAGGCAAAATGAGACTTAACAAGTACCTATGTCTCAAGGTGATGGGCGCAGTGCAGTTCGTCACTTGTGATGACATGCATCTGTTATAGGCAGAGGATACCGCTTAACATCAGGTGGCCCTCGTATAGTTCCTTCAAAAAAACATAAAAAAAAAATTTGAACGCAACGTCGTGTTCACAAATGTATTTAAATAAATAAGTAGGTACTGACGTTTGTACCTTTCATGAATAGTTCTAGCTTACTCTGCAATTGTTCAGCTTTTTATCATCTTGACTTGAATGCCATTGTTTTCTACTAAACTATTTCTCATAGTAGTTTTCTCACGATCTTAATCTGGAGCTGCATATACTGAACTTAGGTCTATCTTGTATGTCATATAACGGGTCTATAAACTTTTTCATGCATGCTAATTGAACGTTCTCACGAAAGCGAAAGGCTGTCTGAAAATTTCTAATACGACTGTGACTTTATTGCTCTTCCTTATTTTTCATCTTGTCTCGAAATACATGTGCCGTATAGTTTTAAATCTAGTTCTAGTGAATATAACTTAACTACAGGAAACTTGAGGAACGTAATGACGAGGCCAAAAATCGGAAGTTAAAGGCACAGTTTTCAGTCATCAGTTAGAAATCATCATACTGGTAGAAATGTTAACCGATCAAATTGAAAACAAGTGATATTTCCTTTTAGACAATCAACTTCGTTCCTTAAATTTGGTTTGATTATTGGTTCTGTATGGGGGTGTCTGTACAATGGTTTTCTCTGATCAACACAAAGGATTTATGCCGTCTGCCAAGCGTGGGGATTATGGCAAATACCCCCTTAATAGGGGAGGCTGTGTTCAGCAGTGGACGATCCGGCTGATACAGTACAGTAATAACAGGCAAAATGAGACTTAACAAGTACCTATGTCTCAAGGTGATGGGCGCAGTGCAGTTCGTCACTTGTGATGACATGCATCTGTTATAGGCAGAGGATACCGCTTAACATCAGGTGGGCCTCGTATAGTTCCTTCAAAAAAACATAAAAAAAAAATTTGAACGCAACGTCGTGTTCACAAATGTATTTAAATAAATAAGTAGGTACTGACGTTTGTACCTTTCATGAATAGTTCTAGCTTACTCTGCAATTGTTCAGCTTTTTATCATCTTGACTTGAATGCCATTGTTTTCTACTAAACTATTTCTCATAGTAGTTTTCTCACGATCTTAATCTTGAGCTGCATATACTGAACTTAGGTCTATCTTGTATGTCATATAACGGGTCTATAAACTTTTTCATGCATGCTAATTGAACGTTCTCACGAAAGCGAAAGGCTGTCTGAAAATTTCTAATACGACTGTGACTTTATTGCTCTTCCTTATTTTTCATCTTGTCTCGAAATACATGTGCCGTATAGTTTTAAATCTAGTTCTAGTGAATATAACTTAACTACAGGAAACTTGAGGAACGTAATGACGAGGCCAAAAATCGGAAGTTAAAGGCACAGTTTTCAGTCATCAGTTAGAAATCATCATACTGGTAGAAATGTTAACCGATCAAATTGAAAACAAGTGATATTTCCTTTTAGACAATCAACTTCGTTCCTTAAATTTGGTTTGATTATTGGTTCTGTATGGGGGTGTCTGTACAATGGTTTTCTCTGATCAACACAAAGGATTTATAAATACCACTCGAAGAAGCTCTCTTGACTTCAGTTTTAATGCCGGAAAACTTTTTATAAGTCTTATATCGCTATTTTTGTTAAGATTATATAAAGACTTGCTGTGTAGCAATGCCCTCGTCACATAGGGTAATAGTGCAATACTGGTTCTTCGCATCATTATTTTCATAAATCGCATTTAACGACATCCAACAGGAGGATATGTAACTCCTTATATTCTATATTATTATTATTTCTGTATATAGCAAGTCCATTATCAAGAGAGACAAGAAACATATTTTCGAGTTTTATGTTACGAGTTTTGTGTTAATAAGCTTTCCTTCATTTTTTACGCAAACTGACCCTGTTATGACCGCGATAAGGCAAAAACTGCCTTTCTTTCACTCCTACGCAGTCAGCAGTGATAGAATTTCAGCATTTGACAGCATCTTTATATTCAAATAGTTGGTGAAAACGTGAATTGGGAATATCACGACTTTCCCGGAGCGCAAGTGTATTATATAGATGGTTCGTCCAAGGGTTATACCAATGTAGTTTAAGTGTAGTAAGATACCTTAATTATCTATAATTGAACAGGTTATCTCGCCGCAGAAGTTCAGTAGATTGAATTAGATTCATTAGCGTCATCCGTCGTTATTAGATCATCACGTAGCAAGTAAGCAATGATGTAAGGTCATACTGAATGCTGATTAGATCATAGTTACTGTTTAAATTGTCTTTGTTACAAATACAGCATCACAGGAACACCTGCAATTGCATTCGGCTGCTCCTTACTTGTTTCAGTTCGATTGTCCGTTGGTGAACACCGTCCACAATCCGCACGCTTTGCAGGCGTCTTGGGGATCCCAGTTTAAGGTAACAGTTCCTCAGAAAACGCCGCTTCCAGTGTTTTACACTATGTCGCCTTTCTCTACACCCACGGGAATAGATGAGGGTGATATTCTGGCCCGACATGCTACGGGCACTTATCTACAGCTTCACCGAAACCTAAATAAAGTTGCTGTTAGCCAAATAATTCCTGGTTCAATTTAATAAAAATAACATTAGCGTGGTAATAAAATACAATTTTGTTGTAAAACCGGTCGTAAATATTTACTTACACGAGGCGACCGCAGTCGTGCGTCGTGTTGCAAGAACACGAGAGGTTATATATACAGTCGTATAACATTGCAGGTACCTACATGAAGCAGTGATGTCTCAGTGGCATTGGCTATGGAATGCCGGGCAGCATGTCCATGGTTCAAATCCCGCAGCGGGCTTAAGCTTCACCGCATTGTGGAAGGGCATTTTGAGAATGCCCGCCTGGCTAGCGACCACCCTCAAGTAGAAAATCTGTCGCCAATCACCTAACATTGTATTCCGGCAGCAGACCTTGAGAGCCAGTGAAATTACAGGCACATGGGACTTAACAACAATGTCTCAAGGTGACGGGCGCAGTACAATTCGTGACTTGTGACGAAATGCATCTGTCATAGGCAGAGGTTAGTCCGCTTAACATAAGGTCGAGCTTATTCCGTCACAATAAAATAAAATAAAATCTATGTAAACTATCTAAAGATTATTGAAATTCTATAAACTTGTCTAAGGGTGATGGAAGCAGTCCAATTCGTCTTAAATGTATTTATTAAAATTTATCTAACAAATCATCTGTTATAGCCACAGGTATCTCTTAACACCAGGTGGCCATCTTGGTTGTTCCACCAAAATCCCATTAGAAACACGTCAAAAATGTCGGTGCCATTCATTTAAATGTCGCTTTTAGGGTTCCTTATTCGAAGGGCAAATTGGAGCCCCTGCTGTCTGTCTGTCCAACTATGCTATAACTCACGGGCGCAGAGTAACTAGTACTAAAGTTTACTCTGAGGTCACGGTGGATATTGAACTAGATATTCAAATAAATTATTTTGCAGGGGTCATACAGCCTACCCTAGCATATCATTGTCTAGAGCTTATTGAGTACAGAATTAATTATAATAAATAATTTTAATAATAAAATCTCAAAAACTAAACTAGTATTATGTAGCAGTATACCCTCTATATTTATCCAACAATTAATACTGAAAATGACAATTTATTATGTAGATTAAAATTTAAATTTAGTATTATTCACTTTTAGTATTTACTTAGGAACGGGAATCCTTAAGAAGGGCAATTACAAGATTTTACTATTTTGTGTAACGTAACGCGTTAAACAAAAAGAGCCTATGCGAGTAGAACGCCCAAGAAATTCTGGGAAATAATTTTTATATGTTTATTTTTATTTTTATATCTTTACTCTTGTACAATTTGCAACATAGACAACAGCCATAATGTCCGCCGTAGAAAAAAGGCCTCCCCAAAGGGGGTCCAAAATAAACGGCTTGGCAGGGTTGGGTATCACAGCGTAGAAGGCAGTTTTTCAGGCGGTGCTGCTGCCGACCTTATGATATTTTTCTTTTGGCCGCATGTCACGACTCCCAAAAGAAGATATGGTGGATTGCGATTCTAGCCCTGCACCCCACGGGGATTAATAAATTGTAACATTTTTCTAGTACAAAATGACAACAATATTTATTTACCTATACTTATATATACATTATATAAGTGACTGACAATGGCAGAGGTGGAATGTTCCACGTGGGTTTGTTCGCTAAGTAGATCTTTTGAATTTTAAATAAATTTCGCAGTTCTGTAATCTTTCAGGAAAATTATTATTGTGTTTCAAATCGCCTAAAATAGCAAGAAATTATTTTATTTGTCTTTGCTAATCTAAAACCGAGCACCGGTATCTTATCTTCGTTTGTAGGGTTGTAATCGTAGTGTAAGCTCTTTAATTTCAATTCATGTATTTGTTACGCGAATACATACCTTCAAAAATATACAGATTAATACAGATGTTTATTTCTTTAACAATGCTTTTGTAAGATAAAGATGGTCGCTATAAAAGCTGTTGCCCCTCAATAAAATACACCATAATATTTCGTATTACTGTGGAAACGAAATAAACTGCTGAACGTACGTCAACTGTCTTATTTTACGAACGGCATAATGCAGAAGAACTAAGTTTCTCGGATATAGGTCATGTTTATAAGGACCCCATCGTGGTGTTAATTTTATTTTAATTCCTTCTTCTATAAAGGAGTACAGAGTTGAGAGCCAGTACATCTAGGTTAGCCTGAACAACATCTTCGACCACATCATCACTTACCATCAGGTGAGATAGTGGTCAAAGGCTAACCAATCAGGCATAAAAAAATAAAATAAAAAAAAGATAGTAAAGAGCCCCGTTGTTCGCCTAACCACGGAATAAAAAGAACCAGAAGGATCACTCAGCAAAGTATAGTATGTAATAAATATATATATATAAATATATAGTATATAATAAATATATACTATAATAAATATATAAATATATACTATAATAAATATATAGTATGGAAGCAATAAAGTGCACTTCAGCTCGCATAACACGGAGGACCTAATATTTATATGCACCTACAAGGCGTCTCTCTTTCTATTGCATAGCTTCCACGCATAGCTTTGATCTTTTCTGACCCGTCCGGACGGATACGCCGATGTACCTGTAGCTTTGTACCTAAAGTTCGGAGTGAACCAGGCCTGGTTTAAATAATGTGCTGACAATACCCTAGTCGCTTTGATGATAGCATGCTGCTCAAACGACGGATTTTGTCTCGTCTTTAAGGCAGAACCTAAAAGTATAAGTTCTTTGATATGTACTCACTTATTAATCACTTTCATCATTATCGTAATATATGAACACAGTTATTCACAATAGACTTAATTTTCAGCATTTATTGATACAACTTATTTTAACATTCATTGCACTTTCTGGGCATTTCATTTCATATTTTATAAACACCCTGAATGATTTAGCTTATTGTCATGAGCCGTCAAGATGACTACTAGCGTCTACTGGTGAACATAGCTGTTCATCAGTAGACAGTAGTAGTATAGTTGCTATTTGCGGTCAAAGACTTCTAAACTTTTTTTTAGCCGCCGCTGTGCCAACTGTCGACTCTTACGATGACCGGAAACGTTTTTTACTATTTTTTACTCTTCAATTGTACGTATAAGTACAGAGATTACTAAAGGTTTATAAAATCAATGAAAGTGTAATTTATACTGCATTTGTTGTTATCACTAAAGATAACAATTTTATTGATACTTTTATCCACCCACATGCGCGATACTAACTTCATGTATTCATCATAGATACGAGTATACAGACTCTATCTACATATCATTATCTATAATTTCTTTAGGTTTATTGGGACATTTTATGAATTATCAATGATTTCTACTGGAACAGTGATTAGATAGGTATTTCAGACTCATTTCCTAATGTATACAAAACAATAACACTAAATACATGATATTTTTCTATCATGATGTAGATGTGTTATTTATCATGTTAGAACTGTTTCCACATAATAATAATTACCATTCTCCGATTGTAAAGATTTTGTAATAAAGACTTGCGTTTCGTCTAAATTCACAATCATTCTGTTATGAACTAGTTCTTTTAGCTTTTACTAATAAGCGCAAACGTTGTTGTTATTACTTATTTTATTACAGAAGAATATTACAGCAGACATTAGATTCGATCTTCCGAGACGTTTTAGGAACTAATTTTAGCATTCATCAGACAAAGTAAAACTCTAAAAGGTTTATCATTATAAAATATACACATAGGCGAGAAAAAAGAGCATTACTAGAAGGCTTCATAAAGTATTGAAAGGCGCGCGAACAGTAATTAAGATTTGACTCAACTAATGAATTTAAAAATAATGACGCTATCATTATTCTCCATCTTCTGACTGATTGATTGGTAATGTTTGTTAAGGACTGTCTTACATTATAATTTATGTACTTTTATCTAACATGATTTTATTTTAAATTTAATTCGTGCCTTTCAGTTCATGCCTACTTAACAGCACAAATATATCCAAATGAAATATTTTTATTTTTTTCAACTTAGCAACATGAAAAACACTGCAGATTTAGATATTGGGTGGTGATGATTTACTTTCTTATTGGAAAAATCATCACCACCCAATATCTAAATCTGCAGTATTTTTTTATGTCAAGGCAGAATATGCAAACTGGACAGCAGCAGAAAGATATCCTAATGAAATATTAAATTTAAGAACAGCACAAAGATATGCTACTGAAATATAATTTTTTTTTCAACTTAGGTTAAGAAAATAAAAACATGTTTTTATAAGGTCGACCTGTATGTATGTAATAAATTCTCAGGAACTAATTTTTACCAATTTCATACATCAAGCCATGATTTATATTTAATAGCTCTGATTTTTAATGACTATATAAATTTGCGCTACGCATACCGTCAGACTACTTATATGTATGACTTATAAGAAAGCCAGTAGATAGCCACTGGAATTCCATAACGGAACAACTTATCTTAACAGTTTTTTGGGTTTGTTGCAATTGTCCGAGATCTCAGGCAATGAATTGTTCACAGGGTCATCATAACGTGTCTTTTCAACTATTTAATATTATCCGTGCCCTAAGATAAGTGTCTAAGTTATTTTTCTTCATTCGACGATATAGTAAACTCACCTAAACCGTTTTGGTATATGTAACTATTTATATTAAATTAGGTATTTCATCATGCGTATGTAAATTTCCCACAGCTTAATTTATTATGGGTAAAAGATTAATTGATCTGCGCAAGTAGTTTAGTTAGGTGTACTAAGAGATTAAAGATACTTGTAGACTAACATTTAACTTCACTCGTGCCATCACCATCAGTATTGATGATGTGGTAAAAAAATAGTGACTGATATATTCATATTAATATGTATATATCAAATTAATATTACTAGCTGAGATATTATACGTGTATACTGTATCAGCCGACTCGTCCACTACTGAACGCAGCCTCCCCTAGGGGAGGGTAGGGGGTATTTGCCATAATCCCCACGCTTGGCAGGCGGCTTGGGGATCGCATTGTAAGATGGCAGTTCTTTAGAAGGCGCTGCTGCCCACCTTCCAGTATTTTTCCCTTAGTCGCCTCTTACGACACCCATGGGTTGGTATGGTGAGGTGCAATTCTAACCCGGCACCCCACGGGGCATTATACGTGTATGCTTAATTGTTATTTTTAAAGAACCTTGGTGTACACTGGTAGAACATTTACCTTACCATGCATTACCACGTTCTACCTAGATAATCTAATCTACGCAGGGCGTTTACGTTTAGGAAACCAACTCCACAGTTAACTGATAGTGGCGTCGAGAACATAACTTGTAAGTAGATAACACGTATAGTCAGATATTGTGTTTTATGAAAAGGCAATAGCTAATTCCTAGAGAATGATTCATAATCGGGTTTTTTAAAAGTTATGAATGAAATAGATGTTCAAATAGTTCATTGATTAATATAAGGTGGCACTAGAGGCAATAGGAATAAGTAATAAAGGTATATTAATTTATATTCTAGGAATCTCTGGGCACTCTGACCGCCTTGAGCCACTGAGTCTCCGTAGAGACATCGGTTCGCTCTGTATGCTGTACAGGGTCTATAACGGGGAATGCTTCGAAGAGCTGTTTGAACTTATACCGGCATCGCGATTCTATCATCGTTCCTCGCGTCACCGGTTAAATGCTCATCCACACATAATCAAGTCCCGGAAGTCTCACACAGCTCGATTTATGCGCTCCTTCTTACCGCATACTCGCAAAATGTGGAATGATCTTCCATCTAGCGTTTTTTCGCAGGGCTACAGTATGGATTCCTTCAAAAAAGGTGTTAAAAGAGTTTTACAGTGTCGGCCACGCATTGGTAACGCCCCTGGTGTTGCAAATGTCCATAGGCGACGGTAACCGCTTACAATCAGGTAGGCCGTCTGCTTGTTTGTCAATCAATAACATAAAAAAAAGGAATGAGGCACTTGGAGATAAATGATCTGCAATGATTGTCTTAGACTAAAATTTTTTGTAATATATTTTAATAGGTTTATAAGAAAATAATATTTTTATTGCCAAATGAAATCCATAACATTTAATTTTTTTTTATATTATGTATCTAAAAGTGTATGACTCGCAATGTTTCCTTTATTTGTGCTATAAGACGTTGCTTCGTACCAAATTTCAAGATTCTGATTTCACAGGAAGTAACCCTAGGTAAACGGCTGTATCTATTGATTCCGTTGGCTTATAGAAGTTAATTTTTTTCGTAGCTCCAAGGGACAGTAGACCTGACTATTTGATATGAATTTCAGCTTGATACGTACCTCCAAGCGTTCTTGAGAAAATGGGTCTTGACAGACAGACGGACAACAGTATAAGGTTCCGTTTTTTCTCCTTTTGAGGTACGCAATCCTAAAACCCGTACCGAAGTTTGTTTTTTTCTCAATTTAGTTTTTCAGGTGTAGGATGGACAGCAGTCTTCTCTTCTCATGATCTTTATTACAAAACCATTCTTTTTTCTCACGTGATAATCATTAAGTACTAACAAAATACATAGTTCTTCGATATGTTTCACCATAATAAATATTATGGGTGCTGAAATACTGTATTCTACTATATATATCAGCTGTATTGTCCACTGCTGATTACAGCTTCCCATATTAAGGCAGAGTTTGCCTTAATCCTCACGCTTGGCAGGCGTCTTGGGAATCGCAGTATAAGATACCATATCCTCAGTAGGTACTGCTTCCTTCATACTTTACGGCATTTTTCCCTTAGTCGCCTCTAACCCCACACACACGGGAAGAGATGATGAGTATGACATTCTAGACTGGCACCCCAAGGGGTTTGCTGAAATACAATTAATTATTATTATTAGATGTGCAGTCGAGAAATAAGTAATACAATTCATAAATAACGTGTGCTGTATAAGTAAATCATACTAATTAGGTACACTATGCACCACAAGTCACAATATTTTACGAGTACAAATGATTATTGTTGAAGAATCAGGCTAAGAACTCAGTTGCGCTTCTAGTTGGAGCAATGATTCATTTCGTCTTAATGCTCTGTACCTATTTCTCTACGCATTCGTGACTTCTTGCTCTAATACACTTCTGTGAGGTGAAATTATAGCAAATTAACCCAATTTTCCTTCGGTCGATATTTTTCAGTAAAATACTACATTCGCACAGTCAGCCAGTTACAGTCTTAGTTAATTGATCCAATATCTATCAGTTTGCGTTTTACATTTTCCATAATGCACAAATTTTAGATTATGTACATAGGTAGTTTCCAGTCGGAGGGTCTGTTACACAATTTAAAACTACAACAGCCATCAACAATCAAACTAGCTAGTTTTTACAACTTGTATATTTAGTGCATATGTCACCGTTTTATTGTACTAACCGTTAGCTTATAATAAATCTAGTTAGATTATAAACTGTCGATAGATTGTGCATGGAAACTAAAATTTACAATCTAACGTTTCAATTTTCGTAAGATTATAAACTGAACATGTCCAGCCGTCAAATTGTAATTATGTGGATCAACAACAATTTACCATAGATCTACGAAAGTATTACAGTGGCCATAAGCAAAATACGTAGGGACAGGTTTTTAATGTATTATTTTTGGCCTTATGTTTAACTTATCACCAGATATAGTAGAGTAATATATAACAGACAAAAATAGTAAATGGTCACCAAAATTAAACCCGCATTTTAATGCAATCTTATAACCAAAGTTTTAACATCTCGCTATCCTATTTAAGCAAAATTACTCAAAATAAATCATTGTTAACCCAAAATTAGTAAATGATCACCAAAAGTAGTATATGATCACCAAAATTAAATTCTTGTGGCGGTGTTGTAGTCACAAGTAACCTAAAGCTCCTCCTCGCTTCGCTCGTCGTCGCACCTAAATATGACTTTGCCCTAGACTAAAATATATTTAACCCCTCGCTAAAATATAGTGATAATTTACTACATTTGGTGTCCGATTAAAATTTTTGGTAAAAGAACTAAGGGTATCAAAGCATTTTATGGTGGTCATTATTTTAAATCCCTTAGTTTTTTTTGTGTACAAACTCGAAATAAATGTTTTTTTTTGTCTGTCTATTATTTTTGTTCTTAACTCTATGACATGAACTCATGGCACCTATAACGGCGACCAATCAGAAGACGGTTCACAATTTCGCGGGCGATTATAGATCGTTAGATTATAAACTGCCAGCTAGACATAGTCAGTTTATAATCTTACGAAAATGTAAGCGTTAGATTGTAAATTTTAATGTTAGTTCACAATCTATCGACAGTTTATAATATCACTAGATTTTGTATAAACTAACGTATCGTACAATTATCCGGTGACACATTATAACTACAAACACTATGCAAAATGTATGTACACTCCAAAAAAAATGGTCAATTACAAATATTATTCTTATTATTATTAATTTGTGCCCGATTATATTAACTAGAAATTGACATATTATTATTACTAATCACCCATAAACATATACAATAGTTTGATTTTTTTGTGGTTGAAGTTAATCAGCAACGATCATGCTAACAGAACGCCTGATGTAAGCGTGACGAAATAAGGAAAGACACGACCTTACAGCAGCATTTGCATCACCCTGCTGTACACGTTTCTAACAATAATGGCTATGCATTGAAGGCACCATGCGTGACAGCCCTCTGAACCGTGATGAACAAACAAACACGAGGGAGCAGTTAGGTTCAAGTTTAAATAGCATTTTAAGCAATAAAGTCATAACCATCTGGTGAAATGTGGATGTTTATACACTTCTGCATATGTTAAAATTTTAGGTATTTTTATTTTACCGGCGGTATGCTTTTATTAACAAAATACTACAAACTATATGCAACACTACAGCTACTACAATAAAAGCATTTAGATACCCATAAGTCATTGCAGACTCACTCATTTTAGATATTAGGTGCAGTGATCTTAATTTTAAATTAAATTATATGTTCGTCATAGTTTTAGTAAGTATCTAGATGTAATTGCTGTGGTGGTAATAAAAATAAAAAAATGATTTTGTTCCAGATACCCGTGGACAAGAACACCAAGCTACGAACATTGGAACTGCGGGGAATATACTCCAGCAGTCTACCAAAACTTAAAGGTGTAGACACAACCAGTTCCAATGAAATTTCACGAGCAGTAGATACTACCGAAAAATCACAAGCCGAAACGAAAACGAAAAATGATGTTAAAGAATCCATTTTGAAGAGTTATGCTTCACTTATACCTAAGAGTTTCGAAAAAGTCGTGGAGAAAAACCCCAGAATTCATGACTTGCGTGAAAAACTAAACGAAATAACAAAAAAGCACGACCGTAAAGTGGACAAAAAAACAAAGGCATTAATCAATGATATAACGCAACTTGTCGATAAGACGGAGGAAGATGAATCTGGGCCTTATAGTCTCCTCTTTGATCTTCAGCCTCATACATCTTCTTCTTCTATTCTAAACAAAGATTCTGGTGTTTGGGGTATACAAAAAGTTGACGGTTGTACTGATGACACTTCTGAGGTTTCAAAAAAATCGACTTATTTTGTCAACAAAAGTGCGGAACGCTTACCAAATTTGATTAATTTTGATGATAAGCCAATGAAAGAATTCGAGTACTCCTGTGAAAATGATTTTAATTTTTCCGTTAAGAAGTGTTTTAACACACATTCCAGATCTGATTTATGTTTGCAGTTAAAGTCACACATGTATAATCGTACATTCGAATCAAACCTGAGTCCTAACGATAGTTCTATGAGCAGACCTAATGATGAAAATTCGTTAGATGATAGTTTAGGTATTTTAAGCCCTGACCAGATGGATGATATTTGCTATCTGGAAAATGCATTTTCTCCGACTGTGGAAAGTCTACCAATTTTCTGTGATGCCAACGAATGTAAAATATCTCCTGATAACGGAGATACTCCATCGACAGATAAGACTGAGAGCAATTCTGCAGCTTCAACGATTCAAAATGATGGATTTGAGTACGCAAGCAGCAATGTTTGTGAAAAATCTCTTGCACCGATAGTGAGCATGGATGCAATTATGAAAAATGAAGACTTTGGAACTGTAGAAATGCAAAGTGCTTCAGCAGATATTATTCAATCAAAATGTGCTCAAGAAACACTATACAATAACTTAAGTGACAGTCTGAATCTAAAAGAAAACGTTGCGAGAAATGAATCACTTTTAAATTATATGGATGAGGAGTTTATGCCGTCAATTCACAGTAGCATATTGGAACCGGTCAGTTCGTTAGCTGATAACGTTAATAACCTAGAAATTCCACTAAATTATAAGCATGATGCTAACGCAATATCACCTAACAGAATCGAACAAACTCCCTCACCGGAAGATTTGCCACTCGACCATTCTGATATTCATGGAGAAATTAGCACTTACTCACAATTTTCAGCCTCAACATTGCACGATTCTCAAACTTATTCTTCTGATAGTAAGAATGACTATACAAAATCAATGGAAACATCTAAAGTATCCAATAGCTTTATAACGAGTATCACGAGTATAACAAGTTTAGATGGCTATCAAGGTGATGGAGAAATGTCAAGGCCAGTGAGCAGAGGAGCTGATCATTCTATGGAGATACGGGAAGATGCCATCGATATGGATTGGCAAAATGTTCCAGTGACTAGAAGGGCCGATCCTATGACGGATTCCGATTTTTTTACAGAGAGCGATGCAGATGGTTTAGATGAACATATGCAAAGAGGCGACAGAAGAGCTCAGGTAATCGATGGTGCCCTTTATGGTGGCAAAAATGGAAACGGAAATCCACCATTGATTGTTAACAGAAATGAAGATTCATGTATGGAATCCAGTGGTATTTACACGGACTTCGAAAATCAACGTTCATCTCCAGTTTTCTTGAATGTTATAGATGATATGTCTCCCGCCGGTTCTACACCTTCTACTAGATCTGAATGTAGTCAGAAAAATAGTACAGGTAACATAAATGCATATTTTACTCCAAAGCAAGATAGAGAAGTTGATATTGAACAAACACCAATTGAAACTGCCTTTATAGATGAAGATGAAACACCAAAAAATACTAGTAAACGAAATTCTGTTCACAGTGAAAAAGATATCAGAAGTGTAGAAAAGAAAGAGGAGAAGAGGTTTACTTTGAAAAAGTATAAGATGCCTAAGCGCGATGTGCCAAGTAAACTGAAAAGTATGCTCGCTAGCAGAAAGATTGAAAACGATAACAGCGTTCAGAGTAGTCCTAAGAATGTGAAAAAGACAGACAGGCGTGACAATTTGTCTAAAAATAACTTGGTAGACTTGAAGACGGACTACAAGATGAAATCTTTTAAGGATATCAAGTCAAAAGTAGATAGCTCGTTTTCATTGCAACGATCGCAGACTTCATGTAGCGTTAGCAGAATGATCAGTTCTAAATGTCCTAATAACAACGTAAAACCCAAAAGGTACGTTTTAGAGTTACAAATAAGACAAAACTAGGCAAACTTACGTTTGCCCTTTTTTTAGCACATAATATCTGTTTTAAAGCCCAAATTGAATTGAAAATAAACGTAAACTTACCTACTAGTAGAAATTTAATGCTTTCGTGTAATCAAGAAATAAGTACATTTGGTCAATAGGGTTCAAAATCACAACGAATAGAAAAAAGTACCACTGAAATTAAACCCGCGTCCACCCGTGGTGGCTGGGACATGATCTTTGAACTTAAGCTAGTCGTACCGTTGCAGCTAGTGGTAAAATTTTTCCTTTCCTTGTGAATTTGAAAGCTTAATCGCTCAGAAACTTTGATATCTATAAAACAATAAATACAATAGTTAAACACATTGTCAAATTCGATATTGTGTAAGTAATGTTTTTAATATACGAAATATACGTTTTGCAAAGAAAAACTCTATTGCATCAAACATTGGACAGGGAATAAAATTATCGAGTATTGCACAATACATTATTTTCGAAGGCGAGATTTGAACTCATATTTTCAGTAGTTCCGTTCGCGTCTCCTCTTATTTACTTACTAGCTAAGTTATTTGAGTTAGCTTAGCTTAAGGGTTATCATATCAGGACAAATTATTCTTAGCTACAAGATTCAATAGTAGGTACACGATTTAAGATATTTTAGACCTTTTGTGATTGCCTGTTTTGTGTCAACAAAGAGTCGTACCTTAAATTATATTTCCGGTTGAGTATTTACGTTCAGGTAAGGATTTCTTTAATTCGGAAAAGTATTTGCTAAGATGGCTTTCTGTTGTTTAGCCGTCACATGCGTATGCGCATGGATGTGGGCTCAGCCAATGGAAGCGGGAAGAGCAGCCTGCACAGCTCCCAGAGTGACATCAGTGCTATCAGTACACCGTTGGCCAAGCATTCAGCAAGCCGCTTTCCTTTAATGAGTAAGTACTTCTGTTTATTCTATTTGGAGTAGACATGACCTGCACTGACGTACCACTTGAGTTTTTTGTGCATTCGCTTGGGGCGTTTTGTCAAGTGAGTAGGTAGGCTCCTGATGTACTAATAATTAACTATATAATATGTATTCGACTCCGAAATATCACGGCTTCAACATGATATCACAAAAGGTGGCGGGGATTCTGATAAGGAATTGGCACGGCACACTACACCACCGCCGCCGCGCGCGGTGTATAAGGCGCGAAAACTGTTTTGATCGAAAGGATTGGGTAACTAAAATATAATTACAGGTGCATGACATAGGCTCGGATGACCACCAGAACGGAATTCTACTTACTACTACTACAAAAAAGAAGTGTTCTGAACTTTCTGCACATGTTATGTACAGAAAAAGAAGCTAAACATAAAGCGGGCCCTACGCTAGTTTTGACTTTTGTCCCTATATCAAAAAAATAACATTATGCGGCTAAAGTAGATAGTTAAGTACCTAATAAAGTCTGTGGTAAACTAAGGCAGGATCAAACAATGCACACTTGAAGACGATATTGTGACCTGGGCGGTATTTTGCATCCCAAGCCTAAAGAAGGATTCTAATTTAAGAAGGCTAAGTGGATAATGGAATCCAAGGTCGCTCTAGACGAAGACATGGACTATTTATACGAGTACATATTCTGCGAGAAACTTGAAAGCAAACTAGCTACTTATTAGCATTTTTTATAGGATTATATAGATTAGTAAGTAGTTACCGTCATTAGACTCATAAGTAATGAAAAGTAGATATTTGATACATTGGCGGCTAAAAAACACAAAATTTTAGTACCTACTCACAATAAGTTTTTTGAGTTCCGCCCTTGACTTGAAAAAAATTACTATATTGGTTAGTCCTGAACTAACCTAGTATATTTCTTAGGTATAGCGATTATTACTAATGGTTATATACTCTTTGGTTCTGCTTGTGGAAGTCAAGATTTTTTTGATATTGATATAGGCACAGTTAAAGTGCTTGACCAAATAGGTTAAGTTTGCATGATATTACTTAATGTGAAATTTTCGAGCAGATAGCGTATAATTATAATTAATAAACGAAATTCTTTTGGGTTCTTGATGAAAAGTTCGAGAAATGTATAAACTTATTTTATGAAATCCGAGTCATGCCTTGCAACACAACCGCTGAAACGGTACATGTTTATTTTTTGTATCAGTGTTTTCAGCTATTTTTGTTTTAAATTTAGAGTACATGGTACATAATATACAAGATATACAAATGCCTTAGGAGCTTAGCTATTAAGAGAGACCCCAACTAAACTGGTCTAATACTGACAAGTTTAACGGCCACCAGATTCTTAAGTTTTAGAAAATTAATACAGTTATGATAATCGTGATGTATTCGTTACGATTTTTAGCATAGATGAAAATTTACTAACTTACTGATCAGTACACAAAACCTACGAGCTCTTCAAACCGCTTCAAGACAAGACAGAAAAAATCGGAGCAATTCCTCTACTCAGATTTGTAACTTCATGTTCACAGCAATATTTACATACTGTGTTGATAGTAGCTTTATAAATAACCAAATTAATTATATCGCATCTAATAGATTTTTGAAGCGCTCGTAAAGAAGTTTACTTAGCGAACTTAAGTAACGTCCGCCGCGGCCATGAATTGGATGGGTGACCGATAGTGATAATACTATTGAACGCTTCCGTGCTTCGGAGGGCACGTTAAGCCGTCGGTCCCGGTTGTCGTCTTAGGATGGCAGTCGTTATAGCATGGTGGTAGGGCATATTGCGAATGCCCGCCTGGATAGCAACCACCCTCAAGGAGAAAATCTGTCGCCAAGCACTTTACGGTGTGTTCCGGCAGCTGTCCTTGAGAGTCAGTAATTCTAGGTTAGTCTGAACAATGTCTTCGACCACATCATCACTTGCCTACCATTATAGTGGTTAAATCTATGAAGCATAAAAAAAAACTCATATTATTCTGTCGGTAGTCAGTCCTTATTTCAGGTTCAGGCAATGTAAAAAAATATTAGGTAAGCATTATCAGTAAATAACAGACTGGCTATATCGATTACGTTGCAGGTATGTGAATGAGTAAGGTTCTGTGGATTCCAATAAAAATACACTCGAGAGCAATGAATCCGGGTCACTTAAAGAATCCTAAAAATCTCGGAAACTAAAAATGCTAGGTTAATGCAATAAATTGTATTTAATAGACAATGTAATACTCCTTAAATGAAGGTATTAAAACTTCTTAGTTATTGTAAAGTTATATCATAAAAAAATCAAATTTGAAAAAGGGCCACTTTCGAAGATGGAACTACGAAATTACAGCATTTGGTTTTGCTTTTGTTTGTAATCTGTCATTTATGTGGGTACATAAACCATGTTGATAGTGCTCTATATTCATTATTCAAGCTGAAATTATGTCGCTTACGCCTGAAGAATGCACCAGAATACTTACAATGCTGGAAACCGGCCGGAGTCAGCGCGATACAGCCAGGACTGTCGGTGTGTCGCTGTCAACAGTACAAAGAGTTCTCCGACGTTACGAAGAAACTGGTTCTAACCTACGCAGACCAGGAACGGGCAGAACCAGGTGTACCACAGCACGAGAAGACCGATACTTGGTGAACACCATGCTTCGAAATCGCTTTCTCACAGGAACTGAACTCACCAATCAGTTTCGACGCCTCGGAGGAAGTAACCCAAGTGCATGGACAGTAAGACGTCGGCTTGCTGAATCTAACTTAAAACCCCTTAGACCTGCAAACGGCCCTAAACTGGAGCGTGGGCATCGTATTTCGAGACTAAGATATGCCCAGAGCCACGTAAATTGGAGTATTGAAGATTGGTCAAAAGTTATGTTCTCCGACGAATCAAAATTTATGCTCTACAAGCACGATGGAAGACACAGAGTGTATCGAAGACCAGGGGAAAGATTCAAGCAAGCATGCATCGAAGAAAAAGTAGCCTACGGTGGTGGGTCTGTACTTGTGTGGGCCGGAATTTCTTCTGAAAGTCGCACAGAGCTGGTGATCATAGAAAACGGCTCTTTAACTAGCGTAAGATATGTGGAAGAAATCCTCAATGATCACGTTGGTCCATTTATGGTCAATTTAGGTGAGGATGCTATATTTATGCATGACAATGCCCGACCTCATACAGGTAGGATTGTGAATGACTACCTTCAAGAGATGAACATTACTCGTATGGAGTGGCCAGCGCGCAGCCCGGATATCAACCCGATCGAGCATGCTTGGGACGAGCTAGGCAGATGCGTAAAACAACGAAACCCTCCCCCAATCACGCTTCGTGAGCTCAAAATTGCTCTCACAGAGGAATGGGAGAATATTCCCCAAAATCGTATAAGGAACTTGGTGTACAGCATGCCAAACCGCGTAAACGCAGTAATGGAAGCACGAGGAGGCAATACGAAGTATTAAAATTCAAGAAAATCGTAATAAAGTTCAAAAATTTCATGTTTCCTATTTTTGTTTTAAGGAGAGATCAGCAGTTTTTTTCTTTATGTAATTTTGTGTTAATAAAATGTATGGTGACTCATATTTTTTTTACTTTCATTTAAGGAGTATTACATTGTCTATTAAATACAATTTATTGCATTAACCTATAATTTTTAGTTTCCGAGATTTTTAACATTCTTTAAGTGACCCGGATTCATTGCTCTCGAGTGTATTTATTAAGTATATAGAAATCTTTTTTGCATAGAATAGTTCTTATTGCATTTTTTATGCTGTGGCAAATTACTGCACTGATTGCATTAACACATAAATGAGTAATTATCCTTGAAAGTCTATAAGTATACCTGACCCTGGAAAACATTCTTAAAACGGGCTATTGCAAAAGAGCCCTATCTCTTCTTTAACAAAATGGATCGTAATCCAAAATCAAATATATTTATAATATCTTTTAGTACCTTTTAGATCGTATCGTATATAGCGCCGCCTGTATCTTTCACAACATTAAATGTAGTTGAAATATGCAAAAAAAATTGTAGAATAACATATTACGTAAAATTTTTAAGTTATATTTTTATGATATTTGAAACGTGCTTGAAAATAAATGTCAGACTTGCATGATAGAAGAGTATATTTTCATTTTCTGATTCATTTACACTACCACTACAGCTAAAACAAACTAATGTTGAAAAACAGGTGCAAACACCTATCCAGTGTATTCCAGCAGTTGTATTCAAGGGCCAGTTTCAAGATTAGGCCAAGCCTGTAGGCATCTTCAAAGTTTGAACACATTGGATACTCACCAACAGTTGAGATATTGATTGTGACTATAATTCGTTATTTTTGTCTGAGATTTTTTTAAACGGCGAAGGCGCGGCGTAATTCCTTTATTAACAAAATACTACGTACTATATACAACAGTACAGCTACTACAATAAAAGCATTTATACAACCTACAAGTCATTGCAGACTCACAGGCAGTCCAAATGCTCCTGATGCTGAGTTTATAATATATAAATATATTCGAAGCGCTCGTAGCGAAGTTTACTTAGCTGTTCTTAACCGATCAGCAAAGTTAAGCAACGTCTGCCGCGGTCATGAGTTGGATGGGTGACCGCTAGTGCCATTACTAATGAGCGCTTCCGTGCTTCGGAGGGCACGTTAAGCCGTCGGTCCCGGTAGTTGTCTTAGGACGGCAGTCGATAAAGCATGTTGGTAGTGCATTTTGCGAATGCCCGCCTGACTAGCTACCACCCTCAAGTAGAAAATCTGTCGGCAAGCACTTAACGGTGTGTTCCGGCAGCTGTCCTTGAGAGCCAGTAATTCTAGGTTAGCCTGAACAACATTTTCGTCCACGTCATCACTTACCATCAGGTGAGATAGTAGTCGAAAGCTAACCTATCAGACATTCAAATAAAAAAGTACTACGTATATATACAACAATACAGCTACTACAATAAAAGCATTTATATACAACCTACAAGTCATTGCAGACTCACAGGCAGTCCATATACTCTTAATAAAGTAAATCCAAATACTGAGATTATAATATATATGTACATATATATTTAGAGGCAACCTCTGCGTGTAACAGATGCATTTCTTCAAGAACTGAACTGCGCCCATCACCCTCAGATATACAGTTGTTGAGTCTCAAGTGCCTGTTATTTATTGGCTCTCAAGTACTGCCGGAACACACTGTTAGGTGCTTAGTGACAGATTTTCTACTTGAGGGTGGTAGCTAGCCAGGCGAGCATTCGCAAAATGCTCTCCCACCACGCGGTGAAGTCAGCGGTGGGGATCTAAAATGATGTGTGGTTTCACCACACAACGCGACCTTCTAACTCTTATCTTCAAAATTATTCCACTAGAGATCGTAGAATACACATGTACTTAAATATTAGATTGTTGTAATCGCGTCTGCGTTGAGCTTGGACCGGTCGATGTGATAACAACGCAATAGTTTCGAAATACCTCTTCAAGGCTGAGTATGTACGATTTTCATGGTAACACAACACATCGCTAACGGAAAAATAACGGATGAACAATGATTGCCATCTTTACTTTGATGTGTTTTGTTTAATGGTTTTCTTTTGATCTCCATTCTTCTTTTTATTTTGTACTGCCTATTCGTTTAAAATTGTTTTGTATTCATATTCAAATGTTCGTAGTCTTCATCTAGTATCGCCCTTCTATGTAGATATATGTAAATGTAGAATGTTTCTATAAATTTGTCTTTATGCGTAAAGTTGAAGCAATCTCTATACTGTATTTTTTTTTTATGTTATTGTGACGGAACAAGCCCGAGGCCCACCTGATGTTAAGTGGACTAACCTCTGCCTATAACAGACGCATTTCGTCAACGACGAATTGCACTGTGCCCGTCACACTGAGACGTCCAGTTGTTAGGTCTCATTAGCCTGTAATTTTTGTGGCTCTCAAGGGCTGCTGTCGGAACACACTGTTAGGTGCTTGGTGACAGATTTTCTACTTGAGGGTGGTCGCTAGCCAGGCGAGCATTCACAAAATGCCCTTCCACCATGCGGTGAAGCTCAAGCCCGCGACGGGATTCGAACCATAGACCTGCTGCACGGCAGTCCATAGCCAATGCCACTGAGCCATCACTGCTTCGATTTGCCGATATCATAACTATAAGCAAGGCTAACCGTACCCTTACCGTAATTGACATAGCCTCCTCAAAAGGCATATAAGAGTACCTGGAGCGTTGGCACCTTTTTAGGTCGAAAGTTAAGTAGGATCTTTGAAACTTTAAGTAGACAACATGCGTGACGACTTGCTAAAGAAATATATGTCTTGAATAAAACAACAATGATATCCATTTACGGAATAGCTGGCGTTTTGTCTTGGCACTCAATCAAAATACTTAGGTCTAAACGGTTCTTGCTAAAGATGATGTAAATCGATGTGACGTCGAGGCCGCTATTTGTAAAAATGCCTGTTCATTTTATTATAGCAATATTTTTTATACAGTTGCTCTTGTAATTTGTTTTTAGTTTGACATTTATTTCTAAATCTTACTTAACTAATATCACACTGCTTGTAATAATGGAATTGAATTTGTGTCGCAAATAATACCTTGCGATTCCAAACTAATAAGTTAAGCGCCAAGATATTTTGAAGCAGTGATGGCTGGCTATGTTCGAATCCCGCCCAGAGCTTGAGCTTCACCGCATGGTGCAAGGGCATTTTGTGAATGCCCGCCTGGCTAGCGACCACCCTCAAGTAGAAAATCCGTCGCCAAGCACCTAACGTTGTGTTCCGGCAGCAGTCCTTGAGAGCCAGTGAAATAACAGGCAAAATGAGACTTACCAGGTATGTCTCAAGGTGTTGGGCGCAGTGCAGTTCGTCATTTGTGATGAAATGCATCTGTTATAGGCAGAGGATACCGCTTAACATCAGGTGGGCCTCGCGCTTTTTCCTTCACAATAACATAAAAAAAAACATCATTCGTTACTAAATTATTTCCATACATTTAAATTATAAGTAAATTCACACAAATGTATAGAAATAATTGAGTGTGCTTTTAGACAAATTGTACGAATTTAAGCGATACAAAAATATATAAGTAGTTACTAAATGGGCTAAACACAAACACATCTGTTAATTTTCTAGTTTTTTCTTTTTGTACATTCTGCTTAATACTCGTAATATTTAAGTGCACCTCACGAAGTAGAATTGCACATAATATTTTATAGGCGCTTTACGCTAAGATTTCTCTAGAAATTGTTAGATTATTTTTTGTTAGTTACCTTATCCCATTTTCCATTCATTTGTACTTTGAAGAAGCTTTCCTTCAAACTTTTTATATATACATCCAATATTTAAATGTTATATATAGACTTACCGGCAAAAACACTCACGTTGGGATCGAATACGTCGACCCGGGTCATGTATATGCTAGATAGCTAGATAGCATGTCAGATGCTCATCATCTGGGCGAGTGCGCAGCTGCGTCTGCGAGGTCCCGACAGGCACCGTATTCGATCCCCAATGTGAATGTTTTTTTTTAATTTTATGCCTTATAGGTTTTTCTTTGACCTCTATCAATTGGCAGTTCGCCATTTGTGACGAACTGCAACTGTGGTGTGTGTAACGAACTGCAGGTGCGTCTCGTGCTTTTTCCATTACAAAAAATAAAACACAGTTTCAAATGATTTACTTTTAATATAAGAATTTCGGTAGCTTTATTTTTTTGCGCGTTTTTATCCGTGCCTCTGCATTAAAATAAAAAAAACACACACACTCCTACGAGAACGACGATGTATAGTATATCAAGACTCTTGCTCATATAATTTTTATAGGCTTATTTAATAATTTTTACTTGAAGATTTGATGAAGTAATTTACATCAAGAATGATTTTTACCTGACCTTAATAAAAAATCTC
Organism: Plagodis pulveraria; assembly: GCA_963890685.1. NCBI lineage: Eukaryota > Metazoa > Arthropoda > Insecta > Lepidoptera > Geometridae > Plagodis > Plagodis pulveraria. Next base: position 17,878,010 of record OY982958.1, on the reverse strand, counting down.
TAATAATATATAAAATAATATAAGGTAAAAGCACTAATGCCCGACATTGAACTAAAAGATGACATTTTCGACAAAAATCGTTTCTATTAAGAAAACTAATCATTTAAATAACATTGCCATTGATGTTAAAGACACCTAGTGCTATCTATGATACATGCTCGAAAGCTTAAGTCATTGTCTGAAGCAAATTTAAAATTGGCGTCAGTTTGCAACAAACAATGGGAGCAGGTTGACGTTATGCGCGTAATTCTTAGTGTTTTTCTTAAGGCAACTGACTTTTATGAAATATGATTTTGTCTTATATATATGATTTTTGGCTACTGTTGGTTTCAATATTATAAATATGTGAAATTATTGATTTATTAGGACCATTTCCTTGCTATTTTAGCTTGTTTTTGTATACATTTTAAGTGGTGTTTACTATTGGTACCAGAAATTAATCAAAACCTAAAAGATGACGCGTGTGTCATCTACTAGGGTTACATCGAACTGAATTTGTTAGCTTGGTTTATTGCAAATTTAGCCTTTATGTTGTAAAAATAAAGTTCTGTCTGAGTTTCGTTTGTTTTACACTAGCCTAACTAAAAGAAGACAGTGTCAACTATTAGGGTATACTAGGTGTCAACTATTAGTTTCAGATTAAGGTTCGATCACGATGCCGCCAGTAAAGGGTCAGATGTTTCGATACTCCGTCATAATTTCCACAAAGTCTCTGGCATAATATGGGTGAAATCATTCCTAGTCCCTTTAAAAGAGTTTGGTTTTGGCCAGCACCTAAAGAAAATTCTAAAAAAAGAAAAAATACCCTCTGTAGTGTCTTCCAATGGCAACAATATTACGAAAACAAGGAGAAAACATAATGAAATGAACGAAACGAAGAAAAGGAAATTAGAAGAAAGAAAGAAGAAAAAACAGAAGAATGAAGAAGAAAGAAACTTAAGGATGCTCAGAAATAAGCTAAGAAAAGTCAAAAGGTTGTGAAAAAGAAAACTAACAAGACTGATATGTGTATTGGCTCAAGTACTGAAGAGGAATGGATAGAATTTGGAGATAGCTTAGATAATCTAACTGACGAGCGTGAGATTCACAATGAAGAAGAATATTTATATGCAGATGAAGAAAATTACCATAAGGAAAATGAGTTCACGCCTGGTGATTATGTTATTATTCACTTTCCTGGAAAAAAGAAGTTTCACAAATTTATTTGCTATGTCCAAAAAATATCGGACAAAGAGATTGAAGTGATGGCAATGGTAAGCATTGATAAAAACAAAACTGTATTTTAAGAAAATGAAAAAAAAAACATTAGTATAGTAAGTGAATCTCAAATAGTGGAAGTGCTCAATGCGCCAAAAATTATTGGTGCAGGTGATAGAATTAAGTATAAATTTGATTTTCCATCAAATGTTCGCGGGTGACTTGATGTGATAATTATGTTTAAGTATTGAATAGTTTAGAGTACTTAAAATGTCAAAAACTAATTACAGTTAACAAGCTATATGGCTAAATACTGATTTTCTGTTAATTTATTTTTATGATATGTAATTTGATTATATTTTGTTACTTAATTTGTAATTTTAAAGCACAAGCTGTGCTCGTTTGTCATTTTAAAGTATTTTTGTTGATTTGTTTTGATATAACATAATATTAATGTGATGTTATAGTCATGTCTACAAATAGTGCCAATTGATGTCTATTTTTGGTAGATTTGATTTTTGATGCTGTCATCTTTTAGTGTGTACGGCAAACCTACGAAAAATTTAATTCTTTGTTATAAATACTACAGTCCTAAAGTAATTAATATGAAAAAGGGAATTTCTAAATGTTGCTCTAACAGTTAAAAAACATTGTAACTGTAATTTTTTGATAAATACATTTCATTTTTGAGAATGAAGTTTGATTTTTCCTTAATGTGTCTAGCATTAGTGCTTTTACCTTACCAATAAAAAAATCCAGTGTTACCACAAAACATTAGTTACTTAGACAAACCAGCACCTATGTTGTACCAATAGCAGTACGTTTACATGCACTGTGTATAATATTAATGAGAAGCAAATAATAAGGATGTGTGGTCATGTACTGCAAATAGAATCGACAAGATAAGGAATAAATATATCAGAGGAAGATTGAAATTAGCACTACTGACAAAAAAAAATGAAATAAGGCAAGTATCTAGCAAGGTGGGATGAAAAACGAGATGAGAGTTGAGTTGATGGATACTAACTACTATAGGGAAGGTAGAGGAAGGTGAAAGTTATAGAGGACAACGTAAAGGTTGAAGTAAAAATGTATTGAAATATATGGGTAATGATATGAGACAGACAGTTTACAGAAAAATGCATATTGTGCCGAGCCTACTTAACTATAAAGTTTAGTGGTAAGGATAGCTTAAGAAGATTTTAATTATTTAAACACATTAATGCATCAATGATCTCATAATGGTGATAGTGTAGTGTATCTTATTTTGTATAGGAGTACTCACGTATTGAATAATACAATAATTTAATATCATTGGGGCGCTTATTTACGAAGGTTTTTCCTTTATCTAGAGTTCATAAAGTCCATTTTACCATAGTCACAGCATTCTGGTTAAAAACCTAAGTCTAATTTTCCGCAACAGATAGGATCTACTTACTCGTAAGTTGAATCTCTGAGTCCCGGCTTTAAATCAGAATCAGCTGTGGTGTGTTAAATCGATGCGGAAGGTCAACAGAGACACCGGGCACAGGGACCGCATGATAACTAGCATTTCCTCTCGTCTGGTTCTACTGGTGACTGGTCCCGTTGAGCTCGCCGGCTGCTTGGCCTGTCTCAGGCCCGTCGCCCGTCAGCCAGTCGTCGGGTAGACGCGGCCGGCGCGCGCCGCACTGTCGCGACCGTGACGTCAAACTTGCACCGCGAAAAATCAATGGATTCCCGTCCCGAACTTCCCAGGTTATCCGCATACCGCATTTTCTCCAAGAAAATGACACGTATGCCAGTGAAGTGCTAACTAAATCCGACCGGCTCGCATTCATTGATAACTGATAATGACATTACGATGGAAAATGCAACGCGTCACGTGAATTCACTTTCAAGTTTCTGTGTGGTGTCACAATTTAAGTTATTTTAATATCTTTATAAACACGTGTAACTTTTCGTAAGTTAACGGAGTGCGTGAAGTTGCGTAAAGAGATAGTTACCAATGCGAAATGTTAATTTTTACACATTTTGTATACAACAGTAAGATTTTGAAACTTAGTTTATTCGTTGCATGTTATATTCTGAAATCGTATTTAAGTTTATAACATTGTTACTTTGAACTGAGTTTAACTGTCCTTCAATTCATCACGCTTTACGGTACCAGCACGAGGTAACTAGTTAGACAAGTTTCCTCTACTGGAAGCAAATGCAAACGTAAACAATATTAGGATAGGTATACATAGTGAATTGCTTGAATGTGAGGCAAGATTAATCTCCTGTAGGCAACAGTGGGATTCCTATGAGAAAAGTATTCAAAGATGTTTTCAGTAAACAATACGATTTGTTTTCTTGAAATGCATGTATCGGTATTGGCTTGCATTGTTCATCTTCTGTTGTAGAATGTAGGACGCAGGTGAATAAACACACATGTTTTGATATTAGACAACCTGTCAAAATGTTAAACCGATGAAAAAAAATGTATAGGTAGATATATGCAGCATTGTTTTAAGAATGAAATGTATCACATAGAAAAAGTGAAGTTTGACTGCATTCGTGGCATCACTAGTTTTGATAATTATTATTTTTATTTGTTATTAAGCCGAAATAACGAGGCTTTCGTATTTAAGCGGCAAAATGCTCAAATAGAATACCCCTGCAACATAATTTCAGACAAGGTGATCGAAGCAGCTGCTTAATTAATTTATTTTAATTTACGAATGTTTTTAACTGTCTTTTACTAAACTATCTATACCTAACTATCATAAATGTGAAAGTTCCTAATAGCTTCTTAACTGCTAAAAGGTTTTTTTGGTGAAATTTACCATACGTACACATTATTTAGGGTCCTTAAATAGACACACTGTACCTCACATTTTTTTAAAAGTTTCTAAGGATGTACGGATATAGCCCGAGGACGCTGAAGCACACAATAAATAGGTAAGGTAGGTGGCTAAAGAAGCTGTAAATCATTAACTTAAAAACTTTGACTTCTTTTAACTCAGCACATACAATGTTATGATTATGTATATATTAGGTTTGTCAAGTATTAAATGATAAAACAGTACCTATCCTTTTTCTTGAATATAGTTATGCAGTGGTGTCGATTGTATACAAATGATCCAAATTGTATTCTAAATTCTCTAAAAGTAGTTTTTATTCTATTCATACCAAAATACACATTGTAGGCAATTTGGAGAGCACCAAGTTACATGCTGACTAACTTTGCGTAAAACATTATGCCACAATTTGACTGTCAATTGCAAGCGTTATACGAATTTGAATACTTATAAACATAATAAGAAGCTAAGATTTTTGTATTTCAACTCTCTGATAAGATAACTACCATAGTTTCGTTCGCAAACGTTGTACAAATTTGGATTTTAGCGTGAATAGAATTTGAACTAAAATAATTTATAGATGTTTAAAGAATTTTAAGTTTAGAGTATAGAAAAGAATTTGCATAGAGTCGACGCGACTAATAATATAGCAATATAAATTTAAATAAAATGCAAGAATCTTAGATATGCGAATAACATAGGTATAACGTTCGTTACCGATTAAGTAGAGATATACTCGCATAACTGAAAACTCCCTAAATGACACTTGCAACGTAGGAACTTAAAAATAAACAACTTAACTAAATTATGATAAGTACGTAATTTAATTACATCCTAATCAGCTCACTATTCTTTCTCTCTCATAAGTGCAGAGACGCGTATCGATGTACTCAACCATTAAATTACAAAATGACAATTTACGAGACTCATTAGAAACTATTATTCAATACGATGGTAAGTTACATAAATCATTGCATTGTACTAGTAATGGCGATCAGTCGTAGAAAGTAGAGTTGGTAGAGTTCACATGCGAGCGACTGCTAATTGTGTAGCGATAGTACTGCCTACCTACGAACGTGGCAGAAACATGTTCTTGTTTTTTGTAGTACAAATATCTCCTTTCTATATGAATGTGGTAAATTATTACGTTATAAATTTTATTATCATGAACAAATCAATTATTTTCCTTCTTTCACCAAGATCATAGATCTGGATACTTAACGCAGGCCGATTAAAGGTAAGTACTGACAAGTACTATTCAAATAAATGTAATCGTAACAAAAAGAGCGATGTTATTTGTAAAGTACAATGCGCGGGCTGGTAGGTAATCCTCTAGGCAACGTTTCCCGGAAAAAGAGAGATACTACTTCTATGTCTAGTGTTCTAGTCACTAAGAATCTAGTAACATATTTTGATGGACAGAAAGGCGAGTAAAATGCCTATTTCGTTATGCTATTCGCAACAATCCTTGAATCACGAAAGAAAATAATGATATTGATTGGCATGCGTTTTCCCTAATATAAATACGAAACAACACTAGTAGATGAGAGTATGTATGTACATACCTACTTTTATTGTGTATTATATATAATTTCCTACGTATGACGTACGATTATTGATGACGTAAACCAACCTACAATACTATATGCACTTTACTAATATGCACAGTTATAAATAGTTATAATGCACTTACTTATGTTTAGAGTAAATAATAAAATAAGATTAAAACTTTCTAAGAAAACGTTGAATTTAAAATAAAACCCATAACCCCATGTCCCACCGTGTTGATGAAAAAAAAACTATAAGTGAATTTAGCTTAAACAAAACCGAATAAAAAAGGTAATAATGAGATTAAATGAAGCAACATGGATATTTGCCAAGATCGTTGCAAAATTAAATGCGTGTTCTCAACCTACCCCTTTAGGAAACAGGCCTAACATCGTATATATGTACATAATATCTATAACTCTATAAGGTTATGTTATTAATAGCCTTATAAATATTATTGACTGATGGCTTAAGACCTCATTTTGTATTCAACTTTATCCATCAGACCATCAATCAACCAGAAATCTGAAACTATCACTCTCTACTAAAGCCATGCAAAACGAGGCTTTGAGAAGTAAAATTTAAATTAAAGATATGTATTGTAAAAGTTTTATTAACTTTGGGTTATGAAAAAGAAAGTGTGAGTACAAAATTACGTGTATAACAACAATATATACAGTAAGACCTACCTATATTGAACTCTCTTTACTTACCTACCTATAATTAGGCAAGAAAAGTCTTGTAAAGAAAGTTTTTATCTTGTCTTATATATGCCTAAATATGATCCCTGACTTTAAGTTGATGTATCCTATCCGGTGTGGGCAAGTCAAGAAAGAATATGCAATTTGCGTTGCTTTGGAGTTCTAGTCCCAAGTCTCAAATATAAATCCTATCTACTACCAATGTCATTTACTTCTTGTAAATGGATCATCTACCATTAGTTTTGTAGTAATCTAATTTTCTTTACCATTAGGCGCTCAAGCCCAGAAATTAAGTCTCAAGCTCTTCTAAAATTATGCAAGGCTTCGTATTAACAAAAGAGTAAAATTAATATATTTAGAATGAAAGATAATACGGACATTGTTAGCGTCTATTGTATCTGTTCACCACATTACCGTGATGATACTCAGCTATTTAAAATTAATATAATTTGTCTGATTTACATCAGGTCTCCGAATCGGCTGGCGTGTTTCCAATCTAACACATAATATCTGCTCGAAACACGCAAAAAGTAATTGGACGAAAACTGTTAATTGATAGAGATAGCGCTATATTGGAAAGCATGAAATTTTAGAGTTATTTCTGGTGATGTAATCTATAGGCTTTTTTGTGCTTCGAGCTTTTGTTTAATGTCCTTTTACGTGTTGATAATGAATACGAGTATGAGATTAAGATAAAGTCTAGAAGAGTCTTAATCAAAAAGAAACCTTTTACAAATAATGATATTAAAATCATTTCTATTAACTCGCGTTCGTAAAGTTCTTTTCGGTTTTTTCCTCTATGATAGAGCTGGTATTTATTTAACTGTGCAAAAAACATCCGTGAGCAGCGACGACGTGACAGATAGATACGACTGCCAAAAGTTGATTTACCGTTGAAAAAAACAATTCGATTTGATCCAGACTTTTGCTAACTAAACCTAGATTTTTTTTACAATATAATTCAAGTGTTTGTTAACTATCAAGATACTGTTGTCACTATCGTAACAGCTACAAAAATGTTTGATTTTTTTAAACATTACAATGTTTAGTATTTAGTTTGGCCAAGCTTAAGAGCTTTGATGTTATTTCAAAGGAAATTCTGGTACTTTTGATGAACATTGATATTCTCGCTATCATATAGTCATGATGATATGCATTAGAAATATAATTTGGTTCATTACCATTGACTTTCTTAAATAAGCCATAGATTTGATCATTTTAAAGCTTAAGCTGTTTCGTGTGATAATGTATATATGTTGATTTATTAAAATTATCGATTATTAGTAGTAAAATTTCATCCATCATACAAAAACTATTCATAAACATACGCATACTAAATATAGCAATAGTATATTTTTAGACGTTTCCATAGAGAAGTTTGCTGGAGCTCCAATTAGAGTCGGACAAGAGACACTCGGTCTATTCGTAGTACTGTGGCACCTTCCCTCGCCACATCTACCTTTAAAAACAGAGACAGCACAAAATGATCTAGGCGAGTGAAACCACTGGAAGCCGATGCAGTGTAACGGGTTATTCTCGTCGATGGATTTGTTGACGAGCCGAGAAGCGTTGACCCCGACTGTAAAGGCGAAACCCGCTAGTGCGAACTAACCACTGCTAAAGTTACACCTCGCGCTGAACTCGCTTAGGGCTTTGGGTGAGCTCAACACAACCGTCGGTAAACAACGATGAAATGCCAACCAAAACAATGAATCGTTTACAGCAGACAATAAAATACTCAGGTTTATTCTCAGACAGTGAGATTGCAATCATCGCTCGATTGTTCAGGCATCTAACGTTAAACCCAGTTTTTAGGACACACAGTTGTTATTGATCTCTATAGCTACAAACGCTCGTATGACCTACGACAAATTGCCGTGGAAACCGATTAGTTTAAAGGCATCGTAATGGTAAACATTAGTCTGACCCACATTGGAACATAATCCATGGCCTAAAAGCCTACGTGACATGACATGTTGTTATATAATTCATTTGTTATTTCATGACACGGCAGCCATTGAATCGCCCACCAGCATTGCGGATGTCTTGCATTTAGCCAAGCAAGTTTTTAACGCAATATTAATTTATAGTTAACATGAAAGCGTTGATCAAAGGCTCAAGTCTTGCTTGATTGATTGCCCATAGCTTACAAAGCGTGAACTATTCTACTGCACGTAGTTATTTGCTACAGTAAATGGTTTTATATAATTGATAAAAACAGTTTTATAACTAAGAATAAGTGGTTTATAGATATCAATTTCGCAGTATCGAATTTCTGGACCAAAAGAAAGAGGCGAGATTTGTAACTAACAATTACCTAATGTCCGTGCAATCTGATATAGTAAGTACCATTGTAAATATCTCCGTTGTAACGAGATATTTTATAAATCACTGTACTTATTTATGTACTGTTTGTGTTCACTTTGGTCTAGATAGAACACGTAAGCCGTTTTAATGGTTACCGGCTCGCTTTTTACAGTTACCAGTATGGTTTTCTGTTGATTTTCACACACTGGCAATTGGCAACATAGTTTGTGGCTTTAATGCTATAGCTGTCTCCAAACTCCGAAGCATGTTTGTGATACTTATAAACTCTGACGGTTCTCAGAATTAACATTACTGGTCGTTTCTGCAGACGTACCTACCTCGAGAACGAACACTAAATGCTTTGATAGTAATAGCGTAGTAAACTGCCTGTGCTGGTTGGCAGATATTTTGTAATGGCAAATTAAAGCGCCTTGTAAATGGAACCTCAATAAACCTCCAAATGCGCCTACAAGATATCCGCGTTTATCATAATTTTACAAGTTAAGAATAACCATTAAGTTAATGAAAGAACGGCGACCAATCTTCTCTTTTTTATGCCTGATATAGCCTTTGACCACTATCTTATCTGATGGTAAGTGATGATGTGGTCGAAGATGATGTTCAGGCTAACCTAGAAGTACTGGCTCTCAGGGACAGCTGCCGGAACACACCGTTAGGTGCTTAGCGACAAATTTCCTACTTGAGGGTGGTAGCTAGCCAGGCGGGCATTCGCAAAATGCCCTACCACCATGCTATAACGACTGCCATCCTAAGACGACAACCGGGACCGACGGCTTAACGTGCCCTCCGAAGCACGGAAACGCTCAGTAGTAATGTCACTAGCGGTCACCCATCCAACTCATAACCGCGGGCGACGTTGATTAACTGTGCTGATCGGTTGAGAACAGCTAGGTAAACTTCGCTACGAGCGCTTCTTCTTCAGATAGTGTTGTTGGTGTCTACGCCTCACCTAGTGTATAACTGCTAAACGACGCTATAAAAAGTTTTAAATGTGAAGGTAAAGCCAAGCTCGACCGATCCTGAAGGAACATATTAGTCCATTACATTTTTATTTAGCATTGATAGAATAGTTGAAACGCGCAGTAAAATGAACTTTAGTTGTAGAGGTACAAGTATGGACAAATTGTTTGTTATGATTACATTTCTGAATTTGCATTGTGGTTAAGACAATACATGACGTTACAAAGAAGGATAACGATATTGCATGCGGTATAAAATACCCTAACAGAAAGTGTGACGAGCACCTTTTTGTGGTTTTGTGACCGCAACGAACCGGTCTCTACGAGATAGTTGTATCTACAGGTGACGGCAATAAAGAACAGGTTCTTCATTGTATTGTGGAATATCGACTTCTTTGTTGGCAGGACTACTTTTACCATAGGGCGTGTAGGGTCACGCATGTCAATTTATAAGCCACATTTGTCCTGCAATCGTGAGCATTCATGCGGTTATGTTTTATTTGCTGGTTCACCTTAAATACTAATTATCAAGCTATATATCCAGTTTGCTAGAGCATAGAAAATACTCTTATGTCTAAGGTTTTATGTACATAGCAACGGGATCTTTAAACACTAACATCAAAGTAACTGAATTAGTATATTGAATTCTATGTGTCCTAACCTTGTTTTACCTATTGACATTACGTAGTGCGATCATCACTCCTGATTCTTTTTGCATTTCATTGATTATGTGGATTGTATTGAATTTTATGATGCTTACAATTATTTCTGTCACACCTTGTGCTCAGTTAACCATCAATCTTATCCATTTATAGTTCTGAATCGTGAGATCGTTCAGAAGAAAGTAACAGCGTGACTTTGAAAGCAAAGTAATTGCTACCTTCATGTTGTTTTTACTCACTACATAGATGTTCTCTTCTTGATAGGTGCCTACATTGGCCTCTGCAGACACATTTAGAACAAACATTTATTTTCCTGTCAAATAAATTTGTATACTAGTATTGTGTTACCTATTGCTTGACACTTATGTGCTAATAAAGTTTGACGCAGAAGAAACTACGCTAGAAAGTAAGTTGTCACGTTTATGCTGGTTGATGACAAAATTGCATCAGCTTTAGAGACAAAGTAAACGAAGTTTATGATGCGTTAAATTTAATAACTGCTTTCAACGCTTTCCGTGATGTATACAATGGTGTCAACGAGATAAAAATAGCGAAATGCTAATACGGGTAACATCCTTACTATAAAATATTTGTAATACCGATTCCTATTATGTAATCTGTGATTAAACAGAGAAGAATAGGAAGGAATACTTGATCGGTATGGCGAGTTGTATTTCAATATGCTATCATCACCTATCAGAATTGAGTGTTCAAGATAAACTATCAATGCGTATGACATGATAAATCGCTACTATTTCAATGTCATGTTTTATAATACAGTGCCAAAAGATTCTCACATCTGTCAAGGTTAAGTAAACTTTGCATTAGCTGCTCAAGTAGCAATAGGTTTTGCGAATTTAAAAGTCAATACAGTGATATCATCTTTTACCTTTGGACTGTGCTTAGAAGATTCTACATACCTACCTATTGTAAACTACTATTGCATAATGTCTCTTAACATTATACAAAGTACTATCATTTGCTACGCGAAAATGACATAAAATAGACATTTTAAATGCACAGCATTTTTAATTTGGGGCGGGAATTGAACCCTCGTCCCTGATCACGGACCGGATGAATATATAACCAATAGGCTATAAAGACTCGACAACAGAAATTTTGTCATCTAATTTTATTTTTTTAACCGTCGTAGGGGATGGTGGTCCCTTAACCAGACTATTAGATTAACTGATCGAAAGAACAGTCAAATACAGAACCGATAAGCGAAAGTCAACTTTGAACATTTTTGTCGCACATCATTTTATTATGGAGCTGGTCATTTTTATTATGGAGCTGGTCATTTTTATTATGGAGCTGGTCAATTTTATTATGGAGCTAAAACTGTTGATAACCAAGCGGTTAATCCTTGCCGTGCGTAAAGCTTGGGGCTACAAAACGCGCGTTAAATTTCTGCTATATATAAAAATGTAATGCTCTAAAATTTTTAACTGTAATACAGGGTTATTGGTAAATGGCTAACAACCTCTTAGGGTTGACTTCTGTTACTCCTAACAAACAATTTGAGATGTTCTTTTTTTAAAGAAAATATTTTTATTTTTTTGGGTTTTAATGCCTACTCCGGGCCAAGAGCGCCCGCCGCGGCAAGACTGGACAGCGCTGTGCTCCCTTTGATTACAGAGTTCAACCCTAAGAGGTTGTTAGCCATTTACTAATAACCCTGTATACGTTACGCATTTTCGAACTCACTAAAAGCGCCAGCATTAGGCCAACTTCTTGAAGTTTTAACAGGCAAAAAAAAGAGAATGCTATACCCTCTGGGTACACCGTTTGCACAGCATAGAAATATTTTGAGCCAGTACCGTCCCTAATAATTTGGATATTCACGATATATTAAGCAATAAAACTCGTTGTGCCAGTTCGTCCTAGGAAGTCTGCCACCATACCCATTTCTATTGCCAAGCAGTAATGTTCACATTACTGTGTTCCGGTTTGAAAGGTATGGGTCCCAGTGAAATCACAGGCACATGAGACTTAACAACTTTATGTCTCAGGGTGATGGCCACAGTACAGTTCACAACTTCTGACGAACTGCATCTGTTATAGGTAGAGGGGTTATCGCTGAACACCACGTAGGTAAAGTGCTTGTTCCATCAGGATAGCAAAAAAAAAATGGTTAAACAGACTGGAACAATGTCGCTGACTGTAGTGACTGTTACGTGGTTCAACTGTTTTCGTTGTAGTATTGTTAGAAGCGTGTAATACTTTTACTGAAAAAATTTTAAACATGAGAGAAATAAAACTTTTGGATTTAAATCAGTCAGCAACAGTAGAGATGTATGGAAAGAAACTGGTAAGGTTGCATGTTCAGAACTGGCTCGCGTAACTAATGCGAACGCGTTACGACTCTGTAATTTTGAATGTTAGGTTACGTGACTTCAATTACAATGTTAGTTACCGAACTGTACGATCTGGACTTTGTGTAAGCACATGAATTTAACGTTAACAGGAAGATATAAAAATTTAGTTGACTTCATTCATATTGCTGTGGAATCTTCCGGCATCGCTATTCAGGCCCGTTTAAAATAAATTCGGAGTTAAAATGTTTCAAAATAGAATTATAATGTTTACTGATATAATATTATTAATGGTATATCAAAGGGAACTCTAAAGCTTGAAAGGTCTTTGAAAATAACTTCTGATTTTGCCGACGTGGTTGGCAGGCTGAGTAGTTTCTTTGCAAAGCAGTGAATTGTATTCATATTCACCCTATATCAGAAACGCGATATTCAACTACAACCGACAAGGTCCCTGGTGCTGGTAGGTTATTTTTTTTACATTTTAATTTATTTAAAATTAACTTTTAGAGTCTGAATTTCATCAACACGTTTTTACGGAAATTGGAAACATTATAGCAGATATATTGAATTAGGTTTTTAAAAATATGATTATTGGCAATTCAGCTGAGTAAGAAAATTTGGAAGAATAAAAGGTATAATAAGGAATGACGTATAATAATGTTCAATTATTGCATTATGACATCTAAAACCTAACCATTTTAAACATACCTTATTTGTACTTGCTTAAAATTTACTGAAAATATTAACTTATTTCGAAATAAACAAGAGAATTGATGAATCACGCATTTGTGCTTGTGATTTTTTAAAGAAAATTAATCGATTAAGCGTTACTTCGCGATAAATTGTTACTGTACATTTATACAGAAACTCTATAATAATTTTTTCAAACTCTATATTTGCTAGACCCCAAGATGGCGTAAAATAATCAATACCACCTTATGATTACTCGCGTAGATGCAAAAATACTCTTTATACCGTGTTAATTAAGACGTCACATTGTTGTGTAAAGTTGGGCGGAATTATCACGTTATATATTTTTTTCGGTCGCAATATTACTACTACGTTTATTACTTATATTCATAAAAAAAACCTTTCAATACGTCATACAGAGATGGCACTAAATAGCAGACAGTACAGGTTTCAATCAATAAACATCGTACAAAGTCCCCGCCTAGTTTGGCAGTAGTAGCTCTACATTCTAGAGGAGCGAAGTCAATCAAATACCGGATGTTAATATGCATGTGTCCTCACGTGTGATTTAATCTGCTCGGCAATCCTCGAGTAGGAGCCAAACTATATTATGTACCTACCTACCTACCTTATACGTGTGTCTAACAATTTGTAACATACACTAAAAACTGTTTAAAGGTGTGTGTGTATGTTGTGTTTTGAATTAAACATACTGATTATATGAATGATGATGTTCACCATTATCATCTGTTTTTGTGTTTGTAAATAACCGCCATCAACAAAATATTTAGTTTGTTAAATTAAGTAGGTACCTACGGCATGTTGTTTAGTCAAGGCAGCGAATTTGAAAAGTATCATCTAAACATACTTTGGGGACAGGATAGCTTTCTGTTGTCTCTGAAAAAAGAAAACTGAATGTGAGATTACCTACCAGCGCATTGTAAAACGAAGACCGAAAACAAATATTAATTAAACAACATATCAAACTACAAACACCAGAACTTTGCGTGTCAATCACTAGTAGACATCATACGATGGTGTCATGTCAAAGTTTAGTTAAACCATGAGTTCAACATAATCAGTTCTTCACGGTGACTGCAACTGGCAAACAGCCAGCTACCAACTCCGCAGTTTGTATATCTCTTACGAAATTCCTTCAAAACTGTTGCAGTAACCAGGAGTGACCCAGTTTGTGGTGCTCATGACATGTTTACTATGAGATATTACTAATGCCAAGCTATTATCGATATTGGATTAGAGGGAGTAAACATTATTGATTTATTATATGCTTTTAGTTTCACATCATTCAATCAGCGTTGCATAATATTTGTAATTTCACCCTTTCACGCTAGAGCTACATCTGCCATTTTAGTTAATGGAAATCTTTCATTAAATCTGCCTCGTATTACTAAAAACATGCCAGTGTTACAAGAAAACCTCGTAAAATTAAGTTTGACTGTATATTATGTAGTTTTTTTTTTATATTAGCCAAGCAAATATTTCACCGCAATCTCATATACCTAGTTAGTAGCTTCGACGAATCAGCACTGGAACGTACTTACCTAGAAGATTCACTTTGGATTTAAAGACTGTCTTTAAAGGATTCCTAGATTATTTATAACGGAAAACAAAGACACTTGTAGGGTATTCCATACATGAGTCATACACATGAAGTCTGTAAAAGCCCGATGGGATTGCAAATTTGCATGTTCGAGGCTTTGGAGTCTTAACTCCACTAACGTATCGTCGCCAGTCAACTTCTTTGCTCGATTATCTATGAAGTTCAAGAATTTAAACTGGTGTTACCTGAGCCGTCTCAGATGACAGCATTATTTTACACAAGGCAATCATGCTGGTTAAAACCCTCCTGACTTTCTAAAGCATTTTTACAATTTACTTAGTCCTTTGTTTAATGTACAATCCAAGAGTTAAGTTTCGTTGTGAGTTTTAAACTGAGCAGCTCGAGTTGGCCGTTATCGAAACAGCTCAATTCGGAGGGTAGGAAATTGAAAGTACTCTGCTTAGCATTGAATAGGCATGCCTGAGTTTTAGAGGCATTAAGTTGGATTTAATTGGTATCGCCCCATTCAGGGCCAAGTCAGGGCCATTCCCTGAAGGGCCAAATCATTTCACCCAACTATCACCTACCTATAAGATCGCATTTGAGAACGGTCTTCACGGATTCGTATCTCCTTTATTGATTTCCTAAAAACTATCTCGATCGATGAATAACTTAACACCTTTAACAGTAAGATTGTGAAATAGAATAATGTCGTCCATGTGGAAAGAGATACATTGTTATTTTAGATTTGCATACAGACCGAGCTGCAAATATTGAAACTAATGACTTTAAACTTTAATTTTCTAACTTTAATTTTGATACCCAGTAATAATATTTAAAATATTTTTGTTAAAATATATTAAAATAATTGTACCAACGCTAAGCTGTCGATGCGTCTGAAGCCAGACATGTTGACATTATTTTCAATCTGATAGCCTTCACGCTAGCTACCCATTCCTTCAAACTCAGGCCACTGACCCAAGCTGCCTGAATTTAATAGGTACCTACTCATTATTTGGTATTTAAATATTCTACATAACTACAAAATATGCTATACTTTGGACAAATTATACTAATTAAGCTTTACTCGACCACGCATAGGACTAGGCTGTTTATACGTTTTAAGACTTAACTCGGCTTTATGATATACTCGTGGCAACATTATCACTTCTTGCGACACATCAATGTAAAAGCCTGCATTATTAGTAATTTCTAGGACAGTGCCACTGTCTGCATATATGCAGACAATATCAATTCGTAGAAAGCATTGCACAGATTCAGTCTCATAGTGAATCCAAGATCAAATCCCGTGAGTTTGGTATATTATACTAATATAAAAAGATAATTTGTCTCAGCTCAGGTGTTTCTGTTTACTGCTATACAGAGTTATTTTAAATTTATTTATAATTTTCAATATATGTATTACTGAGTATAATCACCTGCAGTTATTGGTGTTTACATAAAGTTTCAATTTTGACAGGTTCAGTGATCTAAAGGTAAATTAGTATCTCGGAAGAAGAGTTCTAGGGAAGGTGACTTATATGGTATTTCTTGCCGGTATTTCACGTTGGGACACCTTATAATCTTTACCGAGCGCATGTCTGACCATGTATGGAATACTGATTCCATTTCTGGGATGGATCTACTCAGTCACAGGTTGGTGCCTTAGACTCGCACTAATGACGAGCAGTTATTCTCATTCGGAATGATGTTATGTCTGATGCTAAGCTTCAGAAACTCGATGACGTCAGACTATTGGGCATCTTCGTAAAGTTCTACGGATTACATTATTTTGAATTTTGAAGCGCTCGTAGCAAAGTTTACTAAGCTGTTCTTAACCGATCAGCAAGGTTAAGCAACGTCGCGCGCGGTCATGAGTTGGATGGGTGACCGCTAGTGACATTACTACTGAGCGTTTCCGTGCTTCGGAGGGCACGTTAAGCCGTCGGTCCCGGTTGTTGTCTTAAGATGGCAGGCGTTATAGCATGGTGGTAGGGCATTTTGCGAATGCCCGCCTGGCTAGCTACCACCCTCAAGTAGAAAATTAGTCGCCAAGCACCTAACGGTGTGTTCCGTCAGCTGTCCTTGAGAGCCAGTACTTCTAGGTTAGCCTGAACAACATCTTCGACCACATCATCACTTACCATCAGGTGAGATAGTGGTCAAAGACTAACCTATAAAGCATAAATAAAAAAAATAAAAATACATTCCGGAGTGCTGAAAAAATTGCATCTTCTTTCCAACAACGCTTAACGAGATTCCTTATTATCATTACCTACATTCCTTTATATGGAGATTTCTTCTTATCGAGGTTCCCCTTATCGGGAGTCATGATAGTGACGCACAGTTTTGAAGCAATGATAGCCGAGCGGTAATGGCTGTGGACTGCCGTGCTGCAGGTCCATGGTTCCGGCCCATGGTCCCGGCTAGCTGTACCGTAATATCAGCCGTATCATCCACTACTGAACACAGTTTCCCCCATTATGTGGGGTGGGTTTGCCATAACACTTACGCTTGGCAGGCGTCTTGGAGATCGCAGTGTGAGATATCAGTTTCTCAGAAAGTGCTGCTGCCCACCTTCTGGTGTGTTACCCTTAGTCACCTCTTACGACATCCGCGGGTAAAGATGGTGGGTAATATTCTAGCCCAGCACCCTAAAAGGCAGCCCGGAACCCCAAGGGCAGCTCAGAACCCCACGGGCATAGGCTGCCTAGTTACCACCCTAGAAAATCTGTCACCAAGCTCCTAACAGTGTGTTCCAGCAGCAGTACTTGAGAGCCAGTAAGATTATAGATACATGAGACTAAACAACTCGTAGTGTGATAGGCACAGTGCAGTTAAATACATCTGTTATAAACAGAGGTTACCGCTTATTATCACGTGGATCTGTTTGTACAGTCATAATCCCATTAAAACAAAATATTTCGTTATCAGAACAACGAGTTGACTTCACTCACTTTTCATCTAGTGAGGTCGTAGTCAAATCCTATTCTGTATCGTGAAATAAGCTTCAATCAAGCCATCAGGAGCTTAAGTTATTCATAGAAATCCAGTTAATTTTTCAAGGATCAACTAGCATCAATTTCAGCGCGTAACCATCAAAGATTCGCATCACCGGTTTCCCTGGCCTATTAGCCATGCTGAAACTAGATGTTTAATATATATACAGACGTATCTGAAGTTATGTCATTGAGGTAGTAGGCCGAATGTCGCTGTGCTGAACGGATCGCATCCGCTGCGGAACCACTCGGCCGTACCTCCTTTTATGGGTGAGTTCGTACAAGTAACAGTGGGTCATATGTCGTGTAGTTTTAGATATATTTGGACCGTGAAGTAATCTGTGAAGAAGATGGTTAAGTGTCACAGGAACGACTTTCCTGTATTATAGTGTTCTGGTTTGTCCACGTTCTAAGTTGGTATGTCCTACCTAGCTAATACTGTAAGGTACATCGTAACATGTAAAGTACTATAAATAGAAGTAGATACTTCGTACTGGCCTTTTTTGGTTTTGAAATTGTATAAGTTCTTTAATAGTGTCATAAAATAGAAAATCTGAAAAATTGTGTACCTACATTAAACATTATTGCCAATGTTCAAAAGCTGCCGAAAACATTAAGAACTTTATCCATGAATACAGCATGGATAAAGTTTTTCTAAGATTTTCTGTGATACTGTATTTATGTTTCTGAACGGGTGGTTTTACAAGTTTCACGTAGCTCAAGTTTTCATAAATACTTGGAAAGTTGATTGCTTCAAATAAGTATAAAACGGTTGCTAACTATGCATAAAAGTCACGAATAATATGTACCTACTTGTAATAATGGCCACTTAGCTCTTAGTAATAGCAGAAAAACTGCGGTTTCTTCTACTCGTATAAGTATTAAATAAATTGCAGTTATCTAGACATCATTCTGTTGTCTTAATGGCATCATCTTAGGTTATTTTGGTAGACGTAGTCTGTTTATATCAAGCTTTGTTTGCCTTTTATTAAGTGCGGAATTAGTAAAAAAGTGTGTTGGTTTTTAGTCTATAGAAAAATTACTCATGTAAATGACGGGAAACATTACAGGCGACTGGTATTGTTTGAAACTAAGGATAATTTATTCATGTTATTTTTCTTACAAAAAATATTTTTTATGTGATGAATAGAAAGCGTATCAGAACCTATCCAAAGTTGTCGAAATTTTTCGTATACATGTTATATATATAATATGGTAGACAATTACATAATATGATAAAATGCAAGTAGGTGTTCTCTTGTATATCAATCTGATTTACGAATACGGTTGAAAACGCAAATACCCATGTTTAGATGCTACGATGCATTTTGAGCTAGTACATCTAACTTTTATCTGATCTTACCTATCTTAATATTACAAATCCTTAAGAAAGATACCTAACAAAATTTATTTAAATTTCACAAAATTCATAGAAGACTAAAGCCATAAAAACTATGCTTAAGCCAAGATTTAAATTATTCCATTCTTTCATTTAAAAGTTATTAATCGATAAAAAAAATACAGGAGAAACTACATGCTTGCTACATAGAAATAGATATATATTGTTCAAAATGATGCTATTGTACATATAATATTTTGTTTAGTGTGTCTATGTATTTACATGTTGTAATTTAACACTATCACCTAATACCAAATTTATGCGCCTATTTATTGATTTGGCTGGGAAAATACGTGCTGGTGCTCACGAACCATGAACGAGTAGTTTTTGTTCGAGTAACAAAACATCGAAATCCGATAACGACGTACTAAGTACACTGAATATGATGTAATTGTGTATAAATGTGTGCGTGGAAAACAGGCTTTACCTAACCACCAAATATCAATAACATGCTAGTTGAGCAACTAATTTTAAAGAAATCATAAAGCAAAATTTGTAAAGAATATCTGTGTCAGTATATTAACTTTTAATCAATTTATTTTCTTAACACAAAGCCTTCGAGTTGATTAACCAAGTTAATCAACAGTGTTGAAAGATTGATTTTGCTCGTGGATTTATTAAAAATTTATAACAGATATAGGGCAGATTTAACAGCACGTATACATATTTTGTTGTAAAAGTAGTTTTATATAGTGGTAACCAGTATCGGAAATATGGCTTTTGTTAACTTCAAAAATAAAGAGCACAAAACCTCAAAATTGCGATATTCTTAATTCTTATGCAGTTTAGAGTGTATATACTTAAACATATCGTAGCACAAAGTAATTAGCATGGTTGCCAACGCGACACTGACTTGCTACACAAGTTGAAGAGCGCTCTACCCTGAAGTTTTTGTAATGGTTACCAGAATGTCGTAAGCGCGTTACTGAAATAACCGTCATACTTTATATATGAAACTTAACCTTACTTAAGTAAGGTAAACTTAACATCCTTCTATTGGCGTACGTTTCTTTCTTAAGAGAAGTCAGGGTGGGGTGCTAAGCTGTGGGTTTGGTCGATGCAGTTCGTTCTGTGTTGTGTTTTACCGTTTGGCATAGTTGTGTCAACTTGTGTCCGGTTTTCGATAATAGTTTTGAACTGTTATATCTTAATAACTGTTATAAATGTGTTGTGAAATGTGACTCGACTTGTTTGTGTATTGTTTAGTGAATTATACTTGGCGAACTTCATATTTAGTTAATACTCAGATAATTTAGAGATATATCTAAAACATTTTTATTTTTCTGAAAAACATATTAGATGTGTGATATGTTGCTCTGAAATGTTTGGAAATTGTTGATGATATATGATTACATTTGAGCAAATAATTGATAATATTGCAATGGATTGTCTAAAATCCAGAACTTATCCAGGATGGGATTTTAGTAAATCCCGAATATAAATATTTAATCCATAATGTCCTCTGCAAGTAGTCTTCAAACACTGATGTAATTAGTCAGCAAAATAAATAAAACTTGATAAGCTGCATTACACTGTTGATGATGAATATACCTATAACGTAGAAGTATGTTTCTAATCGGTAAGTTAAAAAATACGTAGGTGGACTAAATACAAGTAGGAGCGATTAGCAAACTATTGCGAAAAGTTTCAAAACATCTGACAACACCATACTGCACGCCCCCACACATCTTTGTTCTTCACTTGGCGACTTGCGCTACGAGCTCTGTAATTTTTTACGCACAGTTGGGTCTTATAAAATCGGTAATACTAGATAATTTCCGAGTAGTTACTCATTATTTATTTACGGTTGAAGTTTCTTGCATAGAATATAAATGATATGCGAAGTAAACACCATAGCTATATGTATAAAAGAACATCCAAGGAGAAGATTAAATATAAATTTACGAAATAAGTGTTAATTGTTAGCCTAAAAACTAAGTAACTTCAAGAAGCAATTTACAGTAATTTTGTTTACAAACGATTTTGTACTCAGTTGAGAAAATTAAGACAATATAATCAGTTGAAAAAATAATAGATAAAGAAATAAACACACTAAACATATGTGTAAGAAAATTTCATAATACATTTTTAATATTGTTATGTTTGCAATAACGCCTGTTCGGCGGATTACATTACAAAATGTCAAATTTACGGAAAGAAAAAATATCCTAATACGATGGTTAAATAAAGAACGAGAGGCAACATTAGAGTTATGAATCATTGTCATGTTAGCTCAAGCGATCAGAGCATACCCCTGCTTTAGGGGTGGATGGACGCACATGACTATAATTTTTTCGCTCGTAAATTTGTTATTTCAAAATAGCTACTCTTTTGTTCATAGTCAACTTGATCATGCGTCAAATAAATAACCTGAGAGAGAAGCATCTAGTGTTGAAGATGTTATACAAAAACAATTTTTAGTTTAAATTGCTTTAAAACATTGGTACTTCGTTCCAGATACCAACTTCTGACCCAAAAATGTTTTCTTTGTATTCATACGAGCACACAACACGCATTTTTTTTTTACAAATTGTACTTTATCTTCTAATATTCTTGTAACATTATATACGTGTATACTATACTAGCAATATTAAAGTAACATTACAATATTAAGCGTCAATGTTTGATCGATTACTTAAATTCACCAAATAGATTTATTCAATATCAACTACAAGTCCATTGGTGTAGCCCACTTTAGACCCAACGTTCACAAGTCTTTGTAACACAATAGCAGCAAGCAGAAATAATTTATCTCCATGAGCTAAATATACATCCCAACGTTTGATGCGAACAAAACACGGGCCCATCTTAAAGGACAATGTGATCGTCCCAGAGCAGAATCTAGAGTTATTTAACCCTGAAAGCAATGCCCACGAGAATAGCACGACACTGAGGGAATCGGTAACATTCGCTTATGTCCCACAGCCAAGTGACTAAACCAACTATTACAGCTAAACTTAGATTGTTCCACTCTGTTTGCTTTCCTTTCCATCATTTATTTCAATTATGTTCATTTTGTTTTGCTTGCTCTTGATATAGATCGGCTGTTTAGTTTATATATGTTTACGAGAATTAAGTATACAATACACGTTCGATGCCAATGTCCAGTTGAAAGATGCCGAGATTGTATACAAGCAAATTTCAATTGAATATCTAGGCATCTTCAAGACAGTTAGAGCCGTATTTTATTGTATGAAAATTACATTAGATAATGGCTTCAAAATCACTGCGGCACTTTCGGTAATTTGATGAATTATGTTTCGAGTCCGCTTCTAAATCGGGATCAATTAACTGCGCTCTAATTTTAGGTGTCCAAACTCGGCCAGAAATCTTGTTCTTCTTTATTTTTAAAGGAGGCGTTGAGTGATACACACTTATTGATGTTACAGTTTTTAGTTAACGGTTGGAATTTATTTGTGTGATACAAATTTTATGTGGCTAATGCTTCGCTTCATATGAGCCGATCTCGTTATTATCCGATTTCTCAAAATAAAATCAGTCACTGACAAACTTGAAGTAGGTATGTGCCCATATCAAATGTGTTTTCATATTTATACTCATTAGAAAATAGAATGCTTCAACTTTACTACTTACATTAAATAGCATATTTCCCTTAACCACAAATATTGTTATATTTTTTTAAGATACGTCGTTATTTTTGTCCGAGCATACGGAAAAGCTATCTCCGACCGGAAATGAAGCCGTCGATTGACTGCAATATTTTCTCTTTTCTGTTTCCTAGACACTTTACAGCCGAGTGAGTTCATAGAGATAGTTTTATAGCTTGTTTCTACTTGATCGAATGACATAGCAGCAACTTCGTGACCTCCATAAATGTTTAGTTAATTGTACGATACCACATAAATTGTATTTTAAACAAGTCGACTAATAATTTAGTTATGCTAATATACTCAATTCGTTAAGCTGATTATTTTATCATCAAAATAAATTATATCAAAATAAGCCTCACATTTTTCTTAATGTTTATGTGGCTCATTTGTCAGCACTTCAGCTAACTAAATGACAGACTCGTAAATAAAACATCTTTCCGACAATAAAGTTAGGCAGATTCAATGACAAATGGCAAAACTGTCTCACTTTATGAGAAAATCCTTTTACAAGAGTACGGTAATGCGTGATGGACCAGCTTTAAAAGAGCTCTCTGATTTCCCTTGTTTTAGTTTTATTGTTTTGCATCTATAACAAAACTGGGCACGAGAAGGGGGGCCAATATATGCTGGTGCATTTGCAATGAGTCGACTACCGAAATAGACGACGTTGCAATAATTATATCAGCGAATGGGCTTTGTTGACCGGAGAATCAACACGTGCGCTTTTATGACAGCCGTTTTGAGATTAATTAAAAGTTAGCGTTTAACAAAACACTCAACAAGGCCATTATTAAAATACTTAAATTTTGACACCCTTATTACACTTTTACTAAAATAACAATTGGCTTTCCAAATTCTAACAAATTACCACCTGCAGATATGAAACTCATTGAACACAGATGACCACTACAATATAGCATAGGATAAAAGATAAGCATATAAAAAAATATAGTGATGTGACTGAACAGTGGTAAATTGACGGTGAAGTTCCTACAAAAAATAGAGATGGAAATATTTTTCATTATGTCCTGAAGTTATATGAAGATTTTGAAGATGGGGGCACACGGGTCGAAAGAAAAACTTTATAGAAGTAGCTCTGAGAAGTATCCGTCCAAGTTACCGGTGCCAAACGACAAAAAGTATAAGATTGCAGTGAACCGTGAGAGATTCGGATCTTTTGGTACCAGAGGTAAGTAAACAATATCAATTAGCAGTTTTCATATCAGTTGTTATAAACTTCTTCTATATAAATTTATTGTACCTATACCAAAACATTTTAGCGTTTTAGCGGTCATGTTATAAGTTTCAAATATGAAATAGTTGTTAGGAGAGACAGACTGAAAAAATAATTGATGGATTATATGAAAGATAGTAGGAGTATTTACACAAATGACCTCTTCATTACTGCCGTGTAACGCTTATGATAGAATTTCTGAATGATTCATGCAAAACGAAGTAGAGTCCATTTATTATTTCGGAGAAATTGCTATTATGTTTTCAAGCCAGCTCTTGTCATGATTTATGGCACGATGTCAGGTTTTCTACAGCTCCGTAGCTCAGGGTGAAAAACCTTTGTTGTGACCTTGAAGGACAGAAAGTTCACTGACTTGATAGAATGGATAGATTTTACTTCCCTACTCCTAAAATACATATGTATCTTATGATTTAAAACTTTTAAGAACCTTATTGATGCTATGAAATAAATGATTTCATAGTCATGAGATGAGCAGTGATGCCATGTGACATAAGCTATGGACTTCCACGCAAGAAGTTTATGGTTCGAATACCTTGAGCTGGTAAGGCATTTTGCAATTGCTCACCTGCCTAAATACCACCCAAAAGTAGCATACCTGTCACCAAGCACATAACTCGTGTTTTGGTAGCTGTCCTTGTAATGGAGAAATTTTAGGTTAAGCTTGCTAACAATCCTCGAACACATAGAAAAAAATTAGATAACCGTATTTTTAGTATGATTCTGTGTTGATTGTAACCTGTATGCTCAGGAAACCTTTTAACGTTACAATCCGGATTTAAGTACATGTCACGTGGCAGACTTCCATAACGCAGTCATTGTTGCTTATAGCTTCCTACCTTTCAATAACTTTTTTATCATAATATATAAAATAATTTTGCTATTAGCTATTATTCGCGGGCTGGTCGTAAGACCGGGAATTGATGCAGCGTAAAATATGCCCTATGTTTCCTGGGCTAAAGACTACGTAATAAATTTAATTTAAATTCAGTAGATTTGTGTTGGTTCATATATGATGACTTTCTTTATTTGTATCTTACAGTTCTTGTAATACACAAGTACGTTATGACAGCATTTTATCAAATGATGGATGCTGTAAAAATAAAATAGCTAAACTTGTGATAAAATACTACGAAATAAATACAACACTACAGCTACTGCAATGACAGTATTTAGACAACCTACAAGTCATTGCAGGCTCACAGGCAGTCCAAATACTATAGCCCACTACCTGGTTGGCAGCGTGCCCAGCATACGGGTGTATTCCGTTCTGATCCCACAAACGGATCCCACACTATTTATTTATAAAATAAAATTCCGTTCTGATCCCATCCTTATTTTTCGCTCCGTTCTGATCCCACACATTGTTTTATGGCCCTGATTTAATAATAGTTAAAGTGCTTAAGTACGTTAGCAAAAAAGGGAGTAATTTATTATAAGTTTTCGTAACGCCACAGGCACACAATGGCATAAGTACCAATGTATTAATTCCCAAACTATAAGGATAGCAGAAGTTCATGGGAGTTTCATACTTCAGCTATCTTTGAATGAGAATTTCGAATGATTTATTTATTTAATAAATTCAAAGTACCTAAAAAACAGAAGTTCATAGGAGTTTTATATTGTAGATCTCGTAATAAAAAAACTACATTTACAAAATGAATTATACATATGGGCTAAAATTAAGCTGAAATTTGTCCAAATGCTTTTACTGTAGTAGCTGTAGTATTGTAGTAGCTGTAGTGTTGTATATAGTTTGTAGTATTTGTTTAATAAAGGCATACCGCCATTAAAAAAAAAACCTGAAAAAATGCACATACCTTAAGTTTTCCATTGAGCTTAATTAAGTAAACCAACTTTATCTGCTATTTTTTTTAATAATATTGATTTTTATATATTTGACCTAAAAATTAAATAATCTAATAATTTACTGCCAGACTAAGTCACTCCTTATTTTACACATTAAACTAAAGTATTTAAACTATTGAAAGTAATAATTAAAGAAATTAAGTATAAAAAACCAGTATGAGCACATTTATGCATGTTTAACGTGAATATAAAAAATATCTTACTAGTAACCAATTATATTTTCTTCTTATTCAATATATATATAAATAAAAACATAGTATATCTACTACTACTATCTTAACATTTCCAAAAAATAACTTACTGTGATTTCACCAATTTTCAGTTGATGTGTAATATGGCAAATCCGTTTATTTCTGGAAATTTATTTTGAAACCTTACGCTTCAGTAATTGTGGACTAGGTTACATTGGTTATTACGCAATAAGTTTAAGTTTGGCATCTCTTCTAAATAATGAGCATTAGTAATGACAATAAAGCTAACAGTACAACATGCCTACGTGTATCTTTCGCTTTTGTTAAATTTAGTGACATTTCTTTCGTCCACACACTCTGAGAGAAATGGAAGTGACATCCTTTTACTTGAACTGATGTAAAACCTTGGATATAGCATTCATAGCTGCTATTTCAAAGTCATATTATTATTTTTTTTGGCTGCCATTCTGGTACATTTGCTTTGAACATTTGAATTTTTAATAGGTTTGTTAGCTAAGTAACTAGTTAAGAATCATGAGAACAAGCTTTATTATAAATTTGTTTTCTAGCATATATACACAGTAGTATATATGACTTCTTTAAACTTTTGCCCTCCTGGTACATTGAAAATGAGTTACAAAATATTTTATATTGTGAAATTGTAAATTTATCTTGCAAACCGTACCTGATTAAGTGCCTAAATATATTTAAGAGTAGGTGGGATCAGAACGGAATAGTAAAATAATTAAAAACAAACGGATCCCACTCTAAATTATAAGTGGGATCAGAACGGAATACAAATTTAATAGAAAATAAAACTGATACCATGTGGTATCTCTTCGTGGGATCGGAACGGAATACACCAGCATACGGGCAGCAATGCCCCGTTGAATTGCAATGCTTATTCGTTTAGCGAAATATGTGCTAGCATTTTGAGCCTTTTGAAGATAATAATAATATATGATTGAAATATGTAAATATAAACGAGACGTTCACATTATGTTGAGTAAACTGACATCGATCGTGTTTTGTTCACGCACATAAAAATAAGCAATATTTTTTTAGAGTCGCACTGGTATAGGCAAGTAGAGTATTCTACTTCCGTGCTTCTTGCAGAAAACATATTTGGTAGCCTGATATTGTGATGTAAATTATAATACTTATTTCTTACAATACATAGCCATTTTAGGTCTTGTTTTAATAAGTTTTCGGTATGTCTACAAAAAACATGAATGACGTAAGCCGCAAATTATAATACGGTTCAAATTGAGTGTTTCCTCATGTTTTGTGAACTCTAAAAAAACGTGATTATGTCTCATTTATGTATATATAACTAAGTTAATGGGCATCCATTGTTAGGATTATTATTTGGACAAGTAATGAGATTAACTTATAACGAGTAACGAGTAACAATAGCCATCCATTAGGTCATGTTCACAGGTAGTCCAATACAATTGTGACTAAATTGGGTGGAATGGCGTCATATTGATAGGAAAAATATTAAGTTTTCAATAATATATTTTACTTCCTAGTCGTGTGGTTCAGCGTAGATTAAATGAAGAAATACACACTACCCAATTTTACAGAAAATACTATGATGACAATTTTGACATGATTTCCTATATCGCGTGTTTCCGGTTATGGGTACACAAAAGGTATCCCAGATGTTCAGCAACAGCAGGTTTGAAAAAGTGCTTTATTATAAATGATTATTACTAACAATAATTAACTTTATATGTCTACAGAATGTTGGCAAGTGGTTTACCTATGGCCTTTTTCAGAATTTGGAAAGTAACCTTATCTCTGGTAAAGTTTCTTGAGTTATTAACGAATGACAAGTTTTACAGTAGGATAAATCAATACTAAAAATGTCTGTTACAGTTACAGGGTTATTGGTAATATGCTAACAACATCTTAGGGTGGACTTCTGCTAGTCCTAAGAAACATTTTGAGATACTTAATATTTTTGTTTAAAAAAAAACATATTTTTTTATTATTTTTGATGTCAAATGTCTCTTGTGCCTGTAATGTATTATTTCATATTTTTTATTACTTTGCTCGATGTAAATATTCAAAACTATATTCAAAGGGACCACGGCGCGGTCCAGTGTTGCCGGCGGGCGCTCTAGGCTCGGAGTAGGCATTAAAACACAAAAAATAATCTAAGAGGTTTATTTTTACCAATAACCCTGTATGTGTGAAGATAATGTAATAAACTTTATTCTAGAACACTTTTTTGTTCTTAGGTGCCTTTGGACAGAGCATATTGTACCTATTGCCATGGTTGTACTTTGAGATGGTTCAAATAATAATAACAAATATAGTGAAGAAAGAATACTATTATTAATTAATATTAATTATATTCGATCGTGCGATAGAAGTCAGGACCTCCTGAGGATGCTTCATGTAGAATCGAAACTCGTCGAAAATTCTTCCGGTTTGACAACATCAATTTGGCGTTTATGACGTCACAACGGTTTAACAGGAACATTAGGAGTAATTGTCACTACATATATTTTTCTTAAATATTTATGTAATGTTATCTTAAATATTTTTAACATATTTGTAATAACGGTACTGACAGACTGTTCTAAAGGCGACAAAGCTGAACATTCTGTCCCTTAACTGAAAACATGAACGATGTGCTGTGTGGCGGTTCTTGGAGTAGTAGATTTCCTGATGACTTGAATGATAAGAGCTAGTAGTACACAAGTACATTAATTTCTTTGTCCATAGGTACACATTCTGTTAAATACCATTACCTATCTGATTTTTGCGCGCAAAACCTATAGTCTAGCTGAAAGCACTAACTAAGCAACAATTCATATAACATAATACATACACGACGTAATATTTCAAGGAATTTCATAATAAAACTCTTTGAAAACCAGTACAAAAATATTTTTTTACCAAAAATCTTTCATAACCGGTACAATAAGTACTGTGTGTAAAAAATATTTCGACACGTTAAAACTGTAATGCATAGACAAAGCTTATTGTATGCACTTATATTGTAATTTTAGAGTGACTAGTTTTGTTGATATCTATGGTGTCCACAGGAACAGTACTTGTCCCTACATAAGTACCTACTTAATTATTAGGGTTCTGTACCTCCAAAGGAAAAAAAAACGGAATCTTATAGGATCACTTTGTGGTCCGCCTGTGGAGTATCAAGCTGAAATTCATATCAAATATGCAGGTCTACTGTCCCTCGAAGCTGTGAAAAAATCAAACTTCTAAGCCAACGCAATCAAATGATACAGCCGTTTATGCCGCATATTATCGACTCTCGCAAGGGAATCAAAACCTACAGGGTACTTCCTGTGAACTCAGAATCCTAAAATTTGGGAAAATAAGGAAGCTTAAAATTAGGAAGCAATGTATTATAGCACAGATAAAGTTTTTTTTTAAGAATTTAATGTATTATTAATTGTATTTATTGTATTATTAGTATTTCATTTAGCAATGAAAATACCATAACTTTTATTTACATACCTGTAGGTTTGTAGAGAACCCTCAGTGCGTGAGTCCGACTCGTACTTAGCCGTTTTTTTTGTAAAGTGGTAACGTGTTGCCGTAACATCGTGATTTTATTATACAAGAAAAGTCAGTAAATGTACCTACTTACTTTCTTTCTTCATTATAATCTTTGCGCTTCGAATAAAATAAGATAGCCTGTCCGATGTTAATTGGAAATCGTGCTCGACGATCATTGAATCAATAATACAAATGCTCAATTACTACGAAGTACTTACAATATTTAATTTATAAGTAATTAATCATTTGTTACAATCTTGTTCCTAAGTTTGTAGTTCCATGATTTTGTAACCTGTCATAACATAATCATCGTTATATACCTATATCGTTGTCACACGTCTATGTAAGGAAAATTTTATTTTCTCGATAAAGCATGATACTATGAATGTTTTTGCATGGATTTTAGAGAAGAGAAGAGATTGCTAAAGTCAGGTACCTTTAGCATTACGACTACTTTTGTTCTCTACTGTACTATATCAGCCGGGTCGTCCAATGACACCCACATTAATAGGGGCTTTGCCATAATCCCCATGCTTTGCAAGCGTATTGGGGTTCGCAGTGTAAAATGGCAGTTCTTCAGACGGTGCTGCTTCCTACCTTCCAGTATTTCTATTTTTTCCCTTCGTCGCCTCTTACGACTCCCAAGGAATGATATGTCAATTTTAGTCCAGCACCCCACGGGTTACGAGTGATTTGGTGCATCACTTTGGAATCTTGAGATCTTTAAAAATAAGTATTGTGTTTTTCTGACAGTAGCAGTCCGTAGTTTGGAATTCTATTTGGTAGGTCTGGTGAAATGTGAATATTTATATGACGACGTATTATATTTTTGGCTTTTCCTATCAATCTTGCCTAACCAGGTTTCCGCACAATTTCATAAAAGTACAGAATACTTATATTGGAGGATATAGTACCATAATAAAGAGTTTGTCGCATAAAAAAATACTACCTAATGACTATACTATTTTTGCCTTCAAGAGCAATTCCACCATATTAGCACTGACTTAGAAAGCCTCCCCTCCCTTTTGACCTTGATTTGTGTCTGCCATTACCAACTACTTATGCCTATCTAGTTTACTAAGTACAGTTACGTTACGATTCGTCTCACAGACATAACGAACACTCCTCCGATAATGGCCGAAATAGACTTATTGAACTCATAATATATTACTCTATTATCTTGCTCGAACTCTGCAGAGTATTTGCCAACTTACTAGCCAACATTTGTCTGAGCAATTCGAGTAAATGATCGATGCGAATCATTGAAATAGTATTAAAATTGTGAAAGTTTGTAATGTGGATTTGAGTAGAAATTTGGAATGGAGATAGCTTGTATCTTACACATACCAACATAAGGTAGCTTATCCTGATTTACAAGTTGTACTAAGCGTAGCCCGTGGTGTGCCGGGAGAGAATGTCACCCCCCCATATCTGTACCCGTGGGTGTCGTAAGTGGCCACTAAGGGACACCAGAAGGTGGGCAGCAGAACTTTTTGAGGGACTGATATCTCCCACTGCGATCCCCAAGCCGCCTCCCAAGCGTGGAGATTATGGCAAACCATTAGAGTTATGAGTCATATGACATGTTAGCTCAGTCCGTTAGAGCATACCCTGGCTAGTGGGGTGGATGACGCGGGTTTGAATCCTGAACATGACTACGATTTTACCGGTCGAAACTTTGTAATACTCGTAATCTATCCTTTATATAATGCGTCATTGAAAAGTGTTGACGTAAAAAAATCGGATCCGGTTTTTAACTCTGAAACATATAAAATAACTTGTAGGAATTGTACCACAACACTCATTAATATTTGAGTCAACACTGTACCGACTTCCATAAGTTATTTTATGTGTTATAAGTCGTCCCGTGCTATTTAACATTCTGAGACAGTTTTCTCTTGCAAGTCGCTTCATTTTATAATGCATATGACGCTACTTGATAGATGATTGTATTGTGACGGCAAACATGGCCCACGATAAGTTTGATAAAAACATCTCCGCACTGTTGTTTATCTCTCAGCCTCAGTCGTTGGATACAGTTTGAGGTTTTGCTTACGTTTCCCACGGCTAAGATTCAAACTCTGATAATGCATCATGCTATGCCGTGACATGAAGAAATTACGAAAGTTTTTGAGTAAATTGGCAGGTAAGTCTCGATTCGTGTCTTAAAGATTTTTATTTTTATTGCTTCTTGTTTAAGTTTCTTGAGATTTCTATACAATGTTTTAATGAACAAGTTGAATACGTCTGCGCGCCGCACTTTTTATTTATTCTTGCGCGAGAACTGCTTCAGATCATAATAAGATAAAATTGACATTTTGTATGTTTTATCTACGTGGGTTTTCAGAGTGATACGAGACGTAAAGGTGTTATGCTGGCTGGCGCCCTTGTCTTGCACGTAACAAAGTGAGACCACCTAGGTAGTATTGAGCTCCCACTAATGAGACAATATTAGATTAATAGTAAATTTCGTTCACCAGTATTTTCACTGCTTTACAATGATTATTAAACTACTATCCCATATATATATATAGCCCAAGTCTACCTGGCTATCCACCTAAAGTAGAAAATCTGTCGTAAAACCTATAAATTTATTCGTAGCGTCAAACCTGTCCCGTTATGCCTGTTAACCACCTTCGATGGCAGCATTACTTACCATAACATAGTTTGAGGTCAGAAGGTTGAGGTTACACAACGGGCATCTATCAGCGCCTGAAAATACAAACAGGGTATTTACCTGAAATCATCAATATGTGTTGTGGTTTCGTGCATGTGATGAAAACAAACAAAAATATTTTTCCCTTACGGGCTGTTGCAATACTTAGGTACATCCTTATACAACGGCCGCATCGCACTAGATCTATTTTTTACACCAACTTAATCATTGTGTTAAAGGGACGAAACAACTAACAGGCAAATTATATTAGTTTGCTACTAACTAAATCTGTTTGAAATCATAGAAAATTTGTGGTTTTGCTATTTTATATGCACATTTTGATACATACTAACTATGGTCTTCAGTTACTAAGATTTAGTTAAATACAAAACAGGTGAATACGTAATCGCAAAACTGTGTATTTTCTACGAAACAATCAGATTTTGTTAGTAATTAATTACATCATTGGTCGGCAAATGTTTGATTTTTACCTACACCCCCGCAAAACTTTGTCGGCGCTGTTATACTCAATCATAATTTAGTCAAACATATTTGACATATTATGTTATTTTTAAATTTATGTTGTGTATTTAAATATGTTTATGAGTGGATCCATATTTTTAAAATAAAAGTTTCGACTAGGTACCTACAGACTGGAACAACCCCAGAAGTCAGATTACTTCCGTTACCTACCTAACTTACTCAGTAGTATAGCGTTGTCATTGTCATACGATAAATATGCCATATTTTCCAATAAACCAGAAATTTCATTCACTACGCTGTCGGCAGAACACATTATTACCAACTTTACAATTTGCAATACCAGTTCATTTTGTGCGAAAACAAGCGAAACAAATTCCATAACACCTCCCCAACTTCACAAGTTATGACGCCATTATGAGTCAACACCACCTTCTTTTTCAGGAAACGGCAAGAAGCGGGAGAGCGCCCCTTCGCCGGCCACCCCCGCGCGCCCGCCCGCCACCCCGCCGCAACCCCCTCCTACGCAGGGTGAGTCATCCATTCAACCACCAGTCACGAACTAACTCGTGTTTAATCTGTACCCATTCTACTCCCAGACTCGAACTAACTGTTATTTAACCAGTTTAGTTCAGTCTCCCTGTATTGCAGAAATAAGGTAACCAAAGAAAAGTTACCTCTACCAAAGTATATTATTTGTCATGCAATTCTGCAGAGTTGCTATTTGGCGCGAGTTATTTTTTGAAACCTGAGGATGCAATGGATTCTTCGATTGAAGCATGATCAAAGCGAGAGGTTCATAGAATTCTGTGCGTACCTGGCGTACCGAAGGTTTCAAAGTAACTATACCGTCGAGCGTAACATTACAACGACGAGGAAAATGATAGATGCAAGAAAACAGTATAATATATAATGTAGTCAGTTTGAGTTCATTTATAGAAATAATTAAAAGTAAAATGACTAAATTTAGACATATTTAAAGACCATTCATTTTTCTGGAACTTTAATATATGAGTAGCTTCGAAATTAAAAAACCTTTTTCCACGTTACCGGATAAAAAGCATTTTTTCCACGTAGATTTCGAATGATAAACAAGCTTGTGAGGTGAAGCACAATTTATTAGCCAAAAGCGTGTTACATTTTATAAAAAGTTCCAAAAAAAAAATTACTTGACCAAAATTATATCAAAACACTACTATAATTTACTGCGGATCTCAAACTAGGCAAGGCCTATCTTTTCGACCCAATTAAGGCGGAAACTGGGGTAGTGCACCTGTGATACTCTTCTTGGATCATAAATTATACTATGACCAAAACCAAGAACTACAGTAGATATGACCAGTAACCAGGATATTTATCTGAAACATGTGACAATTTTTTAATCATCTGAAAATGTTTAACAAATTGTCCTTGGAAATAACACATCTACCTCTAATGTTAATCCAAGGATACACTCAAAACTTCCTTGAAGACAACTAACAGTTATACACGACTTGTTCATTTTCTGATAATCATGCGTAGGCAGGAAGTAACATGCTGTGGCTGTAAAGAAGTTGTGTTTGTAGCAATGGCCATGGACTACTGCGCAGTAGCGCAGCAGGTCTTTACCTCATGTTGCAAAGGCATATTGGGAATGCCCGCTTGGCTAGCTCATCGAGTAGAAAACATGTCGCCAAGCCCATAACGCTGTATTCTGACAGCTGTCCTTCTACTCTAGGTTTAGCCTGCAAATATCTTTATTCACATCATCTTTCGATTCTCAATTGTTAGTAGGGATTTTTGGAATAACTCCACACATCAACGTGAGTGGTGGTATGCTGCTCACCAGTTGTAGTTATTTTTAGTTAGTATACTTAGTCACCTTTCACGACATTTAACTTTGAACATAGATTCTTTTACACTATTGTGCGGAAATCAATGACTTAGAAACATAACTTGTGTATATACAATTTTTTAGAGTACAAAATGTTTGTCCCGTGCTGGTATCGAACCCTTGTTCCCCGATTTCGATTGTGATTGATTATATAAAAGTGATTATTGCTTAGCACGCGATAGTACAAGATATTTAGAAATAACTTGTGCGCTCGAACTGGAGAGTTTCACTTACGTCATTATTTTTTTTTATCTACACAGAGCTTAATGTGTATAGAAACAAATTTTATGAAGGTCTGTGAATGAATTGGACCTTCAAAAATGACCCGTGTACTGGTATTCCAGGCACAATAGAAACTTATCACCTATTGTGTGATTGTGTCTGGTCCGAAATCTCAATCCGTGACTAAGGTTGAAAGAGTTTCGGTATGTCGCTTTAATTCCTATTGTAAGAAGTAGAAACTGGGTTGATAAGACGCTTTTACGTGCATACTTTCACACACTTTGCGTACCTACATTGAAAATATTAAATAGACATAAACGTTCTGTTAATACGTTTATTTTATCTAATATCATCATCACACCGGAACTTCCACCGCTGATCAAGGTCTCAGTGGTGATTTGTCATAACCCACACGCTTGTCAGGCGTCTTGGGGATCGCAGTAAAAGTTGTCAGTTCTTCTGAAGGCGCTGCTTTCCACCTTCTGGTATTTTTCTCTTAGTCGCCTCTTACGACACCCACGGGAAGAAACTTGACAAAGGAACGGTGATACAATGTTGTAAGCAAATTCAATACAATCTCACGACATCAATACGGCTTCGTTTGGCCCTTTGGATACAGGACCCTAGAAAAGTTCAATTTAAATAAGCCTACCGTTATGGTATAGCGTTTATGGGTAATATTCTTACACCTTATTTTTATCTTAACCATATTATTATTTTTATTATAATTATTATTAGCAGCTATAGAAAATTTAAAGTGGCGTTTCATTTCCTTTATTGCTTTAATGCGTAACATAAGAGCGCAAACGTTAAATTTACGAATAAAATCAATAACGGAAGTGGAGTAACAATGTTATGCTCGTTATCACTTTCATTGTGTTTTGAATGTAAAAGATTTCTAATTCATTAATGTAACTCATTGGCGAATATGGCATACAAAGCCTACTATACTTTTAGATTTGACAGTATACCTACCCCTAGTCAAATTTTTCACTGAAATACCTATAGGTCCGTCATATTGTAAATAAGTGTTCAAACTCTGTGAAATTTTTCATGTATATCCCTGAGCCAGTTTTTCGATATACTTATCATATTTTTTACCCCTAAATGTGAAATTCCCAAATAATTCGACATTTTTAATATTTTTGAAAATACATTTACGGAAAACAGGCAAACTGGCCAGCATGAATATTAAGCTCAAGGAAAAGTTAAGATAATACATATTGTGTAAAATCGTCGTAGGATTATTCTATCTTGCTAGCTCAGTGGCATTGGCTATGGACTGCCACGCAGCAGGTCCATGATTCGAATCCTGCCGCGGGCTTGAGTTTCACCGCATGGTGGAAGGGCATTTTGCAAATGCCCGCCTGGCTAGCGACCACCCTAACTAGAAAATCTGTCGCCAAGCACCTAACGGTGTGTTCAAGCAGTTGTCCTTGAGAGCCAGTAATTCTAGGTTAAGCCTGTTAACACCTTCGACCACAACATTACTTACCATCAGGTGAGATTGTGGTCAAATGCTTACCTATCAGCTATAAAATAAAAATAAAAATCTTCTCTTTGTAATTTTAATTGGGCTTAGTTCTTAAAGATTTGTTAATGAATGCTGGTTCTTGTTAGTACAGTATCGAAGCTAGTAACTACATTACAGGTTCACTTCCTGGGTAATGTAAACAGCAAACATAATATATTCAGTACATTAACAATTCCCAGTGCGTTCTACAAAACCGTTAGGGGTTCATGGCTAGATATTCATGAGATTGGTCTCTATACAATGGGAAATACTTTGACTCGTTTGAATCTTGTATGACGTTTTCTTAGAAAATAATAATTAGCAACATTATGGACATTAGAGAGTGTAAATTCTTTGTTTATAAGTCGGGTCTTCTTAGCTATAAGTATCTAAAGATAGCTTTAGTTCACAAATACGAGAAGTCATTACTTTTAAACGTATAGATTAGTCACAAGATTATCTAAATCATGTCTGCAGAATTTAACTGAGTAGGTACTTTAAATTTTAGTAAACCTAAAATATTTTTATCATCATATTAATAAAAAACCATATACAATATGATTATGGATTTAGACCGGTAAGAGAAACTTACGTTATTAGTATCTACGAAAAAAATAACATTGTTCTAAAATTTTACTTAATAGATACCTCTGTACAAACATACGATTTTTAAATAACTAATAAATATATAAAATATGTATGTGGACCATCAGTCGTATTTTGGTGATAGCAAAATGATTCATCTGATTCCAGTAGGTACCTTTTGAGCTATGTTTTAAATTTATAAGGAAAGACTTCATACAATGTTTACAGGGTAACTACAGGAATAATATCATTATTACCTATACCATACGATGTACATAAGCAGAGAATACTATTGGAATTAAATCCGACTTCGGCAATCACTAATCACCAGACAATAAGTTTAAAATACTTCAGACCTTGCATAGATGCAAGGTCTGAAGTATTTTAAACTTATTCTTCTATGATTGTATGTAGTATTTAATTTTAAATTGTTACATATTTATGTGTTGGATGATTTATGGATTGAAACGTAAATGTTTATTCCATAACTTTGGTTGACCTAATAAATAAATTAAATTATTCAAGTGCTGCCTTGTTGTATAAATAATCTACCTCTTAGCTTTTGACCTTTCAACGGTAATGTAGGAAGAGAGAGTAGGTGGATTCTTTATTTATGATTTTTTGCATGTGACAGCATCTTATTGAGTATCTGATGCTGTAAATATTATCAATTAATAATTTGAAAGTACTCACATCTATACTATTACCATAAGAGAACCAAGCAAATGTTAAGAAGAGATATATACATTTATATCAATAAAGGTCACCCAGGTGACCGAAAAATGCTTGACAAAACATAGTAACTTTGATTTGCACGGAAACGAGTTTTCAGCCGGATTCAAAAGTGCGCTTTGAAGAGTTTTTTTTTATGAATGCAATACCAAGGGCGAGGGAAAACTTGTTTTAATACAAATCAACTCAGAGTAAGGCCTGTTCAGATTTATTGCCCAGAAAATCTCTGTACACTATCGATTTTAGTGTAGTTTTCGATGAAACAAATACAATAATTAATAAATATATATATCTCTATGTACAATCGTTGCTTGTTTATAATATAGGTGGAATATTGGGTTTAAAGAACATAAAATATTTAGAATAGCACTGTCAATGGAATTTTCAATGCTTACTATCCATCAGGAACCAAACAAGAAACCTTTACGGGTAAAGTCCTGCACAATAAATGATTACGATAAAAACTGTAAATCCTAAGTAAAGGGCGAAATAAAGTAGAAAACATATTCTGTATTGAGATTCGAAGTTGACAGAGAATAAACTTAAGAATAAACGATCCTACATATACATTAGCACCTACCTGTATTCATAGTCACATATTGCACAAGTAAGTTCCGTACGTACTTATAAACAATAGCTCGAAGGTGCCATGTCCTCCAGAAT
The DNA here is from genome assembly GCA_963890685.1 of Plagodis pulveraria. Lineage (NCBI taxonomy): Eukaryota > Metazoa > Arthropoda > Insecta > Lepidoptera > Geometridae > Plagodis > Plagodis pulveraria. Next base: position 17,839,642 of record OY982958.1, on the reverse strand, counting down.
CTGTGTCAAAGAGTAACTGGCTCGATCGATGCCCCGCAGTCAACTTTAATGTGCTCATTCAGACATGCCATTTCAAAGATGAACATGGCTATTTTATACTCGTAGCAAGGACTTTATGGTTTTGCAACAAGATTTTGTTTGCTGATAGTGTGTTTAATTTTAATGGCAGATAAAGGCACAATTTGAAATTATATCGTTATTTTGGTAGAAGGCTAAAATTTAGTTTAAATTGTTGTATTTTGATCTACAATTTTTATTCTATTTGGTTGGTATGGTTTAGTTCTGTGTGGCCAGAAATTTTTAGTACCTTTTGTACAAAAAACATTGCACAGGTCCATTTTATCCCACTTCTGAAGTGGGCCGGTAAAACAGCTTCTAGTCTTTCGCTAGTGTAAAAGAACTATAAAATGGTTGGGTTTTAAGGTATTATTACTTATGAGCTGCTTACTTAGCAGTTCGTTGTCGAGCGGGTATGAAAATCAAACAAGCTACTGCGAAAAAAAGATGACTACAGCTTCACGCTTTTGAATTTTAGGCGTAAGTTCTCTTCGTTCACGACTGTTTGTCCTTATTACATCAATCCTTTTAATGTTTGTATTTGACTGAATATACTTGTATACATAAATATAATAGCTATACGTTTTCCTTGGCAGCCATTAGTAACATTATTATTTTTCCTTATTTATAGTTAAGAAGAATGGCGTGGTCCAGAAGCTGTCGTCGTCACCGGTGGCTGTGCGAGCCCGCACTTCTTCACTCGCTCCACCACCTTCACCTCGCAAGCCTCCGCCCCACCGCGTGCCTGCACAAAGACCTACCACCTTGCCTACAAACAAAGGTCAGTTGTTACAAAATCTATCGACAACTATAATTCATAACATTGTTATTGGTAGTTTAAAAATATGTGCTGCCATCTATCGAAATTCTGCGGCTTTATATGTATGAATTCTCAGCTGGCTAGCTTATCCGGTTAGGGTGTATTTTATACTGGCTATCAGACGTACTCGTTAGTCAAGTTAGTTCTTCAATATTTTGGTAGATGGCGCTGAAACGAATTTGGCAAAATGATCCTTATCGAACTGGACCGAAGAAGTTAATGCATAGAAAAAAGTAATACACTTAGGTATAATGCAGTTTTTTGTAGGTATGATGAGAGAATAGTGAATGTTTAGTCAATATAAGGTTGAAGAAGCGATAAATATGTATTAGTATAGTACCAATTGCCGTATTCTACGGCTTTCGGGCGGGTAAATCATCAAAAATACGGCATATTTCAAAGCCGTATAACATTTGTATGAAATGATACGGCCACAATAGGAAACGTTAACAAAACCGAATTTCTTCATGTTACGGAACGCATTAGCGACTCTTTCAGTCCAAACCAAAACGTCACATACCTTACTAGTTTTTGTACACATTATGACTTTATTATGTAGTCACATAGTTTATGAATATTGTATTGTAGGTAATGTTACGTTTGTGTGCAATGTCACATATTTTTTTCTTGGGTAGATAGAAAAACCTAAACTTATTGTTTCACCACTTTTAAAATTTTTTGCATATTACATAATAATAACATAGTGAAAATTGAAAACATAGTGTTACAATGGGCTTATGCACTAAAAGTGTTCTTTCTAGGGTGCGTACCATTTGGAGTTAAATTCGCCAAAAACGATAAAAACGATCACACTCCCAAAAAGTTGTTCCAATTGGTCTTGGCATTATTTTCGCCATAAACGCTATGAAGCTACTGGAACAGTTTGAATTACCTACATCATTAGATGTAGGTAGGTAATTTTGCAAAATTTTGACATCAATCAAAAGTGACAAAAGTGGCAAATTTTAGTGGCATTCTTAGCGTTCTTATCCTAAAAAGAATAGAGGAGAACAGTTACATACGATCGCAGTGATCACAACCATAGACGCAGAATGTGGTCAAAATTATCGAAAATAAGGAAATTGGCATCAAATGGAGTACGCCCCTAGTGAGGACACGCACGACTTCCCATATAGTATTATAGATATATTTATAGAATATGAACTCATAACTGCAATTATTGCTTCACTTTTCAGTATATATTTTCTATTCAGTGCCTTCGTGGCAGAAAACAACATACCATTTTTGCCTATGGACCAATTATAGGAACTGCTAAAATCACGTTCTTTCTTGTAAGCATCCAGCACAAAAACTTAGATTTATAGGGCCCGTTTTTTTGCTAGGTACTCCCCTGAAATACGGCAATTTTTAGGTTGACATACGGCAACCCTAAAATGTACTAAACATTGACTAAAAACCAATGAAGTTTGTCGCGGAAAGGCTATGTAACTAGGTCGTAATAACTAATAGGCAAAGAAGCAGGAAATCCTCAATTGTTACCAGCCGCACTGATTAGGAAATCAAGCTGCAATCGTACTAGTGCGGTAATTATTTCAGTCCCGTTATTCTACTGCCCATCTTGCGTGAACAAGGCAATTCTTGCATGGATGGACGTATCAATTTAAATACACAAGCTATACTTATCCTTTAAATCATCAGAAACCAGTTTCTACTCACACTAGGCACCCATATTGTTACCGACAGTATTCAGTCAAAATATCACCTTATATCATCATCATCATCAGCCGGAAGACGTCCACTGTTGAACAAAGGCCTCCCCCATAGAGCGCCACAAAGAACGGCTATAAGCCGCTTGTAACCATTGGCTACCCGCGACTTTCACGATGTCGTCAGTCCACCTAGTGGGGGGCCTACCAACTCTACGTCTTCCGGTGTAGTGTGGTAACCACTCGAGAACCTTTCTTCCCCATCGGTTATCAGTTCTTCGAGCAATGTGGCCCGCCCATTGCCACTTCAACTTGCAAATTCGGACAAGAGCACGGAACCAATCCAACTGCAACGAGGCGTGAGACAGGGAGACGTTATTTCTCCGAAACTGTTCACGAATGCGTTGGAGGACGTTTTTAAGCTCTTGAAGTGGAAAGAATTCGGCATCAACATCTATGGCGAATACATCACTCACCTTCGTTTCGCCGACGACATAGTCATATTGGCAGAATCGCTTGAAGAACTCAGTACAATGCTCAGCGACCTCAGTAGAGTTTCCCAGCAGGTGGGTCTTAAAATGAACATGGACAAGACGAAAATTATGTCTAATGTCCATGTTGCACCCGTACCAGTAGTTGTTGGGAACGATACACTTGAAGTTGTTGACCATTACATTTACCTGGGACAGACTGTCCAGTTAGGTAGGTCCAACTTCGACAAAGAGGTCGCCCGAAGAATCCAACTCGGATGGGCAGCGTTCGGGAAGTTACGCGACATCTTCTCGTCGAAGATCCCGCAGAGCCTGAAGACCAAAGTCTTCAACCAGTGTGTGTTGCCAGTGATGACTTATGGCACTGAGACGTGGTCCCTAACTGTGGCCCTTATGGACAAACTCAAAGTCACTCAACGAGCTATGGAGAGAGCTATGCTCGGAGTTTCTTTGCGCGATAAAATCCGGAACGTGGATATTCGGCAAAGAACCAAAGTCACCGACATAGCTCACCTTATATACTATCGTCAATTATTGAACTTAGGTACGAATTTATTCGTAGACGTACACTACGAATATTAAAGAGTAGGTAGGTAACAAAATGTATGGCCTATCACGTATAATTCTAATTAGTTGAGTGCGTTCAATGACATTTTAATCTTTTTTATGTACTGTACTGTATCAGCCGGATCGTCCACTGCTGAACACAGCCTCCCCTATTAAGGGGGTATTAGCCATTATCCCCACGCTTGGCAGGTGGCTTGGGGACCGCAGGGTAAGATGGCAGTTCTTTAGAAGGCGCTGCTGCCCACCTTCCAGTATTTTTCCCTTAGTCGCCTCTTACGACATCCACGGGATGATATGGGGCGGTGCAATTCTAACCCGGCATCCCACGGGGAACATTCGTAAGTGCTTTTCATAAATAATTTGGTATGGAGTAGGTACTTATATATAATGTTGTCTTAGGTTTTCGCGATTATTACACATAGTAATTAAACAACTTTAAACGGTTTAAATCCCGTATCGCGATCGTGGTCACGGGGTGAGTCACCCCGTGACCACGATCACTGCAAAATGTTTGAAACGTCGCGATAAAAATAATGATAAATATACGCGATTTAAACCGTTTAAAGTTATTTAATTACTACTTATATATAATTTTATAAGTATGGTATAAAGATTTTAAGGATTTTAATTTTAGTTTTTGACATTTATTAATTATATTAATTAGGACTTAGATGAAGGATATTACATTTTGACTTAGGTCCAACGATGGTGGGTCAAATAGAAGTTTTTGATCAGTAGTATTAGAAACAGGATCGAGTGGCATCAAAAATGATTTTGTGTGTAATGGCTATTTTTTTGCTAACTGTATATTTTTTTAAATCTGTGAATAGGGATCAAAATTCTATAAAAGTTATGGATAGTCTCCAAGACCATTTCCGAGTAGCTGCAACGGATAAGGTACTTCCCCTTACTGCCCCGCTGGAAGTTTCCACCCTGTATAGAGATGGATGAAAGATTTTCTCAAGTAAATACACCCAACTAAGTTTTTGAAATTCTAGATATTGAGGAAGACTTGTATAACTGTGACAACAGCTGTTATGAAGTACCCAGAAAGATCTAATTTTGCTCCCTTTGACAATTTCAACGTTATTTTGCGATTTTATTACTCTGAATTTCATCGCGTGTCAATCGTTTTGCTAATAACAAATATTTTAAAAGTTGATACAATTGAGACAATTGCTTTGTGTAGAAGCGAAGGCGTCGAAAACAGTTATAGACACTAACCTAGATGTAGGCACATCAGCCTGTGGTAGCTAGCTTATTATTCAATAAGAATAATAATAATAATAAAATTCTTCTGGTTTGACTGCTTGGCGTTTGTGACGTCACGTTGGCTTAACAGGAAAATTGGGCAGAATTGTCACAAGATATATTTTTAATATTTTATGTGTTTTATTTAAATATTGATTTAGTTTTTTCTTAGAATACTTTTGATATATTTGTTATTATTAAATATGGATATCCGCAAGGGAAAAATGCATTACGCATGCCCCCCTATCGGGGGATGTAGGCGGTATGTGGGACTCCCAGGTAGAAGACCGGTATACCTACTAAACGACCCAGTGGCTTTCCAGCATCGTCTGTGTGGAGAAGGACTGGGAGACTGGCAGAGACGTCTTGTTTAAGCTTATGTTAACCACACTCTTTCGAAACATAAATTGAAAAGTTTTTAACTCAGGCATCAACTAATGGCGTCGGATATAAACTTGAAATCATTATCGCCATATTCGCCATCACTTATTATCATCTTGTGAAAAATCCGGTGACAGTGTCTACCTCATCATTGCCCATAGACTAAATCTTTGACCGTAATCTCGCCTGTTTGTAAGTGACACTAAGTTGAGAACTAGCTTGTAGGTTATGTATGTTGCCTCAGACCTTTTGACTGGATGAACTGATTTTGATGATTATTTTTTTATTAGAAAGCTGTTGCTTGCCGTGGTATTTTATTACAATTTCATCAAAATCGGTCGACTTACACTCCAATAACTGAAAAGTATTTTCCTATCTTGATGATATAGTCATTGACGGATGTTTTTTTTTTACTATAAGATGGAACCGACTTCTACACTCAAATGTGTGAAATAACTTGTCGAAGTCGGTATCATGCGCACAATATTGTGATAATAGGTAATTTTGAACCATCTTGTACTGACTTCCACAAGTTATTTCACACATTTGTGTTTTGAAGTCTGTTCCATTATTTGGTAAAAAAATGTTCTACTTGATGGTAGTAGCTAGGCGATCATTCGTAACATGTCCTACCACTACGCAAAGTGTCAGAGTTTTACCAAATTAACTTGCGTGCCGAAACCATATGTAACTCCTCGTATGTGTTTCATAAACAGAGACAGTGCTTATATGTGCGTGATATTGCGCAAGTAGGTGGGTAGTTAATTAGGCAAGTATCAGTTGAGTACAACTATCAGTAGGTTTTTGAAGCAGTGATGGCTCAGTGGCATATGGCAAAAATATTTCCTATTATACTTTTAATTATTGCCTATTATACATGTTATAAAATGTACACTAAACGTTTTCAAAACCAATTAAATATAATTAATAACTTGACATCTTTTGAAATCATTAGAAGCCATCGACCTTCAAAAAAAGAAAGCTGAAATGAAATTAGTAGTTTAATACTTAGTTTCCATACAGCAAATTGATAAAATAAGAACTGGTATATCCTTAAATAATTCAATTAATTATATAGACACTACAGATAATGTAGAGTCAAATAATGAGAGTAATATTATTAAGTTAATTTGTGGTCCCGAAGAATCCAAAGTAATGTTAAGTTAATGCAATTTACGCTTCGCAAATCTTAATTTCCTTTATGGGATTGTGACGTAATACGCACGAGGCCCATCTGATGTTAAGCGGTAACCTCTGCCTCTCATAGATGCATTTCGTCAATGTAACGAACTGTACTGTGCCACCCTGAGACGTACTGTAATTTCATAATTACTTACTAGCTTTCAAGGGCTGCAGCCGGAACACAATGTTTAGGTAGGTACTTGGTGACAGATTTTTTACTTGAGGGTGGTAGCTAGCCAGGCGAGCATTAGCAAAATGCCCTTCCACCATGCGATCAAGATCAAGCCGGCAGTGCCGGCAGTGAGATCGGACCATGGACCTGCTGCGTGGCGATCCATAAATATTATCACTCGGTCATCATTGCATAGATTTACATATTACGAGTAATAGACCAGTGTTGGAAAATTAAATATATTGATTTTTAATTTTTTTGTGACTGACTAGTTTTAGTAGCATTTATATAAACATGCAATATGCAGTGCCAGAAGAACATATGAACCTATTGTCTTATGATTTTTACTATTGGGGGACACTTTGTATGGTAGCAGGGCTTTTGCGGATGCCTGTCGGGATAAGTACCAACAAGTAAAACATTTGTCGCTAAACACCTAACGGTGTGTTCCGGTAGCTGTCTTTGAGATCAATTTGCCATTTTTAGGTACCGTCAGGTCGAAAGAAGTGAAAAAGTCGTAGTCAAAATAATTAAAATCACTTTCGAATATATGATACGAGTATACTATAGTCAACCGGTAGTAAAAAAATTGCTACACTATACACTGAGAAAAATCTAAAGTCAAAAGCGCCCTAATGACGGCCAATTTATATGGTATAAGGCGAAAAACCGACCAAACGTAAATACGTACAAAAACGCCTTCCAACTAGAAGGCGTTAAACGGGGTCAGTGAAGGCGAATGTTTCTTTTCGTCTTCATTTAAGGTGTATTTTGTGGTCTTACTTAAATATTGACTTTTGATAAGGCTGATTAAGTCGTACGTTATAGTGATAATCACCGTATATAAACCGCCGTAAAAGTAAGGTATATTTTATGGTCAATACTGCAATTATTATCGTATAACAAGTTGCAATTCTGAAAATACTTTACGGAAGGCGTTTTTGATGGTTGTGTTTATAATAAAACATGGTACATTTTTATTGATTGGTGAAAATCATCTTAAGAGTTGTGAATTCATCTTACGTAGTTACAATTCAACGGTAAAAGGTCAAATTTGATTTAAGCCTTTAAGTCGGTTTTCTCAGTGTAACAACGTCAGTTATGAATATAAATATGTGGGCAGATACCCAAACCGTCTACAAATGCCTACTTTTATAACGGCATTTCGTTGCAAGAACTGTCAAATTATGATTATTAGGGTATACAACAAAATTCCAAAGAGAATCAGAGAGCTCCCTCTAAATTATTTTAAAATTATATTACATTAATTGGCTTGCGAATCACCGTTTTTATGACATGAAATATATTTTTTGACATAAAGGACCATTGACATTTCTTATTCACATTGACATTGTTAAAAAATAATGAAACAGGTAAGCAATTTAATATAACATTAAACCTCAGAAGCCATTAATAAAGAAATAATAATAAGCAATTTAATAGTATTTTAATTTTGTCGTATCTGTTTGTTTTATTCTTATCTCATATAAATTTTATCACTTATAATGTGATTTTAATTGTATTATAGGTTTGTACATAATATTCATTTGAAAATCATAAGAATTTCCATTAATTTGTAAAGGTGTACATATTTTGTGCTTTGTTTATATTTGTTTTTTTTTGTATGCCAGTAATGAAGAAGCACGCTTAACTACTTTTTAAATTTGGACTGACTTATAATTAATTACCGAGTTTATGACAAAAAAAAAATTAAACGGGCGTATGTGACTCTCAAATATTATTGCCATTGCCAACATTCGACCTCCAAACGAGTGTAAAACCCCTTATCAATCAAACACCCATAGGTGGCGTTTATGATATACATTGAGTGTTTGATTGATAAGGGAAAGTCTTGGGTTGGTGGTTGGTGAAATCTGGTTATGTTGGTGAATTGAACATTCTTGTTCAAATAGATCTTTAAAATAAGCAGCGTAGACAATGAGAAAAAAATATACTCGTCAACAGAGCCATAAACGTCCACCGCGAATGCCTCACCTAATAGGTTCGGGTTTGCCATAATCCGCACGCTTGGCAGGCGTCTTAGGGATGCAACAATTTTTTTTTCTCCATAATAATAAATCGATAATCCTTCTTCCTAGTACCTGTATTAAAATGTATATACTTTTTACACTAGCTATACAAACTCTTAATTGATGGTTTTAGGGTAGGATAAAAGATATGATTTATTTTACTTTGGAAATCTTTTTGACGGTCTTATTTATACCTATACTTATTATACCATATCAAATTATTATAATGTACAGTCTGTGCAAAAACTAAGTTAAAGTTTTGTAGTTACTGGCAAGTAAGGCTGCCATCGGGTATGCTGTATAGTATCCTGATTTCTAGTATAATTCATGATATTTTGCTGAAGCTCCAACACGGTGCGACATAAGTAGTAATTAACATAACACATAGATCTTATATAGCCACTAAACAGTCATTCTTGTCTTATTGGAGTACAAAGAACTTTTTTGAGAATTAACTCAACGGAGTACTTTTATCTACGAGTATTTCTCAGTCACACTCTCATGTCAATTTCCAAATAAATATTCTGGAAAAAGAAAAATAGTACATCTATGTATTAGATGTTGCCAGAATTTTACAATTTGTACCTATATGGAACTTATGAGCGGAAGTAAACTTCATCTCTATCAAAGTGTGAGAGTGAGAACTGCTCGCAAAGTGCTCTTCGGAGAGTCAAAATATGTTAAAGCAAGGCTTGCGAAACATGCATTTGCATTCAATACTTGGACAGGTTTTTTATTTTCATCGATAATTTTCATTAAAATAATTATGTAATTATTAATGTTTCGTGTTATAATGATGCGTTAAATTAAAAATAAGTAAGTACATATAAGAAAGTCTATTATTTTGGTTGGTTGAAGGTGCAATGAATGTCACCATAGCAAACTGACCTATTACTATACTATTCGTAACGCTAGACTTTTTTTCTGATATATAATTATTGTTTAACTGCAAAGTAATCAGTTCGCATCATTCAATTTGCTGATGTCTTGGTTTTATAGGAGGTTATTGTTGTGATAATGTAAATTATCTCATATTACCTTAATTTTATGTTTGTGAGAATATTGTTACGTACTCGTATGTAGGAGTATGTATGAGAAGCGTTACGTAAAAACTGCGGCATCCGTTTTGAAACAATTGTTTAAAGTTTGTATAGAATTCACACATTGTTTACACATAGCTTTTTTAATGCAATGCACACACCTACTTAAGCCACTTTTAGATTGTTTCTTAGATATAAAACATTTTTATAGTTAGCGAACCGGAGTCTGTAACTTTACTTGGTAGATGGAAATAGGCTCGCTCTTACATGGTACCAAAGCATGTCTGGTCAAATTTGGGTACTAAAGTACTTGTGCTTACCTCTTCGGGAAATATAGGCGTGTCATTATGACGTTATATAGAGTTGGATGAACCAATCATAGGTATAATAGCGTATATGAGGCAGTTCTGATTTGGGGGTTAATTATATGAGGGAAAATAATAAAAGTAGGGTAGAATTGCCCTCCATATCTTCCTCTGGAAGCCGAAGAAAAATATACCAGAAAGTGAGCAGTAGCGCCTTCTGAAGAAAAGCCGTCTTACGCTGCGATCTCCAAGACGCCACACATGTGTGGGAATTTTGGCAAACCCCTGTAAAGGCCTTTTTTAATACTAGCTGCCCGCCCCAGCTTAGCACGGGTATTTAATAAAAATTAGAAATAAAAACTTTTTGATAATATTCTATAGCCTATGTTTATCAGGGATAATGTAGAATTTTAATGGTGAAAGAATTTTTTGAATCGGTCCAGTTTTTTTTTATTCGTTACATACAAAAATATAGTAACACCTACAAGCCCTCAGAAACAAGTATAATTACTTGTTACTATAATAAACATTACAACTGAACATCAACGTTCTGAAAAAAGGCCAGGTCAAGAGTACCCTAAACCGACGCATATGTATGAGAGAATTGATGAGTGTAGATGAAGCGAAAGAGATATGTAAGAATCGTAGTAAGTGGAAATCCGTGGTCTCTGCCTACCCCTACGGGAAAGAGGCGTGATTGTATGTATGTATGTATGAACATCAACAGCCGTCTATACTAATAATATGAGAGAATGCTCACTAATAATATTAGTATAGATTCTCTTTTTTTGATTAGTTTAGACTTTGATAGCTGTGGATGTTCAATTGTAACATTTAATAAAGTAACAAGTAGTTTATACTTTACGCATTTGTCTGAGGTGTTGGTACTCGTATAAGGGCTATTAATAACATATAAGTATAATTTAGAACAGCATGTTTATTATTATTTTTTTAATGTTATTGTGACGGAACAAGCCCGAGGCCCACCTGATGTTAAGTGGTCTAACCTCTGCCTATAACAGACGCATTTCGTCAACGACGAATTGCACTGTGCCCGTCACACTGAGACGTCCAGTTCTTAGGTCTCATTAGACTGTAATTTTTCTGGCTCTCAAGGACTGCTGCCGGAACACACCGTTAGGTGCTTGGCGACAGATTTTCTACTTGAGGGTGGTCGCTAGCCAGGCGGGCATTCGCAAAATGCCCTTCCACCATGCGGTGAAGCTCAAGCTCTGGGCGGGATTCGGACCATGGACCTGCTGCGCGGCAGTCCATAGCCAATGCCACTGAGCCATCACTGCTTCAAATAGCCAATATTCAAGGAAAGCATGGCAGAAATTTAACATTTTTTCCCCTTTCTCCGAAGCTATTGAGCTTAAAACTTTGAAAACAATGCCAAGTTTAGGAATTATTCTTGTGGTTATGAAGATTTAGGGTAATTAAAATGTAATGGAACTCTTAAAGTTTCAATGTATTTTACCAACTTCAACTAAGTAATTGGAAATGAATGAATGAAATGGAAAATGTTATTTATCACCTTTGAGTGGTCTACTCTGCACATTAATGACTGAATTATAATACCACCAACTTAACTGTGCAGTTTTCGAGGTCGCTACTGGTCAAGGAAATCAACTACAAACTGTCACAATTTGAAGGAATGTTGTAGTTCTTTTTTTTGCCGCCTGAACAGATAAGATGGTGGGACTGTAGTTAATATGGTAATAGTTTTGTCATAATCTCGTCACATTACTTAATAATTCTTCTTACATAAACGACATAACTAAAAGTTATTAATAATGCATCAGCTCAAAACCAAAATTATTTACTAAAAAAATATTTATTTCGATCAAATACGTAGTCTTTAGTACATATATACGTACCTATTTGTATATGTATTATATGCCTTAAAATTAAACAGGATAAAAGAACACTTAGTAAGCTAATCATATTTGTTAGACAAACTTCTCATTAGATTTTGCTGCAATTAGGGGTGAGCAGCTCAAGCCCCAATGACTTTTATGAAAGTTCGCTCGTACTGCGGTCTGCGGCACGAACAGGTAATAGGTAAAAGAGCGGCGACACTGTTGCACGGCCATCCAAGCAACAGTTAGATACAGTGAGCCGTCACCACACTACCAAACTAGGTGCTTGTGCCGCGGTTTTTGTGAAAATTGTGTTACTTTTAAATACAGTTGCAGAAAATGTAGGAGTTAAAGTTTTGGTTCTTAAAATATCGTTGTTAGTAAATTAGTTTTAGTGCTTTCATGATATTAATCAATATAAATTAAAATACGTCGTAGTTTTTGAGTATTGTATCCAAAATGAGCCCACTTCATAAATTAGTATCGCTGTTTCATTCAGACTCTAAAAATCAAAAGAAACTCATCAGTACGAAGATTTTCTCCAGCGAGTTGAATATCTGCAGCGATGACTTTAAAGCTAATCAATGGGGGACCCTAAACGGATACCAAAGGACCGCTTCCAGAGGTAAATTATATCTTAATAAATATATAGGACAATATCATATTTTTCTGTAATTATTTTAGGGTTCAACTCAATGCAGTAAGTCATCTTTTTCCTATTAATTTTTAAATAGGAATAAAATTACTTCCTATGATTTTCTCTTTTCGCTTCGCATGCGTCAATGGTGACAATGTCATATTTATTTGTATGATTTAAATCGTTGCTTTGAACTCTGAATCATCACTGAAATATAAAAGAAAACAAATTAATGCATCTTTTAAACGATCCAAATAAAGTAAAATGCGAATATATATTTCAAAAAGGAAGGTATTTTAATGGTCTGCAGACTGTAAGCTTTAAATAAAACCGTGAAAAGTATTAAATATGATTTAAATCAGAGCGCAGATCGTTCCAGGCTGGTGGTTGCGGCTTCTAGCTTAGCACATCGATGTCACAGTCGCAAATTCCCGCCTACTTTCCTACAATAACTAACTGTTTACTTTAAAATTATTTTTATGAAGATGAACAAAAAATGTGGTACTATTTTACCTTAATAACACAAATAAGCAAATTAACTATTGAATTTCACATACACGAATTTTTATAGCACACAATTTTCTCAGAGTCGTTTTCGTGCCCGCTATCTAGAGTAATATATGAGCAAAGGCGTGAGTAAAATAACAATGAATAAAAAATAGGTCCCGTCATCTATAGATTTTGGTCACCATCTGCATATCTATTATATTTTTATTAAGGCCATTCCAATATGCCTAAGCACAATACCCTGCTCTTAGTAGGTGAAGAGATATGCCTAATGAAGATATAATGCCAATTTAAACATTCGTACATAACAGGATTCAAGTTCGATCAGACCTGAAGAAGATGCTCGCATCCCTTCAACTAGACACAGCTGATTGTTTTTTTTTTATTATTGTTAAGAAAACTCTAGATAAAGTCACCTATCAAAAAAAAGCTTTAAGGGTGAACTGGCCGGTCAGTTCTCCATATAAAAGTTGTAGGGTTATCACTCCCTTATTTGAGGATTTAGGTCCAAAACAAAGCATGATATCGATTGATCTCTTCATTATCTAGGCTTGTATCGTAAGAGATTTTTAATAAGTTAATTAACTTGAGAGTTATAAGCCTGGAAACATTTTCATATAAACTTTTGTAAGCTCGTAACTTTCAACTTAATTATCTTTTTAATATTTCGTTACGATACAAGCCTAGATAATGATGAGTTCAATCGATATTATGCTTAATTCTGGACCTAAAACCTCAAATAAGTGATCACCACACACGGTATACTTATACATTACTTACACTCCTCTGTTTACTGGGTTAAAAAATGTGGCTCAAAGTACCTACAGTTTATCGGTGGATATAGCTTGAATTAAAATAGGTAAGCACCTTTATGGATGCGTTGTATAAATTTTTTTTCTAGATCTTCGTAACTATCTCACGTTGCTATAAAATAATTTTAATAATTATTATTATCATGTATCAATTATTTCCTTCCTTATTGAATCATAGTAAATATTTTAGCAAAGAACTACGCGTCAAAGTACTCACCTACATAAGTTTATATAAACGAACAGGTTATTGACACCGCTTATTGGAATGCCAATTAAAACATTTTCAGCTATAATGCTGTATTTAATGAGATTTACAAGTGCATGCGTTATTGGCATTAATGCATTAGAGTGCCTGTCATGCAACGGATGTGCATTGCCATTTATAAACCATAGTCCAACAACGTGGGCGGGAATCGTAGCATTTCTTTGTCAATTTCTATGGCATTTCTTCATCTATTTTAAATCTAATCTATGTAACTTAAGGTAGACCTTACTGAGTCTACGATAATTAACGATATTTAGAGTACCGTTATGAAACTTAGAAGACAGCTTCGTTACCTTGTCTGAATAAACTTTTTTATTTCAAATATAAACTCTTACAGCTGTTGATGAAATTTTAGTAAAAAAGGCGTCTGCAAATTTATTTACTGCTGGCTGTAATACCTATTAAATGGACAGGAAAAATAAAGAAAATAGTCATATTATACATAATAACCCCTTTGAAGTAACCACCGTCCATCATGACGCTTAAAATGTATGTGAAGCAATGATGGCCGCTCGGTAATAGGTATGGACTGTCGAGCCGGCGCGGTGCGTCGAACCATGGACCCATGGTTCGACGCACCGCGCCGGCTTGAGCTTCACAGCATGGTGGAAGAGCATTTTTCGAATGCTCGCCTGGCCAGCTACCACCCTCAAGTAGATCTGTTGCCAAGCACCTGAGATTTAACAACAGTTGTCTCAGGGTGCGCAGTGCAATTCGTCACTTGTCTTGTCGATAAATGCATAGGCAGAGATTATCGCTTAACATCAGGTGGGCAAAAATAAATTAGAGAACACAATTTCACATCTCATTTTACCAGTCTCGTTGGCTGAGTGCGTAAAACCAGGGAACGCGGGTTCGATTACCGCAAGAGATGAAAATATTGTTCTCTAAAAATTTGTCGATGTAAACGTTGAATATTTTAACCCCATAAAATACTATAGAAGCTTTGTTTATGTGTCACACGTAGACATATAGAAAAATATAGTAAAATTGTTTCCTGTATAAAAGAATACCGCGGAAGTCGGGCCGGAAACGATTCCTGGGCGTATTTGATATGAATTTGGGCAAGTATTTTTAGAGGATGTTACCAATTAGTTTCTTTATCACGCCCGCATTTTGTAACGCGCAATTTATGCGGAAAACGTTACATGATGGTATGTTAAGTTACTGAGAATTACAGTACGCTCGTGAAAGTCCACGGTGGATAGTTATTATACGCCTATACAAACTTTCCACAGATCTTTGCTGTAACGCGACTTCACATATAAAGAGATGTAGTGCCTACTTAGGTTTTTAATGGTCAATCACTGAGAAAGAAAGTATTTGTCTTTGAGAGTGAACGTCTAATTAAGTAAGTGTTAGCGTTACCACTTTGCATAAATACGAGTACGCATTATGTATATAGGATACATTTGCAATGGTGATATAACAAATCAAAAGTCCGAAATTTCCGCTTTGCTTGCATTATGAAACCGGTAGGATTCGTGTCAATACACCCGTGTGGGTGTTGTTTCTTTCAATGGAAGAAAGTATGTTGCTTCCATGCAGTTGTGTGGGAGGATTCTTGAAATTGGCTAATTTGCGTCAGCGATCATTTGGTGTCGAAATATCATTAAAATGTTCAGTAAGTTTTCGTTTTTTTCGAAGCGCTCGTAGTGAAGTTTACTTACATGTTCTTAACCGATCAGCAAAGGTAAAGTTAAGTCAACGTCGCCCGCGGTCATGAGTAAGATGAGTGACCGCTAGTGACATTACTACTGAGCGCTTCCGTGCTTCGGAGAGCACGTTAAGCCGTCGGTCCCGGTGGTTGTCTAAGGATGGCAGTCGTTATAGCATGGTGCTAGGGCATTTTACTAATGCTCGCCTGGCTAGCTACCACCTTCAAATAGAAAATCGGTCGCCAAGCACCTAACGGTGTGTTCCGGCAGCTGTCCTTGAGTGTCAGTACTTCTAGGTTAGCCTGAACAACATCTTCGACCACATCATCCCTTACCATCAGGTGAGATAGTGGTCAAAGGCTAACCTATCAAAAATATAAAAAAAAAAAATAGTATCGAACACATAAGCTATAATTTATTTTTTTCAATGAATTACATATTTATGATTATTTTATAACTGATTTCTAAAAAGATTCTGCTGTGAGGAATCTCACTTTCTGTTATTTTTATTAATCACAGATTTAAATACCTATATAAAGAGTAAAGTCGACAGATTCTTCAAGAGTATAACGTACTTTTTTTGATGATCCGATGATAGTTTTTTTAACCGACTTCCAAAAAGGAGGAGGATCTAAATTCGATGCGTATATTTTTATTCATATATGACCACGTATTTTTGTACAGAGTTGTCCGATTTTGATAATTCTTTTTTTATTGAAAAGGGGATTATGTTATACCCTATACCCTTATAAATTTCATCAGAGTAGTTTTTAGATGACTTGGTAGTTGCAAGTTCTGTCAATGGTGACCAGTATTGTGAGTGAGTGAAACTCGTTCGCTTAACCAATAATTATAACTAAAAAGACTGTAAAAATATTTTCTCAAAAAATTAAATCGACTTCTAAGTTCTAACACAGAAAAGAAACGAAATTGAAACAAAACTTATTGAAGTCGGACCATGAAAATATGATCGCAGATTGTTTTGACTCAGCATGGCGCCGACTTGTGTCGGCTCCAAATTTTATGATATATTTATTTTTTATTTATCGAGTATATTTTCAAGTTGTTTCTATTTATATTTGATCAACATTGGTCAAGCGTTTTTAAGTTACACTCTAAACACAATGTTTCATCTCATAACAGCGAGGAAAATGCTAGGTGCAAGAAAACAGCTTAAATATAGTAAATTTGCGAAATAATTATAATAGTTATACGCATAATTATTAAAACTTTTAATAATCGATAATACTATACTATAATAAAACGGATAAAAATCACTTTTTCGAGAAGATTTCGAGTAGTAAACAACACCTTTCCGAGCGTGTGAGGTGAAAATAGTATTTGCTATTATCATAATGACCTCATAATTGCAACAACGACAATTGCCGATGGCTACCGTTATCGTGGGCGAATAACACAATCGATCCTGTAGCAGTATGCAACGTAAAAGTGACTTTTGTTTAAAAATATAGAAACCGTATTAAACTAATTACGGAGTTATTAATCGGTATTAAATATATTAGAATTAAGTGTTGTAATCAAAAAACGACGTGTAATGAATAGTTATCAATAATTATATACATGTACTTAATAACTTTTTAAAGTCTTAAACCATGCTGATTCAAAGTTTCAAACACTCTGATCTTACACAGTCCGTATTTCCTCAAGTTCGACGACTCCATTAAATAAAAAGTATTTTGCAGTAAATAATCACTAATTACCATCGTTACTAAATAGGAAGACACAATATTATAAATTAAAGCACAGCTTTGTAAGTAGTTATGATAATTGTATTTCCTGCCTAAGATTTAACTAATATCATTCCATACGCGCTCTAACAGAATTAATCACTTGTCTTTTAGTTTCAGTCATTGTTCAATTATCCAATTAGCGTTATTTGATAATTTCATTTAATATTTGGGCTGTAATTTGCTTTTCATCAAGTCGTCTAATCTTCCCTTTGGAACGAGTCAAAGCGTATCTCCGGGAATCTTACCGTTGGGGATTGACACTCCCACGTCGAATTTATTACTTCCTTTATTTCAATATTGTTCTTAGAAACTAATAGATTTTCTAGGTTGAACTCATTCGTGACGAGTGACAAAAATAACTGTGAATGAAGATTAAAAACATATACATTAAAGATACGAAACTTTGAAATTTTATATATTTTTTTTAAGTTGTGTTGTGTGCACTTATTGCGGCGGTTAAAATGCATGAACTGACCTGATAAAGAGCATCGGCTTTGCTTGAATTTACTAAATAACTAGCATTGGTCGACAGTTTCGACCAATACCAGTTATTTCGTATATTCGGCTCAGTCGAGACCATAGACATATATAATACTCTTTTCTGTGGTGGAGACGTCTTCGAAAGCCCATTGGTTAAGGCATCCAGTGCGTAAAACCGAGGAACGCAGGTTTGTAAATGCAATACGATTAAGTCGGTTAGTTAAGAGATTAATTAGTTTCACACTTTTACAAACGTGAACTTTGAAACTAAAATATCTGACCTATTAAATTTCATGACTTAGCTAGGACATTACAGGTTTTAGTTCCATGTAATTTTTAATATGCGATACGATAATTCTTCATTGACACCAGAAACAGGATTACAAAGAAAAAAATAACAAGTTAGGTACAAAAGGTGGTATTATGGCTAAAAGCAAACGTTTTCAGACAAGCTTTGGATTGACATAGTATTTTTTGTAAAGTTAATATAGAGTTAACAAGATTCTTATTGAATTTGGATTCTTTCTAATAAAGTAACCCTCTCTATACTCGATAAATCACGATTAGAACAGCAACATTAACTAATTACAGAAAGTAAAAGATTCGAGTTCGCCCATTAGCGGTTGTGTTACGCTTTGAACTCAGTGTAGACTTACATCCATTTTGGGTGTTCTCGTTTTAGCCTCGTCACCAATTAATGCATTTTTTACACTCCTATGGTTCTTTTTAACTTCAAACACTTCCTTTGTGTCGTGTGAATCTTGATGCTTGTTTAATGACTTCTGAAATACTTGGTCGGTTAATTTGTGCCCTCAATTGTCAAGGCGGCTTGAGCATATTTGTCATTGTTAGATTTTTGTCAACCAAGTTATCGTAAAATACTTCATCTTTATCAACTATTACATTGCTGTGTGTTGTTTTTACTTGAGAAGAACACTTAGAAAACTCTCAAAACAATGTTTATTTACTATACCAAAACAGGTATTGATGATGTAAGAACTGTGTTGACTAACTACTGCTTCTTTCATATGTGTTAATTTATCTATAAGTATACGACGATAGTTTCTTTTTGGATTCTAATATTCATGTAGTTTTTAATATTCCCAAGTGGACAGGTTAAGGTTTAAAAAAATATCCTCAGATGAATTATAAAAGAATCCGTATTAACTTATATTTTAATAAAAGGTATATTGTTAATTATACTGTAAAAGTATTTTTTAAATATTTAATTGTTTTATATTATGTCACCGTGCAGTGTCAGGTTAAAACTGTTCCTTTTTGTACCTTCCTGTGGAAGTCGGAAGAGGAATACCAGAAGGTCGGCAGCGGCGCCTTCTGAAGACCTTCCATCTTACACTACGATCCCCAAGACGCCTGCGAATAAGAAGGGATTATGGTCCCCCACCCTTAAAAGGGGGAGGTCTGTGTTTGTTTAATGGAGCACGACATAACTATTAATCAACACCTATATTATGGACTATATGACTATATGTTCAGAAAATAACAAACTACTCTCTGCATACTTCTATCCCTGTAGGTATGGTTGGGGGCTAACCCGTACAGTGATGCTAAAAAGAGTTAATTACAAAATGTTGTATTCCTTTGAAATTTAAATTATGAAACACGGAATCCTTATATTACTTACCTAGAACGTAGACAGGCGTGATTATAATTAATGTATGCAGTTCACTTTCATCCGTTGACGCATTGATATTTAGCAGATTTCACTCCACCAATATGCATCGTCAACGTGTTCTGTTAATTTTAGCTTATTCACTTGAACTTTGCTATGTTTAATTTACCAACCGATTGTTTCTTGGAACATTTTATATGTCATGTAGACTTTGGAATTAGCTGTGTAAACATTTATTTAAATTTTAAAAAGAAAGATTCTAAATACGGTACTTTTTGCTTTTCTTATACATAAAATTATAGTTTCAGCTAGTTCTTATTATTAAATAAGTTTATGAAAAACTTATCCCAATGCATATGTTGTAATATGCATTGTGATAAGCGCTATCTGCATCTTCATTCATCTGCAAACGAAAGTGTAAGCAAAATGTATAGCATTGCCTTGTCACGAATCAGCAGCTTCTTAGGAGCATATTTTTTTTAGAGTTCATGCAAGATAAATAGTTTGGGAATATGAGAGGATGGCAGCATTTCAATAGAGAATGTACAGCAATAACTATGTTAGTTCTCGCTTCTGACCCTTCCCTTTTTGCGTGAACTCTAGTGTATACCTAATAAAAACTAAATCTAAACAGCATAGATTCACAGCCTTTGTACCTGATTGTTTGAAAAGCATATTATACATTGCTATGCCCAGTAAATCTTGATACACCATTGTGTTCTTTGTAACGGCTGATATTTCAAAGACATGGTGATTTGCACATTGTGAGTGAAATCGACTTGTGTTTGGTAAACGATGCGTGTTAAATAGATTTTGCCATATATGAATGGATATTATACACGATGATGTATAAGAAAAAACTGTTTTGTAATTCAATAGTAAGTCAAGATTGATAGCGTCTTGGTAAAAAAATTTTACTCTATTCTGTTTGAAGTAATTATTGATTAGCTTTTCAAAGCTGATCGTAGCTTTTGTAACTATAAGCATAGGTATCTGAAAATAAGTTTGATATTGATTATGATGTATTCTTATTGTAAATGTACCTATTGTAAAAAAAAACATATGTCAAACATATCAAGCCTTTTATCGTGACAAGCCGTGCTAAATGTCGTATCGTGCCTAAATACAGCGCTGTCAATTCAACAGATATGTTTTGATACCACGTAATAAGGGGCCAGTAGCAAAATATCGTAGATAGTAGTCGAATCCATGTTTTTTTTTAAATCCGTAAAGAAATGGAGTCAAATATTATCACATAATGTTTTAACTTTCAATATCTATGGAACGGAAGCAGGAGATTTTCTCCAAACCGTCTGAACTCGGAAGCTTTAATTTTGGCACCAGATTTAACATTAAAGTATAGTAATATATCAAATCGGACGCATGCGAGTGGCCAGATGCGCATTTTATCGTTTCTGGCTAGTTTTCAAGTGCCGAAAACCCATTAGAGGGATATTATGTGATGGGAATAGCCCGTCGATAGCGGATATTTTTGCATAACTTCGTAAGGCAGGTATTTACCTCTTTAAAAGACGTGTTCACAGACACCTTTGAGATGTCAAGTGGGTGATTCCGTCTTAGGTCATCAGATGGTTCTTTCGAAATTCACTATCAATAACGTTTACCTAACGAAACGTGTGGGACACTTCTTAGTGACTTGTGAAATGTTCAAGTTTAACCGAGTACTCCATATATCGACCAAGTAATCTAATGTAATAAATCTTTCGTTTTGTGAAACAAATTGATCCAAAAACATGTATAAGTAGGCACGTAACAGATTAAAAGGTTGAGCGTAACATTTATTTAGATTATGTAATTACAACGGCGATGCTAAACAGCTTCGGGCTGGACAACTTTTATTTCACAGTTTGTTGCCTTAGAGTAGTAATTTGGAAGCCCATTAACCGACTTATTCGTTAATCAATGGTCATGATTAACTGACAGGTTGTAAACACCAAATTAAGCATGTGTTGAGAAAAGTATTGCTTTGTGGTAATTGTTTATATACAAAATGATGTAAAACAAGTAAAGCGATAAATGGGCAGTCGTTCCAGATGAGGTTAGTTTTGTTCGTTCAGTCTGGTTTTATTTCTTTTAGTATAAGTAAACTTTGTAAACTTCGATATGATAATGGTGTTTTCTGCGCCAGATGTACATGAACTGTTATCATCAAAACGTTTTTTACTCTTAGATAAAATTGAAGCGGTTATCATGATTAAATTTATATATTATTCTCTTCTCAAAAATATATATTTTATCCGATTTTTAGTAACCCTGCATTAATTTTTGCTCGATTTATTAAGCTAGATTAAACAATCATAGTTAACCAAAGTTTTCTTAGTTTGGGGTATGTACTCGTAAGATATTGAACCTAAATAAAGATTTTCATTGTAGATATGGTATTGTATATTGGGTATGACAGAAGAAGGAGAAAACTAAATACTTTGAAATATGACGCACACAACGATTTTTGTGGTAAGAAAGCTACTGAGAAAGTAATATTGTTTTTAGATTAGAGACTCGATTTTAATATTATTATGTTTGCAATAACGCCTGCTATGCGGATTACATTACCAAATTACAAATATATGATAGGAAAAATTTAAACCATGTGTTATCCCGCACTTTATTTAATTTTTTCCTATCAATCAATCATTTATTTGTCAGAATACACAATCATTACAATTTCAGATGTTAGGAAAATATATAGCAATGCATTCAACCTACAAGCAGGCGTACAAATATTAGTATATATTCCTAAAATATATTATTAATTTTTTTACATAATAAAATTTTATACATTAAAATATTCTGTAATGCTATAAAAGCAATTGTCCAATAACCAATTGTGCAGTTTAGTTTTGAAGCTGTTTCCGGCCAAAGATTTCAAGTTTTCCGGTAATTTGTTATAAACAGTAATAGCCATATTATATTTTTTTTTTCATAAATAACTTTCTGGCATCCTATCGTATATTTGTAATTTAGAAACTCGATATTCTTCTACTGATATTTATATAGGTCTTATTCTTTATTTAAAATATCGAACGTACGTGTTTGTATAAGTAGGTGTACTTATACAAAAACCTTAAAAAAGCAGAATTGCATCAGCATGGGAAAATACTTTGTGAAAATTTTAAACGTTTGCAGTGCTTTCACAATTTTAATAAAATAAACAGGGAACAATGAAAGTTCAAACGTACTCTGTAATAGTTACAATATTCGGCAATTTAAAATTCGTCAGTATGAGAGGTAATAATTCCATATTTTACAATTAGTGGATAGGCTAACACTTTATAACGATGTCTTATTCACATGACCTAACTTTAGCCCGGTTGAGTCAGAGACAAGTAAACACTGGTTGAGTAACACTAACAACTCTTCTTGTTTTTCCCAGTTTTCTGAGCTCGTGCATTAATTTGAGCACGAACAGTCGTGAGCAGGGCTTTATATTAATTGACGGAGACAGATGAAGCTGTTTTACTATTCACGATATATTAGCTTTTGATATCTGTATTGGTAGAGGATTTACGATCCTATTCTAGTGTCTAGAAGATAGTGCTAAAGAAAATAAATTAGTAAATTTATTACTGAATATAGTATGAGATAGAAATTCTACTAGGTACTGTATTATAAATGATTGTGGTTCAATTAAATTTTAATTTATTTAGCATGAAAATTTTATATGTAATTCGTAGTTCAATACTGTATTAGATACAAAATTCTATGACGAAAAAGCTGCGAGCGGAGCGCAGCAGTTATATGTGTACACCAATATACATAATACGCACTGAACGTCTCTCTGTGTCTCTAATTTATACTTTGAGTGCAACTTTTCCGCATTTGGCAGATAGACAACATTAAAGAGTTTAAATATGTAACTATATATATTAAAATATGAACTCTTTTCTTGCTAACTGCTTACAGGTAATTGTCATGATTTTGTCTACAATGTAGATGTGAATGCGATCCTGTCTTCTGAATATTAGTAATTTTATGAGCTGCGGAAGCCCAAGCCTCAACGTGTGCTGGCGCTGCCGTTTCAATGACAAATTGGCCAAGAATAGAATTTATGGCATGCGCTTTAATCTTATTGCCTTGAACCCTTTTAACAGTAGTAGAACTGAAAAAGATTTTATTGTTTGAGTTCTGTAATAAGTCCTAACCTATCAGTTTAGATGTATTAAAGAAAACCGATATTTTTTACAGCAGTATCTCTATGTATTCCCCTAAGTAGGACATAAAATACTTTTTATCTAGGTGTAACCGCTATATTGACTTATAGTAAGTATCTTTCAATAGTTTCCTTAGAAAACGGATACGACGATGGGATTTTTTCAATGTCATCCAAATCAATCAGTCGTCCATCAGTCCTGCCGGCGGCGACGCGCGGTTCCGTCCGACCACTGTCCTATTTACGTACTCACCTTTCATTAGTTCCCAGAAGCGAGCTCGTGTGGAAGTGACGCCTCTTTGTCGTCGCTTTTGTATCGGAAGCTGGAACATGCTCCTTTTTTACACAGACTACTTGCTTGGGTGCAATTCATTGTACTGCTCGGTCACCCTATTCTGCTAACTGCTAACCTTGTTGAACCAACAACTTAATTCATTGACCTGACATTCCAAGGACTAAACTACATTTGGCAGTAGGATGTAAAACCATTTCAATCACATTTATAGCTTAATTTAACTGAATCATTCACAGATCAGAGAATCTATAGTGTTCAGGCGGGCCGAGTTAGTCTGCATTATGTTATGTATTTGGACTTGGAGACAAAATTAATGCAAAAACCAGTCTATACTTTGGAATAGCATGATTGGTTGTTATATTTCCGGAGGTTTTGGTTATTTTTTCATAAATTATGTTCGACTTTCTAATTCTATATTCAGAAATCTAGACAAGACTTTTTATGTGAAACGTTGAAATCGATATTTTGTATTGCATAAAAGTTGTGAACCGACTCAACGTTTAATAGTGGTAGGTATTGTAGTTTTTAACCAAAACCACATCGCTTAAAGAGGTTTTGCATGCTTTGATGATTATTTTGGTGTTGGTAGGAGCCAGGCCTCTTGATGTGGTTACTCCATTGAATTCATGCGTGACTGACCAATATCATAAACTTGTTTGATCTTTTACTCCGAAACTTTACACTTCTTCACTCAAAGTAGTACAATTTACAAATGCAACAGATTGGTGTTTGTTAAATTATTTTTAAATTGGTGTACATTTAGGAATAGGTAATAAGTTGGCCTTAATATTTTCTAAATTGGTTTTTATCACCCCAATTAAAAGCGTATATATACAAGTAGAACGAAACTTTAAGGGTGCTTAAAGTTATTGCACCTCGACTGTTCCTACGATTCTTGATTTATTTTATGTTTACCAAAACACGACAGTATTTTACGGATTTGATTCGACTCTACAACTGTAAACGATTGTAGTACTGCTAGCAAGTGAGCAACTCGTACTAAAAATATTTTTGTGCATTTAGCTTTGTAATAATGAATAGCAGAATAACATAGTTACCTACCTGATAATCACTGATAAGCGTAATCATGGTATATACTTTTTAAGACTTCGACAAAAGATCGTTAGATTTTTCGTGTGTACGCAGTGTGGTTTAATATTACGAGTATTTTTAAACACGATCATGAACATGCAGCGAATATCATTGCCACAGAGCCACGTTTTCAGGGATATGGAAGGTGGTTAATAACCACCTTCCATTTCTCGTTTCCATCGTACTGGATGTAAGATGGCATTTCTTCAAAGGGCGCTGCTGCCCATATTGATTTTTTTTTTCCTATAAATGCCCTAAGAGAGGGCGGACTAAACAACTACGTTCCATAGTCGATCGGAAATGCGATCCCTTAAGGAGCGCCAACCAATTTTTAACTCCGTTCTATTTATAGAAAAACTCTTCGGGTAGTAAAGTTTAAGGGTTTATACCCTTTTGAAGATTTACTCTTCTTCTTCTTCTTCTTATAGTGCCTCTCCAATTACTGAAGGTTGGCGATCAGCTCTGTACATTTGTCTCTGGCTCTCGCGAGGCGTAAAAGGTCTGCTGCTCTCGCGATACCCGTCCACTCCCTGATGTTTCTTAGCCAAGACTTTTTCCTACGACCGGCTTTTCTTTTTCCTGCGAGCTTCCCCATCATGATGAGTTGTAAAAGTTTGTATCGATCATGACGTAATATTAGGTCCTTATATATGAAATTGGCGTTTTTCGTACTGGCCACTTTAATCACGAATTTCTCCTCTTTGGTAAGGAATTCCAAATTCAAATTTGTACAGCTATAGACTCATGTATTTGTGCTTCGATGATCGTCATTCATTTGATTTTTTTTCTTCTGTTTTTTTCTGTTTGCGTCACTCATTTTACAAAATGGAAAACCTTAAATATCGCATTATTTACGAGTACGAGTTCCGCCGTGGCACTAGTGCTGCGCAAACAACTCGAAGGGTGAATGATGTGTATGGCGGTCGTGTTGCAAAAGAAAACACAGTTCGTTTTTGGTTCCAACGTTTTCGTTCTGGAAATTTCGACCTGCAGAACAAGCCCCGTGGACGGCCTGAGACTCAAGTTGATAATGAAGAGTTGAAGGCTATTGTGGAAGCGGATCCATCGCAAACCACGTCCGAGTTAGCTGCAGGCTGCAATGTTAGTGATAAAACTGTTTTAATTCACTTGAAGCAAATTGGGAAGATTAAAAAGCTTGAAAGGTGGGTACCTCACGAATTGACTGAAACAAACCGGCAAACGCGCGTCGACTGCTGCGTTACATTACTAAACCGGCACAATAATGAAGGTATTTTAAACCGAATCATTACCTGTGATGAAAAATGGGTTCTTTACGATAATCGGAAGCGCTCAGCGCAATGGTTAGATCGTGGCCAGCCAGCCAAATCCTGCCCCAAGCGAAAATTAACCCCAAAAAAGTTACTTGTAAGCGTTTGGTGGACTAGTGCCGGTATTGTTCATTACAGTTTTTTCAAATCTGGCCAGACTATTACGGCTGATGTCTATTGTCAGGAATTGCAAACCATGATGGAAAACCTAGCGGCTAAACAACCTAGGCTGGTCAATCGCTCCACGCCACTGCTGCTTCACGACAACGCTAGACCACACACTGCGCTACAGACGGCTACTAAATTAGAAGAGCTTCAATTGGAAAGTCTAAGACATCCTCCGTACTCCCCGGACCTTGCTCCAACAGATTACCATTTTTTTCGAAATTTGGATAGCTTCTTGCAAGGGAAAAAATTCAACTCCGATGGGGCAGTCCAAATCGCCTTCAAAGATTTTATTGATTCCCGTCCGACTGGTTTTTTTAGTAAAGGGATCAATGAACTACCTATGAGATGGCAAAAGTGCATAGAAAATAATGGTTCATACTTTGATTAATTAAATATATTATATTAAAAAATATTCGACTTTTTGTTCCTCCCATACAAAACGCCAATTTCATATGTAAGGACCTAATATATGGCCTAGATAAGAAACTTTCCTCTGCTTGACGGTGTTCAAAAGCATGCGTTTCTCTCCTACTCGTCGTAGGACTTCGTCATTGGTAACCTTTTGAGTCCAAGATATTGCCATCATGCGTCTGTAGGCCCTCATTTCAAATGCTTCTACATATCCTGAGGTGCTCTTTGATGGTCCAAGTTTTGTATCCGTATAGAAGAATCGGCCAGATATAGCACTGAAGATTTACTAACTACATATAATTAACCTTTTATTGATTCTGTTTTTATGCCTTATAGGTTAGCTTTTGACCACTGTCTCACATGAAGGTAAGTGATGATGTGGTGGAAGATTTTGTACAGACTAACCTAGAATTACTGTTACTAGCTGTTTATCGTTTTCAAGCGCGAAGAATTGACAAATTCAGTCTTCTGGTGTTGCAGAGGATATGCTACCACTTCGCTCAAAAACATTAAACATAAATAAGGTGTTTTAAGTTTTCATCGTCAACAGCCAAGGAGATATTACTCATCTACAAATCCTCACACATAAACAGACGTTATTTTTGTCACACACCTACTAAATATAAATAAAATATAAATATACATATGTATATTTTGTAAGCAGTGATGGCTCAATGGCATTGGCTATGGACTGCAGCGCAGTAGGTCCATGATTCGACTCCCGCCGCGGGCTTGAGCTTCACTGCATGGTGGAAGGTCATTTTGCAAATGCCCGCCTAGCTAGCGACCACCATCAAGCCAAGCACCAACGGCGTGTTCCGGCAGCTGTCCTTGAGCGCCGGAAATTCTGGGTTAAGCCTGTAAACACCTTCGACCACATCATCACTTACCGTCAGGTGAGATTGTGGTCAAAGGTTAAACTATCAGCAATAAAAAAAAATATATAGTAAAACAATTAGATAGTTGTAACTTTCTTGCTGACTGTATAAAAACACTGTGATGGTAATAATTTAAGTCTGTTTAGACTTCGAGTTCCTTCAGTTTTCAGCAAGAAATAGGTAGGTGTACCTACTTGTAAGTAACGAGCCGAGTGAGGCCAATTCAGTTTGGCATTTGTATACATCCGTCGACGAACGTGCGCCGATTTTAAATTATTGTATCGACTATGTAAACTATACTAGGAAATCGTTTTGGAATACGCTGCTGCTTTATTTGGTTGCATAGTAAAACTTGTGAGTGCCCTTTTAGAAATAAACAGGGCGCTGATGTAGGCCCAAACAAAATGTCTTCTGCTTTACCGTAATAGAGCTGAAAATTGATAATAATGATAAATTCGAGGGATTAACTTTGCGTTTGTTTTATTGTAGTAGAATATTTTATGTGACCAAGTGACAACATGTATGAATAGGTCATTGGTGATATGTGCCAATCCATGTAATCACATTCGAAATACGTAGAACAATATCTTCATGTTGTAGTACTTATGGTTATCAAGCCCTTATGTACCTATCTAAGTACAATATCAGTTATAAATCTATGAGGTATCATAAGCTGTCCACTTTATGAAAAACATTATTGGCGACAGAATATCATATAAAATATGTCTTACAACTATGGCCATTTAGACAAAGCCTTTTTTTGTGTCATTTTGTTTTGCTATTAAGTCCGTCTATAATACATATATTTTCGTGGAATTGAGTACATTCCACGAAAATATATTATAGACGGATCAACTGGGGTTTTTATTTATATTTTTTCTACCTAGTTGCTTTTGTGGGTAAAGTATAGGTACTGTGTGGTTATTTTCAAACATTAATAGTACTATTCTGGCGTATACCGAC
This sequence comes from Plagodis pulveraria, assembly GCA_963890685.1. Taxonomy (NCBI): domain Eukaryota; kingdom Metazoa; phylum Arthropoda; class Insecta; order Lepidoptera; family Geometridae; genus Plagodis; species Plagodis pulveraria. The sequence continues at coordinate 17,810,807 of OY982958.1, read as the reverse complement.
AAAGCTATAACTTTTTTAGAATAAAATATTGTTATGTTAGTAATGATGTGGTCGAAGATGTTGTTCAGGCAAACCTGGAATTAATGGCTCTCAAGGACAACTGCCGGAACACACCGTTAGGTGCTTGGCGACAGATTTTCTACTTGAGGCATTCGCAAAATGCCCTACCCCCATGCTATAACGACTGCCATCCTAAGAAAACATCCGGGACCGAGTGCTTAACGTGCCCTCAGAAGCACGGAAGCGCTCAGTAGTAATGTCACTAGCGGTCACCCATCTAAGTGACCGCGGCGGACGTTGCTTAATTTTGCTGATCGGTAAAGAACAGCTAAGCAAAGTCCGCTACGAGCGCTTCAAAAACAATTTCTAGTGTTTTCTTTAGTGTTGTTTAAGAAAATATAATGTTATATAATTGAGCTCTAGTTTTATCTTCTGCGTTGAAACAAAAAAATAAATATCAGTACCAATATCGCATAATCTAAACTAATATAATATAGAGGAAAGATATGATTGTTTGTTTGAATTGAATAGGCTCTGAAACTACTGGACCGATTAGAATGAAATTTGGAATGGAAATAGTTGAGACACGGGAAAGGACATAGGATAGTTTTTATCCAACTGACCGATATACCCGCGGGCGGAACCGCGGTCGGAAAGCTAGTGTAGAATAAGGTTAGGAAGATGAATTTTCTTGTAAAAGTAAAGTGTTGTTGTTTTAATACTACACAGTTTATACTTAAGGCCACAATTCGTTCGATTGTCTCCAACACATCCGAAACCTTAATGTCGACATCATCCGCCGTTCCATCTCATCAACATAACGACTGGTGCCAATAGAGCCACATAAATTAGCCCGTTTACTAATCTTTTGTGTTTCGAAACCTTTGTTATAAATAAAGAACTCATTAAGGGTGAACTGGCCGGACGGTTCTCCATACAAACGCCGTTGGGTGATCACTCCCTTTTTTGAGGATTTAGGTCCAAAATAAAGCATAACACCGATTGATCTCGTCATTATCTAGGCTTGTATGATGCCAAAATTTTAAAAAGATAATTAAGTTGTGAGTTATGAGCCTCGAAAACTTTATATGAAAATGTTTCGAGGCTCATAGTTCTCAGGTTAATTATTTTATTAAAATTTCGACATCATACAAGCCTAGATAATGACGAGATCAATCGGCATCATGCTTTATTTTGGACCTAAATCCTCAAACAAGGGAGTGATTACCCAACGGCGTTTGTATGGAGAACCGTCCGGCCAGTTCACCCTTAAGCCCTTTCCACACGCGTTTCTCGTTAATCTAATACTTAGGCGGTATTTTATAACATCACATGTTCACGATCGAGAAAGAATAACTTTCTAGTACGTATATTTAGAAGTATCGTTTATTGTGGGATCGTCCCACGCCCCGGTTGCGAAGTTCTTTCACAAACTATTTATAATTTCAGTTTAATTTCTATTTACTCTGTGAAACGTGAGTCAGGATGGATATATTTATCTGGAAGCAGAACCTCAGGTGTGCGCCAAATGTTGGATAATACGATTTGACATTTTTATCTGTCTATATTTATAGTCACAGAAAGTTGTAGATGGGTACCTGTATCGACGTTGATATCACTTTTCAGGGTTCCGTGCCCAAAGGGTAAAAACGTGACCCTATTACTGAGACTTTGTTGTCCGTCCGTCCGTCTGTCACCAGGCTGTATCTCAAGAACGGTGATTAGCTAGACAGTTGAAATTTTCACAGATGATATATTTCTATTGCCGCTGTAACAACAAATATATAATAAAATAAATATTTAAGGGGGGCTCCCATAAAGCAAACTTGATTTTTTTACAGTTTCTTGCTCGATACTAATAACGGTGATAGGTAGACGCTTTAACTATTCACAGAATATTTAATAACGGAACCCTTCGTGCGCGACTCCCACTCGCACTTGGCCGGTTTTTTAATGTATATACCTGTTTTGTTAAAAAAATACAACGAGAGGAAAAATTGTAGTTATGTGCGGGATTCGAACCCGCGCCACCCTTTAGCTGGGGTGCTCTGACCGCTAAGCCATCATGACATATGACTCATAACTCTAATTTGTTTCATATAATTACTCTCCCGCACATGACTGTAATTTTTCCTCTAGTTGTTATTTCGTAATGTAATGCGCGGAACATGCGTTAGTTTAAGAAGTAATTAATTAAAATTATACCTGTTTATTCTGTGGTGTTAGGTAGGTGTAGGTAGGTACTATACTTCAAATCTGTTATTTTTTTGCAAAGGTAAGCAAGATACCTAATCATCGTGGATCAATGCCAAACGATGATGGGTTTGATTCTTGGCAAAACATTTCAGAGACAAAATTATTCTCCCCTGATTTTGGCATCTTGGTAGAAAAGCACCTGCTGTTTCTTTATAGATATTGACAACAATAAAATAATTTGGTACTGTACTTGTTAACTTGTATATACCTAACAACACATATAACTGTATTTAACTACCTTTACTTAAGGTGAACACTGATATATATGGCGAAAATTTTTAATTAATAATATTCTTTGTTGATAGGCAGTGTAAATATTGTACTTGCTCACATAATACCGAGACAACGAGATTCTGAAAATAATTCTTACGATATTTATTATTTTTTATTATTTATTAAATTCATTACTTTTGTAAATTAACTACAATCGTAGGTAATTATTAATATGTTAGACGGTTTTAGGGGTAAGTTATAAATTGTTGTCTAAAAACTTTTAAAGATAATACGAGCAATATAATTTTTTATTCATATATAACAAATTCATGTAGAATTGACATAAAACTAGATACAAGCGGGGTTAAACTATATATTTTTTTATTATACATTTTTTCATATATATGAATTAAGCGTATTATATATATATTATAACCTCTTTGGTATCCAAGGTTAATAATTATTGCACAAATGACGCAGATATTAACAGTAATGTATAAATGTAAATATATATATATATGTATATATATATATATATATATATATACACCGTGTCCCAAAATTCAACGATAAGCCGGCATCGGTGCATGGACCTACTCATGACTCCTCGGAAAAAAATAAAAAAAAAATTATAACTGTTTTTTTTATTAATTACAGAGACTTTTATAAATTTCATCGATATTCGATACCCATTATGCTATTTTCAACTACCACGACCACAATTTTTGACATATTTTTGATATTTTTTGTGCATTAGCAACCTAAGAAGGACGGCTATCTACCACAATCCTTTAAAATTACAGAAAGTCTGTAGTTATTTTACAAAAATCAGTAAAAAAAAAAATTTTTCTTATAATTTTCATAGATTTTAACATTCTATGCACTTTCTATAGTCTGGGTTAAAAAAAAAAGTATGGACACTACCATGGCAAGTTTTATTAAAAGTTGGCGCAACTTTATAAAAGTCTCTGTAATAAAAAAAAAAAGAGTTATAATTTTTTTTTTTTTTTTCCCGAGTAGTCTCGAGTAGGTCCATGCACCGATGCCGGCTTATCGTTGAATTTTGGGACACGGTGTATATATATATATATATATCTATATATATATATCTATATATATTTATGCCTGATAGGTTAACCTTTGACCACTATCTTACCTGATGGTAAGTGATGATGTGGTCGAAGATGTTGTTCGGACTAACCTAGAATTACTGGCTCTCAAGGACAGCTGCAGGAACACACCGTTAGGTGTTTGGCGACAGATTTTCAACTTGAGGGTGGTAGCTAGCCAGGTGGGCATTCGCAAATTGCCCTACCACCATGCAAATATACATGTGTTCATCTGTAACTGAATCAGTACTACACAAGATCTCGCTCAACCAAACTGAGTCCACCGGTAAATCATAATATAAGGTAGGAACAAACCAACGCGTTCAACTGCGTAGGCGATAGTTCAAGGTTGCGATGAGTTCTTTTTAATCCTATTAAGTTTGTGCGTATTATTAAAATGCTCAAATTGAAAACATATTAATATATGCTCAAAAATACTGAAACGTATAAATAAAATAGCAAGTTAGCCTACCGTTGGTTTCGGCGCAGCTTTGAGGTACACGCGAAAGATAGCTGCTTATCTGCGGTAGCGTTCTAGGTGATGATCACTTTTTAGTAACGTATGTTGTTGATATGCTTTTAATTTGAGCGTTAATGGCACGCCCAAATAAACTGATATAATTTTTAAAAGAACTTATATCCATCTTGAACGCCACTGCCACCTTCGTAGCTTAGCAAACCCCTTACGTTTAATTATATATTTATTACCAGTTACCAGTATTACGTGCACGATACTATCTAGTTCTAATCCACAAAAAAGGTAAACCTATTTCCTACAGCACGACAAAGTGTACATACCTACGTACTGATAACACGGCACGTTCCATATAACCAGGCTAGAATGCTAAACGACCTGTTTATTGCAATACACGGTAAACACCTGTCACGCAATGGCATAAACCACAACTTTGACGCGTGTGACATTACAATAACTTATAAGTAGTATTCGTCAAACATACATGGGGTCTACATTATAATATTTAAGTAGGTACTTGGTACTGCTAGTGTACATATATTGCTTGCTTTCACTTAGACGTTTTCATGGACACGTAACCACATAATAAAAGTAGAGACGTAAATGTATGATGGACTTTATTTAAGAAAATCATTTAAAAATACTATGAACAGAAATGTTCTATGAGTATTATCTTTGTAACAATGTTAATTTATGTCATGACATCATTTATGATGGATTCTTAATTACCTATCCAAAAAACCGTCCAAGATTACACTCTACCAATAATTATTAAGTACTACTTACATATTAAGTGTATGACTCTACCACACGTATATACAATACAATACAAAACTCTTTATTGCGCAGCGAATATACATTTAAATAATCTTATAAATACTCTTAGGCTATGGTTGTGCAATGGGCGGTCTTATCGCATATAGCGATTTCTTCCAGACAACCTTTGTTTGGACAGTCACATTTCAAGTAACACGGTGGTGAAAATAACATTTTGCTTACCAATAAAAACGTTACTTAAAAACAAGTTTTGTACTTACACAAGTTGTATACTACTATGTAGTTGGTATACAAAATATAGATATACTTCCTTTACCGATCATCGAGATATTATTACTAACGTAGTACCATATCTCAATGTTACCGATTTAGAAAAGTCTTTTGCAGTCTGAAGCATCGCCTTTTATACACTTCATATATAAAACTCAACGCATTTAAAATATGTAATATAATGTTTCACAATATATCCATATTATATATGAATTGTACCTAAACATTTAATTACAGAAGCAATTAGTGAAAAAATTATCACACGTTTTCATTGTTCTCAATATACCCACGTAACAATTACCTTCATGTCATAGATAATCTTATCAACCATGGGAATGACGTCCGACGACCTGTAGCGTCTGTTTTGCATATAATGAACCATTGCCTTGATCATTTTCTAAATCATTAGCATAGAAGAACGTCATGGCAATGTAGGGCATGAACATCATTAATATCTACCCGCCGTACTCTGTAGATTGCCATCACGGGATATATTATCCCTATACCTTTTGCGGTTACCATAAATATGTCTAGCAACATGGCATCAAAGATTTATTGAACTATCAAAGGTAAACTGTGATATTTTTATCGTGGCTGCCGAAGCCATTGTAAAATGTTTGTATTGAATACTAAATCGACCAAAAGTATAATTAGCGTTATGTATGAAGGTGATCAGAGACGATGAGTTGATTACTAATCTAATAATAATCCCCCTACTTAGGTTAATAGAAACAAAAGCCAATAAAATTTTAATTACTAATCAATCTTTCTCCTGAACATATTACGCAGTGATGTATCACGGATAACATGAATGAAACAATAACGTAAATAAAACGCTTCTGTGACTGAACGATAGAAAAGATTTGAGTTAAGACGTCATGTTATGTTAGCTCAATTGGTTAGAGCTTACCCCGGCTAAAGGGGTGGATGGACGCGGGTTTAAACCCTGCACATGACTTGAATGTTTCCTATCGTATATTTTCGTAATTTCGTAACGCTTCTGTAACTTCGGTGCTGTGTTCGGTTCAGTGCTTCGCTAACGTAAAAAGCAGTTGATATTATTCCGAAAATAGTTTAAAATGTCAATAAGTATTAGCAGCCAGAAACATATGTACTACAATAAATAATTTTTCCAATCATTACTATCATAAAAGCTTACTTGAAATCCATAACAGTATTGATATACAACTAGGTGAGAACGGTCTCCATACTTACTGTGGCATTTTCTTTGATAATAGATATGACATAAGTACCTAAGGAAAGAAGACGTCAGGCAGGCGACTGGTTAGAAAACAAAGAAGACGTTTGCAATGTAACTGAATGAATTATATTTTAAGAAACAATAAATATTGTACCGACGACATTACTTAATGTGAAATGTAGAGATGATAATCGAAAAAATATAAGTGGATCCCATAACACATTGTGACACAACTAATCAAATGTGATTGATGAAAAACTAAGAAAGTGTTCGATTTGCTTGATTAACTCTACAAAATTACTTATTCGTGACAATCGTAAGCGATCTTCATATCGACAATACTGCACGCGCCGAACCGCCCCAGTGCGTAGAGATTGCATCTGCAAAATTCTAATATACATTCTAAGTGTAAAGAAAGTCAGGTTTTCCAAGCATGCATATTTATGGTACACATATGCGGGTGCGTCGGAGCGAAACTGAAATTGTAACATTTGCTACACTTTAATTTAGGCAATGAAATAATGAATTAGCTAAACGCTGCATAGAACCGAGACGGTTAAAACTAAAACACAATATTTACTTTTTAAACTATGTATCTTTTCGCCGTAAAGTGTAACTTTATCGTCTAAAATGAGTTGACGGGTTCTATAAAATAACGTAATGGTCACTAAAAGGTAATAAATTGTGCTATTACATCTTAGAAAGTGCTACGTATTACCTGAAAGGTTACATTGCGCAACGCTATTTCAAGAAGCATTGTCTACAATTTATTAATTCTGTAAATATGACTTTAAATAGTTACGATGCCTTCACAGTTGATTGCAATTAACAAAGTTACTTACAAGTAGAAAATCATTGCATATAACTGCGATACTGCTACTGTTGCCGTTACTTATATCATTTAAACTATACATACTTTTAAGAGTTCGTTGCATCGCTTTTATTACTAAGGGGCCAGAGTTTATTTTTGTTTACATCAAATGTTGAAGTGTTGTTGTGAGTTAATGCGGAACTAACGGATGCACTAAGCGCGTATTCTCTGTCTACACGTCACGAAGTTTCCGACGCGGTGCGCGGTGAGGCCTACTCTACTATGCGTTAATTGTCGTCGACAATTTCAAGCTAACCATAATTAGAGGCACGCGATTAATGGACGTATATAACAATTATTCTTCTTGCTATTAATGTTGCCAGGTTGAGAGGTTGCAAATATTGAGTAGGTATCCAAATTGTGAACAGACCTTAGGTTGTGCGTAGATAAACACGAGGATATTTGCGGTTTGCAAGGGAAGTGTTTATGTGCACATTAAAAAAAGCTCTTATATTCAGAGATTATTCAGAGTATAAAAACCATTGCTATTAAAAGGAGTAAAAAAATAAATAAAAAAATCAAGTTTATGAACGATTATCATATTAATATTTAAGTTTTTACAAAACTCATTAATACGTTTAAACATAAATATTGATAGGGTAAGAAATGCTCCAAATCATGTCGTCAACACCAAGCTTTTATAATTTTAAAAAGTGATGAGACGTTCATCCTATGCCTATTTTAAAGCGTCACGCCTTACCATCACAGTTGCAGTATCACCCTTTGCGTTCTACTTGACACTGCACTGTGCTCGTCGCTCCGCGACGTTCTTATGTCTTGGACGAAATAACTTCTTAGTTAAACAGTAAATGAGAACTTTCGTTGTATAATTGTACCCGGCACGTGTCAAACTATTTATACATGTATATAAAATAATAATATGTATCATATTTGCAAATATGCGAAATTAAATTGAAAGTTTATGTATTTTTCTGTAAATAACTTTACTCGTAGCAGAAAAATGTACTTACTCTCTGGCAACTATTATATAGTCCATCTTGAATTAGTTTATTGTTCTTGCGGCTTCGCTGATTGCTAGACAATAGAGCTGCGTTCTGAGAAAGCAGGTTTTGCTCTATATTGCAGATTGACCATGACCAGCAATGTGCTTAATGTCCGCAGCGGGGCCTTAACATTAAAATAACTTTATTATATTTTCCGGTACAGAGCGTGAGCCGAGAGTAATTTTGGATTAATTACGGATATTAAATAATACGAGTACTGTCAAAGACATACGTCCCTAAACGTATTTTAAAAATCTAAGATGTTTTTTTTGTATATGTCGTAAAACTGTAGATACTTGCGTTTGTCTTAAAAATACCTCTTTATCGTTGTTTGTTAACAATAATTTAATATAAGTGAATTGAGAAAATTTATGTACAAACATAAGAAATCATTATGTTCCTATATCCCTGAAAGAGTAGGGCAATAGTATCTAAAGAACCACGTTAAAGAAAATCTATGTATCAATTAATAAATGTTATTACCTTTATCGACTTTTTTCGTCGACTGTACACACGTAGGTAAATAAAAACACGAAAGACTTGCTTACATTACAATGTAGCTAAGGGTGAAGGCAGCGGATAGGCCATTACAGATTGTCATGTTCGGAATTTCGTAAGCAAAGGTCTTAAAATGTTTGCTCTGGCCTGGTATCTTCACTAGCTTAGTACATATTTGATCTGTCGACGTTATAAGCGAAACAGCATTATTAGATTATCGACACAAGGCTTTGAACAAAGTTTGACAAAATCTTTGCTCGGTGCCTTATTCTACTCTGTTATTAAAAAAGTTATCTGGACATAAAAAATATTTCCAAAAAGTATAATATGAAAACATTTCCGTAATATTCACAAACCGGTAAAAAAACAAGCCAAACAACGGCATTAACTTGTTCGTTGTGTCGATTTTATTTACCAAGAAAAAATAGGAATAAAGTAGCGAATTTATGTGTGTACATTATAAGTGCAAGCTGTGAGGTGGGTCGTTCTTCAACTTTCTTTTATTTGCAAAACGTGCATTGAACCGATTACTTCAGAAGGGAAAAGTTTCACGTATGCTTCAGTCGTAGAATAGCCAACAGTCAGTTGTACCTGTCAGGTTGTATCAATTCAACATTATTTATGCGCTCTACAAGTTTCACATAGTTTTTACCACTTTTTAAGGTAAAACTAGATTTTTCTGTCTTGTATTACCTGTATCGCTATATTTAACGAGCACTCGTAACTTGTCCCAAGTCTTACAGTAACTTCCTAATAGGCAATGGGAAAAGTTTCTAATGGTTTGCATATTCAGTAGTTATGGACTGGTTAATTTATTAAGTTTGCTGTTCACAGTCTTCAAATAGACGGGCAGCCAACTACAATGAGATGGCAAAAACAGCAATCAACCTATTTGTTTAGCAAAAGACATAACAATGGTGTAAATTTTGAGGTTCTTGTTCATGATCAAATGCAATAAAGAAGACCGTTCAAACAACGAAACGAACGAATCGAGTCAGTCAGTCAGTCACATTGCGTGAGTTGGACCGCACGTTCCCAACGTAACAAGGGACGTCTATTTACGTTACGTTTAGTCGCGGCTACTCGACGGACGTTCGGACCAATATTTGCACAATGGAAGTGCCTTTACGTGAAGTGGTGTACAAGTGCGGTGGAAGAAACTTACGACACATCATGAGCTAGTTGGATAAAAAGGCTTGCAAATGTTTATAGACGGGCGAGGTTAGTAAATGCGTAAAAGTTATCTACTAGGTGTAGAAGATATTTGGTACCGGAGCTTTGCCAAATAGTTGACAATTGACATTGATGAAAAATATATTGTTTGTGATAGATCAATAATGTTAAAAGACTTAATGCAGTGCTTTGAACTAAAACTTGAAGGTATACAATGAAATAATAACTAAAATATTTCCAACTAAGCACAGTATACGTAAACAACACAAATTCTCGATTTATAACAAATAAAAATATTGATACCATTCACGTACCATCAATATCTATTAAACACACAAATTTCTTAAATTACAACCACGTTGCGTGTCTTTTGTAGTCCTTGATGCAACTATTATACGTAAGTATTATTAATGTAAGCTGATATTATGCGCATTGGCAATCAAATAAGGAATATGCATTGCTTTTCTTTCGTTGAAATTACTCAAACGTACGCCTATTTGTTACCCAAGTATTCTAATGAAGACCCTCTATAATAACCACATCCATTGTATAATATACTGTTTTCAGATTCGTTATGCACAATGAAATTATTTTTTATATGTATAGATATGTCACAAACTTTTCAGTGAATCTTAACTTTGTTACTAAACAACTAACACTGTTCAATCATTACTTATCTATATTTATATTATAAACCTTTCTTTCATACAATGTCCTCATTTGCCTATCTATGGCATGTAGTTATGTACTGACCAAACAAAGCAGTATTGTTGATCTGATAATTAGAGATAACAAAACTTTACCGGCATAGAGAAATAAATGCTGATGGTAAGCTGCCTATTTAACCATTGACCTTCCTTCGTCTTGCTGGAGTTGCTGGCATTAACCATAGGGCTCAAACTTGAAAGTTTCCGTTTGTGCCGTCCGACCTTGCCCTCGTCGAGGTTTCCACGAATTTTTTACCGACGTAAATTGCTTTTATCAATACCGGTCACCATTGTTTACGGAAAATAATGACATCGGATATTTACATGCGGATATTTGCCACCGCCTGCGACTTCGGCAGTGTATACCATACAATTATTAAATCAAGGTGCAACGCAGTCATATACAGATTTTGACAAGATTACTGAGAGACTAACAAGATATTTAAAATTTTCCATACTACGTAGTTTATATTCCAATTATGTGATTTTATTCGTTTATTGCGATTGTTCCCCACTTATGTCTAGTTACAGAACTTTGCATAGTTTTTGACACGTCAGGTTAGATTAAAAGTAATATACTTCATTACTATTCTGACTTTAAAAAGTTGGTGTAATATTGGCCATTTACCTTATTTCGAAATTATAATTATATTATTCAAAAGGATCTTGATATGAATCAGTATCTAAACTTTTTGCTGATTTTGTGTAGATACCTACTTGGTATTCAAAATATGTCGTAAGAATCACTTCAGAGAGCGTTTTATTTTCGGTCCAAGTTTTAGTTGAAATTATTTAGTGTCTACTATATATAGAAAATAGAGATGTTTAGGCACTTATGTAAACAATACTAACACATTTTATTCTATTGAATCCGTTTGTTATTCAATGCCTGTTACATTACCTACGTTTATTTAGTAAGTCTTTATGACACCAGCGTTATTAGCACGTAGATCGATAATTGTACACCACGCTGAATAGTTATCGTTTTTTTCCCACACTGCTAAACACACACTTGCTGTATTATGTTAGCCTTATTTTAATCACTGTTTTGCCACAAACGACTGTTTAATGCCTTCCAAGTACCGTTTTATGCAATCTTGGATACGTTGTCTGCTGGTCAGTGACCAGCACCTGCGGGTGTTAAAGTATACAGAGCATGACCACCTTTGTATATACACTAAAGGTACAAGATATGTCTAGTAGAGTTTGACGTCACTAGCAACAGCAGGATAGGTGTACTAACCTTACATGATAATGATTTTAGTGAAGAATGCTTTTATAGTATAGATAATGCCAGTACCGTCGCGATGCCAATTATCTACATCTCAGTAAATTGACTTCTTCCATATACTACCAATATTGCAAAATGCGATAGAGGGCTTTACTTTTGTGTTCAATGACTGTAGTGTAAAAGTAACACGTATTTGTGTTTGAGAGGATGATTAAGACAATAAGGCGGGCTTATTATCATTTACTTTTTAAACAACATTGGACGTTTGCCAAATTAACAATACCTGCCTTTGTCACACATTTGGAGGTTGCTTTACCATTTATCTAATTCGATTGTTTAGAATCTTTACACTCTGCGAACAGACAGTAGACATAATTGCGTCTTTATGTTACGGTTCTGTTTTATGATTATACAAGAGAACAGCGAATAGTGCTAAATAACCGGATAGAACATGCTTTGTTCTGAAGAAGAACTATATCACTATTAGGTAGGAACTCCTTGCTGGGATATCGTAATGATGTAGTTATCACGTCAAAAAAGATTTAATAATTAAAGTCAAATTAGTTACGTAACAACGAACAGATGTTAATTCTGTCTTTTGTTCTTCTTTGTTACAAAAATCTGAGTTTGGTGTATATTAATGTGTCATAATATTGATTCAAAATCATTCTAAAACATATCACAAATAGTCTTTCGTATAACCTAATAAATAGTGAAAATTTGTCTATCACACTTAACATCATTAATAAATTTTAATAAATAGTAATTCTGTACAACATAAATAAAATAAATATGTTTTGTTGTACAAAGTTAATAGTGTACATATAAAGAATACAAACATACTCTATAGAATATAGGTAGGTTACTTTATAATTATAACGTAATTTTGTGGGGCATGGTATTCAATCTTAATGATTATTGCATGTGAATTTGAAACCTGGTATAATAATTAAATAATTTTTTTTTTTAACCGGCGTGGCGGTATGCTTTTTTTAACAAAATACTACGAACTATACAAAACACTACAGCTACTACAATAAAATCATTTTGACAACCTATAAGTCATCGCAGACTTAATAATACTTAATCTTTATTTATGAGATTTTTTAATTATAACAGACTTCTAATAAGAAAAATAATAATACAGCGAAATATATTAATATAAAAAAAAAATATTATAAAATATATTGGTTCAGATACAAAATTTATGATATAAAGACTAGAGGGCTCGTGGTGCTTTCCATACCAATGTAGTTTGGTCATATTTTAAATACTAAGTGTTCAAACTCGATACTTGTTTTATGTATACCCTACCTGGAATTACTAGCGGTCTTTTTTTTGTTTTTTTTTTTCTGGACTTTTTTCTTATTATTATCAGTACTATTTTAGTTCATTAACCATCAAGATTTGTCTATCTGTATATAAGTTAATTTGTTGATCTATATTATAAATATGTAATGTAGTATCAATGAAATAACCATCAGTTACCAGGGTCATTTACAAGAAATAAGAAAAGGTCTTTAAAATTATTCAAAATCATTCTAAGTGCTGGTTGTGTAGTGACATCTTAACAGGATTTTGTTTCGTCCTTGTAATAAGAGCGTCTTAGACTCCATGATTTAACTCTTACTTTTAACTTAAAAATCGGTATTGAAAACTGAAAAACCAATGGTAGATTTTGAGTTCCATCGAGAACAAAGAAAACGGAAACAATGCAACTCAATGCAATAATAATCCCACGGAGCGACACAGTGGCCCACCTAACAACCACCTCAAAATAAAAATTATTTATTTTCATCTAGGTATACGTACGTACTTTTGACGAATTTGTGTTAAAAACGGGGAAAACCCGGATAGAGTCGTCGGTTATAAAGCTATTAATATATAACAGTTACCTCAACATAAGCTGCAACATGTTAAATTTAACAGCATTTTCACCTTGCCTTCTTTTGATTTGTTTACCGCTGAAAACGGCTTGCAACCTTCATTCACAGATATTTTATCGGAGCAGGTTTAAAACATCAGCATATTTACTGCTGTAACCTGTTAAATTAAGCAACACTTTTCTAATATTATCAAACAGTTACAATTAATACTATGTGAACGAAATGTTTCTACTCTCGCTATTTTGTGAGGAAACAATGTAGTATCTACCTTGCTTTCGAAAATTTCTCTTATTAAATGTGCGTTATTGCAGTTTTTCACATCCGATGCGGTGAGCGACTCAGGCCTGTTTATTTCTTTTTTGCTATTGTTTAAACTAAATCTTGATTTGAATTGGGTGTAACAAATCTCAGTTATTTCTGTTGATGGATAGGATGCTCGTGCATTAGAAGTTTTACACGACTGTGTTAAATAACTAAGATCTGTTTACTTATTATATAAAACGTAATTAATTATACAAATCGCGAACTTCATAACATATTTATTGCGTCATATTTTGTATCTAATTATCTCTTCGTATGGAGGTGAGCTTGAAGATACGATTGTCTTTTTCATTGGCATAGAGGTCATTGTTTTATTATTTCAGCACATCATTGTTTTGCGGTTGTTGTACGGAAATTGTGAAATTTTGAATGGGGCCAAAACCGTATATCATATTATAATCAAGATTTAGGCGTCTAAGCTGTTGCTGAAAATTTTAGCTCCCATAAAATCTATTGTGCGTGTTGTTTCTCAGCCGTTAGAGTTCACAGACAGTAGCTATAATATATATTATAGCATACCTGTCGGTATTAAGATACGAAAATATAAAGATAGGTATATTAAAGCTGCCGTGTATTGTCACTTGTCAATTTCTACGGAAAATGTGTTGGGATATATTGAAATTTATCGAGCTATACATATATAGCTTTATATTATACCTGCCGTCTGTAAAACGCTTTACTTGAACAGCGTGTCTGTTATGAAATGAAAATGTTACACCGTGCCAGGTACAGCTGTTAGTTTAACACTTAAAAAATCTCATAAAATGTTTCTAATCCAGAAGCGGACGTCCTCTACACGCACTATTTATTTCCTCTTTAGGTGTGTAAAAGTAGCATCATATTTTTACTGCTTGTATGTACATGTGTCCGTATCCTATTAAACGTCAATTAGTAGCAGTATACACAGGAAATTCGTAGTAAAATAAACTACTCGATATAGCTATGTTTAATATGTTCATGCCATGTTAAGTACGGTTGTATTACTTTATTAGAGCTGGGAAGGTGGGAGGGCTTCTGTTTGATGAGACGACTTGCATACATGTCAGCGCCGATGGCCTATAAATATATATCTTGTCTGAACTCGAGACATATTTAACAGCGGAATTAAAGTTTAATTTACTGCAATGTGCATATATGATATGGTTTATATCTGTAGGTAACACTTGAAGAACGTTGATGTAAAATAAAGGACACATCTCTTGTTTTTAATGAAATCTTCTATATGTATCGTATCGTCAATTGTTTGTATGTGTGATGGGTCGTCAAAAAATGTATTATTACAAATCGAATAACATGTTTCTTTGTTCGTTGTCCAAAAAATGTGTTGGTTCTCAGTTCCGCGCGAGAATGATATTTATTTACGTTATCTTATAAGTTAAGATGTGGATAGATTTGGATGATTCTTGATGCAATTTCTAAAAGAAATGGAATGGAAGGAGGTGTTCACATTGCATGGGCAAATAAAAAACTACTTTAATTGTATTCCCATATAGGTGACTTCTTATTTCGGAAGAATATTGTGCTATTCAAACAACTATAAAAAATACTAATTTGGGTACCTGCTTCTAATTTAAATTTAGGCCTGTCAAAATTGTATCAAGTGCGCAACACTGTACCCAATTTAAATGCATTGCGTGTTGTGTCTAAATCAAGATAAGGAAATAAAGGCAGCTGTCAGTATCAAGAATGTATAAAATTTGCATTCAGCGCAGACCTACATGGTTAATTTGTATCGCGATCATTTGACCTTGTGTTCATGGAAAAATACTAACCTGATCTTACCTATTGTTTCTAATACTATAACACTTGGTGTTTTTTTTTTTAATTGAATGTCTATTGCCTTTCAAATTTCATCTTTTCCTCACGAATACGGGTAGTTTGAATGTGCCCCATTAAATGAACACATTCATTTACGTATTTGAAATACGTAAGTAATTAATTATGTTTTTAATAGCGCAATAAACAATTACACCCAAGTTCTGATCGTTAATGAAAGATCTGATTGTTATCTTGGAAGTTCGCGATTTGATGTCATTGATGTTCAGCTGGGCAGATGACCCTTCTAGGGCGGGCGGGCGTCTCGCCACGGCCCCCTGACATACATACAAACACAACTAAAATTAGATTTGTGATTCTCTCACAACTACACGCTAGACGCAAACTATACGTATTTATAGAGTGCGTTAGAAATAACAGTGTAAATGAACTATTGCAGTGCCATTTGTTGCTATCCGGATGTGATTTAAATACGATGATGCGGCATTCGTTTTCAAACTGTCAATCGTTAAGTACTCGTAACTAGTTGCTTCAATGTGTTCCGACATTGGATACCGCAAAGTTATGTAACTGGAATCGATAACCGAATCACCAATCATCTCCTTCCTGTTAATGTCGTAAAGAAACCGCCTACTATGAGCCTGCTTCAAAAACCACAACTTGTAAAAAACATGTTGCGTCTTTTCATGGAATAGGAAGTTTGAACTAAAATGTGAGCTAAAATGTGCCTTTATGCCGAGTCTTTGATTGGTTCGATAGGTTATTCGGTTTCAGGAAGCTTTCTATATTCCAATTCTAAAGACAACATAGTACATTGTACTAAACAGTAACAGAGCAACACGTCTAAATTGCGTATGTGACTCACCTACTTACGCGATGTTACTCTCGAGTCTTAACCAATTTATGACTTTAGAGACTGAACATCAAGCTTTAGCAGTGAAGGTCAATTTCGGTTTCCGACAGTAATTATTATTCAGCGGTAATTTCTCTTTGATATATCTGATCATATAACGTTATATTATAAGTTATCATCGATTTGTCTTAATGAATATTATATCACTGAATTATGTGCATGGGCATGCATAATATTGAGGTATAAACACCTTTACCACAGTATAAAATATATTAAGTATAATATATGTTACGTGACTTGAATGACACACTTAGATACGTAATAGTCTACGAGTACCATTAGTCATCATAATTTACGATTTATTATTTAATAATGGAACATATTGTACTTTTTGCATAATAATTTTAGGTATCCAAATGATGATTGTAGTTATTTGCCAAAATCTTGAAATAACTTTGATTTCGAGCTTTTGTATCTACTTTTTTCTTAACCGTCCATACAATAATCATAATCTTGTACTCTATCACACCATGCAGCTTGAAGCATATAGAGTCAGTGATCATAAATATATGCCACATGAGTGTTTCCAACAATAGAGGGTAAGCATATTGCCACTTACCGGATGGGGGTTTGCTAGAATCCCCACGCTTAGCAGGCGTCTTGGGATCGCAGTTTAAGAAATCAGTTTTTAGAAGGCGCTGCGATCTATCTTCCGGTATTTTGCCTTTTGTCGCCTCTTACGGCACCCACAGGTAGCAATGGATGGGTGACATTCTAGCCCGGCACCCCACGGGGGCGCAACCAGGAAGTACAACAGCAGATTTCTACAGAAAATTTATTTGTCAGTAAGCTTCAATACCTGTACGACTTTGAGACATTTTGTGTGGACGATAATCAATCGGTTCCTAATACGATGGGCATGGTGTAACGTGTGCCAAAGAATAATTGTATTAGTATACTTGTAATATTTCTATTTAATTCAATTTTTGTGTGTGTACTTCTATACTAATCTATACTTCTATACTAATATTATAAAGAGGTAATATTTGTATTTTTGGGTGTAACGAATAAGTTAAAATCGACTGGTCCTATTTGAAAAATTCTTTCAAGAAACCTGCAGTATCCCTGATGAACAAAAGCTAAAGAATATTTTCATAAACTTATGGATCCGTATGAAAAATTTGATACTGTAGCCCAAGGTGTGAATAAAATACCAAAAAATCGTTACATCGCGTACGCTGCGGGAATTGTTGACAATAAGAGCAAAGTAATTTACTACAATTTTTTAGACATCAATACAAAAAAGTCAGCATAACTATATGTCTAACTATTACAGTTATGTCGCAATAAATACTTTTTATGTTTATCGATTTATATTTTTGTTAAATATTCGGGCAAAACCGGGCAGGCCGCTAGTATAATATATAATAAGGTTTTTGACAAAATTGATTTTTTGCTGTCCGAAATAAATGAAGAATTGAGTTGACACCATTCATCTAACAACGCAGACGTCATGTCGTTTAAACAACTATAATTACTAATGAGGAATTATAAGGACAAACGATAATCAGGAACTTATCCACGTAGCGCTTCATTCGACGACACTTGTACGTACGAAACCACAGGCGATCCCTAGGTATATTATATGTAGGCGCTGGTTTCATCATCGCATTCGGAAGTTGGTATTTGGAAAATTCCAATACGATATGCAACTCACATTTCAAGTGATGTTTACCGTAGTGCGCTGATCTCATTCTACTTCCTTTTGGATTGTTTTTGTGGCTGTGGCTTCGAAGTGCAAGATGCAAGATCAGTTAAACACAATCAATCATTATAGTCCGATCATAATATAGCGATACGTTATTTTCCTTCAGATTCTTCAGAAACTCTTTAACATTTACGTTACTCTAGCCCTCAGTAGAACTGTTATCGCAACTGTTATGATCATTTGGAATATACAGGGTATACATGGCAGATTAAAAAATTAAAAGAATTTAATGCCCATCCTTCATCCTTTGTTTTTATGCCAAATATATCTATATATTAAAATAATAACATTCTTTAATTTAATCAAGAAAACCTAAACCTGCCACGGGACACCCTGTACCAACGCGGGTGCGGTGCTATATTACTATGTTTTTTCTTTTTAATTTCTATTTGCGATGATATAGTCAAAGATGTAAACTTGGGCAGCTAAACTATAGAAAAATTATCATCAAGCATTAGGTGCTTAGAAACTAATTATATTTTTTACTGTTTCTTGCGTAGATTTTCTCCTTTACGCTATCCAAGCGAGCATTCACACAATATCCCTACTTTCAATAACATATAATAATATTAAAGCAAAGTCACACATAAACTTACATTATGTTTGAAATGCGTCAATAATTGACAGCTTTACATCTAAGCTAAATATAGTTTAATGGAGTATTTGCCACATACCTCACAGTATGGAGACCCGTTAGCCTACTTCGTATCTAGAATATTGATACAAAACGTTCAGACTGCGGCGAAGACAAAACATCCAACTAACGACCGCATGGTGCGCTGTTTGACGTCGTTAACGAGCTCATCAAACTTAACATATCCTATCGAGTGCGTACCAGAGGGTGCCACTTCGTAATAAGCGATTTTGAAGCGTTCGTAGCGAAGTTTGCTTAGCTGTTCTTAACCGATCAGCTAAGTTAGGCAACGTCCGCCGCGGTCATGAGTTGGATGGGTGAACGTTAGTGTCATTACTACTGAGCGCTTCCGTGCTTCGGAGGGCACGTTAAGCCGTCGGTCCCGGTTGTCATCTTAGGATGGCAGTCATTATAATATGGTGGTAGGGCATTTTGCGAATGCCCACCTGTCTAGCTACCACCCTCAAGTAGAAAATCTATCGCTAAGCACCTAACGGTGAGTTCCGGCAGCTGTCCTTGAGAGCCAGTAATTCTAGGTTAACCCGAACAACATCCTTGACAATATCATCACTTTCCATCAGGTGAGATAGTGGTCAAAGGCTTACCTATCAGACATTAGAAAAAAATCAGCTCTTGGGACTATATAGAAAACTCATTTGTGGATTCCATTGGGTGGGTAAATAACTACGGCCCGGTTTCCAATCATCAGCAAGTTACTTTTCTCACATATAAGTACAACATATATGTATAAAAAAAAACTATTTTAGAATACGTTTGGTCGGTTAACATTTTATCAGCCCGATATTTTTTATCTGATGATTGGCCTGATGAGGACCAGGTCTAATATAACAAATTGGGTTATGCCTCCCAACATCACAATGATATCAATCATACATACAAAATTACAGGGCACCTATGCTCAGCGTAGGCGCATAGTACTTTTGTTTTGCGCATAGGCACTTGTTAAATTCTAGGGTTGACACGAAGGGAATTTCCGAAAGCTATATAAAGCCAATATGTAAATAATTCCTTAAAAAAACCTACTGTACTGTATCACCCACCCGGATTGTCCACTGCTGCATAGCCTCTCCTATTTAGGGGGAAGGAGGGGGGGAGTTTTCCGTAATACCCACGCTTGGTGGCAGGCGTTTTTAATATCAGTGCAAGATAGCAGTTCTTCAAAAGGTGCTGTTGCCACACGTTCCGATATTTTACCCTTAGTCGCCTCTTAGTCCGGCCACGTCAGCCCGGCAATGTTTTTTCTTTTCTAATAGACATATAATAAAAGTAATGCATTTTGTAAGTGCAATGAGGAATAGCAAGGCTTTTGAAATGATAATAACTAATAAGTTACATACTTATAAACAGAACATTACCCATATTCTAAACAATGCACTAGACTAGATGTCCATTATCAGCTAAGGACCAACCATTCGCGGGGTTTTATTTGACTGAGTTACATTAAGTAACTATATTTTATCTTTAGGTATTATAATTATATTTTGATATTTCACTTTGTATTGACTAATTAAGTAAATAAATGTATAAAACCATTCGATGATATTATTGGAAAAAGTAAAATATCAGAACGTTTGTGAGTTTTTTACGCTACTTGTAACATATGACAAATTTACACTTCCTTACCGACTTTCGAAAATAATGTTGTTTTAATTAAAAGCTCAATATTTAACTGGTATTTTAGCATTTTCTCTATATCAAGCAACACTGAAAATAAAAAACTGAAATAGCGTGAGGTCACACGTATGAAGTAGGTACTATCTTGAAACGGAATATGGGTAACCCTTTCCAGCGTTAATTTGACGTTTCAACGAGGCTTCCAATTGATGCCCACGCGTAGCTCGTTGCCGGCCCTCTAACCGGCCATTCACAAAATTACTATTGAGACATCATCCGCAATAATTATTCTTTATGAATCCACTTCACTGCACTTGTACTTTGTACTCGGGCGGTTGTCTAGTTAGATTCCATATTACTAATTAAAAACAATTGAAATTTGAGGATCGAAGTTTTCGTATAGCTAGTAGTTACTGAAAAGACGTTGTTGACAATCTCATTAATTATTATTTGGCTTATTGACATGGCATAAACTCGCATGTTACCTGTACCACATTATCATTGCCTTTGACCAAAACCTTACCTCTCTGTTTCAGTTTCTGAAAAAAATGTCATGAGTTACACGGATGATTACATTTTTTCTTATACCAGTTATGTTATACTAAGTATATATCTGACAATGAATGATTGGTCTACTAGAAGTGTAGTAATAGCCTAACGAATATCGTTTGTAAAAAAGCTACATACCACCTACATAGGAAGAGTTCAGCATAAAAATATATCACCAAATCTTCAGCGGGACATTGCTCTGTTTTCGGCGCATTTATAAAAGGCAATGGAGCGCTTCAGCCGGCAGATCGATATTTTGTAAGCTTTATTATTATCACATGACGGAAATGGTATCCGAATGTTGGTGCAGTGGTAATGATCCGTGAACCAGACCACGTCGTCAATGGACCGCGTGGGAACACCTACTTTTATAAAGAGATCCATTTTAATATTCAGTCTCCTCTGCGCTCTCGCTTGATTAGAAACTTCAAGCTTCATTATAACTAACAGTTCCCCTCAAATTAAGACCTTGTGATTATACGATGTTCTCGACAACCATGCGTGAGTGTGAAAGCTGAGGACTAATTGAGCTAATGTATGAACTTAAAATATAACAATTGATATGAATAATCTTTATGTCAAATTCATTCAATGCTTAACCCTTGAAACGACATCAAACTATAATATCTTAAACTCACTTTTCTCGCGGAACAAATGGGGTTTACTCTTTTTGGGGCCATATTTTAAACCCCCTGGAACAAACCAGCTTGTTATATCTTATATCTGTAATTTTTTTTTATTATTGTAAGATTTATTGATTTTAGTAACGTGTTCCTCTAAGCTTAACATTACCTATGTACAATTGTATATATATGAAGCTATCTATAGTATTCAATTAATTTTATTATTACCTATAAATTCAGATAGTAGAGTATATCACATGTACTCTTAGCACTTAATAATTATAACGTCTCGATGCTGCGTAATTAAATAGTAACTAACTGTCACTGATTTCACTTCCTAATAGCGTATCGTGCCAACTGGCAAGGGCCTCGAGTCGTGTTAACGAAAAGTAGAAAGCCTATGAGAATTTACGTAACCATCAGCAATTTATAAAGTCTTACATATTTGTTAAGACCTCTTCATTAGTTTTTTCCATTGAGCCACGCTTTAAGCATTTCGAAATGTCCTGTCAGAATTAACACCCTCTTTACAGTTTTATAGAAGTAATAACCAAGTAACCGTTTACTTAGTTCAGCGGCTATAAACTTTCTGACTAAAATGTTACAAACCACAATACTTTGTTAAGCAAATTGCTACATTTAGAATTTTGAAATCTTGGATAGGCACTACCTTTGTGTTAGCGATGTCAACATCAAGTTAACAAGTCAGATTTCTATCATCTTTTACGCTAAGTTTACGATGATCTGTGTGAATATCTATTTAATCACATATTCATTGTTATTTTTAATTTTAAAAGTTTTAGTTTTCATTATCCTATGGATATAACACCAATAAAAGAACACGACTGTAACACAATGAAGTTGTCTTCTACTTTCTAACCATTGAATAGAAATTCACTAATGTTAGGTACTTGAACAAAAAAGGAATACATTTCTAAGTTCTAAAGACTTCAATTGTGCTTAGGCTCTCTACTCTCTTTGTCGAAGTAACTAGCAGATAAGCTCATATTAATTCTGTCAAATTTCTATCACAAACACGTTGGATGTTTCATATGTTGCGCATTGACAATTTTGTATAGAAACAGGAAGATCATATGAGAAGGTGAAATAAAACTCATGTGAAACCTCTTTTGTAGTTAAGTTATTATTACGTATTGTTTCCTTCTCGACTTTCGATCCGCTGTCCCCTTCACAGCGTGAGAACAATTGTCGAACGTTCTCTACAAATATAGGAAGTCGGTACTTACATGTTCCTATTAGCATTTATTAGCAGTTACAGATTAATTTAAGGAACAAGGTTTTGTTAACGTTGCGTTAAATGATGGCACTTACTTTCTTTTTCACTCATTGATATTTCTTGTAACGATTTCGTAAGAGGTAGCAACATACATGAAAGTTTATGACGGTATGTAGAGTATGGTTATAAGGTCTTAATTACGGTTGTTAAAATTACGTAAGTAGTTTAGTTATTTCATGTAATAAATATTCATGAAAAATGAATAATTTAGATAAGAAAATTAAACTTGTACGTGTTTTTTTTGAAGACAATATATAAAAGTGAGGTTTTTTAATTGTTGCAGAGCCGCCTCGAGTGTCGGCCACGGTGGGCCCACGAGGTAAGCGGGTGCAGACGCCCCAACCAGTGCGAACGCCAACCGCTCCTCTCCACGCTCCGCTGCCCGCGCCGCTCGCTGCTCAGCTCCCTGTCGCACTTTCACCGCCAAAGGAGCAAGTCGCTGCGCTTGCGCATGCGGCTAAAGGCGTCGAAGCTTTAGGCGTTTTAGTGCAGTATTTGGTGTTTCGGGTAATTTTTTTTGAGCTTAACTATGACATAAGTTTCTAAATTGTTACTGTCACCTAAGATGTGACTGGAAATGCAATTTTCTAGCAAATTACTTATCTAAGTACACATATAGAGTAAATTACCAAGAGAACTTAAGGAAAAAGATAACGACAAAATTATTATAGAAAAATTTAATAATTTAATAATCGAAGCAAAAAGTGATCAGCTCTGAATCTGCCCTGCATTGATTTAAATGTATTTTTCAGATATTTAATTACATTTACATTCCTTAACATCTCTTTACTATAAGGTGAACACTTAACTATATGTATACTGACATTATTAAGTTAATACTCACTCATCCGACCCATGGTTTAAACCCCCCCGTCGCCGACCACGGCAGGTATTGGACGACCCGGATGACCCCATCGCAGCCATTAAGTTGGCAGCTTTAGCGTTGTCCGCAAGTCGTCCTGGTAACATCCCCAGGTGTGCGGTAATCAGAGGTTACACAATCAAACACAGAGCTCGCCGGCGAGCTCGAGGCAAAAATAAAATCCCGATTAGTGTCTCTCCAAATAGTCACAGAGAAATATTCAATAGGGCCCATTATCAACGGTATAACACTGCAGTTGTACCGGGGCATTTAGTTCCGATTCCCCCTTTGTCTCTCGGCAGCGAGACAAGCCGAGGTCCGAACCACAGTGGTGCCCTTGAGCTCGCTGTCACCCCTCCCGATAATAGCGTAGCGTTTTCGGCGCTCGCAGGAGACGGAGGTATAAGGCGCTTTTCGCCTTATGCGCCCGTCTCAGGAGAAGTGCCTTCGGCACTTCTCCCTCCCGGGCTATAAGAGGGCCTCCCCTCGCCCAAAACCCGGTGGAGCTGGACGTCCGCTTAGCGGTAGTCAGCATCTAAGTCCTCCCTAATCAAAAAAATCAGTTAATACTCACTATTATATGCTTAAATACATATATACCTGTATAATTGAATCCACATGTTTTTTTATAATATTGTTGGATACAATATCTGGGGTCTGTTCCACACGACAGATACTTATAGTTATATCTACATTTTAGTATTTAGAAAAAATACTGATTATCATGATGTGACAATATTATCATCACTATATCCACGACAGGGTAGGCAGCGTTGTCTGAACAACCAGTTATGTTTTCAGACGAGAATCGTACCTCATGATTAGACGCGACGCTTAGCTGATAAGGCAGTTTTGATATCAGATAATAAATAATTGGCTGCGTGTTTATTGTTGTTCGTTTATATCCAGTTGGATGCACTAAATGGCAGCGGATGGCGAGCGGAAGCGGAGCGGTGGCGCGGCGTAGCAGCAGCGGAGCGCAGTAGCGCTGCACGCGCCGACCGCGACCGCCAGCAGAGGGCGCAGAAAGATCTCGACACCAGTAAGTATTTTTTTATATTTTTCAGGCAATTTCCAACCTAAACCCTTCATAAATATACCCTAATTTTATTATTATTAAAATAAAAATGATGTTATTAGGTATCTTTTTTACCAAAGAAAGGTTTCTTCTTTCAAAGTGGGATACAAAAGTAGTTTGGTACTTGGTGACAGATTTTCTTCTTGGGAGTGATAGGGGCACTCTCGCAAAATGCCCGTCCACCACCCGGTGAAGCTCTACGCTTTTAGAACCATTGACCGATTCAGCAATTAGAACTATTGACCGCCTGTTGGCCACCCATGCTCAATACCACGAGACTATCATAGCTTCAGATTTATCAAATCGGAAACAATAGAGAGAAAGTGATTGATGATCTGATAAAACCATATTATGAACACTGTACAAGTTATCATTGTTAAAAAAAACTTGTATTTAACTAGGTGTTGAAAATTTTCAGTTGCAGAATGCCTGAGCAAGATCTCAGAGCTGGAGATGGAGGTGGCGTCGAAGGAAGAAGCCAACGCGCGCCTCCAGGCCGCTCACGTCGAGGAGGTTGCTGCTCTCGCCTCCGATATCAAGGGCCTCAAGGTAAATTTTCTTACAAAATTACAACTTAAATCTAAATCACAACGTAATTAAATTATGGAAAGCGCAGCCGACGTACGTGTCTCCTTGCAGCTATGACGCTGGGTCCCATCAGGCTAGGTTAAGTCACTTTGATGAAACGCTACAAAAAAAAAACAGAAAGAATTATTAGCACATCCATTCATAGGGTTAGTCCAATCTGAGCTACCGTGTTGATGACTCATAGTTCGAATTTTTCCTTTCATGTCTATTATTTGCTCTACGCTCGTACCGACGGACTGAAATTTATAAGTCTACGTGCTTGGACCTACAAACATGACTAAATTATTAATTAGCCTTATGTGCTATGATGACTTGTGATGTAATATCTCATTGCGCTTGTATATACTAATCAGGGTCGGCACAATGTGTAGTATTTTTCTACCGCTTTCCTCTATCAGCTCCTAGACTTTAATTTACCAGCCTATCTGTCATCCCAGCACGCAACCATATACCTATTACTCATAAACCTTAAACCTTCCAAATACGTACTATCATTCTTTACCCAATCAGTACTTCTGTACCTTTACCGGTCTATGCCTGCTTCTGTTCTATGTACCTATTCCATTCCACCAACAAATGGTACTTTTTTTTAACATTAACAACTAATACAAAATTCCTCAATTTAATAATTATCTCTGAAATCTCTAACAAGCGGGAAATGTTTACTTGTCCAAGGCGAATACATGCGTTGTCACCTTCTGAATAATCTTAAAAATGGTACCTATAATTAAGAGAGAAGAGAGGTTACTGCACTTGGCAATTAAATCAAGGGATTCAAGGTGAGGAATTGTTTCTCAATGCCACCTTTAACTATAGTGTACATTAGGTTGGCAATATAATAATAATGAATTCACACGTTGGTACCAATTATGCTGTGCAGTTAACATCAAGTTTTTATGAAATTCACGTGTAAATTAAGTCCGCATGTACTTATAGTAGTGAGCAAGTACTTATTCAGTAGGTAAGTAAACATCTTTCTAAACCCACTGACAAAAACTCAATAAATATTTAGATTGGTAAAGTAGTTACGGTTCATTGAATGGTTCCAAAATTGATGTTAATTAATGTAGATTGACATTGAAGTTAATTTAAAGACATTACGTTAATTAGTTGATTACCGAATGCGGCAGGACGTCGTTATTTACGTTTTGAAACACCTGCGATAAAGATACTTTCTATAGTTATTTAAGTTTAGCTTTATATAATAAGTCACTTTTATTATGAATTATTTTCTCGATGCAGATTTGCAATGAAATTGGTCATTCGGTAATATTTTCTCACTTGTCTCGACACCGTGCTGTTCGGAGTTACTGTAAAATATGTTTGAAATTATTCGTAACTTTTGATTATTTGTAACTTGTTACTTTTGAGTTCTTGTAAAAAATATTTTAACTAGTAAGCTAAGATTAATTTTCACTTACCCTTCATGAATAAGAAAATACCTATCAGTCTTGTGTGAGTGTTACAATTTTCGATCGCTTATAAGTGTGATTTCGTCAGACAAATGTTTTTTTTTAATTGGCGAATCCACAAAACCTGAATAAGTAGGTACCTAATTATCCGTAGATCTATAGATCTGATGGTCTTAACAATCGAAAAAATCTGACAAGTGTTGCCAGAGTCCCATCGATTATGGAGTAGGTATATTATTATATTACCATTGCATTAGGTACATAGTATTAGGATTAAGGCTAAATAATGTAGGAGATATGATGCCGATGCTGTGAACTAATATTTTCCTCATTACTTTCCAGGACACAATAGAGACCCTGAAACGTGAAGTGGGTGAAAGTCGGGCGCGCCTGCACGCACACAGTGAGATCGAACGCACGCTTCGCGCTCAGTTGGAAGCAACGCGGGCGGAGATCGACCGGTCCGATCGGTCGGGCGATCAGTCGTACGACCAGACGTATGACAAGTCGTGCACGACGTGCGACGCTGCCTGCGACCCTGTGTGCTGCGAGGCGGAAGCTTGCGAGCTTCGGCTGATCGCTAATGAAGAGCTCAGCACAGATCCTAATAAGCTTGCTGCAGAGGTGAGAATTTCAGGTTATAATGCAATTACAGGTATGCAATTAGATGCCGCATGAATACCATTCTGACAGTTAATACCTTATGGGCGTATACGACTCGATGATTCATATTGTGATCAGATTACGAAACCAAGAATCATGATAAAGTCATGTTTTAATAGAATTTACCATAAGTATATATTATTCCCCCTTGCCCCGTGGGGTGTCGGGCTAGAATGTCACCCCCCCCCCCCCCCCCATTGCTACCTGTGGGTATAGTAAGAGGCGACTAAAGGTAAATACCGTCAGTGGGTGGGCAGCAGCTCCTTCTGAGGAGCCAATATCTTGAACTGCGATCCCCAAGACGCCTGCCAAGCGTGGGGATTATGGCAAACACCCTCTCAATGGGAGAGGCTGTGTTCAGCAGTGGATAATTCAGCTGATACAGTACAGTATATATTATTAAGTAAATATGTGTAAAATTTACCCATGTGATGTGGCAGCTACGCGATATACATAGTTTATACCGTTCCGTTTCTAATATTTTGAGGTTAATTTGAGTCGTAAACATATTGTAAATCTAACTATACTTACCTACTAAAAAAACGGCAAAGAACTTAAACCCTCGCTACAAACAGAGGGGTTTTAATGTATTAAACAGGGGGCATTGAAGATTCCAAACAGAAAACCCGACTTTTTGAGTTATCAATTTTTTTATCTAGAATATCTTTTCAACCGTTTGAATATTAGCTCTTTTCTTGTTGACGAAGACTTGTGTTGTTTGATTGATTCAAAATTTAGTACCTATCTAAAGTTATTGCAATATAAATAATATTATATTGCAAGAGCATTGTAAACTTGACCTGATGCTGCACTTGCTGGTCAGAGTTGGTTAATATATCGCTTTTTCTTGTAATATTTCTTGCAATAATTCTGTGATTGGCTTCTATAAGAACGGAAAGCATTAGTCTGTTATTCTTTGTATGTAATTTTATCGTTTGTATAAATTCACACACGTGACAATATCGGAAGCAATTTTGATAGTAGTTTCATGATCTGCCTTTATAAGTATCACTAAGTTTTATACAGCGTTGTCTCATTTAATATAGGTAGGTAATAACTAGTCTATTAAAGTAAAAGCAGGTGCCTTCGTACTCGTACAATGTAAACGTAAAATTACATCTTATTAGTAAGTACTTACCTAGTTAAGTTTTAATAACGATTTTTTATTCTGGACCATCTACTTAAATATGCATAATTGATTCCACGCTGCGGGAGGTGCGCGTACTGAACTGTACTCAATCAGCTGGATTGTTCACTGCTGAACACAGCCTCCACCATTATGGGGGGGGGGGGTTTGCCACAATCCCCACGGCTAGCAGGCGTCTTGGGGACCGCAGTCCAAGATAGCAGTTCACAAGAAAGCGCTGCGGCCCACCTGCCAGTATTTTACCTTTAGTCGCCTCTTCCGACACCCACAAGTAGCAATGGCGAATTAAATTCTAGCCCGGTACCCCACGGGGAAAAACGGTAATTACAATATTTAAAAAAAAACTTGTTGCACTTATTATGGTGGTAGGGCATTCAGCAAATGCCCGTCTGGCTAACTACCACCCTAAAGTAGACAATCTGCCGCCAAACACCAAACGATGTATTGCGGCAGCTTTCCTTGAGAGCCAGTAATTCTAGGTTAGCCTGAACAACATCTTTGACCACATTATCACTTACCATCAGGTGAATTGTAGTACTATCAAGCATAAAAAAAAATTCGTATAGAATTTATTACATGTGTCACGAAACGTAATTTGTTATATCTTTGACAGTTTTAGGGGGTAAGTTATAAGATTATGCGCATTGGTGTACAATAACTTTACAAGACAGTACGTGCAATAGTATTTTTAACTCTCGATTACCATGACTTTGTAGGACGGTTAGGAAATAGCAGAAGTGTGAAAACAGTGTTAGTTTTTTGAATTTCATGCCAGCGTTCATGACTTTCAACCTTAAATAATTTTGTCGGTAGGTCCGTTCACTGCGAGCTGTGATCGAGCTGAAGCAAGCGGAGATGGCGTCGCTGCGAGACGCGCGTACGGAGCTGAATGCGGAGCGCGAGCGGTGCGCGGCGGCGGAGCGCGAGGCGCGCGCTGCGCGGCATGCGGCCGAGGAGCTGCGCGAGCGAGCCGCGGCGAGGCAGCGCGACGTCGACCGGCTGCGCGACGACAACCGTCGCCTGCGCGATGCAGCCGCACGCGACCGTGACCACGCCGCGCGACTTGCTGCCTACAACGAAGAGCTGCGGTACAAGCTCCGGCAGAAGTCACAAGTAAGTGAACTATTAAGGGTGAACTGGCCGGCCCGTTTCCCATACAAACGTCGTAGGGTGATCACTCCCTTATTAGAGAATTTAGATCCAAAATAAAGCATAATACTGATTGATCTCGTCATTATCTAGGCTTATATGATGCCGAAATTTTAATAAAATAATTAACTTGAGAATTATGTGGATCGAAACATTTTCATACAAAGTTTTCGAGGCTCATAACTTATTTTTGGCATCATACAAGCCTAGATAATGACGATATCAATCAGTATTATGCTTAAGTCTGGACTTAAAATCTCAAATAAGGAAGTAATCACCCTACGCCGTTTGTATGGAGAAGTGACCGGCCAGTTCAACCTTAATAGTATTAAGGTAACAGTATAGTCATATAGGCCTCGAGCCTAATGTGGGAAACAGGTGCAATCATATCATTGAAATTGTACAATGCCATATCAGAATAAACTTTTTAATTTTTTTCGTTCATACTATTTTAATGTTATAAAAAGTCGCCCAAGTGTCAGTTGGACAAACACATAATGTACCATAAAATCGTTAGGTATATTTTAAATAAAGTTCTTAGCTAAAATCTGAACCGCGCATGGCCTCGCATTTCTTATTTGTTGTTGTATGATAAATGTTGGATTATAATAATATCAAGTGATTTACGCTTGTATATATACATTAAAGTTGTTCTGATAGAACAAAAACAAAACCTTAAAAATCACGTTTCTTATATGGAAGGAATAAAATTACCCAGGGAAACAATAAACTAAAAATAAAAGGGGGTCCCCAAGAAACGTGTTAATTTTCATTTTAGTGAAAGATAGATTTTCCTTATCGTTGAGGAGTACCATAAAATATTTTTGAACAGCTCACTTCAGTATGTTTTCACCCATTAAGTTTGTTAAAAAACTTTTACCGTGGATTTATATTCCCAAAATGTCCTTTGTATAACAAATGATTGCAAATAATGATCGTCTGAACAGGAATTTACCTCCAAAATGACCAAAATCAGAGAATAGCATTCTCAAAAGTCGGACGGACGAATATACGGACGAACAGCCGAGGCTTAGTAATAAGGCCCGTTTTCTAATACGGAACCCTAAAAACAGAATATGAATCTTAGTTGATAAGTACTTAGTTTGTTCGAATTTCCTATACAACAACAAGCTGCTAGATTTGCTTATGTATTCTATTATTTTTATATTCCCAGGTGGTATCCCTGCTGGCAGGCGGCGGGTACATCGAGCGGCCACCGATGCGCACACGCACCTCCTCGGGCGACTCGGTGCGCTCCGCCTCCCCCCCGCCGGACTCACCCCCATCCCCCGCCGCCTCCCCCGCACCGGACACGCCCCCGCTCCCCGCTGTCAAAGGAGTCGTCGAGAAACACGATTCGGTCAGCTGGGTGCTTGAGATTGAAGAGACTCCTGAGGAAGTAGCTTCCAGGTTTGTTCCATAATCAAAATAATTTCTGTGAACCATGTTTTTTTTTTTAGTTATTGCTGGTTGGCTAGCCTTTGAAGGAATGAATGCCTTTTTTTACCTTTATCTCACCTGACGATGGAGCATCATCAACACTTACCGTGTGGATGGTGCTCAACACGGAAACGCAGTGTCAGTAGCGGTCGTTGCTTAACTTAGTTGATAGCGCTTCAAAAACCTTGACATTTTCTCCGCTGTGAACCATACGAATGAATCCAGTGTAAATAAAAGGCATTAATGTTTCTCAGAAATGTACACAACCCTTAACTGGCCACTTTCAACCAGAACTGAAAGGTGTGAAAGGTACATACTATACTCTCCTTGTTCTTACTGACTCATTTTCCACAGGTTGGCTCGAAAATCGTCGTTTCGAACTGCTGCTTCTCCAAGCGGGGTAAAACGTCGTGGCGGGGGTTCCCCGGGCAGCGGCTCTCCAGCTCCCGCTTCCCCAGCTCCCAACGCTTCCAAGCTCTTCAGGCCCGGTGAGCTGGACTTCCCCCCGCCGCCTCCACCTCTCAAGGAATCCGCTGGCGAGGCCATCTACATATACGACGACCGCCAGTACTGAGGTTTCTTGGGCGACTGTTCGTGTATCATTAAATTTTGATTCTTGAGTGTCAATCGCGTGCATTGAAATGAGTCTCGCGAAGTGTTTGTGCCGGAACTCAAGGATTCGAAGGTTTACACCTGGTGAAATCTATCGCAGGAACTTCTTGAGTGACTGTTCAATTATAATACAGACAAAATAAAGTTTCAAGTTCTTAAGTGCGCGAGGAAAACTCAAGAAATCAACATAAGCGACAGAGCCCATTATAAACTGCATGGTCTGGTTGAGAGTAATGTCTTTTGGCATACTCGGAATATATAGATTTTTATAGATGGCTCTTACTTGTCACAATCACATTGTTTGTCGACATACGACTGTGAGTGTACAGCTCAAAGGACTGGTTGGCGACGCCATCTTTTCGACCGCTAGGTCTACCAATGATTAAACGACGACTCGTGTTGCCTCACGTTTCTCGATAAGCTCATTACTGAAAATGATTAAGTATGACGTTTCTTCGTGTATTACTAGTCGTGATAATGTTAACTCGAATATTGATATACGTATTGAATTTTACAACTGCGGAGTATGCTTAAGAAATCGTGCTAAGATATAGGTAATTGTTGAAGATATGATATTCTTGCCGGATGAAAACCCCCGCTTGCCCGCGATGTAGGAAACGAGGGACCTAACTGGATATGTCTTTTAAAACAATAATTAACTTTAATGAAAATTTTGAATGTTTGAGAATGGCAAACTGATACAGAATGTTACTGATCAAGCATGGTCAAGCATGGTCTGTTTTATGGAATGAAGTATGTAATAAATCAAATATAATGGATTTTATTAATTTATGAGCTTGAGATTGTAACTCACTAAGTTTATATTTCAAGTAGTGGTACAATTTACTCCTTCTCACCAGAATGTAGCTTGAGATGATATTACTATATTATGTGTAGCAGGGTTCGCAAGATAATTATCTGCTAATGGTCATATCCGAAATATCCAACTGTCCTATTCATAAAAACAACTAACAACATTTCCAGAATAATGCTTATACCATACTCGTATAACATTTGCAAAGTTGTACTAAATTGTATAAAATTAAAAATATAAGTAATCATTGTGGTTTAAATAAAAGAAAAAAATAACAGTATTTAAAATTAGATAGAGCTAGGACCAAGATCAAATATAAAAATAAATTCATAATCATTATTAAGATAGTAGTGAGTACTTATTACCACTTCACAGAATCTTTAAGGGCATTATCTAATCAGTAACCTAATGATGGTTCATTGGTTTGCATATTGTATTGGTTATCTCATGACACTTAACAGTTGACTATCCTTTCGAACTCTGTTATAGTACCTTAGCGTCATTAGTGTGAAGTTATCCAGTAACCAAACTTTTATACGTACGTTAAGTGTAGACTACGTGGACTGCACTATCCAGGCACTCTCGCTATTTGCCTCTCAATACTGAAAGTAATATATCTTATATAGAATTTAATATGTAGTACAGTTTACTCATTATAATTATTTCTGTATTTATCGACTCTAGCTTTTACAGTAGATCCGTGGATAAATTATATGGAAATATGAATAAAGTGTTAAGTACTTTGTTTTATGTACCTGTATATTGCTCCAATGAATAAAACAGTTTTTCAGTACTTTTGTGCATCCTATTCACTTTTTCGTTCATTTTACTTGTTCTTTTTCTTAACTTATTCTCATTACTATTGTATACTTATAGATACCTATATATATCTTATCTTAAACACTTCATGCACCTTGCATCCATCATCTTTTATATACTTTAATAGTTACTGTT
Organism: Plagodis pulveraria; assembly: GCA_963890685.1. Lineage (NCBI taxonomy): Eukaryota > Metazoa > Arthropoda > Insecta > Lepidoptera > Geometridae > Plagodis > Plagodis pulveraria. The sequence goes on along the minus strand of OY982958.1, from coordinate 17,776,961 downwards.
CAGTTTCATAGTTTTATGTATTGGGGCAATATTATCTTGTTTGTTATTGATATTAAAAATGCTTAATATATATTTATTCTGTAGTGTAGTACTACCACTGACAGGTACTAACTACTTAAGTTATATTTTAAGTCATAGCTAAGAATATTTATTCTATTATTTCTTTCGTTTTACGGTAGGTATTTTAACTTAATTATTATAGTTTATCACAGTTGAACATAATTATTTTGTACAAATAACAATTATATGATGAAACTAACATAGTTATTAAGTGTCTTACTTATGTTTAGGCGTGTTGCGTTTTATCGCCAATATTTAGGGTAAACGCTTTTGCAATATTTTGTTTTATGATACATAAATACACGCTTCTTATTATTATTATAAATAGATTTAGCTGTCGTCGTGAAATTAAAATTTCAAAGAACCAAAGAGTCGCGTTGATTTCGCTCTTTGACATACTGTAACACATTGTTTTTTAATTTATTTATAAGCTACGTATTACCATTCCAAATTAAGAATTGTATGAAAATACATTATAACTGAAGAAATTATAAAAATAGTATGTTAAAGATTGAATTGGTTTTATTATTTTCCCATGGAGATATTTTCAACGATATAGCGATCAAAGGCTTACTAAAAGAAAGTACACGACATACAAATACAAGCAAAGCAATTGGCAATAAACAATATGTATGTAAGGACTTACGTACTTATAAGTATCTTGTTGTACCTAGGTCGTACCACTATCTCATTTGATGGTATGCCATAATGTGGTCGAAGTAGTTGATCCGACTAAACTTAGACTGTGTACTGAATCGCTAGACGTATTGTACTCATCAGTTGATATAAGATTATTGTTTTGGTAATAGTGTAATCAGTATCTAATGTATAAAAAAGTATGTGTATCATACATTGAAATTATAGCATTTGACCACCCTTTGGTAGTGGAGATGTGGTCAAGGGATACTGGCTTAATCTGAAATTACTGGCTCTGAAGGAAAGCTCCTGGAACACTTCGTTACATGTTGGCGACTAATATTAATTGTTCCCAAAATGCCCTACCAAATGCGAAATCCGTCATTCTTGCTAACACCTAATCAACATAATAGTTACCTAAAGTTTGATGTGTAAAGCTCTAATCCGCACTAAAAAGTACAGCTGCGAGTTGGTGCCTATTCTTGCTTGCACGGCGTGAAGTAAACGACCAAGCGTAGCAAGTAGGTATACGTTTTTTTTAGCCAAAATGAGGAAATGCAGCATCAGAGAGTCAGTAAATTATTCAAAACGTATTTGGATGTTAGGTAACAGATGACAAAGATTACAAAACTTGATAGTTCAAATAGTGTCAAACATTTAGACTGATAACAAGTTAATTAACTGTGAAATTTCTCTCTCCCTATTAATCCTCATTCAAAATGCGTAAAAAAGATTTATTTTACTAAATTATATTTTTCATATCAGTGGAAACATAAAATAAAATTGCTCAACATTCAATCCATAAATAATATACTAACCCAATAATATTTTTCTTGCAAACTACCAAACTTTTTTCACCCCTTTTTTTATTTTAATATCTGTTCATCCCAAAATCTTAGACTAAGCTATATATAATAATTGCATAGTTTTTGTGCAGCAATAGAAGGAGTAAGGATCTCCGAACTTCACATTAGGGTGGTCTGTGTTGTGAGATTAAGTATCTTCCAAATAAGGTATCTTTACATATATATAAATTATATATATATACTTATTACGACATGTTTTAAATTTGAAAAGCGTGTATAACTAACTTCCCTACCGGAGGCTCAACTAATTTAGAGATAGGTAGAGTGCAAATACATCAAATAAGTGTATCTTTATGGTATACTAGAATTCACTTTGATTATTAAAATATGCAAGAGTGACTATTTGTAAGTATAGTGTAATATGTGTAATATTAGATGAGTAGTATTTTACATAACATAGCATAACAAGTACACTGACGACATCGTAAAAGTTGCGGGTAGACGTTTGGTTTGAGAAGGGCACTTGCATCAGACCTTTTATTTTAAAATTTTTTTTTGATAGACATCCACAGTTTTTTTGTCTTTCCCCTTTTCAACCTCTCAGGACTTTCTATATATATCGATAGTATCGATTTTGTTCGAGTTGATTGGCTGGTCTAAGAAAGTTCATGCACAATTGATGATTTTTTTATGAACATTTCATATTGTTTTTCATCTTCGGAAGTACATTGCAGTAAACGTTATACCTATTTAAATATTATGAGATATAGATATGATTAAATAATATTTTTCTATCCGTTTAAATACTACATTAACAATTATGAAATAATGATTAAGGATTTGCACATTAAGATTTATACCAATTAAGTACCTACCTATTTTCATCTAGTAAGTAAATGAATCACATGTTTAGTTTCGCCATTTCCATTGGTTTGTTTCGTAGACACAGCGAAGGTAAAACTCGTTGGAAATCCCGTATGACAAAATATTACCTAGTAGTCTATAAGACTAAACTTGTTGAACTAATGATCGGCAGTATTAATTATCTTTAAAAAATAAGATAATCCAGCTGTTGCAAGAAATCCGACCTTGTTAATAATCTGCTTAGTTTAGTTTATAGTAGTTTTATTTTAGCACAATGTTGTATTGTATTTTTATGTCTAGGATGCCTAGAATTGGTCGGACCACCATCTTATTCATAGATTCCCACGGACACTCACCAATAATAATAATTCTCTTCACAATCAATCCTAAGTGACACACGCTCCCTGTCTTTTACACGCACTCACCCTTTCACACAAACTCACACAAACCATTATGTCAGTAGATACATTTTGTTTTCAGGATGTTGATTGACTTCGACGTTTCGATCAAGTTGCCTTAATAAAGCTGACTGTAATAAAATTAGGTTGGTAGGTGTAATAATTATTAAACCTGAATTTAGTTCGTGAAAGTTTATGAAATAATGATATTATTTACTTGACTGAATTGTGTTTCATTTTTGTAATGGGTTTGTGATGAACACGCACGAAGCACACCTTCACTCTTCGTTTCTCTTTCCGACACTTTTAGTCACAAGTGTCAAACTGCACTGCACCCAATCACCCTGAGACATACAGTTATTAAGTCTCATGTGCCTGTAATTTCTATTACTTACTAGCTCTCTGCCTGAACACATTGAACTATCTTATTAATTTAAACTCGTAATTATCCGTCGTTAGGAACAATAAAATTTAATCGCTTTACGCATGATTCATAATTTTAATGAAATTGTTTTCATTTTATGCCTTAACATACGATTTGATGTGCCAATCCAGTAAGACTTTTCATACCAACTTCAAACCTCTCTTCGCCCATCAGGGGTTGAATTTCCAAAAATTGCTTCACATTATTACTATGCATTGCTTACATTCATTTTAGTTTTTTCTTACATTTAAGCATTTGATCTGATATGACAACCCAGTAATAAGTGTGTTCCATACGAACTTTGAATCACTTTTTACCTACTTAGGGGTTGAGTTTTCCAACATGTCTGCGAATCATATATTTTATTAGACATGTTATGAGCTAGCATTTGATCTAATATGACAGTCTAGTAGGATTTTTCCTGTAGTTTCTAGTAGGATTTAACCCCTTTTACACCTCTTAGGTGTTGAGTATCCAAAATTCCTTTCTTAACACAACTACATTTTGAAAAACGACACAATTTCATATTTTGAAGTTTATATCACCAGTTGTTTAGGCCCTGCGTTGATTACTAAGCAGTCAGGACTTGTTCTCTCGTAGTATGATTTTCTGAGAGCAAATGCAACATTTAAATTAAAAAAGAAGCCTTAGGAATAAGTATAGCTAGTAATTTAGTACGTACCCTATTATAAGTACTAATCAAACTAAGTGCTTGAATAATAAGAAAAACCTAAAATATGCTTCTGGCGCATCGCCAGCTGCTGCCGCGACACGGTCATGTTGCACTGGACGTTGTGGTTACCAATAAGTTAACGCTGTTCCTCGCTTCACTCGTCATCGTACCTATATGACGTTGCAGTAGAGTCATTAAAACTTATAATTAAACATAAACAGTTACTTAAATATAATTATACTGACAGTAAGCTGTCTCAGTTCATAAAAAGTAAGAAAGAAAATTACACTCTTCGATCAGTAATTCTATTAACAATACTATAAGGAAGAATTGTATTTCAGTACATCGACATATTAGCTGCTGGTATAGTTTCTTAATTTATGTCCTATCGCTTGTTTGTGATACCTAGTAGAATTTTAAAATTTTTGTTAAAATAAATTGAAAGTCTAACAAAATTATTTAAACAGTTCAGTAAGGCAGAAGTTCACAGTGAACAATATTAAAATGAATTTCTAACAAATGAGACGCATACCAGAATAAGTATTGAAATTGTGTTTTCATCATTATTCATAATTAATTTCAATAAATGTGAAAATTTCAGACACCTCAGTGAGAGCACCTCAGAAGTAAGAGTATGGCATAATAATTTTAAGTAAAAGATATTAAATACATTTTCTATGAACATTTTGAAACGGACGATTTAACTACAGCATGAAAAATTGGAGCATAATGTGATGCCAAAGGTGTAAGTAGGTATGTTTGAGTGAGTATTTTATAATATAGGCACTCAAGAAACAGACCAAACACAAGATTGATTCATTAGCATCATTATGACCGACATCAGTCACATATGAATAAATTTATTTTGTTGTCCTTATCTATTATACTTACGGGTAGCACTTCGCAATATACGAGTAATACATTGTTAGTGGCTATTTAGTAAAGCTCTTACACGTAAGAGAACTCTTCTTGCATCAATTATCTATTGCACGCCTCACTTTATTAATTTATATATTTTTAATTTCATTTTAATTATTTTTCAATATTTTAACGGATATAAAGTGGAGAATAAATTATTTATATAATGACTATTTAGATACTTATATATTATTTTATCCATAGAGTTTCAAATGATACATCAATTGTTATCTTGTTACATTTATATGGCATATAGATTATTAAAATGTTTCTATTTCAGAAATTTCCAAGCAAACATGTTTACTGACATACTCTTTATCTAAAACCTTTTAGGTCGTCCTTTACGGTATCATCATACACTGGTATAACCGGAATCTCACATTAATTCCGGAAGACAATATCATTGGTTTATATCTCATGTTATATAACCTAAAATTAGGTCAAGTGGACTTTATCATCGAATCAACATACTATAGAACCTTCTAACAAACTATTTTTTTACAGTCTTCATGCAAAACCGAAACATAAATGAGCGTTATCTGAGTCTGAAGGCAAAGTCAAACTTATGACCGGCATCCGTCCATTTAACGCCGATAACACTTGGCGTATGGTGATTTACGGTTTCAGCCGCATAATTCGTATCACAAAATTTAAGTGTCAAGGGAACTCTTAGAGGTGCGACCTGAGGACATTTTGATACCAGCCCCTATATAAAAACATTTCCAAACTGCCAAAGGACAATTCGTGGATAGCCGGCAAAATGTACACAAGTGTTTCTGTTATTTCTTTATTATGCATTGGAGCCGGTAAGTGATATACACATTAACCCTAATCATGTCGATCGAGAAAACCTGTCGGTTTAGTTTTGTTGTATTCAAGTGATTGTGTCTTTATTGGCCAACGTTTGCTTTCTTTTTTGTGTTGTATCATAGTGTTTACGAGCGATGAGTCATGAATTGCTTTTCACTCAGGACTGGTGTACAATTTCGCTGAATACGTGTAGGCCCGTACGTGCACGAAATTTTCTATCAAGCATAAGTAACACCTAAAGCGTGCATTCTTTGTTTTTTCACCTTATATGCGACGTCTATTTTCATCGAGATTTTTAGGTAAAAATGACACTGACTTTAACCCTTGAAAGTGTGAAATAGCTGGTTGAAATCGGTACCGTGATAATAAGGAACCTATTATCACAATATTATGCGCATGGTACCGACTTAGAGACGTTATTTCACACTCTAAAGTGTTAAAATAGGTTCCATTTTAAGGGAAAAAAAGTTTTCACTCTTTTTCGTGACCAGTGTTAGGTACTTACGGGACCGATTATAATTCACTGCCAATGTCTATATCATCAAGATAGGAATCACTTTTCAGTTATTGGAGTGTAACTCAAAAATGGCTCGACTGATTTTGATGAAATTTAAATGGGACGACACGGGAAGCAGCTTTCAAATAATAATCATCAATATCGGGTCACCCAGTCATAAGTACTGAGGTAACAAATATAAAAATAAAAACAGTCGAAAATTGTGAATTGTGAAAATTGTGTCTCTTTGCGGTATAATTATAAAAATAATACTATTATAATTACTATTAGTTCGCCCCGAACTGGAACTCACAACATCTCAAATTATTATAACTTAACATTAGACATACAAACATTAAATATACACGTATCCATCAGTACATTAAATATGCACTTAAAATAAATTTTGAATAAATATTTTAATTTAAATAATTTTTGTATTTAATTTGATTATATTTAATGTTTTTTATTTTTATTTTTGTAAATCTTAGCTTATGTCTACTTTATTATCTACTTTAGAATTTAAATAACAGGGATATTAAATCATTTGAGCCCTAGGATATGTATTATATAGATAGAAAGTCAAAGGTGAGTTACACGGCTTAATATAAAATCTTCTTCGATTCTTAGTTGCGGAGCTCTCATATTCTTATTTTTTTAAGTCTTTCAAAATCGAAACTCCTATCGAACATAAGATCCTCTAGACGTTGCGGTATTGACAGAACAACATACGTGCAACCTGCAAGCTCTTTGTCACCGATATCGACAATGACCTTTTCAGTCCTTGGGATTTGTGGACGGTGACTGACCATGCCAATGACAAGGGAAACTGCGTGCGTGAACTTGCGGTTTGCCCTGACTTCCACGATCGGGTGTTGGGTAGAATAGGTACGAGTCCATCGATGGTTGGTTCAGTAAAGTGATCAAGCCTCACAAGGACTACTAGCAGCATGTCAGGCGTGGCTATGGAAAGCACGGTCAATCACAGGTGGAAGCTGTTTAAGCTCTCCTAGCACGTAAAGGGTTTATCATTAAGAGCGCTTGAATTTAAAATAAAATAAAACAACATGTTTAAGTGACATTGCCACAATTTTTATTTTTTTTTAAAGGATATTCGCTGACATCATGTATGGGATATAATTTCAGCCAAAAGGCCGCCGCGACTCCGCTGTAGGTGGTGTATCCTGGTGGACCAATTTTAGATGACATTTTCGCATAAATGGGGCTCATTTTCACGAAGAGTGCGAGTTATGTTGGCCTTTAGGGCGGCAATTGTCTGTGGTTTAAAATAAACCAGGCATAATAAAAAAATTACACAGCTTACTTGAGGCATTTCATACAGAATATGTCCCAGTTTCGTACACGTCATTGCATATTCACGGCATTAAATTTTCCGTGAATTTTGATAATATTTTGAATATAATCTCAAATATTTTACCTAGTACCTCAAATAAACATTAAATGACAGGACAATTAACTTCATCAAAAACGTGGGAAGCCAAATTCCGAGACACAGGGAACAAACAAAACTTCAATGTACGGAGTACAGCAAATGTACGTGAGATGGCACTACGTGTCTTTTCGTGGTGATATTTACGTAATCTTGAGTTTGACAACCACTTGGTTGAATTATTGGCTCATATTTCAACTTAAAAATATATTGACTTAATCTGTATAAACAATTTCGTGGTGATAGGACCGTTGGTACTCAAGTCATCGTCGGACATATAATAATAGGTATATAACATACAAACGCCGATTGTTACCATTGGACTCTGAGACCACGCTAAGCTCGGTCAATCATCTTAAATCTTTTACCTAGTGTCTTAAATAACCATTAGACGACAGAACAAACAACTTCATCAAAAAAGAGGGAAGCCAAATCCCGACACAGAGAAAACAAAATAAACAAAACGGTGATAGCAATAAAATATACGCGGTACAGTAAATGTACGGGAGATGGCACCACGTGTCTTTTAGCGGAGATGTTAACATAATCTTGAGTTCCACAACCACTTAGCCGAATTGGTTAATATTCGAACTTAATTTTTTTATGGTAATATGATCGAAAGTACTCAAGTTATCGTCGGACATATAAAAACATACAAATATTCGAACATACAAACGCCGATTGTTCCCATTGGACTCTGAAACCTCGCTATACGCTCTGTTAATAATAAACGATAAATTTATGTACGATTTATGGTTAGCCTTTTCAAAATATACAATTGTAACTTTAAAATTTGTCAGCGAATGTCAATTTGACCTAGTCACATCAGATTTTTATTTTTATCGCTGATCGCCTTTCATCATTAGGTCTCATCTCACATGAAGATAAGTGATGATGTGGTCGAAGATGTTGTTAAGGCTTACATGGAATTACAGGTCGCAAGTACAGCTACCGGAACAAACCATTAGGTGTTTGGCGACGGATTTTGTACTTAAGGATAATTGATAGGCAAGAGGGCATTTCCGTAATTTCCGTTATATTTGCAAGCAACTCCCAACGAATTTAATAAAACAGTACAGACAAGTCCGCGATATAACAGACGCGTCTAAAAATCTGCTACCCGTAGGGCAGCGGCTTTAGGCATTGGTCGTCTATTGTAATCTAGGACCTGGCCGCATTTTTATGGTTCCCCAAAGGACTGCAGCCACGTATGGAGTATTACTTTTCAGGAAATTTTAGTATTCTATTTAGTAATATTTGCATGGTGGTAGGGCATTTTGCGAATGCCCGCCTGGCTAGCTACAAGTAACCCTCAAAAAGACAATCTGTCGCCAAGCACCTAACGGTGTGTTCCGGCAGCTGTCCTTCAGAGCCGGTTAGCCTGAACAACATCTTCGATTATCATCACTTACCATCGGGTAAGTTGTCAAAGGCTGACTTTACAGGCAGAAATAAGTAAGAATTCAGACTTGGATGGATTTCAGCCACCTGATACATTTTCCAGTTGTGACATTTTAATTTAGTTAGGCAAAACATGTTTTTTTCTCATAAAACCTATCGTGTTATCAAATGAAAGGGCTCTGTGAGTGTTCTAAGAATACCTATATATTATTTTTAGAATCAGATTCTATAACGAGTCATTCAGCGTATATTATAGAAAAAAACATTTTGCCGTTACCTGTCAAGAGGAGCTTAAACGTTGTATTGGAATTGATTTTATATTTTTTTATTATTTACGACTAAACAACTAGCAGTTGTGTATTTTTGGCATCAGCTTATAAACAAGGATATATACAAGGTGTCAAAAAAAGTAGTGATATACTGAAGCTGGGAGGTAGAAGACCTAGAGAGCTATCTGAATCACCCCTATGTATGTTACGCGATTTTTCGTATTTTCGGAGTTATGACTTTTCTTTTATTTTTTCAACTATCGCCGTGTACGATGAGATTTTTATTTATGTTAACGTGAATTATTGCGGTAGATGCTTGATTTTTTTGTATGTGTTAAGCTGATAGATAGGCCAATTCAGTATGGTGACATTTACTATCGTTATATCTTTGAATGAAAAAAAAAAATATGCCAAGAAAGATAAAATTACCCAATACGTTCACAACATCAAGGGCCATTAAAATAAAATCACATATAAAATACCGTTTGGCTTTTAAAAACTTGCTCTATCTATCAGGTAGTTACCCTGATTTTTTTTCATTTTATTATTATTCATAAGGCTTCAATAAATTAATTGAAATCTAAATGTGGTCAGTGCAAAATTTAAATTTACATGGTGATTAATACGAGCAAAGTAAAACCAACAAGGTGTTTAATTACAATAAATTTTCAAAATGGCCCCCTGTTACTCAATGTAATTGCGGCATCGCCAGAAAAAGTTGTCTTCTAAACGTCTGAATGCACTTCTATTATTTTTAATGGTTTCTTCTGCTACTCTCAATTTCCGGGTTAACTCGTCCAAATTGTGGCATTCTCTCGAGTAGACGAGGTCTTTGTAGTATCCCCATACAAAAAAAAACAATGGGGTTTAGGTCGGGGGACCGTGGAGGCCAGGCGTCACGACCAATCCATCTTTCTAACATTAGTAAATGTTACCATACTGAATTGGCCTATCTATCAGCTTAGCACACAAAAAAACATCAAGCATCTAGCGCAATAACTCACGTCACCATATATAAACATCTCATCGTACTCGGAGACAGGTGAAAAAAAAAAAGACAATACTCCGAAAATACGAATAATCGTGGAACATAAATGGGGGTGATTCAGATAGCTATCTAGGTCTTCTACCTCCAGCTTCAGTATACAACTACTTCTTGGGACACCTTGTATATATACCCACGACTTTCACAACCCATTATATATATGTATATATAATAGGTCTCGTACTACTGTCCTGAATAAAATATCTCTGTACGAGGACTTTCCCACATGACAGAAAGGTCCAGAACTATTAAGGCCTCTGAGTAGCTCTCGAGGGAGCGTGACATAACCGAAGTTAGTATTATTATATTAAGGATGTCATACTGGGTTGGCGTCCGCTGTGCATTTACATTTATTTAATCCATTCCATAAACAACACATACACAGTTAAGTAAATATCAATATTTTTAAACAAAACGTCACTTGTGACGAAATACATTTTATATGCAGAGGATGTCGGGGCCCAGTGCGTGTTCGGCACAATCCGGTAGGTATAATAATATTAAAATTAATCATAAATTAATTAATTATAAATAAATTTGAAGCGCTCGTAGCGAAGTTTACTTAGCTGTTCTCAACCGATCAGCAAAGTTAAGCAACGTCGCGCGCGGTCATGAGTTGGATATGGATGGGTGACCGCTAGTGACATTACTACTGAGCGTTTCCGTGCTTCGGAGGGCACGTTAAGCCGTCGGTCCCGGTTGTTGTCTTAGGATGGCAGTCGTTATAGCATGTGGTAGGGCATTTTGCGAATGCCCGCCTGGCTAGCTACCACCCTCAAGTAGAAAATCTGTCGCCAAGCACCTAACGGTGTGTTCCGGCAGCTGTCCTTGAGAGCCAGTACTTCTAGGTTAGCCTGAAAACATCTTCGACCACATCGTCACTTACTATCAGGTGAGATAGTGGTCAAAGGCTAACCTATAAGGCATAAAAAAAAAAAAAATATATTATGATTAATATGGTAATTAACTAATTTAATTATGAAACTATTGGTGTTAATAAGTATAATGTTATATTACCATATTAATAGGATATTATTATCCATAGTAGGTATGTATATATATTGTCCGTAATTAATTAAACTGCTTTACGTAGTACCAAAACTTCATACGCATATAACTTTGCAATTGGGCTAGCTGGTCAGTTTATGTATTCTTACTATCGCTTATCCTCAATACAGATTGCTAAAAGTCCGTTAAAAAATTTCGACTTTCAACATTTAATTTTGTCAGTTGCCCAATCTGGGTAATTTGATTACCAACAGCTGATATCATGGTATGAGCTCATTGACAAAGCTTTTAGTAATAAAAAACCTATAGTGAGCTGAGGTATTAAAATTTATAAACATTAAATTAATATTATAGAAAGTCGATTGAAAAATATAAAAATATTACTGTAATTTCCTTAAATTTTCCTGTGATGTCATAACGCCACTTCGTCAAATCGAAGGAATGTTCGTCTTGCTTCAACTTTGAATTGAGAATATTAAATATGGATATGCGCAAAGTATCACCTGAATTTATTAATCATCTTTCGCCATTTTACAGGTTACGTATTAAATAAGACCTACTAACCAACATCAGTAGGCCCTACTATTTAAGTAATACAGTTTATTCTGATTTCTGCAGTCAATAATAACAGTTTTAATTAGTATAGGTCATTAGACAGATTAGGTAGATTAGTATCACAAAACTGAAGTCAAATGGTAGTGTAATTATTCTGCAGAAACCCTTTACTGTAGTTTATTTGTTTATGAGACTGTGTTGTATTAAAATTGGACTAGACAAGAAAGTTCTTTAATACGATCGTCTGCAAACGAATCGAATACTAACCTGTATTGACTCGTTTGTCATCTAATGACTATTTTATATGCACATATAAATTCCACATTACTAAATCCAAAAAATAGATACTAATTTAAGATTAGAACTTAGATCAATCGTTTTTTTACTCACATATTATTGTAACTAAGGAAGTGTTTGCGTCTTTGTTTTGTATGTATTCTGTTGATAGTGGCATATTATATATTCGATTCAGATAAACAGCAGGCGTTACCAAACTAGTCTGACGCTACACGAAGTATAGATACGTATTTTAAGTAGGCATGACGTAGGTATATATTTCACTTTGCAAAGACGATAAGACCGCGAAAACAGATGTAAAATTATTCATTGGAGATAAGAACCAAAGTAAAGACAGCACATAGAATAAAGCGTTCACTCAATGTTGACCATAGAACATAAAAGGCGTGTAGGCAGACCGGATGGACTGAAGTTAGTTATCACGGTCCGTGGTTCACAGGATGCGCCTAAAATCAGCAAATCCGGAGTGAACGGCATAACAAGTAAAATGCGTGTGTACATTGCAGTAATGCGTACAATACTATATACAAACAGGAAAACACTCTATATACATGCATTTATTGGCAAACTTTTTGGAACATGTATATGCACGAACATAATAAATTATAATTTCAATCTATGTACATGGAGAAATTACCTTTTTCTCTGAGTTCCGAAACACGAATCACACGAAAAAAAAAATGTTTTACAAAACGAAATAAAATTTGCGAAAAATATTCATTTCCCAGGTCCATTTCAAGGTCTGTCTATTCCCGTAAAAATATAGAGCGACGCCACAGCTAAGCTTGTTGCTTCGCCCATACGCAATTTTGTTTATCTACCTAGATATAGTTATTTGTTATGCAAGGCTGCAAAGTTTACTAGGACTGAACCACGACTGCAGCGTGTGACCCAGAGGTTACCTTTGATCACTTCTATCCGTTGGGGTACCGGCAACTTCAACCGGTTAATGCGTTAAGCTATATCTTTTGTTGATAGAATTATGTTCTGTGCAGTGTATACAGAATACAAGAAAAAGTAACTCCTCTTCCTTATACTGTGGTAATAACAAATACACACTCAATGTTACGCAATTATAATTATATAGTTTGAAGCGCTCGTAGCGAAGTTTGCTTAGCCGTTCGTAACCGTTCGCAACGTCCGCTGCGGTCATGAGTTGAATGGGTGACCGCTAGTCACATTACTACTGAGTACTTTCGTGCTTCGGAGCCGTTGGTCGCTGTTGCTGTCTGAGGATGACAGTCGTTATAGCATGGTGGTAGGAAATTTCGCAAATGCCCGCCTGGCTAGGTACTACCTTCAAGTAGAAAATCTATCGCCAAGCAAGTGTGTTCCGCCAGCTGTACTTAAGAGCCAGTAATTCTATATTAGCCTGAACAACATCTTCGACTTCATCATCAATTACCGTCAGGTGAGATATTGGTCAAAGGCTAGCCTATCAGGTATAAAAACTAAGGTATTTATAATAGTAGAGTGAAAATAATAAGCATCTTTGTGTATAATATTGTTTTTATTTCAGTTCTGAGCAACGATGAAAATCAAGCAAAACTTCGGTTCTATCATGGGTAAGTAAAGTTTGAGACGTATATACACAAATACGAGTTGACATCAACAATAAATTTAATATTAAATATCTAACAACTGAAACAATGTATTATAATATTTAAATAAAGTGACAATTAACTTACAAGATAGTATATTACATAATCTGTTCCTAACAAGAAATCAGTTGAACACATCAGTGGAAAACTTTGAACCATTGACTGGAATTAAATTAAAGTTAATGTAATTTATAATTAACATATACTTACGGGTCTGTTATATTATACATATAATCAGCTTAAATACCAATACTGTGAATGATAAATAACCATACTTCTTCAAAATAATACCTGGATCTGAATTTCACCCTCGGGCGTCCTGACAAAACATGATGTTTCATCAATTTCATTTCGATGTCTGGAAGTTCACAACCTTGCGATTCTCACAGCATTTTCTGCCTCGCACGCTGGTTCCATATTGTGGCATGTACTTAGTGGCTAACTTTTTGGAACATGTATATAGGTATATGCACCAACATAATAAATTATAATTTCAATCTTGTGACTTTAAAGTACTGGACCAATTGCCTTTTTTTGAGTTTGGAAACAAGAAAAGATGCCACAATATGAACACAATATGCCACAATATAGAACCAGCAGCTGGTTCCATATTGTGGCAGTGCGAGGCAGAAATATTCGAACCGATACGACTCTTAAGTCGTATCAGTTCGCCTTCAAGAAGCGATCATATTTTCGCTTCAAAGGCCGGCAACGAATCCTCGAGACTTCTGATGTTGCGATTTTCGTGGGCGATGGTAATGACTCACCACCAGATGAGTCCCCTGCACGTTTATCCCATAAAAAATATAAAGAAAAGGATTTTAGTTCCTAATTCTACGTCACAGAACTAACGTTCCTATTGTAGCAGCAGGCTTAATGACTTTTGTAACGTAACATATTCACATTTTCAGCTCGATGGAAAACTACACAGAACTCCCTATGGATCAAGCTGAAAAAATATTTTTAACCACGTGGTATGATAACAGTAAAAATACTGTCTTCTGTACTCATGGATTCACAGGTAAGGGCTACCAACCTGAACTGTAGCATGTACTGGTATCTGTTCTTGAGAGTCAGTTTCCCTGGTTGATATAGCTTGCTAACTTCAACAGTATCATCCCTTACACATGCTCGTTAAATACTTGTTTATGCCCTGTGTAAACGGACTAAAATGATTTTTATGCTCCAGTGCAAAAAGTATTTTTTTTAAGCATAAGTGGATTAAATGTTTCTTTTCTCTATATATGAGTATAAGATGAAAAGCACACTCGCGAGCTAAACGAAAATTTAAAAAAAATGTTTAGAGCATATAATTCTTCAGCACGATCGGGAATCGAACCCGCTCGTCCCAGTTTTAATACGTTGGGATGGTATTGAATTTTGTGGTCTAATTGTATTACTTTAGCCGTCATAGGCTGTGCCATTAACGAGACTACTAGACTTAATTTACTCGAAACTGTTCAAGAGCATCCCGCACATGACTAAAATTTTTCCTCTCCTTATAATGTTGTAGTGTCCTAAGATGTTCACACTGTAATATTTAAATTGTATAGGAAGTTTGCTCGGGTCATTAATAACACCCATAGACAAAGACTAGGTGTGATTAAAGATCTAGATATAAATTTTGTCACCTAAATACACTCATAATAGAATTTCATCCTTCAATTCATTTTCTCGTTTCCTTGCAATGATAGTGAAAAGCTGAGTGTATAACTTGTGCATATAAGCCAATTCAGCCTCGACTAAAATATCAGCCCTCGGCTTTGGCTTGGGCTGTTAAACGTCTAGGCGTAATATGACTTGTTTTATGCACTCGTTGTACAATATACTATTCCATCTCCTTTCTATCTCATTTATTACTTCTAACATTCTCCAAATTTAAATAATATGTACTGGTATTATTAATAGGATTAAATAATTAATAACATTAATTACTTTTAAATTATCGAAGTCAAAGAAGGGAAGGACGTTGATATCTATTTATAAGACTTATTTTTAATTGGTATTTGTTTAATAATTATATTTATTATGCAGGTTATCCAGAAGGCCCATTTGTGCGGGCAATCATAAATGCATATCTAGCTCAAGGTGACTGCAACGTGGTTCTACTCAACTGGGATAAACTGGCTGCAATGGCTCTACCTGGCCTCATTAACTCTTACTTGAATTGGGCTGTCCCTAACGCTAATAAGGTATACATATAACTGTGGATTAGATTATATTAGTAAATTATTTTTCATCACACTTGCGCGTAAACAGTATCTAAACATACAAGTTAATGCCCCATATAAAACCCTCGGACTTTCTTTTTGTCATGAAACCCAAGGGCGGTATGTATTTTTATTTATTTATTGCACAGCACACAGGTCATGCAAGTTGAAGCAAGGAGTTACACGCACTTGAAAATTGTCTTAAAATGTTATCGAAACAGGCATTTTATGCAATCTCGCTACATGTTACTCAATTTTTTTTTAATGGTTTTAGTGACTGAATATGCTTGAGGCCCACCTGATGTTAAGCGGACTAACCTCTGCCTATACTTAACAGATGCATTTCGTCACAAGTCACGAATTGCACTGCGCCCGTCACCTTGAGACATATATAGTTATTAAGTCTCATGTGCCTGTAACTTCACTGGCTCTCAAGGACTGCTGCCGGAACACACCGTTAGGTGCTTGGCGACCGATTTTCTACTTGACGGTGGTCGCTAGCCAGGCGGGCATTCGCAAAATGCACCATGCGGTGAAGCCCAAGCCCGCGGCGGGATTCGAACCAGGGACCTGCTGCGTGGCAGTTATAGCCAATGCCACTGAGCCATCACTGCTTCAACTAATACTCAACTATATTGTATAATCTGTGGTGTGGAAAAAAATCCCGCCCTCCGGTTAAAAAAAACTTCACGTATTTCGTCTTTCGTATTTCGTAATAATAGTTGTGCTGACTTGTATATTAAAGCTATAATTCATATTTATTTACTCGCAAATGTGATGAAAAACTGTGGTATGTTTCACGGGTACGGGATTACGAACGTCGACTCAGAAAGCCCTTAGTCTTCGACTTCGGGCTTCTACTTAAGCCTCGTTTGTAATTCCTTACTTACCGCCCTTATACACAATTTTCTATAACACACTACAGATAACATATGAGTAAATGTATATATTGTAACAAAAAACAAAAAAGTTAACAAAAAAACATGCGTAGAAATGTTTATGTTTTTGTGAATACATTTATTATTTAAGTCCTGACATGATGATACGCGCTTCACATTGCAATGTGTAAGTTGTACCTTACCAAATACCTAGTATTATATATACGATAATTTGATTTGGTTTTTCATTGTCACCTCACATGCCTTTGTTACCTCGGCACTAAGTTTATTGGATGCGGCTTACAGCACAAGAAATATAAGACAAGTAGACATATAAGGCTATTCAGGTACTAAGATTTTAAACATCTAAAAATATATTTCAATTTTCAGGTGGCAGGCCAGTTAGCCGAGACCCTGTTAAAATTTTCTGCATCCGGGATGGATATAAATAATATCCATTTCGTCGGCCACTCTCTCGGAGCCCACGTGTTTGGTATCGCTGGTAATATAATGTTGAAAGAAGGAGCTCCATTGTCGTGGTGAGAAAAAAAAACTAAATACCCATTTGGATTTATTTTATGATTTGTTTATGAGAAATGATAAGCTTAGCCCTGTTTTTATTCTTTAAAATAAAAGTATGAAGATTTAGGTACGTATAGAATTATGCCATTTAGTGCTAAATATATGTGATAAAATATTCTGAAGCCGACGAAACATTGTGAACTGATGGTGCCGTATAACCTCTCCACGAGCTTTCTTCTCAGAGAGAGAGCGAGAGAGAGAGAGAGAGAGAGAGAGAGACTGAGAGACCTACACACAAGAAAAAGAGAGACACAGGTATTGGCCATAATACACCGCCATGCTAAGGGATAGCCACCCGGGATGTCGGAGTTTTCAGACTACCCGAAAGCACATAATTATTTTTGTAGCCGTGTGTTGTTACGATTGTGATCCTATAAGACAAAAACTGAGACAGACTGACCAAAGAGCGGAAACGCTCCGTTGTTAGTGCCACTAGCGGTTGCCTAACCTAGTTGAATGGTTAAGATCTTCTAGGCAAACTACACTACGAGCAAATCATGGGTCAGCTTCACTCCTTTACATACAGAAAATTCATACATGAATCCCCATTATGGCAAATGATATAGTGCCATTATAAATTGACTCGATAAAAACAAAAATGTGGTGTTATAAATTATGCACAGTTGCACAGAATAGATCAGGCCAGCAATATCGGAGGTGCACGCACTGACCACTATTTATTAATCCCAAAATTGTGTGCATAAAAGTTTGTATTCACCCCATTTGTGTTCGCAATACGTACGTTTAACTTGCAGCAGTCCTTTTTATTCTGTGCTTGCAGTCGCAACATGTAAACTATGTTCTTTTACTTTTTAGGATAACGGGTTTGGATCCGGCCACTGGATTCGACACGAAGCATCCGTCTTTAAGGTTGAATCCTACTTCTGCTATTTTTACGGATGTAGTCCACACTGATCCTCACAAATACGGCAGCAAGAGAGATCTTGGCTTAGTCAATTTCTGGCCAAACTTTAAGCGTGGGGGAAATATGAAACAGCCTGGATGTTGGGGTAGCAATTCGTCGACATTTTCTAATGACGGTATTATTTTATAATTGTTATAGGTTGTTGGCATACATTATAGAGTAGTAATAATAAAAAATAGCGTAATAATATACAGTCACTAGTTGCTATGCGACGTTTGAGAGGTCGCAGTGTTTTGCTGTAAATAGTGCCATTTGCTATCTCCATTACTGAACCAGTATTATTTATATTTTAGATTTTTGTAGCCACAACAGATCCTGGCAACTCTGGATTGATGCCATGAAGAATCGCGGCACGTTATTGGGTAGTCATGCACCTAATTTCAGAACTTGGATGAAAAGCTCTAAAGAAGAAAGGATGTCTAAAACATTGGAGCTAGGTGTTTTTAACCCAAAGGCGTAAGGAATATTTATTCTTTTAAACATACAACTAGATATTTTTTTGAACTTATTGATGAGTTTATTATAAGATTAGTTTATCGCTTCTATTATTTCTACTTCTATTAATATAATATAATTCAAATCTGTGATACATGCAAGAAGCTATACGTAAATTGTCTACTGAGCTCTACTGAACTACATCTCAGAACGAACTTTTAAGCCGAGCGGTTATAGCTATGAGATATGGTGCAGCAGGTCCATGGTTCGATCCCTACCACTGGCTTGAGCTTCCCCGCATGGTGGGATTCGATTTCGGGGAATTCGCAAATGTCCGCGAACGTTCGCCTGGCCACATACAAGTTCAAGTAGAAAATCTGTCGCCAAGCACCTAACAGTGTGTTCCGGTAGTCTTTGACAGCCAGTAAAATTACAGGCACACGAGATTCAACAACTGTATGTCACAGGGTGACGGGCGCAGTGCACTTCGTTACTTGTGACGAAATGTGTCTGTTATAGGCAGATATTAACGCTTAACATCAGGTCTGCCTCGTGGTCGTATCCTAGATCAAAGGGATCCTTTATACAGGTATATTATCCTTTATATGATCGATTTTTAAAGGAATTGTTGAGGTCATTTTTATAGAATTATTGAAGGCTAGATGCGCCCGGCGTGGTGATAGATGATAATGATGATGATGACGATGAAAAGTGTCCCATGTGTTAATTCAGCGCCTTGTTTAACTCTACAAAATTTCTTCAAAATTGGTGCAGCCGTTTGGGCGGGAAGAAGTAACTAACATTCAAACACAATCACAAACTCTCGCCTCTATAATATTACTAACTGCACCCCACGTGGTTACCCGCTGGTTTTTCGGGATAAAATATACCCTATGTGTTATGCCAGGTTGTAAACCATCTGTATGCCAAATTCCATCTAAATCCGTTGAACTGTTTCAGCGTGAAGAAGTACCAAATACACAAACATACTCCCAAACTTTCACCATTATAATATTAGTGTGATTATACTAATCTAATACTGTTACCAATCAATTTCTTCTTTTACAGCAAACCTGGAAGCTATTATCTAACAACATCGGATGTTGAACCTTTTGGACTTGGACTAGAAGGAGTGTAATACATTGATATATGAATACTTAAGTTTAAAGGATAATTAAGTATGACCACGAAATATTTGAGTGGCTCTAAAAACCTGGCTGTGACAAATAAATAATAGACTAGATAATAACTAATAGATAGTGATGGCAAAGTTACTTATTGTTAATAAATTATTGAAGTTTACTTATTCTTTCTTTGAAGCCACTGTGTATAAAAAGTACCTATTATTGTTATGCAAATTATAATGGTAGATAATAATGATTCATAATACCAAAGATATTAATGGTCCGATAGAAGAATTTTCGACAAATCATTAAAGCACTTAAAAGGCAAATGGATTTTTTTGAGGCGGATGCCAAAAAGAAATCTCGTTGGCGGTGGGATGTACGTAATTATTATTTTTGACAAATCATTGTACTAAATTTTCTTGTTGTTCTGAATCTTTGACGAAACTTTGACGATCTTTGATTGAAGCAGTGATGGCTCAGTGGCATTGGTTATGGACTGCCGTGCAGCAGGTCCGTGGTTTACATACCGCCACGGGCTTGAGCTTCACCGCATGGTGGAAGGGCATTTTGGGAATGCCCGCCTGGCTAGCGACCATCCTCAAGTAGAAAATCTGTCGCCAAGCCCGTAACAGTGTGTTCCGGCAGCAGATCTTGAGAGCAAGTAAAAAGTACAGACACATGAGACCTGACAACTGTACGTCTCAGTGTGACGGGCACAGTGAAATTCGTAATATAGAAATGCATCTGTAAGTCCACTTAACATCAGGTGGGCCTAGGGCTATTTACGACAAAAATTAATAATAAAAAAAACTAATCGCGTGGTGTAGGTACCGATTTTACAATCCTATTAAGTAAAGGTAGGCAATGAATACAAATAATAAGTTGGAAGCTAATTGTACAATGTTTCATTAGGGACAAATACTTCGAAGATTTTGTACAATATATCACGTGTAAATACATTGATTACACTAAGTAATATTTTGAGATAAAGTAGCGAACGGTTGCAAAGTCTCTTAAGGCTGTCTTTCAAGTATTCACAAAGTATGTAAACT
Organism: Plagodis pulveraria; assembly: GCA_963890685.1. Taxonomy (NCBI): domain Eukaryota; kingdom Metazoa; phylum Arthropoda; class Insecta; order Lepidoptera; family Geometridae; genus Plagodis; species Plagodis pulveraria. Next base: position 17,756,041 of record OY982958.1, on the reverse strand, counting down.
ATGTGTCGTCAAAAGGGCGAATGGAAAAGTCATGTATCCAGGAGATTCAAAGCAGGACGGTCCGCCGTAAGATGTGACAGTCCCCTGGGCTCTCAGGGCTTCAGGCGGTCCATGGCTAAACACACGATGAAAACATGTTTTGATGGAAACGTCTGTCAGAGAGCTCTCTGTTTTATTCACGTTGAAATGCATTAAGAGTTACAAGAAACATGTTGCGAATATTTAATTTTATCCATTAATTATACATCAGCACTTACGTGCTAGTGTTGTTAACTTATGGAACTTAATGAGCCAAGTCATAGCTTGAATTGAACCATAAGTCAGTTGAAAATTTGTACTTTAATAAAACAGCGACTTATTGAATAACTAATATTGTAAGCTTATTCGCTATGCAGGTAATAATGCAAAAATAACAATGTTAAAACGGTGACTTTAAAATCTAAGTTGGATATTTTTAAACGAATTATAGAATTTTACAAACATACATTTTTATTCAAACAATAAATATTGCATTCATCAACTGAATTTTAAATCAAAAAAATTCTTTATTCTTGTCCTGGAACTTCATTGACATCACAAACAATAGTATCGAAACAAAAACATAAAATATATACAAAAATAACAAGATTAAAGACCTCACGTAAAGCTAAATCACATTTTTATGTTTTTTATTAGAAAAACATAAATGTTTTATATAATTAAACTTTATCATAAATTGTTACCATAAAAGTTAATTTATAGCAGTTTGCGAATAAACATGTATTATTCCTAGATAGCAGTCTCACATGCACACACATGCACTCTGTCTTACACACTAATAGACACGTCACATGCACACACATACACTCTCTCTTACACAAACACGTAGACACAACGCATGCACGAACTTCCTCCAAGGACATAATTTTAATGAGCGATTTTTTATTAATATATTAAATAATTATAAGGATATAATATGATATATTTGGAAATAGGAAATTGTAATAATGCATATTGAATTTATTTATTTTGTTTGAAATAACGAGCTTATTATTATCTAAATTTATTATTGTTTACTGTATCTCAATCGAATTTAAATAATAACCTTGTAAGATTTTTATGTAATTATTAATATATATATATTATATTGTATTTGTAGATTAATTAGATTAGATAGGGGAGTAGGTACTAAATACTATAATACAGGCCAATCAGCCTAGTTTAGTAGTTAGATAATGAAATGATTATATCTTATACTGAATAAATAAATATTATTATTATTATCATTATAGAACTCTTTGCGCGAGTTTTTCCGGGGACAATACTGCTACCATACCTATTTCTACCGCCAAGCAGTAAAGTTCACATTACTGTTCCAATTTGAAGGGTATGGGTGCCGGTGAAATTACAGGCACATGAAACTTAACAACTTTATGTCTCAGGGTAATGGACGCAGTGCAGCTCGCCACTTGTGACGAACTGCAACTGTTATGGTTTTCCCACGTGAGATATCAGTTCCTCAGAAAGCGCTGCTGTCCACTTTCTGGTTACCCTTGGTCGCCCCTTACGTCTACCACGGGTAGAAGAGGGGGGGGGGGGTGACATTCTAGACCGGCACCACGCAAGGATCAGTAATTAGTAGTAAATAAGAAATAAATACGAAAACAGAAAACAAACAGTCCGTTAAGATCCAGGCTGAATGCAGAGCTTTTAATGACCTAGCAGTTTGGGATCGCGGGTTCGATTTCCGCTCAGAGCAAACACTCATGAATTGAGAACCTTCGCGTTAGTCTTCGCTAGAAATGTCATCTCCCATTCTAACAACTTCTCTTTTAAGGGCCCTGTAGAAATACAGCTTATTTGGTGGACCATAGTTCTTTATCAACTGCATAACATCTTTGTATCTTTTTCAACGGTACTACATGATAATACACCAGTTTCTGAGGCAGAACGGATAGCTTGGTATGAGTATTTCTCATTACGATAAATAAATTTAAAAAAAAACATTTCCGTTGTAACACTGACTGCAACAGTTTCAATGTGGTCTTATGGTGTTGAAAAATGTGATATTGAGATATTTTCTCTGCATTTATTATTGGGTACTTTTTAAATAACTTTCATAATGTTGACTAAAGTTAAGAGTCAAATCTAGGTATTCAAAAGCTCAAAACGTGCACCACTGATCAATATTGACGTGCACTAACTTGTTACAAATGACAATGACATTTCATTTGTTGCAAAAAGGAGGAAGGTCCGGATCTGCTTCCTTCTTGCACCAAATGGAATATGGCGGCAGATCCAAATTTTGTTATAGTGCGCTTGTTTATCGTCAGATCTGCCTCGTTCATGCATCAAACGATAGCCCTAATTTTTGTTCGAATTGTAGGTGAAAAAAACAGCATCAGCAAAAATTTGGATCTTCCTGTATTTTGCTGCAAGTTCCTGAATTATTGTTTGCCTTTTGACTGGGTGCTTTGGATCAAAATGTGAAGCGAGGCAATAGGTATACGTGATTTTACCAACTCAAATATTTAATTTCGATCTTGGTTATAATCAGCTATCGGGTACTTAGGTACCCAAAGAGTTAAGGTAGTATGGGTAAGTACTACTTGGGTATCTACTGTCTAGCCCAGGTGCTCCCAAACTTTTTCAACTTCGATAAAGTACGTATTTCAAAAAAAAAATATTGAGCTTGGAAAGGTTTTCCGTTAAACGGGACACGCGCACGAGGGAAGCGCGGCTAACACTTCAAATCCACTTTTTTTTTTTTTTTTGAGGGGGGAAATGCCTTCGCGCTGCCCCTCCACCACGGGGGTGGTGGAAGGGGATGTGTGGGACTTGCACCCACTAAAACCCCCCCGTGAGCAGTCCTCCGCCAAGGTGGGGCAAGATAGGGTCGCGTTAGCATTCGCCATCTTGCCCCGGCGGTGGGCCCGAACTCAGTCGGGCCTCTGCGCCTGTGGAGGGGTGACCTTGCTCACCAAGGCCACCCCCCAAACGTGTGGGGCCGTGAAAGCTGGTGGAGAATCCCCCAACTTTCCACCAGTAGCCCCACTACGGAGAAGGGAGGAGGCGGGCAAACTGCCGCCTCCTCGTCCCCGTTTGTCTGCACCGGAGCGGGGCAGCATGGACATCGTCCTCCCTGACCCGCTCCGCTACTTTAAAACCCCTGGTCTAGCCTATTCTTATCCTTACCTATCTGGCATTGGCTATGGACTGCCGTGGAGCAGGTCCATGGTTTGAATCCCGCCGCGGGCTTGAGCTTCACCGCATGGTGGAAGAGCATTTTGCGAATGCCCGGCTGGCTAGCGACCACGCTCAAATAGAAAATCTGTCGCCAAGCACCTAACGGTGTGTTCCGGCAGCTGTCCTTGAGAGCCAGTAAAATTTCAGGCACATGAGACTTACAAACTGTACGTCTCAGTGTGACGGGCGCAGTGCAATTCGTCGTTGACGAAATGCATCTGTTATAAGAAGAGGTTAGTCAACTTAACATCAGGTGGGCCTCGGGCTTGTATACCGCGACACAATAACATTTAAAAAAAACAACAGAGATTTTAGAATTAGGTACGTAAGGGTCATCAAGCTCTAATTAGGTACAATCTATCTCATTCTATTACTTTTCTTATTTTTATTTTTATACCTTTTATTATTATCACGGTTTTATACACGGCGTTTCTTATTTGAATGGCTTTGTGGCTGATCTACGCCAATCCTAAAATTAATAAAAGTAACTATTAAGAAATAAATATAAGTAAACAAGATATTTTAATACAATAAAACGAGCCGTTAATTATTAAACAATAATAAAATATACTTACCAAGAAATCGTTGCAAAGTCGGTGAGTCGTGTCGTAAACAGAGAATGCTGTAATAAGCCACCACCGCTCCACTGCGACCGCCGCCGGCGCATCGATGACGCATACCGTGTGCACTAGCGGCCGGCGGGAGGCGAACCGGTCGAAACCAGTCTACGCACAGCTACGACGGCCGATGCATGTTACTTACCTTCTTTCTCCGCGCGCTCGATACAAATAAAACTTAGAACTTTACCGCGATTGTGTTCTGTATTTATGAACATTGTGATTATAATAATCAGCAGTGCCGAACCTGAACATTGTCGGGGTTATGTTGTAATAATACAATAACATTATAATAAAAACATAAGTGGAAGTTTATTTAACTGTGTTTGGACTACTTGCGATTTTAAAGCACCTTCATACACTAAGCAAGCTACCACACTGGTGACCCTCTAGCAAAGAAACGCAAACGCAAGTATGTCGTTAGAAAACCAAGCGTCAGGAAGTAAGGACAATGATGGCGGAAGGACACTTACACCTTCCGACATTTCCCGGGTTGGCGTCCGATTGCCCCCGTTCTGGCCTGAGGAACCGGCAGTATGGTTCGCCCAAGTCGAAGGAAGCTTCGTGTTGTCGGGAATACGAGACGACGAAACGAAGTATTTCTATGTAAGTGCGCAACTAGAACATAGATATGCATCGGAGGTGAAGGATATTTTGATTAACCCACCTGCTAGGGGAAAGTATGAAACCCTAAAATCTGAGTTAATTAAGAGATTGTCAGCGTCCAGAGAGAAGGAACTAACCCAGCTGTTGATGCACGAGGAGCTAGGAGACCGGCGACCGTCGCAATTCTTGCGACACCTGCGACACTTGGCAGGCGTAAATATACCAGACGATTTTATACGCACCGTTTGGACCAGCCGTCTACCCACCAGCCTTCAGACTGTTATAGCTTCGCAGCCGGAGTCATCCCTACAAGCACTCGCTGACCTGGCAGACAAGGTACACGATCTTGTACCTTCAACACCTCAAGTAGCAGCCGCAGATGCAGTACCTGTTTCTATATTGGAGAAACTCACCAGGGAAGTAGCTGAGCTCAGCCGTCAAGTACAAGCGCTCAAGGTGAGAGACACCGGACGTTCCCGCACGCGCGATAATAGCAACCACTGCAATAAAAGTCGAACCAGATCGAATTCGAGTTACAGAAAATTCCCAGTATGTTATTATCATAGCAAGTTTGGAGACAGCGCGAGAACCTGCGTCAAGCCGTGCGACTACCAGTCGGGAAAAGCCAAGGGCGGTCATTAATGGCGACAGATGATTGCCCCAGTTCCGGTCGCCTATTCGTAACGGATCGCAAAACGAAGATGCAATTCTTGGTCGACACTGGCAGCGACCTCTGTGTCTTCCCACGCTCCGCTGCCAAACCCAGACGACCACGAACTGCTTACGAGCTCTTCGCAGCGAATGGAACGCCCATTGCTACGTACGGATTTGCCCAGCTTGAACTCGATTTAGGCCTCCGACGCGCTTTCTCATGGCGCTTCATTGTGGCCGACGTCAACAAGGCAATTATCGGCGCCGACTTCTTATCACACTACGGGTTGATAGTCGACTGCCGAAACCGACGCCTCATCGACAATCACACATCGTTATCAGCAAATGCAGCACCTGCCCCATCGTCTGACGCCATTTCTTCGGTGAAAACGATGATAGGTGAATCGAAATACATCGAACTTCTTCGTGAATATCCGGAGATAACTCGACCACCAGGGACTCATCGAGTCATTACCCATAGCACGGTGCATCACATCAGGACTACTCCTGGACCGCCCGTGCACTGTACACCAAGACGACTAGCCCCTGAGAAGCTGAAGATCGCAAAACAGGAGTTTAAAACGATGCTGGAAAATGGTACCGTCAGACCATCCGAGAGTCCATGGTCATCACCCTTACACCTCGCTCCAAAGAAGGACAATGGTTGGCGACCGTGCGGTGACTATCGTTTGTTGAATGCGAGAACAATACCGGACAGATATCCCATCCGGCACATTCAAGACTTTACACAGGATATTTCTGGATGTACGGTATTCTCAAAAATTGACCTGGTTAAGGCTTTTAATCAGATCCCAGTAAACCCAGAGGATATCCCTAAAACTAGCGTCGCAACACCGTTCAGAATGTTTGAATTTCCTTTCCTCCCATTTGGTTTGCGCAACGCGGGACAGACATTCCAAAGATTCGTGGACGAAATGACCAGAGATCTAGAGTTCTCTTATTCCTATTTGGACGATTTTTTAATTTTTTCGCGTGATATGCCTACCCACATTGACCACCTAAGACAACTCTTCGCAAGACTGCGTGATTACGGTATGGTCATTAATATTTCCAAATGCGTATTTGGTGCCAAAGAAGTGGCATTCTTGGGCTGCAATGTGTCTTCAGCTGGCATAAAACCATCAGACAGCAAAATCGAAGCCATCAAGGAATTTCCTGTCCCGAAAACCGTAAAGGAACTGAGGAGATTCTTAGGCATGATAAACTTTTATCGTCGGTTTCTAAAAGACGCAGCCAAAACACAAGCTCCACTTCACGACCTTCTCACTGGGACAGTAAAAGGCTCACATCCTATATCACTATCCGGAGACACACTGAAAGCATTCGAAAATTGCAAAGAAAGCTTATGCAATGCTGCACTTTTAGCACACCCGGATATGGACGTGAAATTGGCCTTAGTCACAGACGCATCAGACACTGCTATCGGTGGAGTCCTGCAACAAAAACATGACGGTGAATGGCAGCCATTGGCATTCTTCAGTCGGAAGCTTAGCACGTCGCAAAGAAAATACTCGCCATATGACCGAGAACTGCTTGCTATTTACGAAGCAATAAAACACTTCAGACACCTTGTCGAAGCACGTCATTTCACAGTGTTCACAGATCACAAACCAATCTGTTTCGCATTTCACCAACGAAAAGACAAATGCTCACCTCGTCAGTTCCGACATCTGGATTTCATTTCCCAATTTACCACAGACATACAACACATTGCTGGAAAAGACAATGTAGTGGCTGATACACTCTCCAGAATTGAGGAGCTGATTCAGCCCATCGACTTGAACATTCTAGCTAAATCACAAAATACTGACTCAGAACTGAAGTCGATATTGGAAGGAGAAACATCTCTTAAACTTACCAAAGTGACCATACCTGGAACTCGGACGGAGTTATACTGCGACAATGGAACGCAGACACCTCGACCATACGAATGCTGGTAGCACAGCTAAGAAGACGAGTTTTTGACAGCCTCCACTCGCTGAGTCACCCTGGCGCCAATGCATCCGCAAAATTGGTATCGCAGCGCTATGTCTGGCCTGGAATAAATAAAGATTGTAGAAACTGGTCAAAATTATGTCATGCCTGTCAGCTCACTAAGATCACACGATATGTCACACCAGCGTTAGGTACCTTCAAACTACCACGCGCCAGATTCCAATACATCCACATTGACCTGATTGGACCATTACCACCTTCAGACGGTTACCGATATTGCCTCACTGCAGTTGACCGATTTACCCGATGGCCTGAGGCAATACCACTACATGATATATCTGCTGAAACGGTCGCGAAAGCTTTCGTTACCAACTGGATCAGCAGATACGGATGCCCTATGGAAGTTGTGACTGATCGCGGAAAGCAGTTTGAATCGGCACTAATGAAACAGCTTTCAGAACTCGCAGGGTTTCAACGAAACAGAACCACTGCGTACCACCCTGCTAGTAACGGAATGGTTGAAAGAATGCACAGGCAGCTAAAAACGGCGATTATGTGCCACGAGAACCTAAACTGGACCGAAAGCCTACCAATTGTCTTATTGGGCATGAGAACAGCATTCAAACCTGACATACAAGCCTCACCCGCAGAACTCTTGTATGGTGAACCATTGAGACTACCAGGAGAATTTCTGCAACCATGTAACACACATGCAACAACAGATATCACTGAATTCACAGCTCGACTTCGTTCAATAATGAATAGTTTAAGGCCTCAGCCGGCATCTAGACACAGTAGAAGAAATATATTTATATTTAAAGACTTGCCTTCTGCCACGCACGTATACGTCAAAGATGACACAGTACGAGGATCTCTTCAGCCAGCATACAAAGGCCCATACGAAGTCCTGCAAAGAGATGATAAAGTCTATAAGCTACTAGTGAACGGGAAGGAACAGACAGTTTCCATAGAAAGAATTAAACCAGCATACATACTTACCTCGGAGAACCACCCAATGAAGTCGGAGAGTACACCACCTGAAAACATAGAAAAAAGTTATAGACAACCTTACGTAACACGCTCAGGGAGAGTTGTAAAGTTCACAGAACACTATCGCCCGTACTAGGACGGTCTCTGGGGCGGAGTACTGTGGCTGATCTACGCCAATCCTAAAATTAATAAAAGTAACTATTAAGAAATAAATATAAGTAAACAAGATATTTTAATACAATAAAACGAGCCGTTAATTATTAAACAATAATAAAATATACTTACCAAGAAATCGTTGCAAAGTCGGTGAGTCGTGTCGTAAACAGAGAATGCTGTAATAAGCCACCACCGCTCCACTGCGACCGCCGCCGGCGCATCGATGACGCATACCGTGTGCACTAGCGGCCGGCGGGAGGTGAACCGGTCGAAACCAGTCTACGCACAGCTACGACGGCCGATGCATGTTACTTACCTTCTTTCTCCGCGCGCTCGATACAAATAAAACTTAGAACTTTACCGCGATTGTGTTCTGTATTTATGAACATTGTGATTATAATAATCACCAGTGCCGAACCTGAACATTGTCGGGGTTATGTTGTAATAATACAATAACATTATAATAAAAACATAAGTGGAAGTTTATTTAACTGTGTTTGGACTACTTGCGATTTTAAAGCACCTTCATACACTAAGCAAGCTACCACAGCTTATTCACTTGGGTATAGATTGATTGTTAACGTTTAGCTTTGACTGACTGATTGTACCTTCCTATATCGACTATCATATCCATAATAGCGTAGGCTACATGGTGACTATAAAGTAATCTGTGGTGAAGATAACCAGAAAGAGACATACGAGTACTTATATATTACATGCTATACGATTACAAAGTTACTTAAGCAGTGCATTAAATTATTTTTTACGCACTTTGTAGGGAACCGTGAATTTACCAACCACAAACAAAATGGAACTGAAATTTCTAAAGTTTTCAGTTTTTTTTTTCTTTCTGAATACTATCTGAATACAAAGGCTGTCTACTGAAGTACTTAAAATTTTTGATGGTCATTGATTATGTCAGTGGCAAAATAAACTTCAACTGGCGATAGCTCGTAGAAATAGAACGTAATTTTGTATCATAGCACGATAAAGAAAGTAGTCTAGACAACTGAAAATACAGATTTCTAGCTTTAACTACAACAAATATATAAGTAAGGGGGTCTAAAGTGCCCTGAGTGGTTTCGAGTATAGGATGGTACAGCTATGCCCTTTGTTGAGAGCGAGACTTGGCGACGGCTCTACATTAGTGCGTAACAGTAACTGTTCCCCCAGCTTCGTTTATCATGTAAGACCTAAAATAATGCCTACGTTATTTACATATAAGTAGGTGCAAAGTATTACATAAATTCTACAGTAAAAAGCCTATGAAAGGTCTTTCATCGAAAGTACTTGCCAAGTGGATACTTACCTATGTATAGAAACCTGGCAAACTGTACAACTAATTGGCCTGATTTGAATAAGCTTTCTGTGGGTAGTCTCCTCATTAATGCAGTTCCGTTTGCTGGACTTTGTACCTGTTTGATGTTAAAAGGATGAGCCAACCCCAGCGCTTATAAAACATTAATGAACAGATTAATTTCTTTGTTTGGTCCGCACTCCGCCGTATTGTTCAACAGGCCAGAGGCTTTATTTAAACTTTTAGAATGTGTGCTCTGAATCAAAGGATTTAAATGAATTTAAATAGATTTAAATCCTTTGATACAGAGAACACAGTTATTATACAAATGTCAATAAAATTCCAGGTTAATGTTTTTGATTTTAGTTAGCTAGCAAAATTATACTTTGCAGATTGTACGCTGTTGCCACTGCGATATATTGCCAAACTCTCTTCTGTGACAAACTACTTTGACACATGTCAATGTAGCTGAGCTAGTTAGTATAGTTACGGCCAATTTCACCAAACTTGGGTATAACTAATACGAGGATAATTTTAATCAATGTAACCAACAAAATATCATAATTTAGGTTTGTAACTCATTCCGTGTACGAGAGATCCATGACATTACGGAGCTCCATTAAACCCTTTGGGAATGGAACCCCAAAAAAGCCAGCTAAAACCCGATATCTCAGAACGATTCATTTTCCACCTTTATTTTCAACCCACATTCTATATATTATGTGGCTTTCATACAAGCAGCTAATTTGGTATGCGAAACTGTATCAGGGTAAATTTATGAGAATGCAGATACACTCATAATAAATAAAGAGACAAAACAACGAGGCACTTTATTACCTGCAAGCTCATTAATTTAAGTGCTTAAATTTTATTTAAGTACAATCATTTTAAGGTAATGTTTATATGAAGAATTTAGTATATATTAGCTGACCCCGGCTTGGCTATCGTGGGCAATATGCTCATAAAATCATATTATTATTACATACGTTCAAGCACACAAGCTACTTCCAATTCCCGGTTAGGATTGAAGATGAAGACTTACCTACTACTTAGTTCAAATACTTCTAGAGAAGGTAATCGTGACCAGCAATTTATAGTGAACAGCGTAGAATGTTCAGTCTTCCTGAAAGACAAATATTGACGTCTCGCTGTCCATACAATGGGCCAGGCCAATGGGGCAACGGGATGGAAAAAAAATATGGTCTCGTTATCCTCATCGATGGGGATAAGTCAATGGGGGCAGAGTGAACACACCAAAAATAAATTCTACTATTATCTACTAACACACGACACTTAATTTTAGTATGCGCTTTCTGTGGTGTGTAGAAGTTCGTGGGCGATGAACATTCTACCTTGACCCACGCTTTATAATGTGTGACCGCGTATCGCTGACAGCTCAAGCTGTAAATATAGCTTGTAGACGGCTTGGGTAGGCTTAGCGGGGGTGTGTTCAGAACTAAGTGCTCACTTGGAGTGCCATTTTTCACACTTATGTCGTTCACAACCTCACAGTAGAGCGTTTGGTTGCTCGATCGTTCCGAACCTCTGCAGATTACAACTTTAGAGATTCGATTTTCACTATCAAAATTGGTCATTAACACTAGAACGACGGCCAAATCTACCTAACTAGAAGGACGGATGCCGATTATATGAATGCGCTCTGACTAATACACTATTTATGTTAAAAACGTTTTACAAAATATAGAAAACATAATTTTATATATGGATGCATTTTTCACATTTTAGTATTATGTTAATATTGTATTCATACATACAATCACGCCTGTATTCCTGTATTTCGGGGTTAGGCAGAGTGAACACACCCAAATTTCACCAATTAGGCGTTGGTCACATGTACTATAGGCGAGCCTATTGCCATTTCACCGGGCACAGTTTCAGGGCCATACACAATGTTTTCTCTCACACACTGGAACACAAGAACATACGAGTATACGAATAATAATTAACATTACAAGATGCACATAAAAGCTTATTACAAACATCCATACTTTATTAGTTTTATTTTTGCGTTTCATGATAAAACATTCATATTAGACCACCAACACCTTAAAAACATTAAAAACGAATCTAGTGTAATAATGAACAAAGTACAGTAAATATTCATAGGAATAGGTATAAGAATAGGTTTGTTCTGTATGGTATAGACCATACAGAACAAACTGTCAAAGACTAATATTGCTCAAACATACTGATTCGACAAAATATGATGAGAAGCCAACAAAACCTCAAAGGTTGGCAACGCATCCTCGAGACCTCTGGTGTTGCGGACGTTCGTGGGCGACGGTGATCACTTACCATCCGGTGATCCGCCTGCTCGTTTCCCTCCTATCGTATATAAAAAAGTACCCATGCCAAAAGCGAAATAGAGGCAGCATGGCGTAACTTAGCTTGTAAACCATTAACTGAGTGTTAACAAGCGCTTTAAAAGTATTCAGACCCATTTACCATTTTATCGTCAATCCCGTATTTACAAACGAGCAAAGGGCCGCAAAGGGCTAAGCCCCGCCAGTAATTTTCATTGCGATTTAACCCTGCCGCTCACACGGAAGTCGTTCGCTACATCTGTTTGACAATTTACGCTTTTAATAATAGCCGCTGCTGGCTTCGAATCGGTCGCGCACAAATTAACAACCGGCAAAATTAAAGCGTCCAAACTTTTTACAGAGCAAACGGAACGATAGACCGCAATCTGTTGTGGTTTGTCGAAAATTAGGAACATACTAAGTCTGTATTATACTTGGGGTTCTGGGGTTTATGCGTGTCTTTGTTACTGGCAAATAAAATAACCTCTGGTAGGTACAATCAAATTAATTGACTGTGTCAGTAGCTATTAGGTTACACGATTTTATCATTGAAAGTTGAACTACATATATGAATTATGTACAACACATTTTGGGCATAAAATAAACTTTTCTAAAGATACTATGTAACAGAAACATTTTATTCTTGAAACATATTTGTTTGGTGATATATTAGCTTTTGACCGCTATCTATATATCCAATCGAATCGATTGCAGCCTTAAGACTCAAAATCCGTCATGTCAATAACGAAATAGACCCGCCATTTTGCCAAAAATTGATTTAAAACTTTGGTGAAAGAATCGACATCAGTCAGCGTGCTCGTGGTGGAAATTTGCTAGATATCATTTTTCATTCATAATTGCCATACTTTTCTCTTTGTAATACAATAAAAATTAGAATAATCTTCATCTAAATTCTTTGTTTTAGAAAACAAAGTTCTTGTTGAAAAAAACTTTTATAATTAACAAGTCAACCTTTGATAGCTTGTTAGTTTTTAATTAAATTAATTCTTATATGTACACAGCACAGAAATAGCAAAGCCTGCTGGTTCATAAACAATAAATGACCAAAACGGACCACTAAGGGTATATTCCATTTGGCGCTAATAACGTTATTTTCGATAATTTTGATCACATTCTGCGTCTATGGTTGTGATCACTGTGATCGTTTGTAACTGTTCTCACCTGTTCCATTTAGGATAAGAACGCTAAGAATGCCACTAAAATTTGTCACTTCCGTCACATTTGACATTAGATGTAGGTAATTCAAACTGTTCCAGTAGCTTCATAGCGTTCATGGCAAAAATAATGCCAAGACCCATGTGGAACAACTTTTTGGGAGTGTGATCGTTTATAGCGTTTTTGGCGAATCTAACTTTAAATGGTACGCACCCTAAGTAAAATTAAATACCAGCTGCAAATCCATTATGTAATATTATTTAACACAAAAACACATACAATTTAAAAATACAAAGGGTGCGGTACGTTTTAAGCCAACAGTGTTCATAAGCAAGCCCATGCTTGGTCTGTTTTAGCTGAAAGCAGTATTGGCGCGGAGTGCAAGGCCGGACGCGCGACGCTTTTACGCGTATTCGTTGTAAATGTGTTGTAAATTTTATCGATCTTCGAAGAGAAAATGTAAATACTTGTGCCATTGTCATTTTATTTTAATCGTTTATAATGTATAAAGTGATCGTTAAAGATCGTGTGGAAGTGAAAATTTTTCGTAAATATTCAATAATAATGTTGTAATTCGAAATTTACCATTTAGGGCAATGGAACCCAACTGGCTCACATTAGCCCCTGGTGGTTATAATATTAGAAGTGATTACGTTGAAGAAGACTCGTTGCGAATCTGAAAAATTTAAGGAGCTCTGGTACAAATGCAAGGCTTGTCCTGACTAAACACATGGACAATGCTCCAATTCTAATTTTGCCAAAGACTTTGTATGTGATTTATATACTCGTCTTTAATTATTTTTCTAGAGATAACTTTAACAGTGGCTTTGCACGTTCCAAAAAGAAATATTACATTATATTGATACATTTATCAACATTAAGTTTATATGCCTTATTTTGTTATGTTTTAAAGTATATATTTCTATGTTCTAGTATGTTGTGCTCCGGCTGTCATTTCTCCAATGGTTCTCGTTACCTCATTCACTGGTTCGCTTGTAAACCTCGAGCAATGAACGCCAAAGGTACTTTTTTATACGACGATTATATCTATAGTTATACTTTGATTGGATTTTCGATGAATGTTCAACAATAAATTTATTCCTTAAATGGTTCCCATTCCCCCTATTTCCTTTACACACTCAAACTTTATAATATTAGTGTGATGGAATTTGAGAAAACGAGTACGTGTAGGATAGAAAACAAAACATTTAATTTTCAGGTCAATGCAGTCTAAATTTTTTTTTTCATCTTTAAATGTTTGTTAGGACTAGCAGAAGGTAACCCTTGGAGGTAATTAGCATTTTATCAATAACTCTTAATATACCTAAAAGTAAAAATCAACACACAGAATTAGAATCACTTAAACTGAAACCTTTTAAATGAATACCACATATAAACTAACCGGCTATATTTGGTTAGCAGTGTACATAAGGAACGCCAGAACGTCGACTGCTAGTAATTATAGACTAGGACCTACGAAATTATCCAGCACTGGTATTACCATAATGGATGGAGACGAAAGTGTAGGGTTAGATCGTACGACAGGCCAAGTTGAAGTCAAGTCGTGTGTTCTTACCTGTAAGTTTATATCGACGTTATTTGATTAACTATGAAATTGTTATTCCATGTACTTTATGAATTATGTTTGAAGCATTCAGTATAAGCCATAGACGTTTGCTTTAGGGGCAGTGAACTTCTCAAATTTATTTAAGTAACAATATTAATATGCCTGTATATACCAAAGGAGGATTGAACAGAATAGTATAAACACGGACTAGGATTTAAAATAAAATGTTTTTTTTTTATTTTTTGTTATTCCTGATAGGTTAGCCTTTGACCACTATCTCACCTGATGGTACGTGATGATGTGGTCGAAGATGTTGTTCAGGCTAACCTAGAAGTACTGGCTCTCAAGGACAGCTGCCGGAACACACCGTTAGGTGCTTGGCGACAGATTTTCTACTTGAGGGTGGTAGCTAGCCAGGCGGGCATTCGCAAAATGCCCTACCACCATGCTATAGCGATTGCCATCCTAAGACGACAACCGGGACCGACGGCTTAACGTGCGCTCCGAAGCACGGAAACGCTCAGTAGTAATGTCACTTGCGGTCACCCATCCAACTCATGACCGCGGGCGACGTTGCTTAACTTTGCTGATCGGTTGAGAACAGCTAAGTAAGCTTCGCTACGAGCGCTTCATGTTGGTAGGGTTTATATTTAGCTGTATCGGGCTTTCAATTTGGTCGGTATTGTATTATGTTCCAAATAATTATTAGGCCCAATTTCTTATGTACAACGCAATACATAACGATCATGTAGTTATTATTCCTAAGAATGAATGTACAAATAAACATCCAATAATACTTGTTTAAGAACGATATTGGTTGTTTAAAAGAAGAGGTAATTTGTTCTAAGGGTTGGTTAACAATTTATCAGTCTGATATTCTTTATTTTGATGATAGAAAAACTAAGACTTAGAGAGCTTAATAGCGCAAATATTAGATTGTAATAATTAAACCCAACGATTTGTACCTAATATGTATTCGTATACTGAAACTTGGAAAATATGTATTTAGTTAATTTTATGAAATAGCAATTACTAAAATAATATGTACATATTTAAGAATTCAAGCCTCTCGTAAATTCCATAAGTAATTATGTTTCAGAATTTAACAAATCTTGGAACATGAAGTATGTTATCAGTAAAAACATACTCGAATAACTAAGTTATAATTGAGATTATTTATGGGCACATTGGAATTTTTATGTTATGTTCATTAAACTTATAAACGAGTAAGTAAAGGAAAAAATTCAGCTTTCGTGGCTAATACTCTGCGTGCCGCACGAAATATTTGAACTAAACTCAACATGCTTTAAAAATATTTAATAATATTATCAAGTCATGGTATGCATGTTTATAAAGCGAGGATTTGTTATAAAACGTATGATATGCATTTGAACCTCTAGTATATATAATGTGGATAGCCTTCTTATGGATAGATTCTACCTGGGGTAATTGTGTACATGGATTTTGATAAAAATCAGTTACTGTCGACGTCTTGTGTGAGATTGAGCTCCCGAGTCCTTAATTTTATTTGTTCACTCTTCCTAGTACAAATTAGAACCAATTACAATTTTTTTTTATCCTTGATAATTATTTTACCCTTTCACCACTATCTCACCTTATGGTAAGTGATGTGGTCGCAGATGTTGTTCAGGCTAACCTAAAATTACTGGCACTCAAGGACGGCTGTTGGATGCTTCGCGACATATTTTCTACTTGAGTGTGGTAGCTAGCCAGGCTAGGATTTCGCTAAATGCCCAACCACGACGCTATAACGATTGCCATCCTTAGACGACAACCGGGACCGACGGCTTAATGCGCCCATCGAAGCACGGAAGCGCTCAGTAGTACTGACACTAGCGGTCACCCATCCAACTCATGACCGCGGCGGACGTTGCTTAACTTAGCTGATCTATTAAGAACATAATATTATACATGAATAGCTTATCATCTTTATAACAATCTTCTGACTTGTATACAACTTTTATGATTTCTTTTTCCAAAAGTAATAACTCATGTACACTTATTTTTGGGGTTGTTTTCTGTTTTATTGACCAAGTTCTTAAGACCAAACTAATTTGCAGTTTTTTTTAATAACTGATGGGCCGCTACCTTACCTGATGACAAGTGATGATGCGCAAAAATTTAAAATGTTGTATTATATAATATTAAAACGTTAGTGAAGGTTTTATTTATGTTTCCACCGAGGTATGTTCTCAACAGTGATTGTTTTCGTTGGTACTCTGCATGCATTTGCATGGTGGAAGGGCATTTTGCGAATGCTCGCTTGGCTAGCTTCAACCATCAAGTAGAAAATCTGTCGCCAAGCACTTATCAGTGTGTTCCGGCAGCACTCCTTGAGAGCTAGTAAAATTACGGGCACATGAGACTTAACAACTGTATGTCTCAATGTGACAGGCGCAGTGACATTCGTCACTTGTGATGAAATGCTTCTGATATAGGCAGCGGTTAGTCCATAACAAGACAGAATATAGTAAAATTTTGAGACTTCAATTCCAAAACTACTGTACTGTATATATATTATATATATATACATAGCTATTCATATTTTATATTTATATATGATTTTATGAAATTTGGAAGAGAGTTCGTCATTTATGCTCGTATGAAATTATATACATACATTACGCAAATACTTTCCTGTGTCCAGCAGGGAACAATCAGGCTGATACAGTAATATCCATGATCTAAATGTATGGAGTGGGCAGATGTAGGTATACGGTAAATTAGCTTATACAATTAATGCTGCGTTAACTAAGAAGTTAAGTGTTAACAACGCTACACTCTAGTATTAATAACGGTTGTGACTGTCAAAACTTATTTGACGCCTGTTGCAATTTGACAGTTGACAGCTATGATTTACAATGTTGTGACAGGTATTAATTAAAATTATTACAACACCTCTTTGAATATGACTTTGATTGTCAATGCAAATAAAAGAGTGGATGCAAACAAAAGTTATATATATAAAAATTATTATGAATAATCAGGCATAAGCGGAATATTCTTGTTCAAATTTATCTTCATTATTAGGGCTTCGTGAGAACAACGAGTGAATTCCCCGTGGGGTGCCGGGTTAGAAACCCGTGGGTGTCGTAAAAGGCGACTAAGGGAATAATTATACTGGAAGGTGGGCAGCAGCGCCTTCTAAAGAACTACTATCTTACACTGCGATCCCCAAGCCGCCTGCCAAGCGTGGGGATTATGGCAAATACCACCTTAATAGGGGAGGCTGTGTTCAGCAGTGGACGATCCGGCTGATACACTATTAGGGATTCGTACTCGAAGGGCTAAACACAGCCCTATTAATATACCTTTGTCGGTGTTACTGTCTATCCGTCTGTCTAGACCTTTTTTGGAGGAATGAGAGAGGTTGAAATGTGTGTATATAGTTATTGCTAATTAACTGGCGGTACGCTTGCTGCCTGGATAATAATAATAATTTATTCAGAAAATAATCACACAAATGTGCAACTAAATACACATATCAACAAATCCTATTTAAGCTAATATGGCATCCATTAATACTCATAGATAGTCACATTGTTGTCTTGCAGAACCTACAGTAAGAAAAATCTTGTGTCGTAGATTCTGCCCCTTTGTATGCACAGTGAGTAAGAGATAAGTCTATGTAGCAGTCAGGTTCATAAACAAAATATCAAAGATGTTCTTAAGAATAAGATATATATGACATTACAATTACTGGGATATGTCACGTATCGCGTATTAATCTACAATAAACACATACAATATATAAAAACTAAAAAAAACGAGTATCTTTTTATTTGGGTGAGTGTAATGAATTCTAAATACTTACAGTATTTAGAATCTCTTAGAAATAAATGAGAAAGAATATCTTAGTACAAATTATAATATTTAATATGGAAACTATTTTTATTATTAGTTTAATGCTTCTAGCAGATTATTCAAAATTAACGCCCATATGGCTTTTACTATTATTAGATTTTGCCTTTTCGTTCCTAAATGTAAAAAAGTATGTAAATACTTTTTGAGATGTTGTCAGCTGTGGAAACACAGTGAGCTTCTTTTAAGCTTAGACAATTTATTAAAAGATACGTTAATTTCGGCTTTGAATGTTGAGATGGATGATAGGGCTTGGGTGCAAGCTTCCCTCCCTGTGAGGTTGGGGGGCATAGGGATACGCAAAATTTCTAGTGTGGCATTACCAGCTTTTTTGTCTTCTGTACACAGTACACACAAATTAGTAGAAAAAATTCTTGCACAATCTTTAGGCTCTTTTGATGTAGCATATCTGGCTGAGGCTAAAACCACATGGGGACTGGCTTGTCCAAATACTGAGTTCCCAAAAATGTTGTCATCTCAGAAACAGTGGGATCGGCCCCTATGCGAGCTAGCACGGAAAGATCTTTTAAATACGTGCCCTAGTATCGCAGATCGTGCTCGTATTCTCGCTGTTTCTGTGTGGGAATCAGGTCTTTGGTTACAAGCCATTCCTTCTTACAAAACTGGTAGCCTTATAGATTCTTCCGCTTTTCGTCTCGCTATTAGCTTACGCTTGGGTGCAAGGTGTTGTGTTGCACATCACTGCCAGTGTGGTACTGCAGTTGACCAACTCGGTCACCATGGCCTCTCCTGCTCTCGAAGTGCTGGTCGAATTTCCCGCCACGCCAGCCTTAACGATATCATTCGCCGGGCTTTTACCAGCGCCAATGTTCCAGCTGTTCTCGAACCGAACGGTCTGATGCGTGACGATGGTAAAAGACCTGACGGCATGACTCTGGTTCCATGGAAGTTAGGACGGCCCTTAGTGTGGGACGCTACATGCGTAGACACTTTAGCGCCGTCACACCTTTCTGAAACCCACGTGAGGGCTGGCGCCGCGGCTACTTCGGCAGAGCAACTCAAGCGGCGCAAATATGCTAACCTCGGTATGGGTTACATATTTGAGCCGTTTGGTGTAGAGACGTTGGGTCCGTGGGGACCGGGAGCTCATCGTATTTTCCAAAATTTATCAGAGCGCTTGGTCGATGCGACGCGTGATCAAAATGCTGGCACCTATTTGGCTCAAAGAATAAGCATTGCAATTCAACGGGGCAATGCTGCCAGCATGCTGGGCACGCTGCCAACTGATAGTGGGCTAGAGCATTTGGACTCCCTATGAGTCCAAATGCTTTTACTGTAGTAGCTGTAGTATTGTAGTAGCTGTACTGTTGTATGTAGTTTGTAGTATTTGTTTAATAAAGAACTTCTTGGTACAAAAAAAAAAAAAGTTTAATTACTGCACATATTTAGAAGCCAAGGAGGTTGTTGTATTTTCTTCATTTTCTGAAACAAATCAACTTCGGAGTTGAAGATACGATTCTTTTAATGATGGCGGTACAGTGCTATAATTATAAAAGGCAATTGGCTTTTTTTTCTAAATCTTGCGTGCGCATTGATTGTTCAATTGATAAGTAAAATTAAATTTTACTCACATGGTTAAGGAAAAAATTGTCGTATAACACTCGTGCTACATTAATTATTCCAATTTCAGCTTGATCTATTATAACCTTCACCCACGGCTCGGGCTTAAAAGCCTTGTAGCCTTACAATATCGCAGAATTGATTGGAATAATTAGTTTTCTACACTCGTAACCTAATATTATAGCTTATTAAATTATTATGGCTGTCGGTAGTCTCAAAGAGATTGAAATATTCCAAGAGACAAAAATAGTTTAATGTGATATTATATAAAACCTACGTATAAAACGGTTTTATTTGTACCCTTAAAACATGTTTTTGTAAAACATTAGGTATTTTACAGAATAGCGTCAGTTCAAAGTGAAGAACCAATTACAGTATAACTATCTATTCTTATGCTCCCAGAACAACCTTTAAAGTAGAGGAAAAGAAGGTATTGTATAGCTGTGATCATCATTGTTCAATGCAATATTTCCATAAAGCGAACATAAATGTGAAATAAAACATTGAAAATGTGAAACAACCCCTCCGACAAACAAAGTTATGTGGCGCCCGAGGGTAGGCAATAATTATATCAGACACAACGTGCAATTAGTCAGTCTTGTTTCGATTTATACAATACGTTTAATACACGCATCGAAAATGTGGATAGGTATTATAAACATGAAATCTTCTTAGAATTTAGGTTAATATACGTCTGAGTATATACCACAGTCCTTAATAATAATTTCATCAACATTGTTGTTTATTTATACTTGCACAATTTTCATAGTAATAAAAAAATACACTGGTCAATGGATTTCCATTGGAATATTAAGAACTCCACCCTCCAATACGGTAGTTCTCTCCAGCGTCTGTTCGTTGGTCAGCTACAAATATTATTTTTCATGGGCTACAAAGAGAATATCCAAACACTACCATGCAGTTGAAGTTATATATTACAAGTCACCGCAAAATTAACAAACTGTGCATGATAAAAGCGTAGGTAATCTGTATTTACAAGATTTATCCGTTGAGTTTCACTATTCACACTTAAGGTAAGAATAATGTAATGTTGTTTGCTATGAATTGTACGCACTGTTACACCTATTATATTGCTGACCTAGACCCAAATCCCTCACAAACCTATTTACGCGTTGTGAGCAGTATATTTCTCTGTATAAACGGTGGCTTACAAAATTAAGTGCTCAGTATTATTGTAATATCTCCAGGAGTCACCAGACTCAGTACTAGGACACGTTGTTTTTTTTAAAGACAACTGGTAGGTTTACACAATAGCATGCAACATAAATAGGTTTGTCAAAAACACGTGTTACAAACAGTTACTGTCTACAAAGAGTTATTCAAATCATAAAATATCGTAGCACTTGTGCTTACATTTGCTACGAGTTAGCGTAGACCCTATATTCCCGCTAAATGGTCTACGGCCTTATGGAGTAACCGTGTTAATAATATATCTTACAAATTTATCTGTTAATAATATTGAAAACAAAATAACATTATTAAATTTCCGCAAACGTTCCGATGATATCGCTGTACCACGTCTATGATATTATTTGAAATACCAATATTACCAATAAAACCGAATTTCCCTAAGTAACAGTATTATTATCGCCAATTGCTTTGATGAAAAAAACATTCAACTTCTAGAGGCATGCCAAATATATAAATAATCTCGATTTTATTGCAGAAAAGTGTTCTTAAATAGAAAGCCAGCATAAATGCCACCTATAACGTAGGTAAGTAAGATACACCTACAAGTTCTGCAAACTTCAGTTTAAACTAACGCGACGTCCATCGAGCTATTGACCACCGTCACTCATTCTAATGCGCACATAAATTGCGGGCCGCGTCGTTTTATTGAACTACCACTCGTATTGCATTTCATTATTAAAAAGTAAACTTCTGGAATCAAACGTCAGGGCTGGCGAAAATGATGAGCAAACTAAAAATTCTAGTAAGTGGCAACTTGGAGCCAGTGACGAATAATTTCTTTGTTTTATTTAGCATTCGAAACGGCTGCTGAGATTGTTAATTCCATTATAACGGCAAGGTTATGGTCTGTTTTCAAGCTTGACAAAGTAAAAAAATATTGCTTGTCCATTATCCTATGCTTATGTAAGTTATGTCTAGTCGTTACCATAATATATTTTGGAACTTTGTGACTCTTATGGCACGCTGCCGTCTTGATGTAAACGCTTGGAAATTTAACTGTTATCAGTCAGCTCGTTTAAGATTATAATTTACTTATGAGCCTTGTGCGTATAATACGCAATGCAATGCTACATTTATTGTACATTGATTCACATCATACTCAGCTAAAAGACTTCTAATGTTGAACTGAGCCTCATACATTGGACAGTCGATATGAACGACTATGAAAATTAGACCTTATCATCAATCGGCTTCCCGCCAACAATATCGAGACCATAGAGCAATATTACTCTGTAATAGAGACTCACTTTTCTAATCAGCTCCTATTACAACGAGCATGACAAAAAATAAGGGCATAAGATATAATTTGTCTTGTCGATGTACATTATAAGGCGAGGAAACTCTACTGAGATTGCTAAAGGTTTTACTTAACTCTTCATCAAGTGGCACTGTAATAATGAGTATATCATTGACAAAACAAAAATGACGTATTCGCCATATATATGTTGATGCTAGCAAGATCCGTTATTGCCCGAGAGCTCTTTTTATTTTTTATAAATGTACACTCCACGCAGACTCCAGGGTCCGAGACTTTTTTCGACCATTTTTTATTAAAATCAAGAAATAGGTAATACTCGTATGCAACATTCAACAGAATGTAAAAAACAGTGTTAGAAGAAAGTTTTTTTTTCCGGTTAGTTTACTTTTTAAGCGTATTTTTAATGTATTTTTTCCCAGTTAGTTATTATATTATGTAAATATAAAAGGTATATTTTGTAAGTGTCATATATTTTTGTCTTATGTATGCTTTTCGTATTATTATATTTAAAAGTCGCATTAGCACCCGCAGACCAGTTTCCACTAGCAGCACCCGTTCACGAGTCAAGAACCACGTCCAAGAGCTTGAAAATGTCGTTCAATGCTTTTCTGTCGTGAATAAATTTTGAGAAATAACGTTCCGTGCTCCTACCCTGTAATCAAATCGATGCTGGCGTTAGGTATATACATATGGCTAAACTTACCTAATATGTCTCAGCTGTCTTAGTAATAGATAGATAGAGTATATTATATTCAAATGGGGTCGAGCAAAATTATTCCTCAGATATGGTAGACGTACTGCGGGCAGTATTTCAACCCTGGCAGGGCGAGGGGCGGGTCAGGGGTCAGCTACCGGCCCATCGAACCTCTTCAAATATTAAAAGAGAAACGAAACGAAATTCAACTTTCTTATGTCCATTACTATAAGTGGGTATTATATTTTTTTTATTAAAAAATAATGGTATTTATGGACAGGAAAATTCGGTTCTAAAAACCTTTTTGAGTGAGAGCCTCCTTAATCTTGACATCACGTAATTACCATACCTGAATCGGTCTTTCTACTTTCTTTTGTGTAGCAGTTTAATGGTTGGTATATATTTGTTTGTATATTTATTTAAAGAAGTGTGTAAATTTATCATTTCATTTGAAAAAAATCTTGAATAATGTA
Organism: Plagodis pulveraria; assembly: GCA_963890685.1. Lineage (NCBI taxonomy): Eukaryota > Metazoa > Arthropoda > Insecta > Lepidoptera > Geometridae > Plagodis > Plagodis pulveraria. The sequence continues at coordinate 17,732,376 of OY982958.1, read as the reverse complement.
AGGATTTATAATCATTTTCAGCGCGAACTAGGCATACTATTAGACGAATATTATACGTGTACTCTTCTAACATTTTTAATCGACGCGACATCCAAAATAAGGAACAAGTTTCTCAAATCGATGCTAAAATTAATTTCATTGAATGACCATGCGTTATTTTTAACTGAATCATTCAGTATTTATGTGTTTTTTTGTTGTCTAAACTCTTCAAGTTAGACACACAGGGCTGGCGTTGACTGACGCCATCTTTTGATTTGGTATGCATCGACAGGCCAAAGGATATTGTGGCACCGACTGCTAGACAACCGGGACCGACGGCTTAACGTGCCCTCCGAAGCACGGAAACGCTCAGTAGTAATGTCACTAGCGGTCACCCATCCAACTCATGACCGCGGGCGACGTTGCTTAACTTTGCTGATCGGTTAAGAACAGCTAAGTAAACTTCGCTACGAGCGCTTCAAAATTTAATGGATAAACTTTAGAGCAACAGGTCAAAATGTTAGATGCAAGGCGAGAGATTTTCTACTTGAAAGTAGCTAACCAAGCGAGCAATAGCAAAGTGCCCTATAGCGAAAAAAAAACTTTTCGTAACTAATAAACGTCGTTGTAACTGATTCTATTTACAGACGACAAGTTTTACCCGTGATTGGCCTGTGGGTAAGGTGCACTAAAAAGGTTTATATATTTTTTTCCCCAAACCTCCTTTATACTAACGTTTAATTACCATTGTGTATAAAATTATAACAGTAGTAATTCTTTGTAAACGTGTTCGTCCAGGGAAGTATTGCCACAATACCTATTTCTACCGCCAAGCAGTAATGTTCACATTACCGTGTTCCGTTTTGAAGGTTGCAGGTGAAATTACAGGCACATGAGACTTGACAACTCTGTCTCAGGGTGATCATTAAATGGGCGCAGTGTATTTCTTCTCTTGAATATTCTATATATGTTTTTTTAAATCTTTATTTATGGGGCTTTTACGCTCAGCGAATATGCCGCTCCGTGTGGCATTAATCACAATTACAATTATCTATTACTAAGAACAGCCTGTTTTTCAGACCAAGCTTTACCAGTGCTAGTACCATTTTGGTACTAGCACTGGTAATATACCCTGGTTCGATCCCCACCGCCGGCTTGAGCTTCACCGCATGGTGGAAGGGCTTTTTGCGATTGCTAGCTACCACCCTCAAGTAGAAAGTCTGTCGCCAAGCACCTAATGGTGTGTTCCGGCAGTAGTCCTTGAAAGCCAGTGAAATTACAGGCATATGAGACTTAACAACTATGTCTCAAGGTGACGGGCGCAGTACAATTCGTGACTTGTGACGAAATGCATCTGTTATGGGCAGAGGTTAGTCCGCTTAACATCAGGTGGGCCTGGAGCTAGTTCCGTCACAATAACATAACAAAAAAAAATTTCATCTTCGTCTTTGTTACAGGCCTTACATAAAGGTGAACTCATTTTGCGAATTAGATGAGTAAACTTATTCAAAGGAATGTGTCCGGAGCGCAATCTTAATAACAGATCCAGGTCTTGCATATCAAGCATGCTGTTGTCAATCTATGGTGAGCTCAGTGGCTGTGGCTGGATAGTTTTGAACCAGCTTCCTTTTTCTCGTGATCTAACATGAAAATCTTCTTTCCATACATCCTGACAAACATTTTTACATTAAATAAACAGTCACTTGGTGGGCACAACGAAAAGTCCACGCCGTCACTACACGCTTGTTTTGCCAATAAGTCAGCAGTCTCATGCCGCATATGCCAATATGGGATAAAATCCATAATAAAATAATTATTTTTATTATGGATTATGGATTTTAACATAGGCGATCGGTAGACCTAGAAACGTCGAAGTACATCGAGCCAAATGTTGAAGTGCACATATATGTATGTATTTTCTATGTAATGAGGTGATAAAACAGTCTATAGTCACCAGCTTCATTAAGAGCGTTACACCTGGCAATTACAGTTGGTGTCACCGTTCTTGTTTTGCTTCACATCACACTGAGCTTCTACGTCGAGACATTAGTTCCTGTGTTTGTCGATCGCCAATTAATTTCAGTGATTTCAAGTAGGTATGGTGCAACATTACCTATCCTTTCAAAGTATAAGGCGTGATTATATTGTATTGTTAGATATCTTTCGATTAAGTCAAACAATTTTCCGTATGATGCTTAGCTGTTGAGACATTGGGTCCGTGAAGGTTGGGTCAATACAACGCGTGATCAAAATCCTCGCACTTATTTTATACGTATAAAAATTGCAATCCAACGGGGCAAAGTTGTCAGCTTGCTGCAACTGTAAGTAGTAGAGTATTTGGAACGGCCTTTAGGTCGCCTAAGTGCTTGTATTAGCTGTAGTGTTGTATATACACTTGCACGAATAACCCAAGGAATAACCCAAATAAAAAAAATTGAATTCATTATCATATTTAATTATGATTATGTATGGTAAGCTGTGATGGCCTACTAGCAATATCAAAGGAATGCCGAGTTGGGAATATATGGTCCTCCCAACGCCGGCGGGCTTCAGCTTCAAAAAACATTGTAAGAGGCCATTTTATGTTTGCTTAGCTAGCATCAAGTAAAAAAATTACGCTAAGCATTGATGGACGCCATTTATATTTTTTTTATATAATTTTTTTTTTTTTTTATGTACGTAGTTCGAAACGACTCGTTTTCATATAGTCAAGGCATAAACAGTTTGAATTGATATTTTTGTCGAACCATAATCCCTGGGTCGACGTTTTAAACAGAATATCTTTGCGTTTGGAACTATAAAAATGATAGCATACAAATTGCTAATTCATATGCACTTCGTCCTCAGAAAGGCCTGGTAATAATATGTGCGAACACTTAATACAAGCCATAAAAATGGCGTCGACCGTAAGGGTGCTCTTATTAAATTTCATTGCACTCTTTACTGCTTTCAGAGGCAATTGTCTTGATACATAGCAATTTATTTTCTGCATAGATAGAGTTTATTAGAATTGGCTGAGAACCAACAACGGGTCTCGGCGGATTGTATTGGCATGAAAAAATGCTTGTTCCACCCGCTTCCATTTGTACGGGGCTAGTGGACTGAAATACTTACTAGGCGTATTCTCTAATAGAATTCAGTGAGGATTTTTTGTTTCATAAGAATTAGGCTTTTCTGAAGACTATTGGTTTTTGTACCGGTTTTATTATCCAAGCGTTGCTTTGAAAGGTCTAGGGTTTGATACCTTAGTAATTGGACAAAAAAAATTACAGTAGCAGTCCAAGATCTGGAACTATACTATGAAGATGGCAGTAAGCTCGTCTTCCATTACATGGGACTAAAACATTTCAGCGAAACATGGGAGTTTCGGCACTTATGTTTACCCCTTCGTGGGGATATAGGTACAGGTTGACGATATGTTATATATGTTATTTTCTCCAACACAAACGTAGACTTTTTTGGAATTTCGTAATATAACGGTGCTCTAAAAATTCTGTCACGTCTGTCTGCCTGGATTTTCTTCTGGGCATTTTCAACTGACTTCGGAGTAAATGGCTGTTATACGATATTTCTATTCAACAGTGCCCAAGTTTTTATGTCAATCTTAATAATAAAATTATAAACCGAAACATATTTTGTATTGCTTGCTCTTCCATTCCTTCTACTTGTTAACAGTAGAATCATTGAAAAGACAGTACCAAATTATTACAAAATTTTAGACGCCTCCCGTTTTTATATTTCTGTGTTAGAAAACTGAATCCTATTCGACTCTATTCTATGCAACCTCTAAAGACTGTATCGATTATCCATATTAAGAATTCAGTTTAAGTCTTCACATAATATGTTTGTTTTGGTATGGCAGATGGTCTAAAAAAGGGGTACTCCCGCTAAGGATCTCTAACTTTGTGAAAAATAAAACTAGTTTTGGCACATTCTCTGTTAGCTCGGATCTCGGTATGCAACTCGCACTTGTCCAGTTTTACTTTCATAAACAAGGAGTCATAAATCTAAGGATGAATTAAATTAAATGATAAGCGCATAGACTGAAATTACTTTTAAATGTATAGATAGATAGATTAACTGTTTATTGAGCACCATAATTTAGACAACTGTAACAAACAATAAAAATCAGTGTTACAATGGGTGGTCTTATCGCTCAAAGTGATCTCTTCCAGACAACCCACTTGTAAGAGAAATAAAAAAAAACGTATTAGTGTTTGAGACTCTGTTAGATGATTGAATAGTGTTTTTGCGACATAGACGACCCAAAGCAATAATGTTTGTTTTTGGTATTGTACAGAATATTCAAAATTCAAAACATTAAAAAGTCCTAACTACTTTAATTTTTGATATATTCTCCATGACAGAAAGATGGTTCAAAACTTTGAGACGCTCCATTTCTATTCAATTTATACTTATAATAAAACTGTAACAAATCCAATTCTGGACATGGCAGATATTATGAAAAAAAAATTTGAGAGCACTCTGTAGCTGATAATAAAACTGATGATGCCAAAGCTCTATTTTTTATATTTTTGTTTGTCTGTCTGTCTGTATCCCGGCCGCGCATCACTCCAAAACTCGATGGAATTCAGTGAAACTTAACACGATATGAGTTTTAAGTGTCATTGAATTTAATTTTGAAGGTTATTGTATCCTTTTAATCACGAAATTTAGCACGGTTCACACGGGAAAAGGGATGAAAGTCAAAATGTACACTAAGTTGTAATTTATTAGCGCGTAGTCCGATTTCAATTTTTTTTTGTTAGAATAGTGACAAGGGAGCCCGGTACCCCACGAGCAGCCCAGCACCCCACGGGCCGCCCGACACCCCAAGGGCAGCCTGGCAACCCACGGGCAGCCCAGCACCCCACGGGCATCTCGGCACCCTACGGGCAGCCCGGCATTCTTATTTAGATTTCCAAGCTTGCTAAGATTAAACTCTAAAATCTGAAACATTCGCCACAGTCAGTTTTTTTAACTATCTATCTTTTGCCGGATCCATTTTGGAGACTGCGCAATGGAAGTGCACAATCCAATATATTTTCATTCTACCGCCAAACAAGGAGAACCTCGGCAAAAAGATCCCGTTTTATAATCGAAATTCCAAAGAAACGCACAAAGTACTTTGCTTCAACATTTATTGTGCGAACCGCGAAGGAACTCTCTGAGTTACTTAACTACTGTCTCCTGGAAAATACAACCCGGGACTTTTCAAACCCAAAGTAAAAAGCTCCTTTCTGAGCTATGTTTTACTAGGAGTGCTTCACCGCAGACCACAGCGTTGCTTAATATGAGGTAAACAGTGCTCAAATGTGAACAATTAGTTTGCAGGTACAGAAGTCAGCTAGCAGGTACGGCTAGTAAAAAATAAAAATATTTAAAAAAGTATTTGTACTATTCTACTCAAAGTCTGAACTATATCTGCCCTCATGCTAGAGCAAACAAAGTTGATTGAATTTTGAATTGAATGTATTGGAAAAAAACTTTAATTGTATATGAGATTAATCTATTTTTATTGAAAACCTAACTCTAAATCACAGTACGGCTACGTTATTGACGGGAATAAAATAAAATTGACTTAGTCACGACTTTCAAGTTTGTTGACTTATGCTATTTTATTCCGAGCTAGCCGAAGTTTAAATTCAAGAGCGTCACAATTTTGTAAGCTTTTGAGCTCTTTTTTGTCAACCAATCTACTAATTCTTATTTTACGAAATCAAGCCTTGCATATTTAAACAAAGTTATCAAACTCAATGCGTAATCCATGTTGTATCGTGGCCTGTATTGGTTTATGAATAAATATGTCAAATAGGCTAAGCTGCCTTCGGAATGTTAACTCTCTGTCTTGTTGTTGTGTGTTTAGTTCATGCTTGATGAGTTCTTTATTTTTAACTTACTAAAAAGGGGACGGTACACAAAAATTTAAAGCAAATGTTTTTTATCTTAGGCCTAAATCGACCCCAACAATTCGATCTGATCGAGGCTGCTGGAATTCAATGCGCATTCGAAACTCATCCAGATAGCGGTCACCCATCCAAGTAGTGACCGCGAAAACATTGCTTAACCTTGTCAAGTTCCACGTGCAGTAGGTCCACGATTCCAGGCCCACCGCGGGCTTTAGCTTGACCGAATGATGATTGGGTACTTTGCGAGACTAGCTACCAATCTTGGAAATAAACTGTAGCCAAGGACCTGGTGCTATTCTAACAGTTGTTCTTGAAAGCCAGTTCCTTATACGCTGTTTACCATCTTCAACCACTTGTGGTCAAAAGCTAGCCTTTCAGTATAAAAAAGGCTATCAATCTTAACCTAATTTGTTTTGGAACTATATCTGCTCACTTAATCTTTTGTAAGTGAAATCTCAACATAAGGCATTTGGCACACAGCCACGAAATATTCCTTAGGTAGCCATAAAAAGAACCTTGACGCTTAGTGGTCAGGCAGTAGCCACTGACTTGCGATATTTCTATAGAAACGGTTTGCAAAACTTCGATCATCCAATCTCGGAAACGCGTATTACGAAAGGTTGTAGAACAAAGTTATTCAATTGAAGAAACTGGACCAGAAAACTTTGGGACCCAATCTAAAAACAGTTTAATGAGGAGCTGTTGTACCCCAGAGTTAGAACTGAAGCTAGCGATGCGAGATTTCGATGTCAGATTAGTTATTTACATATTTAAAAGATGGTGAATAGATGATTAAGGATCTGGGTGAAAAATCAAGGGATTGGATTTGGGAAGGGAACAAAACAGAAATTAATATTAATATCTGAAGGGAAGAATTTTATAAGTACTTATTATTTCAAGTTGAAATTAAATTACATTATTACTATATATAACATTATAAACCCACCACCTATCACATCTGCAGTTTTATTTTAAAGTTAAGCACAAAGGAAAACTGTTTAATAATATCTCCTGACTTAGGAACTTGTCCCCAGTTGAATATCGTAAATAGCGACTGAGGAAAAGAATGCGCTGAATACGTAGTCTGCCACTACTTGAAGTGAGTAGATTTTTGCTGCTCATTAGGCTCTTTTCTCATAATCCAAAAGGGAATTTAAAGGTTCTTGTGTCGTCCCTTGTATTGCAGAGAAATCATATTGTGGACATATTTTGCTTCTTATACAAAAGCTCTAGCTAGTATTTCGTAATTAGTAGTATGTGCTTCTAGGTAGGAAGGTCTAATGATTTGTGTAAGTGATATGTTAAACTTAGATCTTGTTGTTGGAAAAATGGTATGGCTTAACCATTAAAAAAATTAAAACCATTTAACAAATTTTGATTGGCGCCCGTACATCATGTCGAAGCAACAACTCGCCTGATCGTTTCAAATCAAAATTTCGGTTCAGCGCTAATGACTTGTCAGCCAAAGAAAAACACATCGGAGATATTCCGTGCTAATAGTAATATATATTGTACCTACTACTATAAAAATGTTTTATTATACCACTATTCAGTTAACTTGTAATTATATGACATATTTTATTGTAAGAATATAAGATTCAATTTTTTCTACCTTCTCGATGACGAAGCAGGCACTCGGTGCATAAAACCGGGGACCACGGGTTCGATTCAAAGTTAAGATGAAAAGTTTGTCCTATAAAATTTGTAAATATGATGTTGGGATGCGCAAGTGCTTGAAATCATATTTGGAAATATGAATTTTTATTTTATTTTACTGCGTACACAGACAAATAGTGCATTTTAGACAGAGAGTAGTATTAGTATGACCATAGGTAGTGTCCGTATATTTGGAAGCCTCACCAAACATTTCATCGTATCAACTATGTCAATAAATAGTACCACAATTGTGCTTCATAGTACTGCCAAAACAAAGAATTAGTTTCACAGTATTTCAGTACTTAATTAAGTCATTCACTGAGGTTGAGGCAGATGTACGTATACCTATTCCAAGATAAGAGCGAAAGATGAATGATGATAAATGTTCATGGAAATAGCTTTCGGCCAATAGTGGTATTACACCTAGTTTATTATTATATTATTATATCTCCATTGAATTTTGTTTCATACCTAAGTCTAAGTAAAATTTATAGAAGTACGTTGGTAGGTTTTTTTTTATCGGTAGTATGCCTTTTTTAACCATACACTACGAACTTTATACAACATTACAGCTACTACAATGAAAGCTTTTAGACAAACTAGCCATTACAGACCTACAGGCAGTCCAAATGCTTCAGCCCACTACCAGTTGGCAGAGTGTGTTGGCATTAATTGTTTTTTTTATGTTATTGTGTAGGAACAAGCTTGAGGCCCACCTGATGTTAAGCGGTATCCTCTGCTTATAACAGATACATTTCATCACAAGTGACGAACTGCACTGCGCCCATCACCTTGAGACATACCTGTTAAGTCTCATTTTGCCTGTTATTTCACTGGCTCTCAAGGACTACTGCCGGAACACACCGTTAGGTGCTTGGCGACAGATTTTCTACTAGAGGGTGGTCGCTAGCCAGGCGGGCATTCGCAAAATGCCCTTCCACCATGCGGTGAAGCTCAAGCTCAGGGCGGGATTCGAACCATGGACCTGCTGCGCGGCAGTCCATAGCCAATGCCACTGAGCCATCACTGCTTCAAAAAGCGTGAAGCAAAGTGTGATCATCTTACAAAAAACTTAAACGGTGGTAAATACCAAACCACTGCTAAGTGAAAGAGAAGAACAAGCATAAATAAATATAATTATGTTGGTTTAGTGTTGAGTGGGGTTAAGCAATCCTTTAAATTTAGGAGTTGTTGCTGAAAACAGTCATGACTTTCAAATATTGTAGGCTATGGCTACTGTACTTTACGAGTTGTCGCCTGGCGGCTATCCTTGAGTACTGTCAGGGATTGTCAGGTGACCATTCGTAAAATAATCTCGCGCCACGAGGTGAACCTCAAGCTCCTGGAAGAATTTGAACAGTGGACTCCATGCGCGATAGTCTATAGCCATTGGCACTGGGCTATCATTGCTCGTCTTTAATTATGCGCTTATTATCTTCAAGAATTATGCGATAAGTCAGGACCAGTAGTTTGTCTTGCGTTTAAATTTCCTCAACTTCAGCCTAGATTAAAATAGTTTGAAAACCAAATACGAACTTTATCCATTAGCGGCTCTACTTCTCGTATTATAATTATGAGACATTAGCGATACTAAGTAACTCCGGATAGCATCATAAGTAAGTTATAAAGTAACTCAACAGGCATTTCAGACGCATGCGCTCGCTTTGAGGATTTCCCTACAGTAGACTGAAAGTTTCAGTCAACGAGCTTCTTCTGAAACAGCCGGCTGGCTGCGTAAGCGGGAGTTACGTCCCCGCAGTTACGTATTCCCGTACGTAACGGTGAATAGTGTAAATAGTGACTGGTGACATGTGCTAGAAAATATGGATTATTCAACACAGTTCGTGTTTCTCATACTGTGCTCGAGTTTGTATCGATTGTTCATATATATTGTATTTTTAATTTATATTGTTTGTTGCGTGTCCAAAAGTTTTGCTTGTGTGTAATTTTCTCGTCGTTCTTGAGCTGCTTGGCTTCCGTTTCAGTTTTCGTTCTGATTTTTAGTTCTTGATAAGTTTTATTAGCATTTTGCACGGTTATTGTTTGCATGTTATTGTTGTTGCAGTTTTGCTTGAACGTCCAATTGTTAAAATTATTAATTAAAACGTCTGAATATATATATATATAATATCACAAACATATCTAAATACATATTGACGGACAAATTTTTAATATGAATATTTTAATAGAAATCCTGGCAAAGAAATATAATCTAAAATATATATTTATTATTATATAATCTCCATATCTCAGAAGATTTAAGTTAAGTACATAATTGATCTCAAAAGGAAGTGTTACTAATGAAAACAAATATTTTAAATAAAAACATTTTAAGAAAACACTAATATATTGTTGAAAAATACTTAAAAAGTTACAATTCCGTCTATTTGACCTGCTCAGCCGACGTGACGTCACAAACGCAACTCAGAAAACCGGAAGAATTTTCGGCGCGTTCGCTTCTACACGAAGCATCCTTAGGAGGTCTTGACTCTTCGAGCCCACGATCGAGAATTCTCGATCTAAGATCCCAGATCCAGCGCTCGAAGACTAGATATATTTTAAGTATTTTTCTAACTTATAAAATTTATGTTTTCTAAAAATATTTGTAATTATTAAATATGGATTTCCGCAAAGTAACGCCTGAATCTATTCATTAGCTGAGGTGTAACTATTTATTGTTTACTTCAAAGTTAGTATTTATTGATTGAAGTTTGATACAGAATTAAAATGGAAAAAAAAATTATAGACCAAATTTCAGTATAGAAATGTTCAAATGTTATCTTCGCTACTCATCATGCGATACCGCTTAAATCCAGATTTAAATATTGCGAGCCATACATAATGTTAAATGTATGAATGGACACTTCTTTCGATCTGAAAAAGTAAATTACTCTTGATATCCCGCACCTAGGTGTCCCAGTGTAACCAAAAGACAGGAGTGACGTCACGGACAGCAAAACGTCAGTGTGTGTTCGTATAATTTTATGTCCTTAAAAATAGTTAACCGTTTTAAATCTTATCTAAAGTATTGTGAAAGTTGTTTTTTACGTCCAAATAAGCTGTGTGAGTGTTTGCGTTTGCTTCAGTGCTCGACATAGTGCTCTAATACATAAATTATAGATCGGTGGAATCATCAGTGATCATCAGTGATTATATCGTAAAGTGGGTAGATAGATCCTCACGATCAAGAAAGGCGTAGTAAAATAACCCATATATCTACGTTCCTTTTGGCGCCATCTAGCGGTTCCTACTGGTACCATCTTATCGTTTGGCTTACACCCTTTCTGCTCCATATTTCAACCTAACGAGATGGCTAAATGTACAGCGTGCGGAAAGTTCCTTAAACCGTCCGTAGGGGTCGCGACATGTACGACCTGTCCTTGCATTTATCATAGAGCTTGTTTAGCAATTTCTGATGGTGCTGCAATGCCTAAGGATTGGATCTGCCCTGAGTGTAAAAAAACACAGCGCAGGGGCGATAACAGCTGTACCCCAGTAAAAAGCATCTGTGAGGCCCCCACCCCCCCGTCTATCCGCGATACTGTTGTTCCGCTTCAAGGGGATTCAACACCTTCACTTGACTCGGTGTCTAAGGGGGAGTTGGATATACGAGCCATGCGGCATGAACTCGCTGAATATATGGCTGAGTCACGCGACTTTCGCAAGGAAATTCGAAAATCTTTAGCGAACATGGGCCAGCGAATGGACGATTTTGAGCGGCGTCTAGAAGCGGTTGAGCTGAGAGACGTGTCGGTTGGATCATCTGCGGTTACCGAATTAAAGCAATCAGTGGCCCAGTTAACACGAGACCTAAATGATCGTGATCAGGAAGCACTGTTATGTGACCTTGATATAGGCCATCTCCCGGAGCAGAATGGTGAGAATGTCATCCATACCATCACTATCTTGTCTGCGAAACTAGGAGTTCCAATCGAAGAGAAAGATATCGTTTTCGCGGAGCGTGTCGGTGTAGTTGACTCAAGTGTCACTGCGGGAGCGGGAGAGGTGAGAGGCCGCACGCGCCGTGTGGTAGTGCGCCTGGCGCGCCGCCACTTGCGGGACGAGTTACTGCGAGCGGCTCGCGTACGACGCAACCTTACTACGACCGATATAGGCCTGACCGGACCGCCGCGAAGAGTCTATGTGAATGAGCGCCTAACAAAGTCCAATCGTCAGCTTTTCTATCGGGTTCGTGAGGAATGCCGCAAGCGACAATGGCGCTACTCGTGGACGAAGAGAGGTCGCATTTTCGCACGGCAAAGCGATGGGAAGCAGGTGTATGTTTTGCACTCCGATGCTGATATCGGTCGTGTTTTTGAAATTGCAACTGTTTGAGGACTATTTCAACTTTTTGGTATTTATTAATATATTGTATGTAATTAGTATTTTTTTATTGTATTTTAGTAATGTTTTATTTCATGCTGGCAATGGTTCTTTAAATTATTTTGTTAATAGAATCATAAGCAATATAGTGTACTGCAATCCACAATTCTTACACAATCATTTATTAAGGGAGAAAGCAAATGATGTTGTTCATTATTATTTTTGTGAATCACTGGACATTTTCATACTCTATTGTTTTAAAACTTGTCTGTTTCACTTACCTGCATTATCTTATAAATATGATAATGGTTAACAAGCTATTTAAAATAGGTTTGTTTAATGCTGGATCTCTAGGAACAAATCACGATAACTTTATAGCCTCTGTTATCCGAAACGGCATTGACATTCTAGCCATAAATGAAACTTGGCTTAAAGCGGGTGAAGAAGGGCGGGCACCTGTGGTTCCCAACTATAGACTTCGTCATATACCCAGAATGGAGGGCTCTTGCTCTAAAGGCGGCGGTGTAGGTTTTTTTATCAAAAAAGGGTATTAACATACGCACTTGGCCTCACCCAGTAGACCCTCTGCACAAATCCATAGAGCAAATGTGGCTCACAATGACCCTAAACGGAAGGAAGCTTGTCGTCGGTACGGCATACCGACCTAGGTGGGTGGATGTTAATTTATTTTTTGATGCCCTCACAGATTCAATAACGTCTTTACCAAATTATGATAACTTAATTTTATTAGGAGATTTCAATATAAATCTATTATGTTATAATGATGCTAACACCAAAAAAATGTTGACTTTCTTAGCAACTCTTAATCTTACACAACTAGTAAGAGAGCCAACACATTTTACAGATACCAGTCAGACTTTGATAGACGTAGTGTGTACTGATTTGCAAATAAATAAAATTACATTGGATCATGTAGGTACTCTTTTCGGCCATTGTCTTGTTGTTTGTGATATTAACATACGACGTATAAAACCCAAACCTTTTATTGTAGTTTTTAGACCAATGAAAAATATTAGCTTAACAAACTTTAACAATGATTTGCATGCTATATCATGGCATTTGATGTCAACTCTAGAGGACGTTAACGAGATTGTTAATGTCTTTAATCACCTTATTATATCACTATTTGATGTACACGCTCCTTTAAAAAGGATTTTGGTTAAAGATCGGACTTATCCTTGGATTACCGATACTATCAAAATAATGATGAGACTACGCGATGAAGCTTGTGCGACATATCACAAAACAAAATCAGATTGCAAAAAGAAATATTACAAATCACTAAAATCTACGGTTAGTCAAGCCATTTTTCAGGAAAAATCAAACTATTTCAAATTTAGCATAAATAACAAAATAAAAAACCCAAAACAATTATGGAATAATCTTAAACAAAACTTGTTACCTAATAATAATAACGAATTACCACCATTTTTTAATGATCCTAATATGATTAATGATAATTTTTTGAATATACCAGGTTCAAGCCGTGTTAGTATTTCACAGTTAACTTATTTTGAATACCATAGATTCAGTAATGCAGTATTTAACATAGAGCCGATCAGTTTAGACAAACTGATGAAAATACTTATCACTTTAAAATCCAATGCACAAGGAAGTGATAATATTAGTTTAGATATGTTAATGATGACTTCTTTTTGTACAGTAGATACCGTTCATAACTTGATAAACAAGTCCATAAGTAGTTCCATGTTCCCTGATGTCTGGAAAGTTGCGATTGTCCGGCCAATACCAAAAATTTCTAATCCGGTTGAATTAAAAGACCTTAGACCGATCAGTATTTTGCCGTGTTTATCAAAGGTTATTGAAAAAGCAGTATGCGCGCAGTTAACAGATTTCCTTGAGAAAAACGGAGTGTTACCAGAAGTACAGTCGGGATTTAGGAAAGGGCGCAGCACTGTGACAGCTCTACTTGATGTCACGGACAATATTCTTTGTTCTCAGGATAAGGGTATGTGCACACTACTAGTCTTACTGGATTTTTCCCGCGCTTTTGACTCCATAAATATAAATTTGTTGTTGTCTAAACTAAGTTATTATGGATTTGGTTCTGAGGCTTTACAATGGTTCAACAGCTATCTCAGTAATCGCTTTCAGTACGTGAAAATTACCTGTGACGATGGTTCCTCATTAGAGTCTGAAAAGAAGGCGGTAGAGAGAGGAGTGCCACAGGGATCGATTTTAGGACCGATCCTATTTATTTTGTACTCGGCAGACATAAGAATGTGCATTAAACACTGCCATTTTCACATTTATGCAGACGATATACAAGTGTACATATCATGCAAACCAGATGAAATTGATCGTGCTATTTACAAACTTAATGAGGATCTATCAAGTATAGCTGCTTGGGCTAATAGTAACTGCTTGGTGCTTAATCCACTGAAAACAAAATACCTTGTATTCGGTAGTCAACACCAACTGGCGAGTCTCAGTCCATTGGTGCGTGTTATGCTTATGGATATCCCTCTAGAGCGTGTGTACGAGGCACGTAACTTAGGCTTGCATATGGACAGTGATTTACGTTTTGAAAAGCACGTAGCTCAATCGGTCAAAGGATGCTTTTACAAATTAAAAATTTTGTATCGAATGAGGCCGTTTATAAGCGAAACTTTGCGCATTCAGCTAGTCGAGTCACTCGTCCTGTCGAAACTAAACTATATGGATACTGTTTTTGGCCCTCGTCTGCTTGTAAGAACACAAAAATTAATCCAGCGAGTTCAAAATGCCTGCGCACGGTTTTGCTTTGACATTCCGTTTAGGGCCCATGTGACCCCATACTTAAACAAACACTACATTCTTAAAATGAAACACCGCCGCAAACTTCACTTAGCCTGTCTTCTATTTGGTATAATAAAACATAAAACTCCGGCTTATCTGTATCAAAAACTGTCTTGGATATCGTGTCGAAGATCATTTGGTTCTCGGCAGTGCGCGATGCACCTCGCTATATGTCGTCACAAAACAGTGGCATTTAGAGGTAGTTTCCGCTACGCTGCAACCAAATGTTGGAACAATATTCCCCCACCGATAAGGGACCTGCCGAATCTTAATGGTTTTAAACTTAGATTAAAAATATTTCTGTGTGGTCATCAAAGACAGCACGAAAATTTAAGACATGACACCAGTGCCATTTAGGATTATCATATGTGTTATTACGATATATGCCATTTACTGTATACTCTTCGATTGTCAATGTCATTTACTTAATTTAATTGTTCAGAATAATTTAATATTTGTTGTTATTGTTAAACTAATTTGCTTATTTTTCTTCCTTTTTTTTTATTTTTTATTTTTATTTGCTATTTCAATGAGAAACCCACATACATTGCATGTAAATACAAGAGTAAAAAAAAGTATTTCATTTAAAAACTTAAATTTTGTATAAAAACCATATTTTTTATGTTTAATTTTACAGATTGCATAATTTGTGTGAATTTACTTGTATTACCTATTTATTATTGTTTTTCTGTATTGACGGTTACCGTATCAAACTACGCCTTGGCATTGTGCTTCCGTGACGTCACACGCTGGATCCATCGGAAGACCAGCGCTGGCTTTGTAGCCAGCATATGCTGAGATGCATCCATTTAAAGACGTTTATTATAGCAATAGATTTATTTATATTTTGTTTATTTAGTACGTATTATTGCATAGTATTATTTTGTGTTTTAGGTTTAGTTTCATATTGTTTAGTATATATATATATATATGAGTAACGTCTTTAATAAACAATTTTCATTTCATTTCATTTCATTTCATTTCAAAAGACAGATTTTACATAATAATGCATTTTTATTTGTATCTTATACATCAGTAGTATACATTAGATAACTTTGAGAAACTTGTAGCGCTCGTAACGAAGTTTGCTTAGCCGTTCTTAACCTAAAGCTAAGTTAAACAACGTCTGCCGTGCTCATGGCTTGGATGGGTGATCGCTAGTGACGTTACTACTGAGCGCTTCCGTGCTTCGGAAGGCACATTAAACCGTCTCCGCGTCGGTCCCAGTTGTTGTTTTAGGATGGCAGTCGTTACAACATAGTGGTAGGGCATTTTGCGAATTAATAAATACACTTTACATAAACACAAAGTAGAATATATCATACTAATACTATGAAATAATAATAATAATACTATGAAATGTTTCTTGCTGTCAGTCAGTGTATTCAACTGCACCACCACCATATTAATCAAAACCGGCAGCTGAAAATAAAAATGAAACATAGCCGGGCTTTTGGTTATCCTGATTTGATAGTGGATTTCCAATCGCATCTCCTGTAGGATTAAAAAATACAGGGTAATATTAATTTACCCGGAAAGTTAGTTTAGGATTACTTCAGATATACTTACTTATATCATTTGAATATGTATCATTAGATGATCAAGGTGAGACGTCATATTAAATAACTATACCTGTATCTTTAATTTAAACTGTATCAGCGGGATAGTCCACTGCTAAACACAGCCTCCCTCAGTATGGAAGGGTTTGCCTTAATTCCCACGCTTAGCAGGCGGCTTGGGGATCGCAGTGTGAGATATCAGTTCCTCAGAAAGTGCTGCTGCCCACCTTCTAGTGTGTTACCCTTAGTCGTATCTTATGAGACCCTTATATTACTACGTGGGACTACGTGGGTCTCATAAGATACTTACTCTTATAGTTATATTTTAAATGTTGCTGATATTATGAAGTAATTTATTTTAATTTAATCATATCTGATGATGTTAAATCGATAAGCATAAGTAGAAATATAAACAACTTAATAGATTAAGTTGCTTTGCAAAAAATTGTGACTTAAAAAAAAAGTTAAAAAAAAAAACAAAAATTCATATTATTTGAAACACTTTAGGGTTTTTTCTGAATATAATTTCCACCACTAGCGCCGATGGCAGACCGGTTAAAGCCGCGTGCGTAAAGTCGGGGACGCGGGTTCGAATACCGCTTGAGATGATAATTTTGTAATTAAATTTTTATCCTGATTAAATTGAATAATTCTCGAGCTAGACCAATACACCGATTTCAACGCGGATGAACACGCAGGCAAAAGCTAGTATAATTTTATACGCTTCAAATTCGGAGTGATTATGATGATTATACTAGCACAGACTTATTAATACTTATAACGTTTCTTTTAAATATCATACAGTACATATTTATTTTGTGTTGCTTCGAATCTCTCGATGCGTGAGTCCGACTCGCACTAATTCTAACGTTTTTTTTTACTATCGGCTTACAGGTCTCTTAACATTTAAAATATAAAGCTTCCTTGTTTGGCTTAAGGGTGAACTGGCCGGCCCGTTCTCCATACAAACGTCGCAGGGTGATCACTCCCTTATTTGAGGATTTAGGTCCAAAATAAAGCATAATACCGATTGATCTCGCCATTATCTAGGCTTGTATGACGCCGAAATTGTAATAAAATAATTAACTTGAGAATTATGAGCCACGAAATATTTTCATATAAAGTTTTCGAGGCCCATAACTTACAACATAATTATTGAAGTGAAAACTTCTTTAGCGGCGTTGAGCACTTTTTCTGTAATGGGTATAAAATCTTAAACTCGCGTCAGGACACGTGACCTGATCGAAAAAGCGTAAGACGGATGGAGAGTAGACAGCTATCCCCTCTCTACGGCGCGGACACACTTAAGTCATTGCATGAGCGCACATAAACAGTACGCGGCCAGAAGCTTGATCCGTACGTATGTCTCTGTAAAAAATATTTTTTTTACGATCGTGGCCATTGAGTGCAATAAAAATGCCTACATGCGCCATTAAATGGTGCGGGAAAAATAGTAAAACATCCAATTACAAAACAGATGGAATTACCTGAATCGGGAGAGCAGTCGGATGACATTTGTCAAAAATCCAAAATGGCGGATTTCAAAATGGCCGCCATACAAAATCCTTCGATCCCTCAAAAAAGTAGCTGGTTCTACCAGAAAGAGTTGAGTACGGTTATAGTAATGTATTACGAAAATGACTAAGGGGCTTAGCTGAGTAGGGGAAAAATTAAAAACCCTAGAAATGACGCCTGCCAAGTAAAGCTGGACTACGTATCTCGAAAACGGTAAGAGATATGTTGGGGGTGTTTGAACAAATGTCATAGGGAATAGGGAGAGCAGTCGCATGACACCTGTCAAATGTGCTACTCTCATTCTTCATACATTATTTGGAGTATTTAACCTTACAATGTCAACTGTATTAGGAGTGTTTGTGGGAATTTCAACTCAATTTAGAGTAATTGTCCTACTGTCAGTGTAGCGAGCCCGAAGGGCGAGCTTTTGGTGAGGCCGAAGGCCGAACTTTCGGGCCGCGAGGCCGTAGGCCGAGTGGACGGTGCGCGAGCCCGCAGGGCGAGCGCTAGGCGATGCCGCAGGTCGAGCCGTCTTAGTAACTTGCGAGGCCGAAGGCCGAGCTCAGACTTGCACCGATTTGGCTGAAATTCGATATATAGGTTGTTCTCGTCATCCTTATTCCAAATACGAAATTTTTTGACGTCTGCCAAGTAAAAAAAGTTACTCCGATTTGGCTGAAACTCGATATTTATGTGGTTCTGGACGTCCTTATTCTAAATCAAAATTTTTTGTTTCGATGACGTCTGCCAAGTAAAAAAAAATACTCCGATTTGGCTGAAACTCGATATTTAGGTGGTTCTGGGTGTCCTTATCACAAATCTAATTTTTTTTTTCGATGACGTCTGCCAAGTATAAAAAAGTACTCCGATTTGGCTTAAATTTTATATCTAGGTTGTTCTGGACGTCCTTATTCCAAATATGAAATTTTTTTTTCGATGACGTCTGCCAAGTGCTGATAAATCACGTATCTCGAAAACGGTAAGAGATAGGTAGGGAGTGCTTGACCAAATGTCATAGGGAATCGGGAGAGCAGTCGAATGACATCTGTCAAAAATCCAAAATGGCGGATTTCAAGATGGCCGCCATACAAAGTGCTCATTTTTCGACCGTATTAGGAGTTTTTGTGGGATTTTGGAATTATTGTCCTATGATAGTGTTTAGCAAGCCCAAAGGGCGAGCTCCTGGTGAGGCCAAAGGCCGAATTTACGGCTCGCGAGGCCGAAGGCCGAGCGCATGGTGCGTGAGCCCGAAGGGCGAGCGCTTGGCGAGGCCGCAGGCCGAGCCATGTTAGTAATTTGCGAGGCCGAAGGCCGAGCTCCGACTCAAGAGTATTTTCCACGTCACCGACTGGTCTCCATGGCAACTGCCCGCGGTAACCGAAGCACCTACGAGTGGGGTTCCTAAACAAAAGTGACTCAGAATCTTGGTCCCATTCTGCCCGTACCACCTTTTTATGGCAGTAGGGTGAATTTGCTTTTGTGGCTACAGTATGGTTCTTTATTGTATTGAGAGTTTATATGGAATTTCATACTTCTATTGGAGTTTTGAAATATTTTTATTTTAATGTAAAAGGTGTTTTGATATAGTTTAAAATAAAATTAATAATTAGTTCACGAATAATAAGGTTAATGAATACAACAGTACAATTTTGAACAGTTTTGAAAATAAAATTGTTTCATTGGCATCGGATGTTTTCGTTGGTTGTCATAATGCAGAACAAGAAAATTTTGTAAGGCAAAAGTTACATAAAATGAAACCTGACGAGACTGGTGGATTACCTTATGAACTAGTTCTAGTTCCTAACCGACCCTATATGATAACCATAAACATAGATGTCGCTGATGGTTTATCTAATGGCACTGTAGGAAAATTACTACTCATAGAATCTGATAAAAATGATGAAATCACAAGACTTTGGTTCAAATTCTCAAAATCCATTGGTCAAAAACGTGCAACAAAATTTAGAAGCGACATTGCACGCTTGAAAATCGACAAAGACGCTGTTCCAATTTCTTTACAATCATCGTCAATACCACTCAACAGAAATAAAACTATAGTGGCAAAAAGAAAACATTTTCCACTGATTTCGGCTTTGGCGATGATGCTATCGTTTATGAATACAATCGTTCTCATTCAAGAGAATTGGTGTACGTTGCGCTATCAAGAGTAACTAGTATAGAAGGTTTGTTCTTAGTCACTGAAGACGACACAAGGGCGAGCTGGAAATTTCATCATGGCAGAGTAGGAAACGCACAGGTGGAAGATTCAAACGCAACAAAAATCAAAAGAGATCAACAACTCATCGAGAAGATTTATCAATTGAATTGAAACGTTTACGTGAAAATCCTTTGCAAACCATCACCAAAACACTTGTAGATTTTATTTCTAAGAATAATAGATTGTCTATTTTTTCATTCAATTGTCAGAGTTTACGTGCGCATGTAGATGATCTAGCAATTGACGCTCTTGTTAAAAAGATGAATGTGTTAATTTTATCAGAAACTCATATGGGTAACAATGAAATAATTGACATTCAGAATTTCAACTTTGTTGCGAGTTTCAGAAGAAATAATCGTCCCGCGGGAGGAGTAGCTATTTATCAAAATATGAACACAGTTCATTATTGCACAAATTATATGGATGTGCATGTGAAATACAACAGCATGTTTAATGCCACTGTTTCTGATATCGGTGATATTTGTATAAGTCGTTGCCACTCTGGTGATAATCAGTTCATAATTATGGTTGCCGTTTACATCTCTCCAGATAAGTCATTGCGTGCTATACGAGACTTGTATGAAACTGTATGAAAATTTATTCATTTATTCTCATGATGCATCTGCATTGCTTAAAAAAATAATTGGAAAAAGCTTTGATGAATTGCCAATGATTTTGAGTGGAGATTTCAACATAAACTTCGCAGACGATAAAAATCAACTATTAATTGAATTTTTAAATAATGAATTTGGTTTAACTATGTCGAATGATCGCAATCTTAGCACAACGAAATACAAAACTACTATTGATGCGGTCTTTATTAGACATTTAAATAGGTTCGAATCAAAACTGTTCGTTTCTTACTTCAGCTACCATTAACCTATCGTATCAGTTTTAGAGATTGGCGATGATAGTTCTGGTAATGATGATGGTGAAAAAGTCGTTGAAATTATGGATGAAAGTTGATTTTTCGGAGAGATAAACTTTTTAATGTAAAATAATTGTAATAGTTTTAAAGTGTTAAATTTTTAATGTAATATAAATTGTCATGTTTGTGTACGATAGCGCAATAAATGAATATTGTATTCTACCACATAAATGATAGTACTTTTATACTGATAAAGCAATTGGTGCAAAATTATTCCCTAACCATTCCAAAATATCAAACATGCTCAACGTTAATTAATAATCAAGTTTTCACTTCTGCCGGCACTCCCGGAGTGCAACCCGTCTTTTTTTTTTTTAATTTTGGCATCATACAAGCCTAGATAATGACGATATCAATCGGTATAATGCTAAGGTCTGGACCTAAATCCTCAAATAAGGGAGTGATCACCCTACGACGTTTGTAGGAGAAGTGACCGGATAGTTCAACCTTAAATACATCTGCTAGTACACACCATTAGGTGCTGGTGACAGATTTTCTTCTTGAAGCTGGTAACATGCCAGGCGGACATTCACAATATGCTCTACCATTTATACGGATTTTTAAGCCTAAACTCTCCGATTATAGCCTGGCAATTAAGTCAACAATCAGGACCGATGACGATGGTATCAAGTGCCCTCCCATGTGCAGAAACTTACAGTAGTATATGCCAGGCGTTCCACGGAACCTAGGAGTTCCTTGGAATACTCATCAAGGTTCCGCCTAAATTATTTATTTTAATCTACAAAATATTCGACCATAATTATTGAAAAGAGCTTATACAACGATTGAATGCTTCGGATATGTTTACAATGCAACTTGAAGAAAGTACAGATGTAGTCAAAACAGAACAGATGTAGACAGAGCAGAAGTAGCTTGATCTTGGATGAAGAATTATGAAGCATTCATAGAGCTTCAAACTTCATCCACATTAAAACACAGATTTGAATCTATATCTCTGAATGGATTTTGGGTTGGTGTTAGTAGTGAATACCTTGAAATAGCCAAAAAGTCTATCTTCAAATTGCTACCATTCGTCACAACGCATCATTGTTGAACATAGGCAATGTTAATCGTAGGCGTAAGCCTACGCTTACACAAAAAACAAGTACAGATACAGATTGGATGCTACCCCACATATACACATTCATTTGGGAACTTTATGGTTCCATAAAATAAAAAGTATTCGGCTGGTGTTCCGTTAGTTTTAAAGTTTTGGAACCCCTGGTATATGCACTGAGAAAAACGACTTAAAGGCTTAAATCAAATTAGACCTTTTACCGTTGAATTGTAAATACGTAAGATAAATTCACAAGTCTTAAGATGATTTTCACCAATCAATAAAAATGTACCATGTTTTATAATAAACACAACCGTCAAAAACGCTTTCCGTAAAGTATTTTCAGAATTGAACTTGTTATACGATAATAATTGCAGTATTGACCATAAAATATACCTTACTTTTACGGAGGTTTATATACGGTGATTATCACTATAACGTACGACTTAATCAGCCTCATCGAAAAGTCAATATTTAAGTAAGACCACAAAATACACCTTAAATGAAGACGAAAAGAAACATTCGCCTTCACTGACCTCGTTTAACGCCTTCTAGTTGGAAGGCGTTTTTGTACGTATTTACGTTTGGTCGGTTTTTCGCCTTATACCATGTAAATTGGCCGTCATTAGGGCGCTTTTGACTTTAGATTTTTATCAGTGTGCAACTAGCGGTAACCCAATCAAGTACATAGTGACTGCAAAAACATTGCCTAAGCAAACTCCAATACAAGCGCTTCAATAATAACTAAATTAATCTGCTATAGAATGCAAAAATATTTTTTTTAAGTACAAATTGCTACATTTTATATGATGCCAACAGCTCAATGAGTCGCTCATAAACATAATATATGAATATATGCATTTTAATATGGTTTACGTCACTCAATAAAATAAGCCTGAAGTAAAAGGAAATTAAATACCGGTCGGTGAGAAAAATGTATGAAAACATAAAAGCAGTAAAGCGCTGAGCTACTTACTCAGTACTCAAACCATTATTCTATTAGTACGATAAAAGCGCCGATGTGCTTTTAACCTACATTTGCATAGTAATCTGCTTTACTTTACCTAGAGAATAAACTAATAACACTGTCAGCAGTCTATAGAATAGCTTTTAAAAGGATATTTTTTTATTGAAGTCGTGATAGCATCGTATAGTTTTAGTAATACTACACAGGGTTCGTAGTTTGAATTTAGTGGTGGTCTTAAATTTCACCGCATTTTGACAAAGAATTTTGCAAATGCTTGCCTGGAATTGTTACCAAACACAATCAAGTTGAAAATTCAAGTTACAAAGAACCTACTGGTTTGTTCCGGTAACTATATTTGAGAGAGTTATTCTAGATTAGCACATAATATATAATATTTTTGTATGGAGAAGTACGCGGTATAATTATAGCCCTCTATAATTAGAGTCGCCGACAAGTTGTTATGTGCTCAAAGGCAATACATAAAAAGCTCCATTTGTACGATATAGATAAACGAAGTTGCGAATTATGAATAATTTATATATTATATATTTATTTTTGGTATAATTGTACATACATGTCGTAAGAGGCGTATCTCACACCGCTATTCCCAAGCCGCCTGCCAAGCCTGGGGATTGTGACGACCCCCCCCCCCCTTTTTGCGCAGTTGGAAAAAACTATCATATGCCCTTCCCCGTCCAGTAGTTTCAGGGCCTATTCAATGCAAACAAACACACAAACAAACAATGAAATCAATTGAATCAACAAACAATGATGGAACAAATACGAGGCACACCTGACGAACTGCATTACTCCTGTCACCCTTAAACATACACTTTTCGAGTCTTATTTTCTTCTGCCTCTAATTTTATTGGCTCTCAAGGACTGCTGCTGGAATTCGCTGTAAGGTTCTTGGCGACAGATTTTTTGGAGGTAGCGAAACAGGCGAGCATTTTAAAATGCTCTCCCACCATGCAGTGAAGCCCCACCCGGGTGGCGCGGCGTGATCGAACCAAGGAGTTGCGGCACCGCGGTCCATAGCAATAACCACTCAGCTATTATTGCTTCAAAATACCGTAGTCCTATCAGATATACCAATACACTGGTAAAGAACAAAATTAAGTTTATTCGAAAACCATTCCAGAACGTTTGGATGAAACACAGAAATGCACAGAAACCGCACAGAAACCGCAACTATTGTACATAATCGAAATCTGACAAGGCTAAACAAGGCTAAATAGACTTCAACGATTTCAAAATAAGGTTATTAAAACTCTTTTTAAGTACCACTATTTAACGCCAACCAAAAAATCTTCGAAGAAACAAAATTAATGAGCATCATAAATATGTATAAGTACATCATATGTATTTTTATTCGAAAAACTTTAAAAAATAACATTCATACGAATTTCAAGTTCACAAAACAAAAAGTTTTGTCGACCGCCGAACTAGACGAGCCAGCTATCTTATCATTCCCAAGCATCGAACGAGCTACGGCAAAACAATGCTTACTGTTGAAGGAGCGCGGCTATATAACAAAGTACCCTCACATATAAAAAAAGTAAACTCTTTTCATACATTTAAAAAACTACTGTATGAACATATTATTACCAATGAATCATGTTAATAAGCAAGTCAAATGTATGAAAGGGGTCATTGTGCATGTTTAGAAATTAATAGTTTAAATAAGCGCTGTTACTTCATTGTACTTTATTTTATGTTATTCACATCTTTGCGATGACGACCACATATATTATGTAATAGTTTAATTATGTTACACGTAAGCATAGATAAATGAATTCATTTATCTATGACGTAAGTGACAGTTTGTCTTTGATGGTTATAAAGTTCTTTAAACCGAAACCGGAAATGAAATGAAATATTTTGTTTTAAGTTCTGTTTTTATTCAAACAGAATCCATTATTACAAAACAAATATCCATTTTGGTAACCAAGCCGCATCTGCCGTAATAGTCAAAATGACAATAAGAAAAAACAAATAAATTTGAAGATGAAAAGAGCGTATTCATTTCGTCACTATTGGAAATTGTGCATACCCCAATGTAAAGCGTGAGCTTCTGATGTTGCGATGCCACCTGAAGAAACCGAGCGAAGTACCTACTCGTTATCTTTGAGCGTTGCTGTATCTGATCTTATTGTCTTACTATAACAGTAACCCAGACTTAATTTTTACATAAATTACAACTATTTTCAAAATTAACCAAAGTCATATACAATTCCTTTTAAAACAATGCCCAACTTTTAATTTCATATGTCGAAATGAAGTTTAACCTAAAGGTCATGGCACATTATGCAAGCACCGTAACGGCACCGCTCCAACCCAGCAATTAACTTGTCATTTAAATTTGGACATTAAATCGTATGTCGTATGATATATTTCATAACGTCAATACAAAAAGCCAACGGCGGGTTGTCAGCGCGCGGCTCTTTACCTAACAACTTGAGTTGTTAGGTAGAGGCCAGCGCGCTTCAAGCGTGCGGACCGCGTGCTTACAGCCCGCCGACTGCGAGCCGCCCGCCAGGTGCCAGCGAGCGAAACACGCCGCTTCGTCGCCCGCGCACCACCCCGTCGCCCCCTCACTCGTTGTATCCTGCAGTCCCGAATCACATTCAAGACGGTCACTACGCTTTGCTACGGTTTACTTTGATAAAATGAATAAAGAAAAACTAATTGAAGAAGTACGCATATATCCATATCTTTACGATCCTTGTGATACTAACTACAGCGACACAATAAAAAGAGATCAAGCGTGGAAGAATATCGCTGGCGTTCTGTCTGCGCCAGGTAAAATCTACTTACTTACTTAATTAATCATATTTTTATGTAAGTACAGTCAACACCACGTCGCGTCGGTAGAAACACTGACCTTGAGCTGGCCAAGCTTAGGAGGGAGTTTCAATTTCTATAGACTGAGAAGTTGGCATATACTGTATCTGCTGATGTGCTGTCGACCGTACCTACATAATACGCTTGCAACTCGCGGTTGGCGCGCGGTCTGCGAGCTTGCACCTCGCGGGCGACGCATCCTTAGCGCGCTGGCGGCTAGCGGTAGCCAAAATTCGAAACAACGCCGTGCCGCAGCTGTGCCGTGACCGTGCCGGTACAGTGTGCCACGACCTTTACTGTCTCCAGTTATACCATATGGCTGCAGGCTTCAGATAGAAATAGGACACAAAATCAGCATATTTTTTCGGGAATTTATTCAGCAGCAACATGCGAGGTGTATTTGAATTGGACAAACTATAAAAGAAGGCTAACTAGCAATCAGTAAAGAAATATTTTTGCGTCCATATAAAGGTATTTTTTAACCAATTTGCTTGCGGCTGGATGGGTATTGTATAGCAAACTAATTGGCAGTTTTGCGAATGCTTTGCGTATAGGATTACTGTTGAAATCCATAAATGGGACCGTGGTTCATATTGAGATTATTGGTATTTCTATGAAATCAAAAAGAACAAAACTAACTTGATTTAAATTAAATGCTTTGATCATAGTCGAAGATATAACTAAGTATATAACTTACTAGAGAAATACATACAGTTTTAATAATTGATGATATATTGACCGGATAGCTCATCGCCAGTATGGCTCGATTACATGTACCGGCTATTACGAAGAATAAAACGGCCAAGGGTACTATTTTCTCCATTTGTTATGATATTTACACCTATTACACAACTTTTTGTGCGCGCACGATCTCGAAGCTGAGGTTAAGTATTGTCAAAGTTTTATGGCTAGTTACGTTTAAGTGCACGTGGGAATTTTGTTGGTAGTTTACTCACTACCATATCAGAGAGTTAATTCTGCTGTAATTCAATATTGAAAATATTATAATTTTTTTTTGCTTAGTACTATATATTGTTACCTGCAATTTTTCTTTTTCTATTATTAAATTTACTTTTTACGTTTATAAATTATTAGAGCATATAATTTTCAGTTCATCAGAGAAAATATGTTTTTTACTTTTTGGCCCCAACAGTATCAGTTGAAAATTAAGTTTCCGCATAAGAGTGAAGGCGGTCTAGGTCATGCCTCAGTAAAGTGATGGAACAACTAGAAGATTCTATCGAGTAGAGGAGAAAACACGAAATGTCACGTTTTGCCCCTTTGTATCATTTGCCTACTTGTGCACGTTGACAAACGCATTATCTAATATAAATTCCACGCATTTATAGTGAAAATAACATTAGTTACGATAAATAAGACATAATTGAAAACACAGCAGACTTATTATTATATAATTTTTACAGCTGATTGTTGAAATATTATTAATTTAATATAAAAAACAAATCACAAACATTCCTGTAGCCACCCAATCGGAACAGTTGTATTACTCTCGGTAAACGATACGAACTCCTAATTTCCTGTTCCAAGCAGCTCAATACATCTATTTCCTTTTTGACGGGAATATAGTACGTTGTTGTCTTTTCCTTGTGGACAATAAAATACAAAGGACAGATAAACAAAAAATATTATGATGCTGAAAATGGCCTCAAGGGCCGAATTTGTAATGTTACCGATATAATTGTTACCAAATTTATTCAGTATTTTTCTCTTTTATCGTCACAGTCTATAAATCCACAATAGGTATTTGTTTTTAGCCATAAAAATCGAAAAAACGAACTGTCTTTCATCAGTTCAAGGAAATTTATGTACATATATAGATAGTATCTATATCTACACTAATATTATAAAGAGGAAAGATTTGTATTTTTGTATATTTGGATTCTTGTATGACACGAATGAACATAAAAATTACTGGACTGATTTGGATGAAATTTGGTATATAAATAGTTTATAACTTGGAGAAGGTCATATAGGATACTTTTTATCCAACAACGCAAAAAGAGGTTAATGGTTTTGCGCGATAACCGAAATAAAAGCGGGTGGAGCCGCGGCCGGAAATAGTACATTATGAAACTAAAAGTACAACATAATAAATGTTTGTATCAAGGGTGGTATAATCGCTTGGAAAAATTTCGTTGGTAAATAACTGTTAAGACAAATGTTGCCATGACTAAAACCCCGACGTTTGGCAGGCGTCTTGGGGATTGCGCAGTGTATGACGGTCATTCTTCAGAAGACGCTGCTGCGCCTTCTGCCTTCTGGTATTTCCTCTTCGTCGCCTCTCGCAGTTTCCATATGATGATATGGGTGGCGTTAAAATTTAAGCCCACGAGTTCAGTAACTACTTATTAAATCAGGATCATTCTATAGTGCATTTCCGAACCATAGATGGGTACTTCGAGTAATTTTTGATGCGTCAATCTAGCTGGTGATCTCACCACTACCTCACTACCTCACGAAATTACTCTATTTTAAATCTTTAAAATAGAGTAATTACGTGAGGTAGTGCCGTGCAGGGCATATATCTTAAACAGTCAAGACTATTAAGGGCAGAGTAGAGACAATAGCTTAACATAAGACATGCCACTTGTTCGCTTCGCACCCTATAAAACAAATATTATGTAAGATTACAAATATTACGATTAACAATCAACGCATTGAAATATCCAAAAAAAATATACCATTACGGCTTTATATTCCTGAATCAGCCAGATGTGCTTGAACCGGATACCTGCTTTAAACCAGGTAAGATTTGCTATGCAAATACATAGTAGGAGGCGAGAGTATTGCAATAATAGGCACAATTTTTGCTACTAAAAATTTATAAGAAATCTTAATAAGTGTCTCAACTATGGATTTGTTTCTTTTACGTGATTTTGACAGAACACGCACGTGACCCACCTGTGTAAAGCGGTAACCTCTGCCACACACATGCATTTTGCACAAGTGATGAACTGCACTGCACCCATCATCCTGATATATACAGTTGTTAAGACTCATATGCCTGTAAATTCATATTTACTTACTGGCCCTCAAGAACTACTTCTCTCTTAATATTGGAAGCTATGCTTAACAGTGGACATAATGGCGCTATTTGGTGTATGTACCTATGTATACTTGGCTATCGGAAACTTTATCTTATTTTCAATTTTAAACATGAACCACACATATTCTATTACCGGATTCAACTACTTTGACATAACTGTAGCAATTATTCAATGTTCTGCATCGATACAAGCGCGTCAGGGGCACGTATAGGGAATCCAGGAAGTCAAGCGCTGTCATAACCGTAGATCAGTGTGAGTTACTCAACTTTCCTCTTTACAGGATGGAAGTAAAGTCTAGTTTACGACAAAAATGGTTATCCGATGCAGATGATATGTAATAACAATCGAGAGGTTTCATTCCGCCTGAAAGCCTACGTATGCAATATATAAACAGTATGAGAAAAGTATCTCCTATAATAATCAATGATATTATGATTGCTATACTTCATAAACTACCCGTTAACAACACCCAGTAACATTATTATAACTAACTGTGGTACAAAAATAGATTTTTATCATTACTATCGGAGAGTTCTTCACTACAATCTTACCTATAAACAAACTCAACCTAGAAACGATTCTGGCTCTCAAGGACAACTGCCAGAATACGCTTATCTAATAAGATACTTAGCGACATTTTTTTAACTTGCGGGTGATATCGTGTATCGGTAGG
Organism: Plagodis pulveraria; assembly: GCA_963890685.1. Taxonomy (NCBI): domain Eukaryota; kingdom Metazoa; phylum Arthropoda; class Insecta; order Lepidoptera; family Geometridae; genus Plagodis; species Plagodis pulveraria. The sequence goes on along the minus strand of OY982958.1, from coordinate 17,702,860 downwards.
CGAGCATTCGCAAAATACCCTACCACCATGCGGTTAAGCTATAGTATATAACGGAATACATACCTATGTTATACCACTGGGTCATCAGAGCCTCATAAAGATAATCAAAAATTATTTCAGAAATAAAAAAGCGTCAATACAAAGCTTGTATTGTCTTAAAACCAATTCAAAGCCTTATTGTCGCGGCATAAGAAACATTTCCGTTCCAAAAAAAATTTGCTATTTATCAAGCTTATAATAATCAGATTTCTATGAATAATAGCTTACTGCATATTAAAGCGTTCGTTGTATAAAATAAACAAAATCAAAATTGGTTCAGCAGTTCTGAAGCTACAACGCCACGAAAGCGATACAGAAAAGGCTACAAAAATGTAAACAATAATTGTGTAAACTTTAACAAAACTAACTGGTGAAATTCAAGCCCGGCACCCCACGGGCCAACTTAATAATGGGTAAAAAGTGATCCATGTACTTCTTATGTCCCATATTTTCCAATCTGTGTATACAATACCGGTTAAGGCCGGGAATAATTTATCTCGCTCGCACTTGCACAATTTGTCCCGCTCGCACGCATCACAGCCCCATGGAAGGACAATAGGGCAAAAGAACCCTTATTTTTACTACTATCTGTGAGCTTTTTATTAAAGTTTTTTCTAAGAATTGTGATAAGACCCCTAGCTTGTTATACCTTGTTGGATAGCTAATAGAACAAAGATATTATTTAGCATATCTGCAGCACAACTGCTGTATATTTTTTTTTAAAATTTTGCCTAAAAAAAAAAATATTTATAAATTTATTTCTTTTTTATACTTTCAGTCCTCTACTATGACTCCTATGGTTCAGATATTTGGACTTTTTGCATTTAGAATAATAAACGAAGTTCTCTAGTACTCAAAAATCGGAATTAGAAAAAAAATAAGGCCATAGAAGACAAAAAAAATGCAAATTCTTAAGAAATTGGCATATTTATTTAAAAAACCTTCTAAGTCCAATATCTCAAAAACGGTTAGGTTTAGGCTGGGGTGTTTGATAGTCAAATTAGTCAGAAATGATGGGAACTATAACCTCTTAATGGATCTAGGTCGACTCAATCAGTAACCCTGTATATGATAGCGATTATTCTATTATATACTTGTATAAGTACAGTAGGAACGTTCTACTGTTCTAAAAAACTATTTTTCAAAAAATTAAGCTGCTGTCTTTTGTCTGATCGACATTTTGAGATACGTTGTCCCACAACTCTCACGCTGGGTAATCATTAAAAATATTCCAAACACAGAAAATGAAAACTGATGGTAATTAAGAAAATTAATTTAAATTAGATAGATAAAGATATAACCAAGTAAGTAAAACATATTTGAACAAATTACTAGGTAAGACACACATATATTTGGTTGTCAATCACTATTCATTCCCATACTGCTTATAGTGCTGTTAACTATACTTACCTAGGTATTCATATCTGCTATGACAACAATGTATTATTCATGGACGATTGAGAGAGATAAACTACCAAAACAATATCTTATAATACATCAACATAACAACATATATATCAACATAATTATAGATAACTAAATTCACCCGTAATGTATTATTACCTTAACGTAATATATTCCTTTTGGGATGGTTAGTTTGTTACAATACATTTGACTAGGATAAACTAATGCTTTGGACATAATTGTACTTCTCTTTGTGTTAATCATACTCTTACTGTATTCAATCTATTATGTGTCTGATTGTACTCACCTACTGGTATCTAATCTACTTGCGTGGCAATATTCTATACGGAAGCAAACAAGCAAATGATTAACATCCTAATTGCCAATAACTATTATACTGATTAACCTTATTCAGCCAAAGTGATTCATTGGCTAGTAATTATTTGAATCTCCGTATATATGTGTGGGTATACCTACCTAAAAATATTGTTGTATTAACTAAATTATAATTATTATTTGCAGTTAACTCACAACAAAAATTTATTGCGCTATTAATTTAATCTATTAGTTGTTGGTTTTTGCACAATACATGTATTTTGGTATCATCATTTTTGAAGCAGTGATGGCTCAGTGGCATTGGCTATAGACTGCCGCGCAGCAGGTCCATGGTTCGAATCCCGCCCAGAGCTTAAGCTTCACCGCATGGTGGAAGGGCATTTTGCGAATGCCCGCCTGGCTAGCGACCACCCTCAAGTAGAAAGTCTGTCGCCAAGCACCGAAAGGTGTGTTCCGGCAGTAGTCCTTGAGAGCCAGTGAAATTTCAGGCACAATGAGACTTAACAACTATGTCTCAATGTGACGGGCGCAGTGCAATTCGTGAGTTGTCATGAATTGCAACTGTTATAGGCAGAGGTTAGCCCACTTAACATCCGGTGGGCCTCGAGCTTGTTCCGTCACAACAACATAAAAAAAAAACATATCAATAGGTACGTTGATCATATTTTTATCTAGTTTTCTTAATCTATATCTGTACTAATATTATAAAGAGGAAGAATTTGTATTCTTGTACGTAACGAACAAACTTCAAAAACTTCTGGACTGATTTGAAAAATTCTTTGACTACTAGAATTCTACAACCTGATGAAGATAGAATATTTATAGTCGATTTGGTTATTATATTATTCATGTTTATGGTATATATCGACATACATAGATTTATTTGTCGATATATACCATAATGATCCTTGAAAATATTGTATGTTAAAGTAAGGGATTAAGTATGTTGTTTGTTTGTTGTAAGTTTATGCATATTTTATTCTTAAACTAAACCTTAGAGTAAAGTAGCGTGTTACTTACCGGACGACTGTTCAGATATCTACATACTGTTTTTATTATAAACTTTAAACGGAGAGAAGTTAGAAATTATACCATTGTAATCTTTGCATTAACGCCTGCTAAGCAAATAAGCTTTCAAAATTACAACGGAAGGAAAAACTTTAACTACGAGCGGGAACCCGTGACTATATTCTGCCATATAATCTTTCGTATAGTGAGTGAGTCATAGTTCAAATGTATGCTTTCGTTTCTATGTTTACCGAGCGACATCTGCAGCCAAACTGAATTTAACTACAAACAAGACTTTGAAATGAAATTCTCTTGAGTTTCACACATATATAAATATTATACAATAACCGTCAAAAACACTCACGTTACGGTTTACGGTTTAAATTATTTATTTCTCAAAAGAATTTAAAATTCACTTACAGAGAAATACATTATTTAACATATACGTCGTAAACATACATGTCGTTAGGTAAACAATAATGCGTATTAGTAAGATTGATGGTAGGTAAATTGTCTAACTGTGCGATTGTTGTTGATGCATGCAATGATCCGGTACGGACTCAGTGCTGCAAACATTTTATTATGGGATTTTAATTATATGAAACATGCAATTCAAAATTGAACTATTCTTTAAAAACGTGGGCTTTGAGTAATTTTTTGAAATAATTTAGAGATTTTATTTCCTTTATATCCTTAGGCAACACGTTATACATTTTTGCGCCTTCATAAACTAGACTTCTTTTACCGTAGTTGGTTCTGGGTGGTCGTAAGCAAATATTGTTAGCTTGTCTGGTTAGTCGTTATTGGATATGTAGCTTTTTGGTAAATATAATTTGAGTATGGATATCTTTAGTGAGAATTTTTCTAATCAAAATGCAAGTCGCGTATTTGTAAGTTTGTGCAAGGTTCATGATTTTAGTTTCCTTATAAATTTTGATAGTAGGTGTAAAATAATCGTAATGAAATTATGTTTTAATTAGTTTATTTTGTGTAGTTTGTAATTTTTTTTAATTGGTTTAGCCGCCGTACTACACATTTCAATCAGATAGTCAATATAAGGTTTTACCATATAATTATAAATTGTATATCTTACGCGTTTCGGGAGGCATCGGACCACGCCACGGAGTGAACCTGTGAGAGAAATAATTTTTGCGCATTCGACCCCAACGTGAGTGTTTTTATCGGTTATGTCATTATAATATGGCTCTGTTTTGCCCTTTGGGTACAGAAACCTAAAACTTTGACTTTGATGTGCACAACACGCCATTACGTACATTTTAATTTTCATTTATAACACAACCCTCCTAACCCTATAGTAGTACCCGATACAGTGGTTAAATAAATAAATTTCAGAACGAATAAAAATAAAGCAGTTATTACTTGTATAAAATTACTTCATTAAAGTACAAGTCTAATTAATCGTCAGTTAATAATATACATGCGAATATCTTATAGTCAATTAAAACCATAAGTTAATTGAAGAATATAAGGACTCCAACGAAATTGTGAATAGGGTTTTACACCAAAGCAAATAACTGACGTACAAAGATTAACTTGCGAGTATTCTCTTTCCTCGGAACTGAAATAAATGCCCACATTATCCTACAAAGGCGATACGAATCTAAATCTCATAAATTAAATCTGCTTTTGCTTTTACCCATTAATTTGTGCCATTTCATCCATTTAACTTAATTATCCATTCCCCGAATGATACCGATAGCTTTTTGTTTTAAGGCCGGTACTGCCATTGAATTTGGAATAAACCAGCAAATATAATATACACTAAAGTAACTTTCCATAAAATTATTCAATATTAACACAAAAGCAGCTCAAGTCAATGGGGTGCTGGGACAGAATATCACCCCTATTTCTTCCCTTGGCTGTCGTAATTCGTAAGAGGCGACTAAGGGTAAAATACCGGAAGGTAAGTTAGCAGCGCCTTCTGAAAAACTGCGATCCCCAAGACGCCTGCCAAGCGTAGGGATTATGGTAACACTCCCCTTAAGTGGAGGCTGATATAGTTCAGTAGCAAAAAATTACCTAGTCATATACAAAACTAAACATATAATTACATAATATTATAGATATATTCAGTTTCTGCTCATACGAAAAATAGACTGAGATTTTTTACGAAGAGATTTTTATATTCCGGTTGGTATTTGAAACGTTAACATTTACCACATTAAACTCTAGCTCAGTAATTAAAGTAGCTACCTAGCACCAGGCACCAACCTCATGTGAACTGAATAATTATATTGTCACGCGTCAACAACTCTCTAATTAGGTATTGCAACATTGGACGATAATTACTTTATATCCAATTATACCTTCCACTCGCAATGAGCAGATTGTCATCGTCACCTGTAATTAAAAGCTAAGGTAACAACATCAAAAAATAAATAAACTTACAGTCATTAAATCCCCGAGACGCCTGCCAAGCGTGGGGCTTACGGCAAACCCCCTCATAAGGTGGGAGGCTGTGTCCAGTAATGGACAATCCGGCTGATAGAGTACAGTAATTAAATCCAATCCTAAAATTTAATGATATAATAACATATCTTATGGTTAATGGGCAAACAAAGACAAATCGACTAGTCAAGTTAGGCCGTGAGCAATCAATGACAACCTCACAAATGTATTTTTAGGGTTCCGTAGTAACTACAAGGAACCCTTATAGTTTCGTCATGTCCGTCTGTCTGTCCGTCTGTCCGAGGTTTTGCTAAGAGACCGTTTGTACTAGAAAGCTGCAATTTTGTACGGGTATGTAAACTTACCACGCCGACAAAGTGGTAAAATAAAATTTTAAAAAATATTTTTTTTTAAGGTAGCTCCGTGATGTGGATATGAATTTTTTTTTCGTCGTCTTTCCCATCTAATGTGGTATCATTGAATAGGTATTTTGAAATTATTTAAGGGTTGCCAATACCATTTTACGATTTAATGCTTCATTTACGAAATATTCAACATTACAAACTTTTGTTCCAGTAGGGCGTCCCCCCCCCCTCTAAAACCTAAACTGCTAGCTTGAAAAGACTGAAAAAATTTAAGATGATAGTGCAGTTCATAAACTTTCAAGGAAAATTATAGCGGTAAAGATAACTTTATCACTTTAGCAGTAATAGTCGTTAAACTTGGGTATTATATAATTTTGCACCAAATACAAAATTCTTAGAACAAATCCTTTAAAGTTACTAAGATGAAATACTGGAAGGACTAGAATCGGTATAGATAGTTATGTACTATAGAAAGGGGTGGAGGAGGGAGAGAGGGGGTTGTAGCATCCCCTCAGAGGGGTGGGGGATTACGGAAACTATTTTTGTTTTTTAAATAATAATAATTAAAATATAAATGTGTATCTACATACATTAGAAGGACTTTAGGTATACCAATATATGTATATATTTTATGCAATGGGGAGGGGGAGAGAGGGCGGAATATTCCCCATTGATGGGAGGGAGTTACAGAAACCTATAGGTTAGACTTAGAGATAAATGTCTTATTGGAAGTGAAGTAATTCTATGACAGCTCCGGCGCTGTGGGCACGCAGCTTTAGTCTTCTCGCAACCTTATCGCAGCGTACTCGCTACACCTTCGCAGTATACTTGCGCCGCTCCCTTTCCGCGTCTCCGGCTTATAAAAAACACTCTAGGGGTAGGGCAGACAAGACTGCTAGGAAGATGGGTGCTCCAAAAACAGCAAGTGACTCAGTAGATATTAGTAACATTTACTCGAATCACTTCCAATCAGTATTTGAACTCTAAACTGTTACCGACGGTTATTATGCAGATAATAAATTTTATATATCTAAAGATAACCACACGTCAGATTTAATTATCAGTGTACAAATACAAATTAATTTTATTCCTCCTTATTGTGATACATTTATGATGAGTCTATGACTCTAAAACTAGGCTGGTGGTCTGTATCTCAAGAGCCAAATCCTTCCGGGCTTTAGAGAACCTGTAACACATCTATTTTTTTTCTTTTATATATACTATTTAGTAACGATTCAAAAGTGAACCAACACATTGAAACATATATACATCTAGGAAAAATATTTAACGAAATTGTTTTTATTCGAAATTTACGTCATTTTGTATGTTTTTAATAATTAATATTTACATGTAGTCATTATTCTGTGGTGCAGTATTGGTGTACGAATTTAAGTAAATGTTTGTGAGGGATTTGAAAGGTGTATGTGTCGGTGCGTGTTTCTGTATGTTTGAGTATACGTGCACGTGAAGGGTATGTGATTTGTAATGTGTAATTTTACATATGTGTTATGGGATTCTAACTTTGATGAAGTTAAAGTCTTAAAGGATTAAGGAATAATATTAGATAGTTAATTAATCGTTAATGTAAATATTCAAAATGTAATAATAGGTCGTGTTTTAAAAATATTTAATTTTGTCATAAGGTCCTCTAGTAACTTCAACAATGAATTAACGTATTTATTGCATAATTTTAACCATTATGAAGAGCAAGAGCTGCTTAACAAATATAAAATATTGCAATTAAACTCTAGAAGACAACAATTAGATATTATGCTTCTGTATGACCTATAGATAGATAAACTTTTTATTGAACACCTTAAACTAAACTAGAATGAAAAATATTATGAAAATAAAATATATATAGACTTAAATATAGTGAACAATTGGCGGCCTTATCGCTCAAAGCGATCTCTTCCTGACAACCGTTGAATAAAGAGGAGCAAGTTTTGAAAAGGGATGGCGGTGTACATTATATTTATTAGTATTTACACATATCTACAATAAAATATATATACACACAAATACTATACATATACATATACATGCATACACTTACATACATGAATAAACACATATATAATATATAAATATAATATTTAAGTGTATGGAGTTTATGCTAGCACGACAGATGAAGAGCTTTGACTTGGTCTTTAAAAACATTTAAGGATGGAGCTCGCTTGGTATCAAGTGGCAATGCATTCCAGAGTCTGATGGCCTCAACCGAAAAAGAACGGTCATAAAACGAGGTAGTGTGTAGGGGGAACTTAAGCATAAGATTCTCTGATGAACGTAAACAAAGAGAATTAGAGGCTTCAAGATATTCAAAACGCTCTTACTTTGTATTATATTTAACTATATATATATATATATATAGTTGCTCACAAACTTTTTTGTCCTCTCCATTTAACGACACCTCTCTATAACGCCATAAAATGCACAGTCCCTTATATGCATTTATATATATATAATATATAAATGGAGAGAAGGAAAAAGTTTGTGAGCAACTAAAATCGTATAGATAATCCATGATTCCTACTTAATAGTCACGGTTAACAACAGTCTACGCGTGCAAGCAATCACAATTTATAAACAAAAGAACAGATTGCTTAGAAAGTTATAGGTAGAGAGAAAAAAAGAAAAAGAACAACCGAATTATTCTCTATTATGATAACGGGCTACTACGGTACCCTACATTGTGCGTGGTCCGACACGCGCTTGACCGTTTATTATTCTATAAAGATGGATTGTTTATGCTTTTTTGCGGCTACCAGTATAAGATATATATTATACAGGTAGATACAACCGCTCACAAAATACGAGGAATTGAGAGATAAGCGTGGCGTTTCATGGCATCCCATATAAGTTTCTTCCGGGGTCAAAACTCCATGTTGTAACTAGTGGCAGGGACTGCCACCATAACGTTCCATTGGCGCATTTTTATAGACGTGTTCCGATCCTCACTATTGTAGTATAGCCGAAACTGTTGACCACTGACCTGGTAGTAGAACATTGGGATTTCTAACGAGCCATTTTCTCGTTTTGGAAGCGGACGTAATGCAAAATTAGGATAACTCTACAGTCTCAGTGAACTTTTGCAATATAAGGGGTCTTTATTCTAAGTTTAACGATGTATATTATCACCTCAGAACGCTGAAACTTGATCTATTCTTAGTGTGGTGTTGTGTCCCTGGTATAAGCTCGTGTATCCTTCATGCGACTCGTTACGTGGGTGTGTGTGTGTGTGTACGGTGTCGTCTTAAATAGTTGTTGTCGCCGTCTTAGCGACCTCGACGACAGAGATTATTCCATCTTGTAGGAATTTACCTACTGGGTTATTTGGCAATGAACACCACGCTCTACAATCCAGTCACAGGATCAGGATAAATAACCAGCAACACTGTAATATACCTTTATCTAAACCATGTCATATTATAAGATTTATAAGGTATCGAAATACTTGAGGTTAGGAAATTCCGCCTTGTAATATTTTATGTCACTAACGCTTTTATTTGTAGTTGATAGGAGTGAAACATTTGGCTTGGTTAAACATAAACATATTTATAGGCCTTCGAATCATACCTATTTGGCTTTGCAATGAATGATCCATGACTGAGCGCAGGACTTAATATTAAATGACAGACTTAGCCATATATAGTGTGAATATTAAAAAAGAAATCATTGGTTTCAATTGCAAACTTGCTTTTAGCCTTATAGCTTTAAAAAGTTATAAGGACACCTACAATTCTAGAAACTCTTATATTTTGTCGTCAAAGAATATTTAAATGACACTAGCAATAAAATTAAGTCGTTGTAGAAGAAAGAAGTCGGACACAGTCTACTATTGCCGAGAACGGAATAATTAACATCGGCTAAGTTTCGAAACCTCTTCTAAGGTTCGAAAGCGTAGCGCAATCTTCTCAAGGACTTTTTACTGGCAATACCTTTTTTTGTACTTTTTCATTTCAACGACGATCCCAGCGGGCAAGGATTCTAGTTTCCATTTTACGATTAAATAATTTCTATTTGATTCATTATCTTATATTACTTTTCTCCTGTACAGACTCTTAGGTACTTGTTGTTATTAGAATACTATAATAGAGGTATGTATTTATATAACTGCATTTGCTTGTTGCAAATGGTACCCATAGGGATGGTGCTGCTTTGACCTTAGTTGATATCTAAATTGACAAAAGAATCCAAAGAAAACTCGTACGTAGTATGTACTTGTTCGTATCTATGCCTTAGATCACCGTAGGTATCTCAGTAGGACGTTCGTTTGCAGTATTTAAAATACAAAATATAATAATAATAATAACGACAGGCGTTGAGCGGATACGGCGACGGTCGGCTCAAGGGTCTGAAACAGAGGCAGCATACGATCACGGTACGCAGTCAAGATGGTTCCTCCCTCTGTAGCCTCATAGTAGGCACGCATGCAGTTTTCATTTATTGATGGGGTCCATCGCATGCGGCGCACTACACCACCGGTAGCGGGGGCCGGGCGCGGAGCAGATTGCCCCACAGGCTCCAAGCGTGCCGGTAGCGGGGGACGTCCCCGTCGCACAGGTCTCGGCGGCGGCGGCGGCGTCGGTGGCCCACCCCCATCACTCGATGCACTCGATTCGCGGGGAGTGTGGAATTCGTCTCCCGACGAGGAGCTCTTAGATGACGGGGTAGGCGATGATTGGACACGTGCGCAGGTGGTCTCCGCTGTAGTTTTCTCCCTCGCCTTTGATCTTGTAATCATTTAATCATTTAGTTTTCTGTTTTAACTCGTAATTTGTTGTTGTTTATATTTCTTTGACGTAAGGTGTCAATATTACTTTTTGGAGTCATTTTTGCTGTTTCTTTTGCAATATTCTCTTAGCTGTTTTGCTATTATGTTATAGCAGGTTTTAATAAATACTGGGAATTGTATAAAGTAATGAAATTTCTTACAAAAACTGTAAAAACACAATTTTAAAATTGTTTTGTGAAAAAAGGCGACTTCTGTCAGCGGTAGTTAAGCTGTTGGACCAATCTGTGCTTGATCGGCTCCGCCTGGAGGCGCTTACTACTCGCGCGGCTCCTCCCCTAATGCAGGATCTACTTACCGCGTTGTCGACCCCGGCCCTGGCTGTTATACCGTCACCGGAGGTGACACCAATGGCAATGGTTGATCTTGATGTTGGGGAGGGAGATTGTGCGAGTATGAGCGTGACTAACCAGGTGAGTGAGCAATTGAGGAGGGCTTTGGAGGACGCGATTAGCCAATATCGATACACACCCGACTCTAGGCCGCGACTACCACGTTTGCCTACTCATAGACGCAATCTAGCGTTAATGGGGGCCTTGAATACTTTGCTGGCCCCGTATTTGCGAACTAGCGAAGATTTAGTTGATACCCATTCGATATTGTACTGTGGCGCCATTGCGGCGTGTCGTGTTGCTCGTGTCAAGTTCCCGGACACTGACCGAGCACCGCGTCCCGCCGGGTGTGCGCCCGCATGGCAAGTACGGATCGAGCGACGTATCAATTCATTCCGGACTCTCATTGCTAAACTACTCTGCTTCAGTCGGGGCAATAACCGCCCCCGAGTGATGCGTTTCGTGACCCAGGCCTTTGCTGGAACCGGTGTCCCGCCCCGAGACTACATGACCTGTGTCACGGATCGCATTGACTTTCTGAAACAGAAGATCTATGCGTGGGCGAGTCGTATTCGTCGCTACAGAGAGCGTGTTGATAGATACTGGCTTAATCGCCTCTTTCAAAGTGATCAGAAGAAGGTATACCGGAAGTGGGAAGGGACCAATCAGAGTGTGATCGATGGACAACTACCTGATGCCTGTACCATGAATGATTTCTGGCGTGGCATCTGGTCGATACCCGTCGAGCACACAGAAGGTGATTGGATTAGTGTTGTCCAGCGGGAATGTGAGTCTATCGAATCCATGGGGTCTGTTAATATAGACCCCGTAGACGTTACTTGTGCAATTCGTTCGACCCAGAACTGGAAAAGTCCTGGCCCGGACGGATTGCACAACTTCTGGATAAAATGGATTCGTTGCTCACATGACCGATTGGCAACTCAATTTCAAGAGGCCCTTGAGCTTGGTTCTCTTCCCCGTTTCATGACTACCGGTATCACCTTCCTGCTCCACAAGTCCGGTAGTACCACGGATCCGAAAAACTATAGACCTATCACGTGCTTGCCTACCATCTACAAGCTCCTTACATCCATTCTGACCACAAAAATTAACACGCACATTGTTGCGAACAATGTTTTAGCCCCTGCTCAGAATGGATGTAGGGTTGGGTCCCGTGGTACTAAGGAGCTCCTCCTCATAGATATGACCATTAGCCAACAAGTTCGGCGGAACAGAGGGGCTCTCTCTGTTGCCTGGATTGACTACAAGAAGGCCTATGATTCAGTGCCTCATTCATGGCTGGAAAGGATATTAGAGTTGTATAAAATTGATGCAACCCTAAAATCCTTTTTAGCTGCGTGTATGAGACAGTGGACCACAGTCCTTCGTCAACCAGGTGGTAGCAACACTTCCTCTGACCCGCAGGACTTTATAAGGATTGAGCGGGGCATCTTCCAGGGTGATAGTCTAAGTCCATTGTGGTTTTGCCTAGCGTTAAATCCTCTCAGCACTTTGCTGAAGGATTCAGGGCTAGGCTTTCGGCTTCGAAGAGGAGGTGAGGTCATTAGTCATCTGCTGTACATGGACGATCTCAAGCTGTTTACTCCGAAACGCTAAGACTTGATGGAGCTACTAAAAACTACACAGGTTTTCAGTAGTGCCATTAGGATGGAGTTTGGTGTAGATAAGTGTGCGGTCTTGCATGTACAGCAGGGGAACGTTGTAAATTCTCCGAATTTGCAGCTTTCTGAGACAATGACTTTCAGATCTCTCTCCGAAGTCGAGACCTACAAGTACCTCGGTATGTCAGAGTCGTTGGGTATTTCGGTAGAGGACATCAAAAAATCGGTAAAGGAGCGCTTCTTTTTCCGCCTGACAAAAGTACTTAAAAGTCTTTTGTCTGGAGGCAACAGGGCGCGCGCCTTTAACGGTTGGGTGATGCCTCTACTGATATACTCCTTTGGCATACTGAAGTGGACACAGACTGAGCTGGACGCCCTGGATAGAAAGGTCCGACAACTGCTCACTTCACATCGCATGCTACACCCGCGCTCGTCCGTTATGAGACTGTACATTCCACGGAAATGGGGAGGTCGCGGCTTTTTAAATGCCAAGACCCTTCACAACCGTGAAGTGTGCAATCTCAGGGATTATTTCCGTAACCACGAGTGCGGGATGCATCGCGATGTCGTGGCGGTTGACAAGGGCCTCACACCGCTCTCCTTGGCGAACGATAACTGGCGCAAACCAACGATGCTGAGCACCGATGACCGCAAGGCAGTATGGAAAGGCAAGGAGCTGCACGGTAGGTTTTTCCGGGCCCTAACAGGGCCTGATGTGGATTTACCAGCTTCGGTGAATTGGCTACGCTTCGGAGACCTCTTTGGGGAAACCGAGGGTTTTGCCTGTGCAATTGCAGACGAAGTAATGATGACGAACAACTATCGGAAATATATCTTGAAGGACGGTACGGTCGACATTTGTCGAGCATGCCGCCGACCCGGAGAGTCACTCAGGCATATCATTTCCGGTTGTTCGCATCTTGCCAACGGCGAGTATTTGCACAGGCACAACCAAGTGGCCAAGATCATCCACCAGCAACTTGCCCTTCAATACGGCCTTGTTGAGTCAGAGGTGCCGTACTACCAGTACGCACCGGCGCCAGTTCTCGAGAATGGTCGTGCATTGCTCTACTGGGACCGCTCTATCATCACGGACAGGACTATTGTTTGCAATAAACCTGATATCGTGGTGGTCGACCGATCCCAGCGCCGGGCAGTGCTCGTAGATATCACCATCCCACATGACGAGAATCTCGTTAAGGCCGAAAAGGATAAAGTCAGCAAGTACCTTGATTTGGCTCACGAGGTAACCGCCATGTGGGATGTTGGCTCGACGATCATTGTCCCGATAGTCGTTTCGGCGAACGGCCTTATAGCGAAGAGCCTCGACCAACACCTTAAGAGGCTCTCGCTAGATGGTTGGATCAAGGGTCTGATGCAGAAGGCAGTGATACTGGACACAACACGCATTGTCCGGAGGTTCCTCTCTCTGCAGCCCTAACCACTGGTCGCTTGGGCTCTGCCCCGCGCCCAGCGGCACCCTAGTTTTAAGTTTTTTATAATATTTATTTTTGTAATAATGTTGTAAAAAATTTAAAATTATGTTGTATAATAAATAAAGTGAATAATAATAATAAATTTTTTATTGATCAAAAAAGTTACATTGCTTAAACACTACACTAACTATAATACTAGATCATCAAGGTAACAAAAATGAAAATTGATTACAAAAATTAGAAGTTATCTATGGAGACCTTATTTGTGAACATGCAAAGACTGCCTTTAGAGACGAGAAAAAAGCGACAAATCGGTGGCGGGCAGAATTTTGTAAATGATCATAACATAGCTACAACTGCGAAAAGACTGAAAGAATGTTCTTATATTATAGTCGGGACAACAATTAAATCAAGTACACTTTAATACCCACATTTTTTATTGCTTATAGACCTTTGACCACAATCTCACCTGATGGTAAGTGATGAAGTGATCGAATGTGTTAACAGGCTAGCATTACTGGTTCTCAAGGAAAGCTGTCGGAACACACCGATCAGTTGCTTGGCAATAGATTTTCTACTTGAGGGTGGTTGCTAGCCAGGTGGGCATTCGCAAAATGCCCTTCCACCATGCGGTAAAGCTTATGCCTGCGGCGGGATTCGAACCATGTACCTGCTGCGCTGCAGTACATAGCCAATGCCACAGAGCTATCATTGCTTCCAACAGACGTAACTTGCACTACCAATACTTTAATGCCGAAAGGTAAACAATCGAAATCTTAAATGCTCAACGTGCCCCAAAATATACTACTGATCAACAGTTTACTCTGCACCAAGTCACTAGCACTTGACAGGAATACCATTGATACATTCTATGACATCGTTGATGCATTCTTTATTTATATGATGGATTTATTTCATGACATCATTGATGCATTCTTTATTTAAATGTTTCATTCTTTCCAAACTTTTTATTCCGCTCAAAACATAGTCTTTGTGTTAATACATTAGAGTTTTGTGATCCAGCACCTTAATCAATAATAATTATTTTCAACTATAGTGATACAGGATACTTACGCATATATGTGAAATCTTCCATTTAGAGCACCGAATTTATCATCTATGAACTGACCACCTTATGTATACATTTCTTTTCATTCACAGAATGTGTAGCGGTCAACATAAAACGTGTCGACGTCCCCGCCCTAGTCGAGGTCGGAACAGAGTCCGTGGTCCTAGACTGCGATTATGGAACTGGAGCGGCCTCTCCGGGATCGGGGCTAGTTATGAAGTGGTTCTTCAACGGTTCTTCGGGATTGGTGTACCAGTGGATACCACCGCTGCAGCCGCAGGTTATTGGCCTGCTCAAGGGGAAGGTTGATCTCACTTTTAGGATATCAGGTATTTAATGTCACATGGTAAATGAAGACACCGTAATGCGGTCGGGGCCTACGAACTCCGGTTTCATATATTCATGCGTCTTCTCAAAGAAGAAAAAAAAACAGAATGTTTGTGCTTGTAGCGATCATTCCTGTCGTAGTACTACTGGGTGTGGTGTGGGAAATTTGCATTCCTTCTGAACTTGGAAATATTATTTCATTTATACCAATTATATTCCTGAGGACTCGTAAGAGGTGACACAGGAAAAATGCCAGTAAGCGGACAGCACCTAGGTTACCTTTTAAACACCTGTCATCTTACGCTGATTACTTACTAATCTCGAAGATGTATGCCAACCGTGGGGATTATGGTAAACTCCCTTAATTGGGGAGGCTTTTGTTCAACGGTGAAAACTATGGCAGTTGAGTATAATGATGTTATCTCAAAATATAACTAGTCATCAGAGTTTTGTGTTTATTTTTTTAGCTTGCGATGCTATTGCTAGCACAGTATCGTTTCTTCGAAGATGGATGTTAGGTGTTCGTTAATGATGTAATTTGTGGAGTATATAAGTGTCAGTAATTAAAAATATGTATTCTCTCATTTTACAATTAATAATAATAAATAAGGGTGGTGCCTCAGAGCGCATGTGTTCTGTAATTATTAATACACAATTTTAATGTTTTAATTTGATTTTAATATGCCGTAAAATATCGATTTTTATTTTTTATTTGATTTTTAATTTCGTTGATGGTTTGGATTTAATTTTTTTATTGTGATATCTAATTTATAATTTTATTTTAATTTTGACTTGATGAGCATGTAATGTATTATTATTATTTTATAAAACAGTATTATTTGATGTGTTTATGATAAAAACAAAATGGATCATGTTATCTGAAAAATAAATATTTTTATATTATTATTATTGAGTGTCAGTGATAAGTAGTGAAGTGAGTGCTACATATAAGGAACACAAGAACACATAGTGTCTTCCCCTTAATAGAGACAATAAGATAGGTGTTAATGGAAACATTCTTAATTTTACTCTATTTAGCAGTTTAAGTCAAGCTAAAGTTACTCATTAGTCCGTATTGTTGACTAGATTGTAATATAATGACGTACTAAGTACATCATTAGAAAAAAAAAAAAATGTTATTATTATTATTAATATATATATATGTATATATATGGCTTATGAGTGAGCTGACGCTAACGAGTTTTTTAAAACTAAAAACCTTTACCGATGTCGTACTCGTGGAGTAGAGGAATTTGATTACATAAGCTCTATTGCATCACATTAAAATACACATAGAGGTAGCCTTTACGTGCGATATCCCATCTCTGTGCCTAGTTTCATCAAAAACAATTTAGGCAGCATTTTATAATCGATTCAGTCATCGATTTAGTCGGGTTTGCTATGCAATAGCAAATTATTTTCACATTTATAATTTGAGGGATATTATGCTAGAGGAAATAAAGCATGCAATTACTTGAGTGCAGCTTACCTCTTTGACCTTCGAGTACCTTATCAATGTTTATCCACTCTAGTTCTCTAAAATTGCGCAGTTCACACATCAATGAACAAAATTTAATCCAACTTTATAGGTAGTTATAAAATTGAGAACGCTTAAAATCCACAGAGATTTGAAGTTAAAGTGTAAACATGGTACACACGAGTTAAGTTAAAGCTATATTCTCAAAGTTTCCAGGAATAATAAAAGCGCATGGTATCTAAGTTATATTGAAATATATTTGCAGCTCTAGAGAGTTGTCGTTCCAGAGTAGAAGTTTGAGTTCACATTCGGGGTCGAGTCAATACCTAAAACACCATTAGTAGTATCGGGTTGATTCGTTTGTCGCGCCCCGTTGGGAGCAGACTCCACTCCGTGCAATGCAATATCAACGCAATATGCAGTTTTTTGCCTCTATTTTCTTCTCTGACGTGATCACACGTGATGAAATTTTTCGTTCGGCGTTATCAAATCCGAGGGGAAATTTAATACGAAGGTACTATTTAAAATTGTATGAGTATGAGAGAAGATTTTAATGTACTCAACGATATCTATTAATCCTATTGTTTATAAAATATGCGTTCACAAATTTAAAAGTTCAGGTAATGTTGTACTGTTATGTGATATAATACTGTGATAATTTAGGTATGTACAACCTAAATTATCACAGTATAATATCGGTTTCGGTTTAAAGAACTTTATTACCATCAAAGACAAACTGTCACTTTCGTGGTAACATAATTAAACTATTACATAATATATGTGTTCGAATCGCAAAGATGTTCTAAACATGCACAATGACCCCTTTCATACATTTGACTTGCTTATTAACATGATTCATTAGTAATAATATGTTCATACAGTAGTTTTTTAAATGTATGAAAAGAGTTTACATTTTTTATATGTGAGGGTATTTTGTTATATAGCCGCGCTCTTTCAACAGTAAGCATTGTTTTGCCAACATCACAAATGAGAAAGTACGTGTGAGTGTTTTTTTCTTTTATTTTATGTTATTTTGACGGCACAATCTCCAAGCTTAGCTGATGTTAAGTGGACTAACCTCTGCCTCTTACAGATGCATTTCATCACAAGTCACGAATTGCACTGCGCCCGTTACTTTGAGACAAACCTATAGTTGTTAATTATCATGTGTTGTATGTTCACTGGCTCTCAAGGACTGCCGCTGGAACACACCACTAGATGCTTGGCGACAGATTTTCTACTTGAGGGTGTTAGCTAGACAGGCGGGCAATAAAATTTGGTTGTATGTACTCAATACCAAAACGACTTAACAGATTTTTACTAAGCTTGGCATGTATATTCCTTAGGGACACAAGGGAAAAATACGTTAAGGCCCGGGATACTTTTAAGCGTGAGCAATTTTTGACCTACGGGCTGCCCCGTGGTTTGCTGGGCTAGACTGTCACCCCTCGTTGTTACCTGTGGCTGTCGCAAGAGGCGACGAGAGGTAAAATACCAGAAGGGGGACAACAGCGCCTTCTAGGAACTGATATCTTAAACTGCGATCCCAAGACGCCTGCCAAGCGTGGATATTATGGCGAACCCCCCCTTAATGGAGGAGGCTGTGTTCAGCAGTGGACAGTCCGGCTAATACAGTACCTAATCTTAAAAGTGTTTTTTTAATATTTTATCACAAATAGTACCAATTTAGCTGTTTAATAGCAAAACTCTATATAGCCAGCTGTTTAAAAATAAATTAAAATAACAATAATAACTTAATAACGAGCTTCACTTTTTAAAAGCAGAAAATTAAATTGCCTCCTTTGTACGCAAGTTGTACAAGCCTTTTAATACCATCATCGCTGTGAAAGCTAGGAAGCACTTAGCTTAATTTCATGATAAATGTTGTCGCATTCACACACTGTTATGTTTGCCAAAAAACTGTCGCAGTATTATGAAGTACGGTCTACTACCTAGCAACCCAACGCGTTAATACAGAAACATAATAATTGTCTCCATTTATGAAATTAACACTCCAAGAATTGAGTAGATATGGGATGATTTAGGTACCCTTATAATTTTAGTACTAAAAAGTCAAACAAAGGTCATAAACAAACACAGTAAAACTTTTTTTTTTAAATATTGTTAGGTTTGCAATAACCGGGTACTATAGATGTCGCTCCATCCCAATACGATAGTTAAAGAACGATAGGAAAGATTTGAGTTATGACGTCATGTCATGTTAGCTCAATTGGTTAGAGCATACCCCGGCTCAAGGGGTGGATGGACGCAGGTTCGAATCCCGCACATGACTTAAATTTTTCCTATCATATATATGTGATTTTGCTATAGTAAAACATGTTACACCGTTAAACAAGTTGTCACATTTCATAAGGAGAAACTGCGAATAACAATATATATTTGTTTATCAAAAAATCTAATATTCACATGAAACTTAATGAAAGATTATAATTTAAATTAAGTAAACATGTTCCACCGTAGACCGTGTCGTTAAAGTCATCGCATCAGATTGCGATTAACATTATGAAAAAAATACTTTTTACGAAAAAATAAACACTTGACTTAGTAAATGAGTATAAGGATTTTACTGTTTCATGATTCAGAACTGTAGTCCTTCAGAAAAATAGAAGATTTTTTTTTAATATTATCAAATCAATGGTAATTCCTACATGTGTCTAGCATACCGTATACATATCATAATTTTATTTTTGCAATACAACGTGGCAATGCTGCCAGCAGCACGCTGCCAACTGGTAGTAGGGTGGAGCATTGGGACTGCTTGTGAGTCTGTCCGATAAAAGTAATATGTTATGATTTTTTATAAAATTAATATTATCTCATTTAAGTATAATGAATAAGGTTAAATAAAATATTAATGATTGATGCTGAATGATTTATCACAATGGATAACTATACAGGCTTTATGGTCAACAAATGGTTAAATATTTATGTATGATTTTTAGACAGGAAGTCAGTTTAACCTTTCCTTTTTTTTATATAAATAGTTTTCCAACCATTTAGGTCATTTTAAACTGCTTCGGGGCTGGATTTACGATTTAAGATAGATTGTGCGAGTATTTTGTATATCTGAAAAGCACCAATATTCTTTTTATAATATTAATTCTTCCTATATGATTCCTTTTTTTATTATAAAAATATATATTTTTATAAAATAAAAAAACAAGGTAATTTGACAACGTAAAACTTTTCTGATGGACATTAATAAATGCGTATCCAGAATTCTCGGGTTTAAAAATGTTTCTGATTAAGATTTTTTAAGGTTTAGCTAATCCATAATTATCCACTTAAAGTGACATAAAATATTTTTAAATAATCAATTAGCAACTGATAATCTAAACCCACTTAGAAAATAGCTACGCAATCGACGTAGTTAAAGAGGAGGGTAATATTCCATTCATATAATTACTAGGGTAGATGCTTCCCTTTCTTATTTTGTTTGCATGTTTTTAAGGGTGGTTTCAGTTATGGTAACATAAATAAACTTAATAAAACATTAATAATATATTATTTTGATACAATCTATATTGATTGCTAAAATGCTCCCCTCTAACGTAAATAGCGATAGGTAATTAAGATTAGTAAATAAAACATAATACTTGTATAAATATAAATTTGTCTCCATTTGGTTTTCCAATCCCGAGGCCCCGGATTTGATTTTTAAGTTTTAGGAAATTAAGATTTTCTGTCGAAAAAAAATACCTTCAGCAATATTTAATATTTCCTGGCTGGCATTAGTTCACCCCCTACTACAAATTATCCCTCTAACATGTGACCAAAACATGTCGAACGTGAGTTAACACAGTCTACCTTTTTAGGGATTCTGTATAACCCATCGTGATAATAATATATATTATATGTTGTTTTTTTAATTCGCGATTGTAAATTTAAGATTTTCAACACCACGTGTCAGGGATATAATTATTAGTCATAACATTGTGTTTAGTCTGATACAATGCTTTTGATATCAAATAATCGCGTTCATGTCGAAAGTATCATCTGTATTATTTTCTCAAATTTTCTCGCAACTGGCGTGATGTACTCGTGAACTCTATTTCACTCCTTTTATGGTTTCGTACCTTACGGGAAAAACGGAGCCCTATCAATGAGACTATGTTATCTGTCTATCCATCCGTATGTCACGGATATCTAGCTCGTAAATGAGGTGAGTTATATACCTGAAATTATTATTGACCGAGCGAGAACCTAGTTCGAGCGAAGCGTCTGTGCTTTAACTTACACAAAAATACTTTCGTATGTCCGGTTGTTTTCATCTCTAGGTCGCATTTCTCAATCGATTCTCACTAAATTTTGTGAGCAGGTTTGATAAGTCCATACAATTTATTTGTCGATTCAGTTTTTGGAAATTTTTCAAAATGATAGAAATATACCTAATATGGTGTTGAAAGTATGGACACCTGCGCTTAATTTAATGGCAATGTCCCTGAAAAACACGTCAGTTGCCTGTAAGTGATAGTCTAGAATATTAAGTATAGAAAGGAGAAAATTACATCACAAACAACAAAATTATGTACTTAATTATAACATTACGAAGTATATAAAATTATGTACCACTTACCTACCTATTTCTGATACAACTAGCTTTCGCCGGGCCCGCGTGTCATTGATTTTCTTGGATATAAGTCCAAGAAAATCATTTATTATTTGCATTACATATCTAGATTTTTGGATTTTGTGACCCATTCCCCCATCAGCGTACGCAGTGAACTTTTATTGAATTGTAAGCTATGCAGGGGCAGACTCGCGAGGTTTTACAGTTCGGTGAGCCACTAGTGTAGTACGTTTCGCCAAAAAGGATTATTGGACTATAAATTAATATAGTTTATTTTTCAGTTAATACATGAGATTAGCCTTAGCCTTTTTTAGTTTTATTTTAAGGAATAAACATAAGGCGGGCCAGGGTATATCCAAAACTAAACTATAAATTAGGTTAAGAATCTGCAACTTCGATATATAACATGCCATAAGTCCTTCTATTTAAGTATGAAATACTTACAACATTCATTTCAAAACTAAAAATATTAAAATTAAAGGTGGTTTCATTGTTAAGAAGTTTAAAGCTAATTGCAAAAATGTGTCTTGTTTGTAGTTAGGAGCAACACCTCTAGTTCAACGTAAGTTGTACTAGAGGTATCCATCCCCGTACGCAGGTTAAGAACAAAAAGACAAATTAGAGTCCTTGTTGGCTTAGCGCTTAGAGTATACCCCGGCTATAGGAGTGGTTGACGCGGATTCGAACCGTGCACATGAGTATAATTTTTCCTCTCGTTGTAATTTTGTAATGTAATCCCTGGATCATGCGCCATTGCAAAAATTAAAATATTCTAAAAACCCCGATTTATAGTACTGTGTTGAAGCTGTGATCAAACCAACAAACATTTTTACGGACTTTTACTGACTGTATTTTTACGGAATCCTAAAATAGCAAGGCCCGATTCCCTCTTGGCCATTTTATTGTTTTTTGCGTACCGACCTTAATTATCGGCGAAACGATGAACAAATATTAGTGGAGTAAAGCCTCCTAAAAATAAAGTTTATTGAATTTTACCAGTTTTTTTGTAAAAAGCATATATATTTTGAATGGTAATGTTTTTATGGGTTTGTCATGGGACGCTCACGACGCTGGCTTGATGTTCTGGCTCTGCATATAAAAGGTGCATTTCGTCTCAGTGATTAACTGCACTTCGCCCATGACCTTGAGATATACAGTTGTAAGGTGCATATGCCTATAATTTATCATTTATTAGGGCCTGCTGCTGGAACTCTCTGTCGGGTACTTGGCGACAGATTTTGTACTTGAGAGTGGTAGCTAGCCAGGCGAGCATTCGCAAAATGCCCTTCTATTATGCGGCGAAGAAGCTTAAGTCCATAGCTATCATTGCTTCTCTAGAAGACTTAAAGTGCTGAATCTTTGAAACGGTAAGGTAGCTTAGCTGGTTGAAAATTTTCCGGAATGTGTGTTACTTTGACGGATGTCAAATGTTATACAAATGTCAGTCTTTGTGTGTATTAGTTCAAAATTTGAGTATAACATAAAATAATCTAAATTGGCCAACTACGTGACGGTACGGAAACCTCATTGTTACAAGTATATACTCAAAAACGCACTTAATCGTTTTTTTTATAATAAGTCCCCATTTCATTCCGATTTTTAGAAGCACCTATCACGGTGTATGCCAATGGCAAAATTCGAATTGTTTGGAAGTATCTTGTGTGATTATTAGCAAAATTCTATCGAATTTGTTCTTATTTTGTAAACTTACATTAAATTTACGTAGGATTCGGAGGAAAATGATGAAGGTTGGCATTACATAAAATAAAAATAAGAATTTCAAACAATTGTTTTTTTTGCAAAATTAAATTAAATAAGTGATTAATTTTGAGCCAATATTAGCCATCTATATATATATATATATATATTTCCCCGTGGGGTGCCGGGTTAGAATTGCACCATATCATCCCGTGGGTGTCGTAATGGGCGACTAAGGGAAAAATACTAGAAGGTGGGCAGCAGCACCTTCTTAAGAACTACTATCTTACACTGCGATCCCCCAAGCCGCCTGCCAAGCGTGGGGATTATGGCAAATACCCCCTTAATAGGAGAGGCTGTGTTCAACAGTGGACGATCCGGCTGATACAGTACATATTATTAATTACTTACTCAACCACTATTTTTATACTCATACATTTATTTATGTAATTAAATCATATTTTTTAACCTTTTCTGCATTAGGTGTCAATAATTATGAGTTATTCTTCTGAGGAGAGGATCGACCAATGGTCGACTATTCTGATAAATATGATCACCAAACTAGACAAGATATATGGAGGGTACTGTGACCGAGCGTCAAATGTCCCTAACGTTAGGAGACTTGTAATTTTTGCGAGAGTTGATATGAAAAAATGTTTTATAAATGTTAAAAGGGGTTTGCTATAATCCCTATGCTCGTCAGGTAACTTGGGGTTTGTAGTGTAAGACCACAGTAATGCAGAAGACTCTATGCTGCACATCTGGTATTTCCCTGCGTCACCTATTACAACAACCGGAAGATATGAGAGGGGTTCATTGCTTGCTCGGCATCCCACAGGGTTATGAACATAAGTTGCATAATGAAGCAGTGATGGCTCAGTGGCATTGGCTATGGCCTGCTGCGCTGCAGGTCCATGGTTCGTATCCCGCCGCGGGCTTGAGCTTCACCGCATGGTGGATGGGTATTTTGCGAATGCCCGCCTGGCTAGCGACCACCCTCAAGTAGAAAATATGTCGCCAAGCACCTAATGGTGTGTTCCGGCAGCTGGTCTTGAGAGCCTGTAATTCTAGGTTAAGCCTGTTAATACCACATCATCACTTACCGTCAGGTGAGATTTTGGTCAAAGTCTTACCTATCAGCACTAAAAAAAAAGGTATATCTTAACCTTCGCTAAGCCTTTAGTTCCAGTAAGTCATCGAGAAACTACTTTCTCGAAGTAGTAAGTACACATCATAGGCGTACTTAGACGTATTGTACGACCCAGCTGATACAGTACAGATGTACTGTATCAGCTGGGTCGTACAGTGCTGAACACAGCCTCCCTAATTATAGGGGGATTTGCCATAATCCCCACCCTGGGCAGGGTCCTGGGGATCGCAGTGTTAGAGATATCAGTTCCTCAGAAAGAGCTGCTGCCCTCCTGCTGGTGTGTTTATCATAGGCATCTACTAGAATTAAACTTAATTTGTTCACAACTACGAAGCATCCCTGTATATTTATGTCTGTCGTAATCACAGTATAACTGCATCGCGGATTATACCACATACTCATTCTTCTATACAAATTAGTCTAAAAATATATTAGTATACGAAAATTACTAGATATGTATTAAAAGCTCATCATCATCATCATCATTTCAGCCGCAAGAAGTCCACTGCTGGATATAGGCCTCCCCCACAGATTTCCAAATAGAACGGTTGGAAGCGGCCTGCATCCAGCGTCTTCCTGCAACTTTAATAACGTCGTCCGTCCACCTTGTAGGTGGCCTTCTGACGCTGCGCTTGCTTGTTTGTGTCCTCCATTCAAGAACCTTTCAGCCCCAACGAGCATCAGTCCTGCGTGCTATGTGCCCTGCCCATTGCCACTTCAACTCACTAATCCACCGGGCTATGTCGGTAACTTTAGTTCATCTACGGATCTCCTCATTCCCGATTCGATTTCGTAGAGAAACACCGAGCATAGCCCTCTCCATAGCTCGTTGTGCGACTTTGAACTTACTTATAAGGCCCACAGTTAGAGGCGACGTTTCGAATATGGAACCGAAACGTGGCCTCTAAAAGCTCATGATTTTACCCTATTATTGAGAGACATCGGCCGCCTTCTATGTTATTATCGCAAATAAATCATTTTTTATCTATTGCACCCCTCCTACATTACTGAGGTTGATAAATTAAGCCTCAAAACGACTTTAAGTAAGACCTTAGAATTATGCTTTAATATTTTTATGGTTTAAACTCAGACAGAAAGCTTTTTAAGTTTAGGTAGTTTTATGGTTCCCTATATTTTTTTTTTATTGCTGCATAGCCAAGCCTTTGACCACAATCTCACCTGATGGTAAGTGATGATGTGGTCAAAGGTGACACAGGAAACAGGCTTAACCTAGAATAAAAACTACTTTCTTATTTTAAGTTTTAATCTATTTTCATGACGATTTTTTTTTGTGAAAACTTACATATATCTAGGTGATATTGCGGTATAGATATGTGGATTTTTGTTCGTAATAACAATGTTTTTATTTATGTTTATCATATTACCTAAAATACATAAAAATATCTTTGTTTAGTTTTTGAAATCACATGGGTTGTTTGAGGGTGTTCTTAGTAATATGTACTTGCAAAGATTATCCTTCGCCACAGCTGTTACAAAGAATTTACTGCAGACGCATCAAATATGATACTGACAGAACAGCTGTATTTGTAGACGTTCTAACAGCCCTTATGTTGCAGACGAGCCACTACAAGCGTATCGGGCCATAAAGATAATGCGACCGACGACAGATTTGAGCGGAAACTACACTTGTGTGGTGTCCACTTTCATGGAGGAGGACCGACGGACACGTCCCATGCTTGTTTACAGTGAGTACCGGACACTACATTCCACAGAATGAATATGAACTGTATGTACAGCAGTAACTAACCGCATTTCTGTTCGGTAGACGAAGCGAAGCAAGGACATTTTACTTGGTATATACGGTCAAAAATAGGCTATCTGAGGACGAGCTAGTTGTAGAATAAGTATGAAGATGTAGTACGTGGAAGGCTCTAGTCTGGCACTGCTATTGAAACGCGAATACAAGATGTTACGATCAGGAAAAGGGAAGGCTTTATGCTAATGCTCGCCTGGCTAGCTACTACCCTCATGTAGAAAATCTTTCGCCAGGTACCTAATACTGTGTTCCGTTAGGAGTCCTTGAAAGCCAGTAAAACTACAGGCACACGAGACTTAACTGCATGTCTCAGACAATAGAAAACAAAATGCCTAGGTTTTCGAAGCATTCAATTAGACCAAATTTATTCGCTAGACCATCGACTCTCTTTGACCCTGGATTGTCACTGGCCCGTGCGTCAGATATACAGGGTTATTGGAAAAATGCTAACAACCTCTTAGCTTGAGCCTCTCTGCAACTGTGCTGTCGTCTGTATACCCAATAATACCCAGTTTGAACAGATAATTTATGTGCAGCAAGAAGAGAGTACCAGAGAGAACCGACCCTTGAGGTACCCCGGCATTTATTGCCATTGATTGGACGAACACCCACCATGGACAATTCGTAACGAACTTTATACATGACTGCCCAAAAATTGAGTGTTATGTTTTCTTTCATGTATGTATGTGTGAGTTTCTTTATTCCACCACTAGCTGTACCTGCGACTTCGTTCGCCATTGCCGTACCTGCAGACTAATTATTCACATATTTTGAGCACTGTTTTTCTCATACTAAGCAACGCTGTGGTCTGCGGTGAAGCACTCTTAGTAAAGCATAGCTCAGAAAGGAGCTTTTTACTTTGTGAAAGTTCATCCGGAAGGAGGAAATATTGCCACCATACATACTTCTACCGCCAAGACAATAATGTTCCCATTGCTATGTTTCGGTTTGACGGGTATGAGTGCTGGTGAAATTACAGGTACATGTAACTTAACAACTTTAAGTCTCAGGGTGATGAGCGCAGTGCAATTCGCCACTACAACTGTTATATGCAGTGGTTAACGCTAAACATCAGCTGGGCCTCGTGCTTGCTCCATAACGATAGCATTAAAAAGAAGACCCTGTCAAAGACCTTTTTGCAATATCAAGAGACACGACGAGCGCTTCGCCGCACTTGTCAATGGGTCGCTCCAGATAATAATAAGTGAGTCATACGCAAGAAGGTCCCATAATAAGTGAGTCATACGCAAGAAGGTTAGTTGGACGGATCTTAGCGGTCACCGTTTTTAGGGATCGGGTGCACCAAGGCCGTCTTCCATGTTTTTGGGACAACGCCTAAGACATCAGGCGTTGTCCCAAAAATTTCGGCGCAGAGCTGGAAAGACGCGTTAGAACCGGTGTCAACTCTGGAGCACAAGTCCGCATCAAAAATTTGTGAGCTTTTATGCTTTCGGTACTATACCAGCGTCGCCATAGTAATAAAATCGTGTGGATCCTTTCTTCAAATTCAATTCAAGATTTAAATCCTTTTATATCAAGCAAAATTGTACCCATATTCACCGAATATAATATAAAATTAAACACATTATAACATTGTTGAAAAAAGTTGGATTTGATCGATTCCACCAGGGACCAGCACGCTTTGCTACCCGGGTGAGAAGTTGCTTTGTTTTGCACTTGGCTAACGTGATCCTTTAAAAAAAGCCTTAAAAAGGTCGCGATTTCATTACAAAAGCTTATCGAGTGTCTTTTATGTATCGTAACCTTATTCCTGACAACTTTTTACATAGCCAGCCATCTGTCAAATGATTTTCAACGTCAAATAACTAAACATAATATGTCTTGATGGGTTCCACCGCAGTGTTAGATATTCTGCCTTTAAGCAGCCTGTGTTCATAGGCATGAATGGTACTGTAGCAAATGAAATTCCTGAGTGAACGAGACATAATGAACGTTTCGAATCGGTATTATTCACAGCCTTTTTACAAGAAAGTAAACATTCTGTAAATTGAGATTCTCAGTAACAAAACGAAGTTAAATAAGCTTATGTGGTAAAATAGCGTTCCATTTTTCTTTGAATTGTCCCACGCTGACTTGTCACTAGTTATATAAAAAGGCAGCTATAAAATCTGGGGCGCCTGCGGTATAAAATAGATGCATGATTTATACCACGTAACTGGAGATTCTCCTTAAAATATTCCCAAGATGCACATATTCGATAATTTTATGGACTGACTGTGATATACGGGCTTAAGTTTTAGGCTATAGTGAAGTTATGTAGCTAAGAGCTATGGGAGAGGGTAAACAATTCTGGTACAAAAGAAGTAGGGACATTTTAGAGAAAGTTTTCCTATATTTTTTTCTGGGAATATCAAACATGAGGATTTTCTGTACAAATGTAATCCCCAAATTTTAGTAACCCTGGTATAAATACGTTCATCTCATTTCCTTTTTTCAGGAACGAATTATTACTAAAAATAATATAAACGTGAACGCTAAAAATGCCCCGTTTTATCGCCATTCAAAGGACCACCAGAAAAACTAGAAAAGCATTTAACATAACAGAAAATAATGGGAGCCTAGATGTATTCTTTCTTGAAATTTTAATGCGAAAGATAATTGATTTCGCTCTGTTTTAGAAAGGCAATATGAAACCTCGATCTCGTGAAGGTTCTTGAAAATCCTCGTAGGTTTCATTCTGCCTTAAGCATTACAACTGATTATACTTTCATAAACCTTTTCATAAACCTTTCAAATAGGGTATGTTAAGCGCGTTACCATGTAATGTTTAACCGTGTCTGTAGGTAAAATTTGAAGCCTCAGGAAACAATACAGTGGTTTAAGCTATAAACAATACATAGTGCCCAAAGCTCACAAATAGTGCCACAGTACTTTAGGAGATACCTACTCGTATTTAGGTCATTCACCTAGGACACGGATTCCCTACGCTAGGCTACTAACCTAGGCTTCAAACAAGACATATTATATAATTTGAAGCTATACAAAGAACGTATATACGGATCGTTGATTATTTTGCTATAATATATAATATCTAATATATAGTACCTATCTACATACATTCAACGTTTCAATACAACTGCTTCAATAGGAGTGAAGATATTGTAACACATTGTATAGGCTTCCAATTTGATGAATTAGTTTCAAACATAATGGAAACCAGTTTTGAAACAAAACTAGATCTTTAAATAATCCTTAAAATAATGCCCAATGATATACCAAAAAGTTAGATTTATCCTTAGCCTCTATCCTGGTCATATCATAAAATTGAAAATGATTCCTCCTAAACCAGTAACTCAGTAAACCATGGCTATTGTCTTATATCCTTTATTTATATTATAGAATTAAAAAAAAACATTATTGCAACAACCATTACTGCAAAAAAACATTTTTATACCAAGTATTGCAAGTAATTAGTCACGTATGTTTCGATATTTTGCTTGGATGTAATAGTACATTGTGTATTAAGGGCGGTAAGTAATGAATTACGATCGAGGCTCTAGCAGAAGTCCGAAGTAGAAAACTGAGAGCTTTCTGAGTCGAGGTTCGTAATTCCCGTACCGCCCGTGAAAGATACAATGTTTTTCATCATATTTGCGAGAAAATAAATAAAATTTTAGGGCAGAATAACTTATTTATTAAAATTTATAGTCACTGTACAGTTAGTAAAATTAAGACAAACGTTTTTTTCGGGGAGTCTTATTGTTTGAGACCAATTATAAGTAATATTTTCTTTATTATTAGAAATTGTAATATTTTTCGATGTATCTGAGCAGACCCGTGTTGTCCACGGGTCTGCTGGTTAACTTAAATATTGCTGTCGTGGCACATGGTTGTTTCTCACCAAGAATCAATAAATTATATTGATTATTAAATATTTGACTATTATCTATTTTTATTTCTAAGTTGTATTTGGCGGTGTTGAATTTAAATCACACTCATCGGACTACGACGAGAACATTTTTTATAACTGTTTAACTTGTCTTCAAATACAAAATGTAAATAATTATGAATGGAATGCTCTAATACACGAGTCAGCACAACTATTATTGCGAAATACGTGAACTTTTTTTTAAGTGGATTTTTGCCCACGCCACAGAACGTAGTATTATTATATGTTCTATGCCACAGATTATACAAATGTTTCGTTCAGAAACGTTAAGCGCAAATACTAACGTAGGAATACAGCCATGACGGAGTATAAAAAAAAAATTGACGTTCTTTTTACAAAAATCTATTAAAATCGATTATTAAGAAAATTACGTGAGTATTAGCGTGATTGCAATTAAATTCCTGTTTAGAAAAAAAATTAAAGACAATTTTTCAATTGCGTGTAAGCAAGGTAAGGTGTAAGCAAGTCATGCAATTTCAAGCAAGTGCTTGAACTTGCATGACTTGTGTGCTGTACTATACATTTAAAAAAAAATACTAACTGACCTTGGGTTTCATGACAAAAAGAAAGTTCGAGGTTTTATATGGGGCATTACGGCGAAGTTAACCTGTTTGTTTAGATACTGTTTACGTGCAAGTGTAATGAAAAATATTTTTTATAGCGTAACATAGGTTTTAAACACACTAGCTCGTAACGGACCTTTATATGCACCAATTTAAGTGTGATAATCACTGCGCAAGTAATATTTTAGTCATAATGTAGTCTATTACGCACTTGTGTTTTTTTCTTACTACCGCACTTGTTTTAAATAGAAAAAAAAACGACGTTTCCACACTTCTCACCAAGGAGATTGTAGTTTGTTTCATTCGTGTTTCATATAAAAACAAACCAGTGTTTTTTTACCTACTAAAGTTGAACTTTAGAAGATTTAATTATAAACCTTCTTATTCAGATTATTATTGCTATCAAAAGATAAAGTAAATATTTTCGTATCTAAATTTTTGTATTTGTTCCTCGCAAGTGTAATTAAAAACGTCGTATGACATACGTGCGCTTTGATAATTACAGCCTCTGCTTTCTTGTAGCAATATCGCCTCGGCTGTAATTTTCAACTTACCGAACCTATATCATAATGTACTATAACGTATAATATGTATATATCTGAAGAAAGTAGGTAGAAATGTATACACAAGCACGTTTTGACAGACGTATTGTTAGGTTCCAAGTGGAGAGCTTATGAGGCACAGTTTTCAAAAACATTATTAAAATTAGGTACATGGAATATTACTAAAGTTAAAACAATTATATCATCGTTTTGAACTGAATATCAACGGATTAAAACCTCATGTCCGGCTCAGGGCATTAGCTGGCAATAACACAGTTCTCCTAATTTGAATACCAGAGTTTTCTATTAAGTAAGAAGTTATTATATTTTGTAATTATTAGACTGTCTATGATTAATTTTGTAAGTTTATATGCTCAGCAGGCATTAATGCAAAAATTACAATATAAGAATTAATTGTATGATGTTAGTGTAAATACAGTAAAATATTAACATACATAAAATTCATTATCGTTTCTCGTCTTGTATACTAGAAAATATCACTCATAACATCGCGATTCATTTACACAACTTTTTCTACAGTTAAATTGATATAACATTTTACATTCTTAGCTGGATAGAAGCAAGGATAGATCTAACTTTTTGGTATATTATTTGACACTAGATAAAGGCCAATTTTCTACCGACTTCAAAAAAAGGAGAAAGTACTCAATCAGTTTTTTGTGTGTGTTACCACGGAACTTTTGACTGGGTGAACCTATTTTGATGATTCATCTTTTATTTAAAAGTTGATGCATGCCGTGTAGTCCCATTTAAATTTAATCAAAATCGGTTAAGCCGTTTTTGAGTTACACTCCAATAACTGAAAAGTATTTTCCTATCTTGATGATATAGTCATTGACAGTGAATGACAATCGATCCCATAAGTAGCAAGGGTCACTAAAAAGGGTGAAATTTTTTTTTACCAAAAAATGGCACCAACTTCAACATTCAAACGTGTGAAATAACTTCTCGAAGTCAGTACCATGCGCACAATTTTGTGACAATAGGTACTTTTGAACCATCATACCGACCCGACCCGACATCAGGTACCGACTTCAACAAGTTATTTGATACAGTTTTTGTTGCAAATCTCGCTACCGTTACCCAGGAAGCGTCAAGTTGGTAGCTAAAGGTTAGTGTCTTCGCAGCTCTTTCCATTTTTAGCTTTTCCAAACGTACTTTTGTTATATTTGTAAGAGAGTACCATTTGCTCAAGCTCTTATCTGGAAGCATCAGTAAATGACCTAAATACGAGAACCTCCTAAAATACACAGCACTATTTATGTAGGTACTTTAGGCACTATATTAGACGTAGTTGAAATCACTGAAATACCTGGTGAGGCTTTCAGCATAAACATTGTCTGATTGTGAAATTCTAAACTAATATTTATTATTCTGGTTAAATCTGAATAAATTTAAATGCTTGAATGTTGCTGTTGGATTTCCAGAAATTACATAATTATAAGTATTTTTTTACCGGCGGTCTGCCTTTACTAACCAAATACTACGAACTAGCATTTAGATTCCTTTAAGTTAATTTTAATATTTCATGACATATCAGACCATGAAAACAGTATCACATATCAGCAATGATCGAAGTATAAAGAATTCGTTGTGTTTATATACGCATACGTGTGTACTTTTGCCCATACAAATTTTGAAGATAATGCAATAATATGGTATGGTACCATACTATGGTCTGATCAAAGATTACTAACCTGGGTCTGATAATTGAACTGGAAGGTGAGGTCTAACAGAACTCCGGTGTGGCAACTAATCCTCTGAGTTTCGGCTTTTAACTAGTTCTACGAACACCACAACCATCCACTATCACCAAGGCTATATCCCACAATTTTTTATACCTAATGACCAAAAATCTTAACGTATTTCTCATTGAATGATAATAAAATCGAATGTTGCCAAAAATGGTCGATTATTAAATAACCATAATAGGTACCTTCATGTTTAAAAGTGGTGATTAAGATCGATAATAATGCTTGTGTTTTAATGTATTTTTTATTACTATAGGTCGTGGTAAGAGCTTTCACTTCATTCAAGAGAAGAGGTACGTGTTCCTCGTCACTCTCATATGCTTCGCCGAGGACCTCTACCCGAAGCCTGTTATGACTATCTTCTCACAAGGGTTAGTTGGATGTTATTCTAGATATAGCATATGTAGTATTTACCCTTGGTTAGTTTGATTTGCATTTGAACTTGCATTATAATATACGCGTAATTAAATACATAAAAATGCATCTTTCATTAGTGGTGGGCTTAGCGTAGTGCAAACGTTATATCAGTGCTTATTTGATTGAAAAATATTTTAAGTTTTTCCAAGAATAACTTTTATGGAACTAAATTATACAACGATATAACATGGTATCACAAAATTAATTAAATATTGTAACTAAAATTGCTTAAAAATGTAATAGAAAAAAAATAGGGCTCCGTTTCCTACCAGGAGGAAATCATAAGTGGAAAGCAACCAAGAAAAAGTATCTTTTTTTTTATGTATTCCGCAGAGCATGCTTATTTGCAAAAATAATAAGCTGACGATTAGTAAAACTGCAGTTATATTTTCACAGGAATGCTATTCTACAAAACTTCAAATAATTTTATTTAAATTTACATTGTGCGCAATAACGATATTCGTGTAAATCTCAATTGGCCTCATTTTAGGAGTGTGAGAAAGGGAAGATAATAATATATCCTTTGTTACATTTGCAAAAGGATTCTAATACGTTATTACAAATACAGTCTTTGTCCTTCTGTCAGTAGAATGTATCTTAATACAGAGCATCCTTCAAATTCTCCTACGCTATTTCTTTGGTAGGTATGAACCTATACTATTAATAATTTTGTGTTCTGACAATAGATACCTACCACAGAAAAAAGAAAGCAATATATTTCTCTATGGTACCTACCAATACAATTTAAAGTGCTCTTCAGAGAGATCAAAAACAAAAAACACAAATAGGATATAGTTACTTTATCAAAAGAGCTGTAAATATCTACTGGACGTATATGGACGTCCAGACACGCAGCTAAAACATTTACAAGTCTTGCGTCTCAACCTCGGTCGGAATATCTAAGAATTTCGTGACGCACTCAAAACTCAATGAATAAAATATATTCTAATATTCCAGAAGTCCCTTGAAACAAGCCGTGACAGAAATATCCATGGACTCGTGGGGCTTGTACACAGTAGAAACAAAGGCGGTAGTGCATGACGATGACGTCATGACGCCAAGAGAAGAGTTCGTGTGTGAATTGAACTTGCCGACTGCGAACTACACTGCAAACAGAACTACTGTCTACTACCCTGGTAACTGCAACTTTATTTTCTATGGGTTAAGGTCATTTATGCCATAGCTTTAGTCACAAATACGTTCTGCAATCACGTTTGCAAACGCTCCGCCGCGCCGTCACTACCGCCTCTGCCACTGGACTGAAACATACGAATGTGAATTGCTACTATTTTCGGAATTATTTTATTACACATTTATGTCTCTAGTAAGCTCTAGCCTTGGATAAAGAAATAAACAACCTAGATATAATACAATCTACGAATAACCCCTGGTTAAATATTTGTTGAACGCACAAGCTTGGAAAGGTGTTGTTTATCATTAGAAATCTGAATGGAATAGAGCTTTTTATGCGCCTGCGAGGAAAATGTTTTTGAAATTCGAACCTCTTTTAAGAACAAGGAACTTAGTTGAAATTACAAAATTTCTACTTTCAACTTCGGTACGCTCAAAATTATATATTTTATTAATTCTAGTATCCTTTACTTGCACATGTCTCCATTAAAGTACTACTCGCGCCAAATAACAACTTTGCAGCCGTTATAACGAATAACTATTGTCACATTATTCAAATGTTTCCTAACAGCATCCTATAAGAGCGAAAACTTCGAATTTGAAGGGAATTCAGCCCGACTAAAAGTTAACGATAATGTATGGGTACTCTCTCTACTCTATCAGCCGGATTGTCCACTGCGGAACACAGCCTCCCCCATTAAGGGGTTTTTTGACATAATCCCCGCACTTGGCAGACGTCTTTATGGGATCGCAGTATAAGATAACAGTTCCTCAGAGGACGCTGCTGCGCGACTTTCGGTATTTTTCCCTTAGGTGTTGTGGTAGAATGTCCCTCCCCCCAACTCTTCCCTTAGGTGTTGTGGTCGACCACAACACCTATGGGAAGAGTTGGGGGGAGGGACATTCTATCCCGACACACACGGGGTTATATGGTAGGAAATTTAATTTCTATTGTTTTTTTTTATGTAGTTGTGACGCATCATGCACTAGGCCCACCCTGATGTTAAGCGGACTAACCTCTGCCTATAACAGATGCATTTCGTTACAAGTCACGAATTGCACTGCGCCCGTCACCTTGAGACATAGCTGTTATGTCTCATATGCCTGTAATTTCACTGGCTCTCAAGGACTGCTGCCGGAACACACCGTTAGGTGCTTGGCGACAGATTTTCTACTTGAGGGTGGTCGCTAGCCAGGCGGGCATTCGCAAAATGCCCTTCCACCATGCTTTGAACCTCA
Source organism: Plagodis pulveraria (assembly GCA_963890685.1). Lineage (NCBI taxonomy): Eukaryota > Metazoa > Arthropoda > Insecta > Lepidoptera > Geometridae > Plagodis > Plagodis pulveraria. Next base: position 17,667,451 of record OY982958.1, on the reverse strand, counting down.
AGCCCGCGGCGGGATTCGAACCATGGACCTGCGGCACGGCAGTCCATAGCCAATGCCACTGATCCATCACTGCTTCAAAAATATGATATGGTATGTAATATGATAGGAATTTTAATTTTTATTGATAGGAATCAAGTACTCAGGTTTATATATTATTTTTTCTATATGTTACTCTAAGATTTTGAAATTTATATCTGCAACACTTTTTGTATATACGCTATTTGTATCATAGAGAAAAGTAATATACCGGAATTTGTATATATTACTTTTTAAAATGATGTTTTTTGAATTTACGGACAAACGGGTCCTAATTTGTATACCAAAGACATTACAAAAGAATGGACATCTCATCGTCGCACAAAAAAGTCCGAACTCAGAGAATAAAGCTAAAAAAGGATGTGAATCACGTGTCAATCTTCTTTGCTTCATCCGTAGCTGCGCCCGCAATGGCATACTGAGCTGTCAAAACGTGTAAATCAAAATGAAAAACGATAATGTTGTATCTTATTTTCAGAAGTAGACTATGGTTTTGCTATTTTGCCACATTATCAGATCCGTAGAGCAAAATGTGTACATTATTTTCTAACAAGCTACGCGCAGCGACTGTCAGTTGAAACATCGTAATGCTATTTTTAATATTGTTAGGTTTGCAATAACGCCTGCTATGCGGATTACATTACAAAATCCATCCCAATACGATGGTTAAAGAAAGGAAGGATAGGAATGATTTGAATTGTGACGTCATGTCTTGGTTAGAGCATACCCCGGCTCAAGGGGTGGATTGACGCGGGTTCGAATCCCGCACATCGCTTAAATTTTTCCTATCGTATATTTGTGATTTTGTAATCGTAATGCTAGTTTACTGCAAGCAAAATTAAATCTAACTTTAATGACAATACTATTCAAATTCAGATACTCTATTTAAAATTACAAAAATATGTATCACTCCTTAGTTTTATAATGTCATTGTACAAAGATCTTTATTGCAACAGCCCATACTCGTTTCAAGCTCATGCCTACCTAAAATAAACTCTACTAGAAATGTAACAAGGTAAAGTCATGCATGTCTCATGCATAAAATTACTAAATTATGTACCTCTATATATCAATCTGCAGTACATGTGGGTACTCGCACGCTCCTGGTCAAGTGCCACCGATATAGTGGATAAAAATGTGACTAAATATGAATACTTCTATCGTTTTCAGGACTCATGCCTACTGCCCACGTTTCTGCTATAGAGCTTGAAAAACCACAAGAGCGCCTTGCAAGCAGTAAGATCTTTTTATTGTTACTATCCAGACTAGTACTTTCGATCGATAATCGACATGTGATAGCCGGTACTTTATTTTGAAAAACTGTGGATGACTAACTCTCTATAGGTACAACAATGCTTTCAATGCTTTAGATATATTCAATGCCTAGAGGAAAAAGCATCCACAGTTTATAAACAATCCATATCATCAATACTATAGACGGGATATTATAAAAACGATTGATTGTTCTGTATAGGTAGATAAACCTTTCCAGCCATGGAGGCGCGCTCCTCAATATTTTAGTAATGTAGTTACAAATACTCCTGATTACCCAAGCGATCATATTGTACATTTTATTGTTTTACTGTAGTCTTACCTTAGAATTAACACCCACACTAAGACGTAGTGTACAAACGAGGGCTACCGGTATATATGTGCATATATATAATATATATAATTTACCGTGTAGGTGCCCCTACACGGTATATTATATATATATGCACATGCATATCCATTTTATCATTCACGCCTTCGTGAATGAAAACATGGATATGAGTAACTAGCTCAATAATGTATGCAATATTGTCGTCTAATCTAAACTTGTTGGTACCACAAACATTACTTATCAGCTCCGTGCCTAAATATCCAGCCTTGTCTCCCATGTGTACATAAAACATAACATGCTGTAAACGATTTGTAGAGAACAATAATTGTCTATCAGAGCTATTAAACAGCAGCTCCAGACTCCGGAATGCTACCGGGAGTTTCGTAATCAGAAAAATATTATTCTTGTCTAAACCCAGGATCGAACCAACGCGCCACTCTGCCAACTAGGCAGTCATGTTAATCGACAGCATAAGCAATATATTTCTAATATATATATTTAAATTACAATAAAACTTAGAACATAATAATTTTAGACCCAGACTCAATCAAAGCGGAGATGAGAAAAAAGTTGCGTGGCAATATAAACAACCAATTTCCGATTTGCTTTAGTGGATACGGTTGAGCAGTTGAATATATAAGTAAAATTGGGATAAAAGTGAGCTCAAACAGAGATCTAAGCTATGCTTCCCAAGTAGTGGATGCGATGCGATTGGGAACTCCGGAGATGGCGAGCGATGTACAGAAAGTGTAGTGCGACGTGCGGCGAGTGCTGAGTGCTAATAGTACTCGTACGAGAGATCACGCACGACCAAAACTATGCCTCTTCATTTTACGGCCAAAACCGTATAAAATTAATCGGTCAACTGCTACTGAATCTGACTAGGGGGCAGTAGTGGTCAGAAACCAAGCAGCTTCATAAGAGCTCATTTCTGCTATGTAAAAAGAAAAATGACAGATGGCATTACAACGATACGTCTGATATGTCAAATGGAAATAGATTTCGTTATTTTTATAAATGTTTGTTTTCCAAATCTTTAGCGTGTCATGCGGTTTGATTACCCTTTCCAATTCATTGCCAGGAAATTTAATCAAACTGTTATACATTTACTCGGTAATGTTTTTAACCTTTTGTATGGCCGCCGCCACTAAAGGACTGTTTTCAGAAATTTACAATTTCAAAAACGTAAAGAATCTATTTAAGAGGTACATTTTTAGTATAAAGTTATCTCATTGTTAAGGTGTGACACTGAAATTTGTGTGAAATTTTTTCTACATCAGCGTTACTTGTTACATGATGTCGAAAAATTTCCAAGCTTCAGTTTTTCTTCTGAAAAAGATTATTTTTGCATCATCTGACCCGCATTAATTTCTAAGGAAGATTTTCATTCTTTTTGCTATGACTATTTTCGACTTATCTTATTTATTTTCATACGTTACTAATGCTTAGTGTCTTAAAACCTCGTTCTCAGTATCTTAGACGCATAGTTCAAATGTATTCATATCAGACGGGGTACTAAGATCTACTATGATAGAGTTCGGTTAGAAAATTTGACGTTCTTGAAAATGCAGTCTTGACTGCATTATGAGTCATTTCTGGCCTGTCAGAGGCTACGCGGATATTAGACTGATATTAGTGTTTTTTTGTTTAGAATTATAAAATCTTTTAATTTTATATGGTTTTGGCCATACCACTATGAGATAAAATTTTGGTTGAGTGCTCATATACCTCAGGTACCTTTGTATGCGTCCCATCTAAACATCTAACGATCACCTCACGTAGTTCGGCTCCGGTATAGCCAGTATATACATATCTTCGCACTTTTGGTGGATACCCTCGGTATTTAGCTTCGTCTCTCCTTACCACTTCGCAACATCTCCGCTTTGGTGGAATCTAGGCCTATAACTTGATTTCTCCGCAAAATTACGTACCTATGATATTATTAGAATTGAAATGCGTTGAAATATTTTATGATTAGTTTGTAATGTAGTGACGTCGCAATTGGATATTGTAGCAGTGTATACATATTTAGCTCCATACATCTACTGTGTATCTAGTATCTTAAATATCAATCCATACTTTTTAGGGTTCCCTGCCAAATGGGCAAAACCGAGCTGTATTAATGAGAGTCCGCTATCTCTCTGTCTGTTTGTCTTTCTATCCACCGTCTGTATACCACAGGTCTCTAGCTCGGAAACAGTAAATTACTTTTAGAAGCGCTCGTAGCGAAGTTGACTTAGCTGTTCTCAACCGATCAGCAAAGTTAAGCAACGTCGCGCGCGGTTATGAGTTGGATGGGTGACCGCTAGTGACATTACTACTGGGCGTTTCCGTGCTTCGGAGGGCACGTTAAGCCGTCGGTCTCGGTTGTTGTCTTAGGATGGCAGTCGTTATAGCATGGTGGTAGGGCATTTTGCGAATGCCCGCCTGGCTAGCTACCACCCTCAAGTAGAAAATCTGTCGCCAAGCACCTAACGGTGTGTTCCGGCAGCTGTCCTTGAGAGCCAGTACTTCTAGGTTAGTCTGAACAACATCTTCGACCACATCATCACTTACCATCAGGTGAGATAGTGGTCAAAGGCTAACCTATCAGCCATAAAAAAAAAACTTTTAAGAATTCGGGCTTCGAGTCTTATATTTTAGATTATTTTTACGATCTTACAAACGAAATTAATTAGGAATGTAAAATTTCGGTATGTTAAGTACTTGATCCTATTTTTAGTCAACATATACTGAAACCACCAAACAAACTAAAAAGCAAACAAAATCGAAGTCGAAGATGTTGTTCAGGCTAACCTAGAATTACACTGGCACTACAATCAAATGGCCGTTTTTTAAATATATAGTAACTTAACCCATTGGCGATAATGATAACAATAGAATTTCCTTCGTAACTAGGACGTAGTGGTCCTGACGATGCCAACTTATTAATACAAACCTCCTTTTTCAGGTGGTCGAACGTTGTCTTCGTGCATCACACTCGTGCTTTATTTAGTAATATTAAACATAGTGTAACTTTTATTGTAAGGAGTATTTTTGAGGAAATTTAATTCCTGACAAAACATTAAAAATGATTATTCAATATTATTTAATATTTATTAAGTTAATTAGATAAGTATACATATTTTCTATTATTATGGTGTAATAAAATGCTATGAAACCATGGTTTGAACTTTTACTCCCTGCTAGTGGTCTAAGAAATAAATAAAACATATGGTCATGACTGACGGTTAGAAGCGGCAGTTTAATCCTCGTTTCACCAGACACATTTTGGTGACATGTGATAGTGGGCAGGCACGTTACCAGTTATCGTGAACACTTTCAGAAGAAATGAAAACGAAAAATTGTTACAAATGATGTTGACAAGCATTTTCAATACAAAACTTGTATGCCTGAAAAGAATGCTATTTATACTTCGATAATTTTGCCTAGCATTGAACACAGCAGTTTGAAATATTTTTCATATCCTACGAATATGATACAGACCAAAAGTATTTTTTCTAATCAAATTGTATCTTTTTTATTTTTACATGCCCTATACTTTTAACTTTATAAGCTGTAATACAAACCTAAAAGCTTTGCCGAGTTCCCATTAGGTACTTAGTTAACAATCCATAATGGAAAGCTCAACTTCAGCCCCGCGTGAAGCTAAATGGAAGCAACCTAACTTCTGCATAATGAGAAAGCCAAGAACAGTTAAGGAGTGCGTGCCGAATCCTATGTGCGTTAACTTGCTTTGTCGGTGATAGCTAAGTTCTGAATAAAGTAGCTCTCTGTGGAGACACAGAATCAATAGCAGTAATAAAACTCAAAACACAATGTTAATACGGTAACGCTATTACGAGTTAATCATGCGGATGTGTACTAAATGTATAATAATTACTTTGTCAAGCTTCTATTTACTTAAAATCCGTAAAGGAGTAAGGCGGTCTCAACTTCAACAACGAGTGAAGCAAAATGGAAGCTTATTTCTGCTTAAAGAGGAAGCCAAGAGCAGTGCGTATGTGTAAAGAGCTAAGTTGCGAATATCTGTACATAGACAAACCTAAGACCAGTTATTAAACTTAAACATTTTCAATATTCATTAAAGGTGGGTAATTTCAAAGTAAAATAATTTATTAATGTTGGCGTCTACGACGCTCTTATCAATATCTGGCAGACAACGTATAACAATCCGCTGCACTAAGGATGCAACGACTTCAGAATTGGATAATGTGTTTAAAGGGGGGTGGAAACGAACACTATTTAAGGATTTTGGTACCCCAAGGGTTTCAAAAAGGAATATTTTAACTGCATGTTTACGCAGTCAAAATGTTTAATGTAGTTTCCTAAAATAAATATACTATGCACGTTTCAGCACTTTCCGAAATTTTCAAAACTGATACCTACATAGAAATTAGTCTCTCTTCAGATTTAAGGAAAACTGTACTAATCTTCAAAAAATTGCTACCAATCGAATATTTTGGACTTTTGCACCCGTACTGTGGAGTGATTAATAAAACTCCTACTCTAATGCAGGGTCCGATGATGTAAGTGTATTAAGTATCGGATAGTTGCCGGATATCAAATTCGTAAACATACAATTACTAAAAAAATGACTACACAATGTTTTTTAATTGTTTACATTATTTCAATACCTATTTATTTCCAATAGACAGCTGACAACCCGCCACTGAACACCTAAACGTTTTTGTTTAATCATAATACAAAAATACTTTAGCCAGAGTCCGTTTTGGTTGCAAACAGTGCAGTTTTTAAACGTAAAGGGCCCTTTAGCCAGTGAAATTATTAGATGTACGAGACTAAGAACTAATTTCTGAGTAACGAGCACAGCGCAATATCCCGCGGAACGAAGACTAACACTGCAACTGTAATGGACAAGCAGGACGCTTACTTAACTTACATCATATAAAAAAATAAGTAAATAAAACCTACATAATACAAGTATACAAGGAAAAAGAATTATCATCTTACTGCATATCTCAGTGATCACCAAACTTAAATCATCGAAGTTAATAGTCGTCAACTCGATCTTAGTACTTAGTTCGATATAGGTTACATTTATTAAAATCTAAGCTTGAGGAGAAAAAGCGCAACCTCGGCTACGGTTACCTATGAAGCTCACTGTCGCTGGCGATAACTTCCTAATTGCACTTTGCTCCTCGGAAATGGGGTAAAGCGGGCAACGATGGAACACGTAGACGACGACGTACGTGCCCTGAAACCTACTTGGACGTAATGCGTACGACACGCCGTCTTTTGTCGGCCGGGATCAAAATATAGGGGTTGTATTTCATACTTACTTTCAAGGTTGCGAAAATCAGGCTGATTAAGTTATGTTGAAAAAAGAACTGATGTCCACTCTGTAACACGATACATTGGTTCTATATAGATTGATTCTAAAGTGCGTTCCCTACATAAATGTCATATTATCTGATATGTCGAACAGAATTTGTTATTATGTATGATGCGTAAATGTATTTTTTGTACCTAGTATCGCGCACACATCGGTATAACATTAGAAACTTAGAAAAGTGTTTGCATCTCTTCATTTTTCAACTCTTCGCGGATATATGGGTGTGAATTAGATTTACAGCCTGTAATCTACATCATTAGTTATCTATGTACAATTTTGTATCAGATTAGTCTGTTCATTGAGAAAATAATGGAAGACATACATTTATATCAATCTACATATCTAGGTATATAACCTGCTAACATTTTCATGCATGTTGAAAATTTAAGAGAAACATCGCTATTTAGTATTTACGCATTCTCAAAAAATGTCTACCACCATGCTTTCTTAAGACAATAACCGGGAGCGACAGCTCCGAAGCAAAGAACCGCTCAGTAGTAATGGCATTAGCGGTCACCCAACCAAATCATGACCGCGGTGGACGTTCCTTAACTTAGCTAATTGTTTACGAAAGGCTAAGCAAATATCGCTACGAGCGCTTAAAAAAAAACTTTATCGCATGGTGGAAGGGTAGGTTATTTTGCGCCTGCCTAAATGTAACAAAATCCCGTCAGTTAAACAATCTGTCGCGAATCACCTAACTAGATGTACCTGTCTTTGAGAGGACCAGTTCCCACATCATCACTTAGCAACTAGTAAAACAGACCTGAAAAGCTAAAAAAACATATAAAAACATTTAAAAAGTCTTCTTACAGGGCCATTCCCAGCTTCTCCTCCCATATTAATATCTCATCTGAAGGAGATATAGAACAATCTGAAAGAAAACCAGTCCAGCAATATGTAAAATCCCCAGTCTAACCGCCGACAGATTTCACACACAGGTATGACATTACATACAATTCTAAATACACTCGAGAGCAATGAATCCGGGTCACTTAAAGAATCCTAAAAATCTCGGAAACTAAAAATGCTAGGTTAATGCAATAAATTGTATTTAATAGACAATGTAATACTCCTTAAATGAAGGTATTAAAACTTCTTAGTTATTGTAAAGTTATATCATAAAAAAATCAAATTTGAAAAAGGGCCACTTTCGAAGATGGAACTACGAAATTACAGCATTTGGTTTTGCTTTTGTTTGTAATCTGTCATTTATGTGGGTACATAAACCATGTTGATAGTGCTCTATATTCATTATTCAAGCTGAAATTATGTCGCTTACGCCTGAAGAATGCACCAGAATACTTACAATGCTGGAAACCGGCCGGAGTCAGCGCGATACAGCCAGGACTGTCGGTGTGTCGCTGTCAACAGTACAAAGAGTTCTCCGACGTTACGAAGAAACTGGTTCTAACCTACGCAGACCAGGAACGGGCAGAACCAGGTGTACCACAGCACGAGAAGACCGATACTTGGTGAACACCATGCTTCGAAATCGCTTTCTCACAGGAACTGAACTCACCAATCAGTTTCGACGCCTCGGAGGAAGTAACCCAAGTGCATGGACAGTAAGACGTCGGCTTGCTGAATCTAACTTAAAACCCCTTAGACCTGCAAACGGCCCTAAACTGGAGCGTGGGCATCGTATTTCGAGACTAAGATATGCCCAGAGCCACGTAAATTGGAGTATTGAAGATTGGTCAAAAGTTATGTTCTCCGACGAATCAAAATTTATGCTCTACAAGCACGATGGAAGACACAGAGTGTATCGAAGACCAGGAGAAAGATTCAAGCAAGCATGCATCGAAGAAAAAGTAGCCTACGGTGGTGGGTCTGTACTTGTGTGGGCCGGAATTTCTTCTGAAAGTCGCACAGAGCTGGTGATCATAGAAAACGGCTCTTTAACTAGCGTAAGATATGTGGAAGAAATCCTCAATGATCACGTTGGTCCATTTATGGTCAATTTAGGTGAGGATGCTATATTTATGCATGACAATGCCCGACCTCATACAGGTAGGATTGTGAATGACTACCTTCAAGAGATGAACATTACTCGTATGGAGTGGCCAGCGCGCAGCCCGGATATCAACCCGATCGAGCATGCTTGGGACGAGCTAGGCAGATGCGTAAAACAACGAAACCCTCCCCCAATCACGCTTCGTGAGCTCAAAATTGCTCTCACAGAGGAATGGGAGAATATTCCCCAAAATCGTATAAGGAACTTGGTGTACAGCATCCCAAACCGCGTAAACGCAGTAATGGAAGCACGAGGAGGCAATACGAAGTATTAAAATTCAAGAAAATCGTAATAAAGTTCAAAAATTTCATGTTTCCTATTTTTGTTTTAAGGAGAGATCAGCAGTTTTTTTCTTTATGTAATTTTGTGTTAATAAAATGTATGGTGACTCATATTTTTTTTTACTTTCATTTAAGGAGTATTACATTGTCTTTTAAATACAATTTATTGCATTAACCTATCATTTTTAGTTTCCGAGATTTTTAACATTCTTTAAGTGACCCGGATTCATTGCTCTCGAGTTAAAATTTCATTCAAGCTAATTTAACGTGTTTTACTGCAATATGGATTTTAAATATCTGTTTTTTTTTTTTTTTATTTTAGGTAGGTTAGGTTTTCTATTTTGTGTACTCTAAAAATGGTTTATATTATTCTTAAAAAACCCAGTCTTTTGATTTTGAATCACCTTACTATATCAATTCCAAATTCATTAGAACGAAGAGTGCTGAACGAAGTACTTCGGCAGTAAATATGTTTTCATTTTTGCCAATGACTCTCTGACTCAACACTTTGTGACTAAGCAGTGTAAAAATTATTTAATACAAAGTGGGCCTTAATATATAGCCTTAATAAAATTATTTAATACAATATGGATTTTTAAAAGAACGAGTCTTTTAAAAATCCATATTGCAACTGTCAGTAAAAGAAAGAATATTTGAACGTTTTGGCCACAGCTAACTACAGCTCCAAAAGTATATTTTGAAGCAATGATGGCCGAGCGGTAATAGATATGGACTGCCTAGCCGCAGTACCCTGGTTCAATCCCCACCGCCGGCTTGAGCTTCACCGCATGGTGGAAGGGCATTTTACGATTGCGCGCCTGTCTAGCCTACCACACTCAAGTAGAAAATCTGTTGCCAAGCACCTAAAGGTGTGTTCCGGCAATAGTCCTTGAGAGTCAGTTAAATTACAGGCACATGAGACTTAACAATAACTATGTCTCAAGGTGACGAGCGCAGTGCAATTTGTGACTTGTGAAAAATGCATCTGTTACATGCAGAGGTTAGTCCGCTTAACATAAGGTGGGCCTCGAGCTTGTTCCGTCACAATAACATAAAATATAAAATAAATGGCTCTTTCAGTATTGGTTGGTTAATTAGAGAATATTTGACAGCTCATTGATTTATTTATTGTTAATGTCTCTGATATAAAAATATTAAATATACATATGTTCTCTTCTCAATAACTCCTAAACGATGACACCCCACATGAAACTAGAGACTGAACTAAGTAATTGATGTACAGTCCAATTTTTGGGGTCAACGATCTACATATTTGGTTTGTATCTCATTCATAACTAGAGCTAGAGACCCCTGAAATATGGGTGGACAGACAGCCAGTGCTCTTATGAAACGTCATAGAACTACAAAATAAAAAATAAATATACACAATGAAACTAAATCTTTTAGATTTTAATATATTAATGTAGAGAACGCTATTTTGAAGATCTATTGAAGATTTGACTGATTAAAGATTTACTTCAGTTTAATCTTCGAGGTATGTGTTTCAGAAACTTCAAACCACTTCGGCTTTATCTTAGCGGAATAATTAATAACATTTTCGGAGCGAACTAAAGCAAATGTTCTGTAGTCTCTGAACTGCGGGAAGAGACTACACTTTCTCAGTTCTTTAACATTACGGGCATAAGAACTTCACCATAAGTCTCATATGGGGATGAAGTCATCGTGTTAGGTGTAAACAAACAAAATTGCATGTGTGGTACAAACATCACAAGAAAACGTAAGTATAGAAATAAGTTCACATCTACCTTAGCTACATCTTGGATACCTTGATAAGAGTTTAGTTTCTCGATGTGGATACCTTTATTATATAATCTGTGACTTAGCTTCCTTAAAATAAGGTACGTAATGGGGCAAAGAGAAGGTACTATATTTAATAATAAATGTCAATCGGTTTTCGTGTATTGGTAGGCCCGTTGGTAATGTATTGTGATCGAAGATATTGATGAACAGACTAAACTAATGCTAAGGCTGTGAAGAAGAGCTGCCATAATACGTTGTACTTGGTGACAGATTGCCTAAATTGAGGTCGATAGCTAAAAAATAAATTATGTACCGACACTTTGTGCTTGTGGCTTTTTCATAACAAAATATCTTCGTTAAATATGAGCGCATCAATCTGTTTATTTTTAACCAATTTTGTACGTTAATTCGACTGCCTTTTCATGTGGGCCGAACCCTCCTTTGATTTTTTTGAAGGAACTATAACAAAGGTTGACTAATAACCGCCCTAGATGGCATTGTTCTTAAATCTTGTGAAGAGTAACTGCAATGAATAAAGGAAGTACAATTATTCTTCTTGGTTCTTCTTCTTAATTTTTTGTTGATTATTGTAAACGTTTTACTTAAGACAAAAATAACCAAATGTTATCCGTTACTTTATCCAAATTATCTTTGTAAGTTTCACTGATTTATTTATATTACAACCTATATTTAGTCTACCAAGCAAAACATACTACTTGGTCGAATGTTTTTAGTATATGAATAAAATGAAAATCTACTGTATTTTATAACGAAGATTATTTCCTGAAAGCACAGAGTTAATATTACGTAAAAAAATTAAGGAGTCGACACACTAAAGGGTTTATTCACTTTTTCGAAAAACTTTCTTTGTAATATCGCACATCACCTGATACTTCAAAACGAATTTGATACGATTTGTTAACTCTGAAGCATAATATGCTTTTTGGTTCCAAGTAGGTACCTATTTGTTGATCTGGTGGTACTGACTACACATTAGAACAAAAAATATTTTAATATTAAACACTCCTTTTTGGCAGTCGTGTAATAACGGATCCTACTTCTAACGTTTCTCTCTGTTGAAGTCGGTGACATGCTGATCCAAAGCACTCTGATCTCACATTTTCATGGTCCGACTTCTACGAGATATTACATACTTTCAGTGTTGAAATCCCTTTCGTTTTTTATATAAAATAATTTTAAAGTACTTATTTCAGTAACTGAGTGAAACTTAAAAACTATTCCATCGATAGGACCAACTTCACGGCGGAATACCAGATCTACCTCCAAGTCGGTGCTACAAAAAATCTAGAATGGCTGATCCAGTAAAAAGTTATGCATGGGGTTATAAAAACATTCTAAATTACACCTTGACCGAACAGCGAATTGTAGGAAAGCTATCAAATCATCTAGGCCTGAAAACCTAAACAACCTTCTTGTTCTTATGCTATCTAATAAGACAGGTTCAAAACTTGAAACGGTATAAAAAAGTTGCCCTAAATGGCTTCATTCCTAAATTGCTTTATTGCGTACCACACACATGTACATTAAATAAGAACACATAAATATACAAAAACAAGGCAGCTTATGTTATTAGCACGGCTCATAATATCAAATATAAATAATGTGAATTCTCTAGCAGGTACACTGAAACCCTTAATCGAACGAGCGTTCATTGAAAATCACGTAATATTAGCTAAGCGAACAAAACTAAATTGGATCGTATTGCAAAGAGCTCGATTGCTTCCAAAGGGTCAAGAGCTCAAAAAGCCCTCGAAACAGATTTCGAGTTTATAGACCATTGAACCTCTCTCTTACGAAAAATAATAAAATTTACACCGACAATAAAATACCTAGGAGAAAGGCTTTTGAATAGGTTCTACTTACGGATGAAGTCTTATTTTATTTGAATTAAATTTATCATATCAACGTCAAAACGAAAGTATGAGTGTTTCTAAAAACACTTCTTTCGTTGAGACGAAGTCTAGTAGTTTGGTTCATGGCCGTTTCGTCCCTTACCTTCTTCTATGATAAATTATTTTGAAGGAGTAGAGACCTAAGAATTTGTATACATATCACATACATACATATAATCACTTCTGTATTCCCCGAAGGTCCGAAGGGGCAGGCAGAGGTGTGTAAACACCCACTTTCGCCAATTTAGTTAACTCCCATGCAATAGGGGGCGAGCCTATTGCCATTCACCGGGCACATTTTCAAGACCAAATAAAATGTTTTCTCTAACACACTGGATGAAACACAATAACATATGACAAATGATATGTTTACGCTAACAACATATAAGATATGCATACAAATTTTCACACTCGGTATAATATGACGAAACTACATACGTTTGTATGTAAAGCGCGAAGTGCACTCTATCCTTAACTTACTATCTTCCAGCTATAAATATATACAGATTGAACGCTCCATGATACAAGGTTACATATAAAGCGAGGGTCAAGATTGAATTTTCATCATGCATGAGCTACTACGCACCAGAGTTACCTCATACTTAAATGAAAACTATCTTGTGCTAGCGTGTTGATATCACACACCGATGGCACGGTCTTCAATTGTTTTTCCTCCGTTCATCATATGCCACGTTTAACTGGTCCATTATTTCTATCATATCTGGGAATCGGAAGTAGGTACCCAGTGTTGTGCTCTTATGATACAATCCAATATAATTTCATGCGATGCGACTCTTGCCCACGCAAGTGAAGCCGTAGCAGCTAGTGATAAAAAGTGTTATTAGAAATGGAAACGCGTCCGGTGCGTATCTAAAGCTGGGAGATAAAAGGTTGATAACTGCCCGAGGCGAAATTTTTTGTGCTTATAATCATTTGTAGAAACCTATATTTTTTTTGAAAATTCTACAGCGTTTATACGTTTTGGATAATTGAAATACGAGGTTAAATTCAGTATCAATGGTTTACAAATAAATGTTTATTTTTTAACGGCGTTACCTACTTACTTACGTTTAATAATACACCTCCTCCTACGTAACGTGAGTTTCAAAAATAATATACAAATGTATTTTCATTTAAGACCTGACTTACTAACGAGACTAACTATCTATTAGTTACTTTACAAATAATATAGTAGCTTGGTTAAGTATATACAAGACAGGGGTATAAATTGCGAACCTTAAGAATATACAATAAACCTTAAGAATATACGAACAATGTATATATCTTTATATATAGAACTGATAAAAAATTAGGTGTCAAAGTGTATATTCAGTGGTATCGTCGGCAATCGGGCCAAACTATCGCAATGGCTAAAGGGATACCAACAGTCGGAATCATAGACTCCCCATTGCTTATTAAAGCAATGCCCATCTTCGATTCTTCTGTAAGGTAACAGGGTACGTTTGTATACCGACTACCCTAAAACCGGTTTCCTGAATATACCAGACACCCAATAGCCTTCATTGCTGCGCGTATATAATATGAAGGAGCAAGAAAATTTCGTTTGCGCGATTCAGGACAGGTTGACTTTTTGTATGTAGAGTTTTTGTTGTGGTCAGACTGATGTAAAATTTGAAATTTGCAAGGAAATTTTTGGTGTATAAATTTAAGTTATTTTCATTAAAAAAAAATTATTTCTGACTATTATGTACTTATTGGTAAGTTACGTAGAATAAATAATAACAATTAAATATATGTTGTATGTGTGTACGTTGTCCGCTTAAGGGATAGAATTGTAGAGAAAGATGTTATATTTCGTCTCTACTTATCACGGTTTTAGTTTGCGGGGTACATGATGGCGCCACGTTCGCAAGTCAATGGCAATATTTTATTTGATTAGAAATTCAGAGCGCTCTCTAGTAGAACTAGAAGAAGCTATCTTGTCACACACGAATGATGTATGTGCGGAATCGCCATCTAGCACGCATATAATATGATACCAACACATTATTAGATTCATGAATTGTTTTAAGCTGTCAATGTAATGTGGCACAGTTAATAAATTTACCATACCTGTAGTAGCACAAGTTTAATCTTGATTATTACCAGCTTTTTCTTGCATGTTTTTGTGTATGCAAATAAACAACTTGCCGATTTTGATGAACATTTACTCATTGCTTTGATGCGATGAGTAAATGTGTCATTACAAAAAAGATAGTGTAAAATTTGCACTGAAAATCATGAATAAGCTTTTTTACCCCTGATCAAAAGACAGATAGCGGGTATACTATTAGGTATTTGTATCAAATAGCTTAGTTCTTAAACAATATTATGTCTTGGATTCACTTACTATCAAGGGTATGACTTGATCGTGTCATTACTACGAGTCATATTAAGGTTACGCCAACAAAAAATCACATAGAGAAGGTAGGTAGTACTCGTGGGTACAGTTATTGTTTCAATTTGTTAATAATAATTAATACATCTTGTGCTATTGCGTAGATAGCACCGCAACAAAACTTTTAACAAAATAATATCACAATTCAGATTATCCAAGGAGGAAGATAGGTATTTTGTTTTAAAATTTTACCATTAAATATTATTTGTACCCGTACGTAAATATTAGGTACTATTTGTAAGTACTACTATTCCTACGTATTACCACAATATTATATATCGATTGCAAAACTGTGGTATAACAGTTATAAATAACTGTATTTGTAGTTCTTAGATACTATCTTATTCATATTTATCATCATTTACGAGAACGTAGAAAGAAGTAAATACTATACTTATTACTTAAAGCCGAGTAAAGCAAAGTCAGTGCAA
This sequence comes from Plagodis pulveraria, assembly GCA_963890685.1. Classification (NCBI taxonomy): domain Eukaryota; kingdom Metazoa; phylum Arthropoda; class Insecta; order Lepidoptera; family Geometridae; genus Plagodis; species Plagodis pulveraria. The sequence goes on along the minus strand of OY982958.1, from coordinate 17,651,655 downwards.
TGCATACCTATCGACCTATTATTTTAGCTGATTTTTACGTGCGCTCCGTAACCACCGGACAAAACGGAGCCCTGATCTGTCATCTGTCTATCCGTCCGTCCTTATGCCAAACAGATCTTGAGCTCGTAAACGGGATATAGATGACAAAGCGCTCGTAGCGTGGCTGGCTTAGACATTATTAACAGATCAACTAATTTATTCAAAGTCAGCTGCGTCATGACTTGGATGGGTGACCGCTAGTGGCATTACAATACAGTTAGTCGCGGTTGTTGTCTTAGGATCGCAGTCGTTATAGCAAGATGGTAGGGCATTTTGCCAATGCCTGCACGGCTAGCTACCACCTTTTGTCACCAAGAACCAAGCAGTGTGTTCCGGCAGCTGACCTTAACCCATATAATAATCCTAGTGTTCATATGATGGGTTGCTTTTCTGGGCTATAATGATGAAATTATGAATATTTCAATAACTTTTTATGATTGATAGTGTGTGTGTGTTCCATTATTTGTAGAAAGAAGAGTCGGTGTTCACTGTATGGCAGCTTTGTATGGTACCTACTATTACTGTTACGCTGTGGCCTCAAAATATTTTTTACAAATCAGCATGTTCATCTTTATGAAAAGTCTTTCCTTTGTCACGTGTCGAGTAAGAAATATAATTTTCCTAGATCTACGAATAAATGTGGTAGGCAAAGTACTTAATATGTACAATGTACATACATTACGTAATACCATATTCAACATACTAAACTTCTCTGAATGAATAAAAGAAAAAAAAATATCTATGTAAAAATTACAAGAATTACAAATTATAAACAATTATATACTCATAAGCTAACTAACTTATAAGTAAATACGTATTAATTTATAGTAATAAATTAAATAAAAATAAATCTCACCTATGATTTGAACCTTGCGCCTCCAGTCTTCTGGTCCGACCTTAGAAGAAATGGGCTACTCAAACAATGATCAATCGATGAAAATGACAGACCTATGTAGCATTTGTGATTATGTCTCCTGGATCAAAATATGGCAACGTAAAAAATTAAGATTTGTGAACATAGGTTAACTACAAAATAAAGGTAATAAATTGACAAGCTTTAAAAGTCGATAGAAACCTAAATTTTATGTAAATACGTATCAAATTTTAATAAACAAAAAAATAATAGATTTAAAGTTCAACGCGTCAGATTCGAACTCCGCTCTTCCAGATTCTGGTCTGACCTTTTGTACATATGCGCTAATAAGACATTGCAATTGCAGTCGAAAATAAGAGACATTTATAGACTTTTGTGCCTTACTGTCAGAAGTAAACGCAGTGTGAATCTTACCATTATGTATTCATTTGTAAATTTATGTAAAAGTTCATATTATGAAAAAATCTGAATAACGCTCATAAAGACTTTAGGTAGTTCGAGTAGTTCCTACGTCTTATAAAATCTGGCATGTTTATTTTATTGTGATAAGATTACAGTAATATGATGAACAATTGAAATAATAAAATTATATTCATGATAGTAAACATAAATGGAGGTAAAAGTACAGATGCTGCCTTATGTCCACGATGCGTTTTTGGCGATTTGTATAAACCTTTAGTATACTTACAAAGCAATTATTTGTAATTTTACCCATATTTTTATTTAATCGAGATCGCTGAGAAAAGCGACATAGGTCCGCAACGCGGCTGGCCGCGGTATGAGTGGTATTGAAAGCGATATAATATACGTGGATCGCCGGAGAAAATAGTGCGGCATGATGTTAACGCTTCTCGGAATGAAAGTGCGTATGCGACATTTTAGAAACGGACTAAGTACAACTTATATATGCTTTATTTGAAAAAAATAAATCAATCAAATTTATTACTTAAAATTAAATATTTTAGAACATAAATCATATTTTAATACATTAAAATCTAGCAGAAAAAGTCGAAAACCTTTATTTTCAGAGATGTTTTTGAAATTTTTTGTATCGCGTTAATTATTAGGAAACATGTTTTGAGATCTATTAACACATTATTTATATCCTTGAGTATGGTGTATATGAGTTGTAGTAACATGCGGTATCTGGTTTATGAGATTTTCTATATATTGTTAGCATTATTTCTTATATTCTGGACATTTTGTAAAATTTTAAGTGGGCAACCTTTTTTTATATTTGGTATTATATAAGAAAACATACTAACGAACAACAAAACATAAAAAATATCTGAAGTAAAAATATCCACTAAGTTAAAAAAAATTCACATATAGAGAAGAAGGTAGGCGACTGTACCTGAGTCCTGACACAAGATCGAGTCCGTGTTCTTATTCTTATTCCAATATGTCCTGCACGGATGTCCCGATTGGGGTGTTTTGTGAATTTCCCTCGTCAGAATCGCTGGCATAGCTGCTCCAGTGGCGTATATGGTGGTAGAAAGGATTTCGTTGGTGAGAATGGCTCACATAGACCCGTTTCAACTGTTATTTGTTCCGTGGCTTCACAGAGCAATAGTACGTGCTCCACGGTCTCTTCTTCACGCATACAGCCTCTACATAGAGGATTGTCTGATGCTCCCGTATTGTGCAGAAAGTAGTTCAGGTTACAGTGACCCGTAAAGAGGCCTACATACAACAAGGCACAATTCATCCCGCTGTAGCTTTAGCAGATTATTTGTCAGCTTCTTGTTTAGAGTTGGAAACATGGCCTTTGCATGTTTACAGTATTCTAACTTATCCCACAGGTTTTGTTGTTCTTTCTCGGTGTGACGACGCAATAGTTCACGTATTTCCTTTACTGATGAATGGCTCTTTGCGTCATCACATGTTTTTTTGCCCCGTTTGTAGCCAGAGTATCTGCCATGGTGTTACCCGGGCACATATTATGTCCCTTCGTCCATGTTTTTATTACTTTGTAATTGTTTGATAATTTTTGTAGGGCAGTATGGCACTCAGCAATAACTCTAGACCTGGTTACTGGTTTTCTGAGTGAGAGAGAGAGAGAGAGAGGTAGAGAGAGAGAGCATATATCACTGCCGCACTATCCGTAGTGAAAAGTAGGAACATACCCTCATGCTCACTTTCTAAATTGGGTGTTAATTCTAGACGTAATAATGCCCTTGCAGCCAGCAGCACGCCCATTGCCTCTGATTGCATTACTGTTGTCGTCTTATACAGTCCTTTTGAGTTCAAGATTCCAAGTTCCGGTGCGTAGTAGCCACAGCCTATACCTGTTTTATTTTTCGCGCCATCTGTGTGTGCTTCTTCTTCAGGTTAGCCTGAATAGGTTAGATAGTGGTCAAAGGCTAAGCTATCAGGAATAAAAGGAAAAATAAATAAATTGTATAACGGTGATATGTCTGCCATAGCGCTGTTTTCAGTAACCAGCTTGTACTTCTTGTTGTCAAGGAAGGTACTAGCAAGTTTGACAGTACCTTGACTCGATTCGTGTATTATTTTTGTGGCCCTCTCTAGTATTCGACGATGGTTTGTGAGTTGTCCCGTGCCTATACACTGGTCGATTGACTTTATCCTTACGGATGCCGCCATCGCCTCTTGCTGTATATGAAGATGCAATGGTGTCAAGCCCAGGATCGCATCCAGGGAAACTGATGGTGTTGATTGTATACAGCTGCTGATCAGCGAGCAACCAGTCTTTGGGTTTGCTGCAGTTTCTTTATTGTAGTCAGCAGACTTGTTCGTGGCCACCACACTACTCAGCCGTAGGTGAGGACAGGTCGTACTGTGACTGTGTAGATCCATCGAGAGAGCTTCGGTTTAAGACCCCAGACTTTCCCTTCTGCTCCAGTGATTTGCATCAAAACTTTTGTTGTGATAAGTTCTAGGTGTTTTTCCCACAAAAATTTACTGTCAAGCCAAATCCCTACATATTTAACCTCCTTAGTTAAGATCAATTTTGTTCGAAACAGTGTGGGAAGTTTAAGACAACGTTGTTGTGGACACATGTAACCTTTGCTTGTCATCTTACCTAAATATGACTTTGAGATATAGTGATCATTTACTACATTTGGTGTTTGGATACAATTTTTCGTAAAAGACCTAAGGGTATCAAAGCATTTTATGGTGGTCATTATATTAAATCCCAATTAATTTAACAATTAATATAAAAAAACATCACTTAACACTGTGATATAAATCAATTAGAATAAAATAAGTGAGCATGCTTACGTACTAAAGGTAAAGTTAAGATTATTATTTTTTAATTATTTTGTTTCGGAACCATACGGAAATACTTCTGTGGGTGCCACGTGAATGATAAGAGGCGAAAAAGCAGCAAAATGTACAAAAGATAAACCTACTTTAACTCGTTTGAATATGTAACTAACAAATATGTAGTTTTCATTATACCAATGTCAGCACAAGAGTTATTAGTGAGGAAAAAGTTTCCCATCCAACAATATTATTGAATTAATTAAACTTACACACCACACTGGGCTAACTAGTTTTAAAAGGCTTCTTATGAAATCAAAGCATCAACTTCTGAAGGCAAGGGTTCAGGAACGTTTTAATTAATACCAGCCTGTTCGTAACGCGCTCAGACTTTGCGATGACTGAGAGCCAGCTGTCATTTTGATACACCTACTAAAGTAAGGTGTATATTATTGGGGTATTTGCCGAAAGGTTGAAAATCAACCACCAGCAACGACTTTAATGCAGCGCTCAACAAAAAAGCTACATAACCAGTTACAAAAATGTGTATCCTGTATAACTTTGAAATAAGTGCTTGACGCCAGACCCAATCTTATGCCTTAACGATTTGATGATTAACTGCCATAGCTCCGCCCTTTTTTCAATAGATTCAATAGAAAAGGGAGTTAGGTATACCAAAAAAATGCCCGGCAGAATGACCATGGCGAAAACCATGGTATTTACAAGCTGAAAAAAGTCGGATGCAACCGTAATATCACTAAACCACGAAAGTCCGCCTAATGAAATGCTTAGTCTTTTTCTTTTTTTTATGTTATTGTGACGGAACGAGCAGACTTACCTCTGCTACACATGCATTTCGTCACAAGTCACGAATTGCGCTGCGCCTGTCGCCTTGGGACATAGATATTAAGTCTCATGTGCCTGTAATTTCACTGGCTCTCAAGGACTCCTGCCGGCACACACCCTTAGGTGTTTGGCGATAGATTTTCTATTTGAGGGTGGTTGCTAGCCCGGCGGGCATTCGCAAAATGCTCTTCCACCACGCGGTGAAGCTCAAGCCCGCGGCGAGATTCGAATCATGGACTTGCTGCGCGGCAATTCATAGCCAATGCCGCTGAGCCATCACTGATTCAGAACTTTGCGATATTTTTTTATGGACTTATCACCTCAAAGACCTTCGCAAAATTAATGTACTCGAGATGTGGTACTGGCGGCGACTGCTACGGATTCCTTCGACAGTATTTAGGACCAACGTCTTAGGAACGACTTTAGGGAGCTTAAAATTTAACAGAGATTATAGCCCACTGTGCAAACACGAATCCTCAAATATTTCAGACACGTTGTTCAAAATTAATACCTACTCGTCCAGGGACAGGTGCAGAGCAAGCGGTCACGCAGTCAATTACCTACGGATTGGACAGACCTCATCAAACCTACGATACAAACCTCCATAGTTCAGAGATTCCGTGAAGCAGAAGCAGAGTGAGTATTTGTTTGCGAGCCATTCATTTTATATATCCCTAAAACACTGATTTTTTTTTGACTCCAACAAAAATCAGCGATCCTCATCAAAACACAACATTAACTTAAATTAGTGCTAACTCTTGCTCTATTTGAAGAGGTTCGGTTATACCTACACTAAAATATTATAAAATTAATATATTATTTTTCTTAAGGACCATACCTTTTTAACCTCAGATGTAAAGTGATGGTTGTTGAACAAACATAATTGCGAGAACTATTAAAGTAATTAAAATAAAATATTTTTATTACGCACAGGAAATGGTAATACTTGCACTTGCGACAAAAATAAAAAACTCGGTCGGTTCTATTGAAAATATCGACACTGATGAATTTTGCAGACCATTGGTTGAATGACAAGTATCCAGAATGCTGGCTGCATTTCCACGCCACTGATGGCGGAATCCACAGCCACGCTGAGCAGAAATGCTACATTCTATGCAATACAAGCACGAATTTTAATCACAAATAGGTACCTAATAATGTTCTATGTGTCTGACCACCACATATCTAAAGTAACCCACACAAAGAGCATTACCAAATTTTGTTCTTCACAGCACTATCATAGTTCATACCTTACTATAAAGCTCAGTCAACTTGGTGAACATGGTATATTATATTAGACTCAACAACAGCTGGGTAACTGTGGTTGTGTCTAATGGAGGGTTCCACTAGGAATAAAACCGGCCCAATGCAAGTTTGACTCGTACACCCAGAGTTCCATACCAACTAGAAATGTGACATTTTTTTAAATAAAATTCGAGATATTTAATGAAAGCTCCTCCTCGCTTGGCAGGTTTTCATCACTTGTTATCCTTAGATCATTATCACATCAACCGGAACGTTCACCGTTGAAAAAGGTTGGGATGGATGGATCACTCCAATGGCTTTTTGCCTATTGGATTTGCCTTAATTCCCACGCTTGGCAGGCGCCTTAGGGATTGCAGTTGAAGCTGGCAGTTCTTCAGAGGACGCTACTTCCCACCTTCCGCTATTTTTCCCTTAGTCGCCTCTTACAACACCCACGGAAGAAATGGGGAGGCGACATTCTTACCTGGCATCCCACGGGGAATTTCTTAAATATTGGACTAATGGACTAATATTATTCCATTGTTAACGCTAGCCTGTATTACCGCTTTTATGATACAGCAAAAACAAAATAACGTTAGAAAAAACCATTTCCTGTAAAGGGACCCTTTTTTTTACCTTTTGTTATTATTATTACTCACAAGCAAACCGCCACAAAACAAATATTCTCTGAAATTGAACTAGAATTATTTTTCTACCTTAAAATGGACCCGACTTCAACACTTTTGAATGTTAAAGTCGGTACAATTTTATGTAAAATAAATGTTTTTACCCTTTTAAGTGACCGTCGCTACTTACGAGACCGATTTAATTCACTGTCATTTACTATATCATCGAGCTAAGAAAACAATTTTTAGTTATTGGAATGTAACTTAAAAACGGATGGAGCTATTTTGATGAAATTTATATATGACCACACGGGAAGCATCATCTTTTAAGTAAAAAAAAAACATCAAAATCGGTTCCACCAGCCAAAAGTCCTAGGTAACAAACATAAAAAAATGCAGTCGAGTTGAATACCTCCCTCCTTTTTGAAGTCGGTCAAAAAGAGACGGACAGCTGGACAGATGGACAGACGAGGCTTAGTAATAGCATCTAAACTGATTGAATCTCATTACTTTCCCATTCATACTCTTCCTTAAAAGAGTTCATACCATAGCTCCTAGTCTTTGACCACAATCGTACCTAATTGATCAATGTGGATCGAACTATCTTCGACCACATGGCGAAGACGGTATACATGCTTAACCTAAAATGCAAACTAGCTTTCAAGGACAGCTATCGGAACGTATCGTTGGTGCTTGGCAACGTATTTTACATTTAAGAATGATAGCGGTTACTATATATAAGCTTAAATAATTGCTAAAGCCTGAGAAATTACAATGTTATGTTATTTTACTATGAATTTATATTATATTTATTTGAAGTTTAGGAAAATCCTTATTCTTACGAATCTTTTTCAAAGGTACTTCTACGCCATGCCCGAAGGAGATAACATTAATGCTACGTTCACATCTCTGCTACGAACCGTAGCAGGAAAGCTGCCGTAGTTCCCAAATGATTTAATATGTATGACATATGAAACAGAAGCGAAACTGCTAGTTTTAATACATAGATTTCACAATGAATCTATCTGTATGTGAGTTCACTGATGATTTTCCCATGATTCGCACAGTTAAGTGCTATTTACATGTCTGCATTTTTAATAATAACAAATACTTTTAAAATATTTTAAGAAAACATCAAATTAATATTTAAATAAAATACTTAAAAAATATAAAAATATATCTGGTGACAATTCCGCTTGATTTTCCTGCTAAGCCGAGGTGACGTCACAAACGCCACGCAGCCAAACCGGAAGAATTTTCGACGCGTTTCGCTTCTACACGAAGCATCTTCAGGAGGTCTTGACTCTTCGAGCGCACGATCGAGAATTAGAGAGTATTCTCGATATTTGATGTTTTCTTAAAATATTTTAAAAGTATTTGTTATTATTAAAAATGGATTTCCGCAAAGTAACGCCTGAATCTATTCATTATGTCTGCATTTTTTGTGCTTTGTCGCCATTTAAGCATTCCAAATAGCAACTAAGCTGTTTTAACTAGCTACGTTGACCTGCTACGTTATATGCATATATTGCTGCTATTTTGAAGCGCTCGTAGCGAAGTTATGCAAGTTCGCGCGCGGTCATGAGTTGGATGGGTGACCGCTAGTGACATTACTACTGAGCATTTCCGTGCTTCGGAGGCGCGTTAAGCCGCCGGCCCCGGTTGTTGTCTTAGGATGGAAGTCGTTATAGCATGTTGGTAGGGCTTTTTGCGAATGCTTGCCTGGCTAGCTACCACCCTCAAGTAGAAAATAAGTCGCCAAGCACCGAACGGTGTGTTCCGGCAGTTGAGAGACAGTACTTCTAGGTTAGCCTGAACAACATCTTCGACCACATCATAACTTACCATAAGGTGAGATAGTGGTCAAAGGCTAACCTATCAGGCAAAAAAAATAAAATTAGAAGATTCATTCATGGAGCAAAATATATTATTCCGCATTATAACATACAAAGTTTGTACAACAAACCTTTAAATGTTATAATACACAAGTACAAATTGTAATGTATATAATTTTTTTAAACGACTGTTTGACAGCTTTTGTGGAATATTATTTTTTAATTCGGTATCATTTTTGGTGCTCCGATTACACGGCGGATATGTGAATTGTCGTAACATTCGAGCATTTTCAATATAAATCGGAAATTTTCGGAATCGAATGATTATGTTGCTTACTTTTGTGCGTATAAAGTATTATACACAGATATCTCGGTAATCGGGACCTATCTTTAAAAACGCCACGTCTACCCTTTTCAAAGAGATCCGCCTGAAGACAGTAAAACGGTAAGCCGCCGGGATTCGGTTTAGGGATGATTTATATTAGACCGGGCCGTGTCCGGGCCGGGCCGTGGACGGGGCGGGCCCGGGGCGAAGCCCGTCCGTACGTTAGTAGGCGGGCCCGGACGGGACACGGATCAGGCACGGTCTAATATAAATTGCTTCATACAAAATGTATGTAACGTTTCAAATCCGTGCCCCGTACGGGCCACGTGCACGGCACGCCCCGGGCACGGCCCGCTCTAATATAAATCTACCCTTAAAGGGGTGGGCATTCAGATATCGGTACCTACCTCGGAAATTATAAAAATCATTTTCACCTCTCCGTTATTATTTTTGCTACACGCAGTTCAAATTTTTAAAAACAATTTTCGAGTTATAATTAAAATTTAACAGACCTTCCAATAAACTAAACTCAGGGAAAAGCGTGGGTGGGTTTGTTTTTGAATTGGTATAAATGCTAATAAAATGTACCTACAAAATAGATAGGTATCTATGTAAACTGCGTATATACGCACCCTTATTCCAATTCCAAATATAATATTTCGTAGGTAGGTAGTATTTTTTTATACGGAGCTGATAGGCTTTGACCACTACCTCACCCGACGGTAAGTCATGATGTGGTAGCATTTGAATTACTGGCTCTTAAAGAAAGCTGCAGGAAATCACCGTCAGGTGCTTGGCAACAGATTTTATTATTATTATTATTTATTATCAGGCAGACAGTTGTAACAACTGATAGTTGCCTGTATCCTGCTACTCTCTACTAGTTTTTTTTAACATTAAGATATTTGTCGAGTTGATTCTTGAACTGATTTACAGTTTGGGTTGAAACTACGTTTTCTACTTGAGAGTGGTAGTTAGCCAGGCGGGCATTCGTAAAATGCCCTAAAACCTTGCAATAACGATTTCTACCTTAACATAACAACCGGGAGGGACGGCTTTACCTGCCCTCTGAGGCACGCGGTCACCCATCCATGCCATGAACACCGCAGACGTAGCTTATCTTATAGCTGATCTACGCCACGAGCGCTTCTAAAGTACAACTATAGTTACGCTACTAATTACAGGTAAGTACTTTGTTAAAAATAGATAAGTTAAATAGAGCCTTTGTAGCTGTTTTATCTTATATTACATAATATTTTACATGTTTAACTTCAATTTTGCTTAGTCTTGTCCATACCGGGCGGGCGAGAAAGACTAGCTATCGACTAGGTATTTTCTCGCACAAGAAACGTAAGTTTAAAAGATACAGATCCCTCGTCGATATAAATAATATATTAATAGTTGATGCGCGGTCGCTCCAATGGTGGCCCATCACCGTCAATTCTTTCATGCTGTACTATTATATATTATACATAGTAATAGCGACAAAATGGTTTGACAGTAAAACTTCCGGCCGCTGCCCTGTGCTGTTAGCCGCTGCCACTTCGAGTGAATTGACGCTTGCAAGTATACCTTTTTAGAAGCGCTTGTAGCGAAGTTTACTTAGCTGCTCTCAACCGATCAGCAAAGTTAAGCAACGTCGCGCGCGGTCATGAGTTGGATGGGTGACCGCTAGTGACATTAATACTGAGCATCTCCGTGCTTCGGCGGGCACGTTAAGCCCCGTCCCGGTTGTTGTCTTAGTATGGCAGTCGTTATAGCATGGTGGTAGGGTAGTAGTATTTTGCGAATGCCCGCCTGGCTAGCTACCACCCTCAATTAGAAAATCTGTCGCCAAGCACCTAACGGTGTGTTCCGGCAGCTGTCCTTGAGAGCCAGTACTTCTAGGTTAGCCTGAACAACATCTTCGGCCAATCATTGCTTACTATCAGGTGAGATAGTGGTCAAAGGCTAACCTATCAGGCATCAAACAAAAAAAATAACAAAAAAAAAATACCTATATATTGTCGGATGTGGTCATTTAAAGATTTAGTTAACAAAGCGCTTTAGTCATGCCTCTTATACAGGGTTATTGGTTAATAGACCTTTTCCTACTAGGAGGTTGTAGGGGAGGTTATTATTACCGATGAATTAGAATATTATGTTCCTAAGCATAAGTTATATATCTGAGATTGAGATTGATTCAAATATCTATAAATAGTTTAAATTTTTTTCATTAATAAATCTATTTTTTATAGTCAAACTTTTTTATTTAGAGGCCATAATAAACATTCTCTAACAACAATATACTAGAAATGTATTTCAACATTAGGTAATATCAGACGGATAGGTACATCAGCGGTATGCCTTTATTAACCAAATACTACAAACTATATACAACACTACAGCTATTAAGATAATGAATAGATTCAGGCGTTACTTTGCGGAAATCCATATTCAATAATAACAAATATTTTTAAAATATTTTACGAAAACATCAAATTAATATTTTAATAAAACACTTAAAAATATAAAAATATATCTAGTGACAATTCCGCCCAATTTTCCTGCTAAGCCGACGTGACGTCACAAACGCCACGCAGCCAAACCGGAAGAACCTTCGACGCGTTCGCTTCTACACGAAGCATCCTCAGGAGGTCTTGACTCTTCGAGCGCACGATCGAGAATTTGATGTTTTCGTAAAATATTTTAAAAATATTTGTCATTACTACAGCTATTGCTATATACTATATACAAACTATATACAACACTATAATAAAAGCTTTTGGACTCATAGGCAGTCCAAATAGTTTAGCCCACTATCAGTTGGCAGCGTGCCCAGCATGCTGGCAGCATTGCCCCGTTGAATTGCAATGCTTATCCTTTGAGGCAAATAGGTGCCAGCATTTTGATCACGCGTCGCATCAACCAAGCGCTCTGATAAATTTTGGAAAATACGATGAGCTCCCGGTCTCCACGGACCCAACGTTTCTACACCAAACGGCTCATATATGTATCCCATACCGAGGTTAGCATATTTGCGGCGCCAGCCCTCACGTTGGTTTCAGAAAGATGTGACGGCGCTAAAGTTTCTACGCATGTAGCGTCCCACACTAAGGGCCGTCCTAACTTCCATGGAACCAGAGTCATGCCGTTAGGTCTTTTACCATCGTCACGCATCAGACCGTTCGGTTCGAGAACAGCTGGAACATTGGCGCTGGTAAAAGCCCGGCGAATGATATCGTTAAGGCTGGCGTGGCGGGAAATTCGACCAGCACTTCGAGAGCAGAAGAGGCCATGGTGACCGAGTTGGCCAACTGCAGTACCACACTGGCAGTGATGTGCAACACAACACCTTGCACCCAAGCGTAAGCTAATAGCGAGACGAAAAGCGGAAGAATCTATAAGGCTACCAGTTTTGTAAGAAGGAATGGCTTGTAACCAAAAACCTGATTCCCACACAGAAACAGCGAGAATACGAGCACGATCTGCGATACTAGGGCACGTATTTAAAAGATCTTTCCGTGCTAGCTCGCAAAGGGGCCGATCCCACTGTTTCTGAGATGACAACATTTTTGGGAACTCAGTATTTGGACAAGCCAGTCCCCATGTGGTTTTGGCCTCAGCCAGATATACTACATCAAAAGAGCCTAAAGATGGTGCAAGATTTTTTTCTACTAATTTGTGTGTACTGTGTACAGAAGACAAAAAAACTGGTAATGCCAAACTAGAAATTTTGCGTATGCATATGCACCCCAACCTCACAGGAAGGGAAGCTTGCACCCAAGCCCTATCATCCATCTCAACATTCAACACCGAAATTAACGTATCTTTTAATAAATTGTCTAAGCTTAAAAGAAGCTCACTGTGTTTCCACAGCTGACAACATCATAAATTGTAATTTTTTTTTAAGGTATTATCATTAAAGAAATGCCAATACATTTGGCGTGCAGATTATAAAAGAGAACATCTTTTCAACATTTTCATTTTTCCACGAAGTAATTAAACAACTTTAAACGGTTTCAATCGCTTATATTATTTATATGGATGAGTTCCTCTATGAGATGTAAGGCTTGCGTAACATATATGGAATGCTCATATGTGAAATTAATTTAGATAAAGTTACTTGTTGTTTGAAAATTTGTTTAATTAATATCTGTCAAACTTTACAATCATTTGCTCAAGCAGAGAATTAGAGATTTCGTAGGTACATTTCACATGGAGTAACTGTTCGATGTCAACATCATACAGAATACAAAATTACCTAATACACATGTGAAGAAATTCTTCATCGTCGAAGGCAAAACGTATTTCGCATCTAATCATAATATAATATTTATAATTTTAATATTGTTAGGTTTGCAATAACGCCTGCTATGCAGATTACTTTACAAAATCACAAATATACGATAGGAACATTTTTTTCCCGTATACACTTAATCCCGCACATGAGTTAAATTTTTCCTATCGTATATTTGTGATTTTGTAATAATATGTATAATACTCATTATGGTTTTGTACCATGACGTATTCTGTCATCTGTGTCATGATATTACAATACGTCATTTTATAAACAAACGTTTACGCGAGTACCTATGTATGATTTCGCCATTCTTATACATTGTAAATAAACAACTTTAAACAGTTTTTATCGCGTTTAATTAACATTATTTCATCCCGAAGCTCAGAACAGATTTTGCGAATTACCATCCGTAAGTAGAAAATCTGTCGCCAAGCACCTAACGGTGTGTTCCGGCAGCAGTCCGTAAGAGCCAGTAATTCTAGGTTAGCCTGAACAACTTCTTCGACCACATCGTCACTCACCATCAGGTGAGATAGTGGTTCAAGGCTAACCCATCGAGCATAAAAAAAAGCTGTCTAAAAACTTTTAAATTTCCTATGCTTGCAATATTCGCTCATGGTGTCTAGAGTATTTGCCGTGTCGTGAGTGCGTTGGCCATGAGATTTAATTACTTTGATTACTGGATCCCAGGCACGTGATACTCGCGGTACTCAGTAACTATCTTCTCTATTAAAACTGAATAAACTAGATTTCAATTAAAAAGGCCCAGAATATTAGTATTCTTGGCATTAACCGAGCTAGTCTTAAAATGATATTTAATCATCGGCCAATACCTTTAAGGGGAATTCAGACCTATGTACACGGTAAATTACATATGCTCTCTTCGCTTTTTATTTTAGTCAAGATAAAACTGACAAAATTGTCGAACCATTAAATCGTAAATAATTTAGTAGTTCACAAAAGTGTTATACATCATTAAAATCTTCAATTTGGATGACAGTTGTCAAACTTAAAAGAGTTTTATTTTGGCAAGTATTGATTCAAGATCACCAGTTTCTTTACATTATTGATAGACAATATAGAGATCTTCTTTTCGAATGACAGCTGTCAAACTTTGACTTTATCTCGGACACTATTAATTCCAGACCACAAGTTTCTTTACAAAAATTAGAGATCTTATAGTGATCATCTTTTCGAATGACAGCCTTCAAACTTAAGACGGATTTATCTTGGAAACGATTCATCGTAGACCACTAGTTTCTTACGAAAATGATAGACCATATCGAGGTTAAAGGGGATTTTGCTCCTAAAAGTCCCAAGATCTCCATAGAGGGGAAACTTAAAGGAGATTTCAGGTCTAAGCTTTCTTTAACTGCATACTTGGTCGAGCGTTAAGTTTTTCATGTCAACGATGTGTTCTTTTTTACTACAGCGATGGTTTTCTGTGCTATTTAATTATGACTGGCTGGGCAGTATCATACGTGTATGTAATGATGAAAAGTATACAACTTAATCTAGGGCCTATCTATATTCCGAGTTACGTCCAAATCAGTTCTGCCGTTTCAGCGTACAGGAGTAAAAAAGACACCCACTCTAATCTTGAATCACAAATCTTTCGCATTGTAAAATATTATTGCGATAACCATATTCACAACCAAGCTTTTAAACACCGGGTTATTATTGGGAATAAGACTTATTATCACTTAGTGATACTCTTGACAGGTCTTAGAAATTGGCTGATCTTCTTGTGTGACTTGAAATGAGTTTTTATTGAAGCCCGTCTACCAATTTTCAGTTACCTAAACTACTCGATGTAACATAATATGGCAGGTTGCCGTCCAACTGTTGAAGGCTTGGGCTGAATACTGAGGCATTCGGGGAGTTTGTGATTGTGGTTTCGCAGTAGGTACTTGTTTCCCGTGGGGTTCTGGGCTAGAATATCACCCCCTCATTGCTACCTGAGGGTGTCGTAAGAGGTGATTATAGGTAAAATACCGGAAGGTGGGCAGCAGCTCCTTCTGAGGTACTGATTTCTTAAATTGTGACACCCAAGATGTCTGCACAGCGTGGGGTTTATGGCCAACCCCCCCTTCATGGGGGAGACTGTGCTCAGCATTGAACAATCCGGCTGATATAGTACTTGTCTCGCATGCTTACGCTCCCCCTTGACCAGTGTCACAGATGACATGTGCTCAGTGTTACAAAGTTTTGCCTAGTTACGGTTATTACATATCATGAATAATGAGAGGATTTACCTTTTTGAGATATTTAGAGATATAACACTGTATGGTGCCCATTTATTATTTATTCGTTCATGGAAAACAAACATGGGTGTTTGTGAGCGTACCTACTTAATTATTTTATCCTTATATAAATAAAGATTTAGAAACTAGCCTTTTTGGTTTTCACTTGTATAATTCTCTGAGTATTATGGCTCATATATTTTTTACTCTTTTAAGTTTAACATAAAAGTTGCAATCAGTTTTTCCTTTCCCAGTTCCTTTTAACCCTACTTTCAAAAAGAAAGAATCATAAAAAAATATTATCAGTAGATTCATGTTAAAAATCAGAAAATCAGGAGAACTAGAGCGATATATAAGGAAATCTCGCTAATCAAGAGATTTGGCATTACTATTAGTTTATTATAATACAAAGTGGGACATCACTATTGTTATATTTTTATTATATTTGTTATAACTATATTCAGAAACTGCCATCTGTAAATCAAGTTGTAAACGAGCTCAAAAGTGTTATTTGTGTAAAAAAAATTGCGGTAACTGTTGAAGTGGCGCTGCTTCATAGCTGCGTGAAACCACAGCCCTTACTTGCTTTTTACTTAGTTGTAACAAAAATACCTAGATGGCGCTATTAAGAAAGTGGCTTTATAAACCAAGGTAAAATGAATTATTTTGCAATATTGAATTAAAATTAATAATTTGTACATGGACCTAATGAGCTGGTAATAAAAATTAGATACTCAAGTTACCTAGGTCACCTAGTCACGTTACTAGGATAGTTTTAAGGATATTAAGTATATGGTTTAAGTAAACAAAACACAGGGGTCTAAATTGCGAACCCTAAGAATATACAATAAACATACGAACAATGTAATATAAAGGTATATTAAACATTTGTATTAATAGTGATAACAAAAATTAGGTGTCAAAGTGTATAATTCAGTGGTATCGTCGGCAATCGGGCCAAACTTTCGCAATTGTTAAAGGGATACCAACAGTCGAAATCGTGGACTCCCCATTGCCCTTATAGCAACGTCCATCTACGACCCTCTGTACGGTAACAGGGTAGGTTTGTATACCGGCTACCCCAAAACCGGTTTCCTGAATATACGAGACACCCGAGAGCTTTCCATGTTGCGCTTATATAGCATGAAGGAGCAAGAAAATTTCGTTTGCGCGATTCAGGACAGGTTGACTTTTTGTATGTAGAGTTTTTGTTGTGGTCGGACTGATGTAAAATTAGAAATTTGCAAGGAAATTTTTGGAGTATCAGCGTTTTCTTGATTTTGTACATATCTGGTAAAAAAATTAGGGTTTTTTTATGTATCAAAAAATATTTTTGGTCTATTATTTTCCTATTGGTAAGGTGCGTAGAATAATACATGATAACAATTTAATGTATGTCTTGGTCGTATGCGTGTACGTTGCCCACTTAAACTTTTTTGCAAAGATTTTTAAATCTAATCCCTGAATTAAATCACCCAGAACAGCTTTTTGGGTCATTCAGGTGTAAATAAAGTTCACAAAACTACGAAACTTTTATGATAATACTATAAAAGAATTCAAAGTAAAAAGAAGTAGCATAATCACGAAACAAATTGCCGTTGCATTATATTATTATTATAAACAGTGCAATGAGATAACACGACGCGATGATGAATCACAACTGAACTAATCATACCATCAAGTACAATTGTACTCTACCTTACTTACTTTTCATCTAATTACAAATAGAACATTTGGCTTGGTGATAACAGATCGGGCTCTCATGCAGAACCCTACAGTTCTAATTCAGTCAGAGTAGATATGAAATTCTTGCACTTTTCGTTGCTTTAATCTTCGAATAAATATTTATTCGTAGGTTCCTTATTTTATGTTGCTGTAATTTGAGCAGAAAACAGTTCAATAAAACAAAAATGGAATGGCACACATTGCATCAGAATGTCGAACGAAAAATAACACTTATAAGGAAAATGCCTGTAAATGTACAGAGCATATTACGGGCGTCACCGTCTTCGTTAGCTTCGAAATCAATTATTATGCATATAACACTAAGTAAAAAACCACAGGCATTGCCTCTGGAAAATGTACTAGAAAACAGTGATATATCAACAAGTTTTGAGATGAGAGCTCGAATATGCTCAGACCCTGTTGAAATTAATGCTAAATAATATGATAGAAAGCCCGGAAAACAATAAAATAGTCACAATAGGAAGTACTAGTGAAGTCGAAATCTTGCCTCAAGTTTGATATCGAGCAAGTTCTGACGCTATTGAAGACACAAGCAAAGGCAGTGAACCTTCTAAAAATTTGTAGAACAAATTTGTTTCATGTTTAGAATAATAATATACGGACCCAGTGAAGTTTCCACTGGAAGTTTATGCTACTTTAACAACGTTAGATATTTCAATAATATATTTGTTAAGCCTTTAAAAAAACTGAACAAGGTAAAAGATATGTTTAAGTTCTGAAAAACTTAGTTACCAAAGTATAGTTTACATATGTATATTACGACTTCATGTATATGCAAAGGGTTATTTTTTTATATAAAATGTACGTGAGTTTAAATAGGTAACTTCTTGCATGAACTAGCTCGAGTAAGTATGGATAAATAATACCAATGTAAAAATACTGCCTAGTAAATTGCATCAAAATCACTGTGAAACTATTTTTAAAAGGATTTATAGATATAAAGATTATTTTCAAGATTATATTGGTTCGACAAAATTACAAGCGACCGATCTTGCAAAATAATCTATCTACCCTCACGACGTACCACAGACAATTTTTCATAATTCCATAGTAAAAAGTATTAAAGTATTGTAACTAAATTAATTAGGCTTATGTTTAACTAACCACCAGATATAGTAACATAACAGACAAAAATAATAAATGATCACCAAAATTAAACCTTTCTCTTACCTCTCTCTAGACTCTAGAGGTTCATCCACTTTTAGTTTGCGTCCACTAAAATCATTAGCCTAGTTTATAAGAGACATTAGAGTCTATTTTCATTTCCAGAGAACAGATCCAGACTCCGGATGGCTACAGAAAATTTCTTTGTAAGAAAAATCCAATAAGTTTAATGAGCTGGG
Source organism: Plagodis pulveraria (assembly GCA_963890685.1). Taxonomy (NCBI): domain Eukaryota; kingdom Metazoa; phylum Arthropoda; class Insecta; order Lepidoptera; family Geometridae; genus Plagodis; species Plagodis pulveraria. The sequence goes on along the minus strand of OY982958.1, from coordinate 17,633,023 downwards.
GATCAAACCCAGGACCTCGTGATTGCAAGTTAAAAATTTCCACACACATCAAATAAATACAAATACAAATGTTTTATTGTAAAACTGTTATGTTATGTTACAAATTTTAATTAGTACTCTGCCTTTTGTTTTAGTTATAAAACTGTGTTACAAAAGGCAGCGTCTTCCCAAAGTTTGCACATTGTTAACAGTTTTTAATATATTACACAATTGAAAAAAAAAGGGTGATAGTAACTTAAACGTATTTGATTAAACTTCTGTTCTTTTGAATTATTTGTTTGTGTGTGTGTGTGTTTGTCACACATACACACACACAAACTTTTCACTTTTAAACTTTTACTTTAGTTTGTCACATCAACGAGATATTTTTATATGCGTTTGAAGATTGACCAGGCTAACCTAGATTTGCTTCAAATTAATTATGACTTTAATACAAATAAGTATATAGAAACACTTTTTTAAACTTGCACGGTCATAAACATTACTAGTAAGTACTTACTTAATTTCCTCTACGGGATTAAGCCCGTAATTTTTATTTGAAATAAGCTCCCGATGTTTCAATACTTTGTTTGAAACATCGGGACAAAAATAATGATAAATATACGCGATTTAGATCGTTTAAAGTTGTTTAATTACTATGTGTAATAATAGCGAAAATCTAAGACAACTTTATGCTCCCGATATTTAAACTTTGTTGCAAGTGCCATGATCGCTGGATGAATAAAAATGCGAATGCGGGTGGATAGAAAATGAATAAGCAGACATATCTACCTTCCCTCTTTCTTAATCTTTTGCAATGCACTATTGAAACTCAATTGGTATAAACACGACAAAACACACTCACGTTTTTCAGAGTCAAATTCTCATTTCAAATAATAATCACGGACTTTATCCCGCAAGTAAGTGAAATTACTAATAACTTATATTCTATAACAGTATTACAGTAACTAATATTGTAAGTATTGTATACTTATTCTAAAATTAATTTATAGGGTTCTGCTCTCAGGAAAAAGGAACCCTTTATGATTTACTTTCTTTACCGTCTGCCAAGACCTTTTTTCTCAGGAACGCGTAAAGGTGAGTTGAAATTTAAAACAAATAAATACTCGGTTACTCGGTACACTCTCTTTGTGCTGTAATAAAACCAAATTTGTAAATCGACACGATCAAAAGATATTACGACAGATTTTTGACTTTGAACGCTATCTCACCTGATTGTAAGTGATGGATGATGTGGTCGACGATGTTGTTCAGGCTAACCTAGAATATCTGGCTCTCAAGGACAGGAGCCGGAACACACCGTAAGGTGCTTAGCGACAGATTTCCTACTTGATAGCGGTAGCTACCAGGCGGGCATTCGCAAAATGTCCTACCAACATGCAAAAATGCACCATATACGAGTAAGTATGCTAGTGTTTTTCAGGAGATGCCATTCAATAATTAACAGTTCAATGTAAGCACGCGCTTATCACGGGCAAGTATAATGTTTGAGAGACATCTTTTGTTGCAAAAATACTCTACGTCATTGTTAGTATCAACACTGTATGGTGTCCATTTATTATTTATACGTTCATGGAAAACAAACACCCAAGTAAGCGTACGTAATTATTTTATGCTTATATAAAGATTCAGAAACAAGTCTTTTTGATTTCTACTTGTATAATTTTCTGAATATTATGACTCTTATATTTATTACTCTTTTAAGGTTAACATAAAATTTGCAGTCAGCTTTTCCTTTTCCAGTTCCTTTTCACCCTACTTAAAAAAAAAGAATCATAAAACAATTAGATTATCAGTAGATTCATGTAAAAAATCAGAACATCAGGAGAACTAGAGCAATATAAGGAAATCTGGATAATCAAGAGATTTGGCATTGCTATTAGTATAATATAATACAAAGTGGAACATCACGATTGTTAAATTTTAATAATATTTGGTAAAACTATATTCAGAAACTGCCATCTATAGAAGTGGTTAATAAGCTACCTCAAAAGTGTTATTTGTGTTTAAACGCTGCTTCGTAGCTGCGTGATACCACTGCCTTTACTTACTTTTTACTTAGTTGTAATTAAAATACCTAGATGGCGCTATTATGAAAGTGGCTTTATAAATCAAAGTAAAAAGAACTATAAATCCGCACAGCAGGCGTTATTGCAAACATAACAATATTAAAAAGAACATTATTTGTACATAAGGACCTAATGAGCTGGTAATACATATGAGTAAAGGAGTTCACAGACGGCAGCTATACCTAATATATATTATAGCATAACTGTCGGTATTAAGAAACGAAAATGAAAGCTATATATTAGGTCCTTACATATGAAATTGGCGTTTTTCGTACTGGCCACTTTAATCACGAATTTCTCCTCTTTGGTAAGGAATTCCAAATTCAAATTTGTACAGCTATAGACTCATGTATTTGTGCTTCGATGATCGTCATTCATTTGTTTTTTTTCTTCTGTTTTTTTCTGTTTGCATTTTACAAAATGGAAAACCTTAAATATCGCATTATTTACGAGTACGAGTTCCCCCGTGGCACTAGTGCTGCGGAAACAACTCGAAGGGTGAATGATGTGTATGGCGGTCGTGTTGCAAAAGAAAACACAGTTCGTTTTTGGTTCCAACGTTTTCGTTCTGGAAATTTCGACCTGCAGAACAAGCCCCGTGGACGGCCTGAGACTCAAGTTGATAATGAAGAGTTGAAGGCTATTGTGGAAGCGGATCCATCGCAAACCACGTCCGAGTTAGCTGCAGGCTGCGATGTTAGTGATAAAACTGTTTTAATTCACTTGAAGCAAATTGGGAAGATTAAAAAGCTTGAAAGGTGGGTACCTCACGAATTGACTGAAACAAACCGGCAAACGCGCGTCCACTGCTGCGTTACATTACTAAACCGGCACAATAATGAAGGTATTTTAAACCGAATCATTACCTGTGATGAAAAATGGGTTCTTTACGATAATCGGAAGCGCTCAGCGCAATGGTTAGATCCTGGCCAGCCAGCCAAATCCTGCCCCAAGTGAAAATTAACCCCAAAAAAGTTACTTGTAAGCGTTTGGTGGACTAGTGCCGGTATTGTTCATTACAGTTTTTTCAAATCTGGCCAGACTATTACGGCTGATGTCTATTGTCAGGAATTGCAAACCATGATGGAAAAGCTAGCGGCTAAACAACCTAGGCTGGTCAATCGCTCCACGCCACTGCTGCTTCACGACAACGCTAGACCACACACTGCGCTACAGACGGCTACTAAATTAGAAGAGCTTCAATTGGAAAGTCTAAGACATCCTCCGTACTCCCCGGACCTTGCTCCAACAGATTACCATTTTTTTCGAAATTTGGATAACTTCTTGCAAGGGAAAAAATTCAACTCCGATGGGGCAGTCCAAATCGCCTTCAAAGATTTTATTGATTCCCGTCCGACTGGTTTTTTTAGTAAAGGGATCAATGAACTACCTATGAGATGGCAAAAGTGCATAGAAAATAATGGTTCATACTTTGATTAATTAAATATATTATATTAAAAAATATTCGACTTTTTGTTCCTCCCATACAAAACGCCAATTTCATATGTAAGGACCTAATATATTATAGCTGCCGTGTGTTATCACTTGTCAATTTCTATGGAGAATGTGTTGAAATGTATCGAGCTATATATAGCTCTATATTATAGCTGTCGTCTGTGAAACGCTTTAAAGAAGAACAAGTGCATGCGGTGCCGCCCCTACTGAGGGGGAGAAAAGTGAAGGAAGATTTTAGAGATTATTGAATTAATTTCGAAAGATAGGCTACGATTAATTAAAGTTGATGAAATTGATAATAGGACCGTTTACAATATATACCTATTGATCTGACATCTACCACATACAGATGACCATGTTTCCTAACTCGTTTGATGTATTTGTTTATAGGTATAATAGGTATATAGTTTTAAAATCAAAGCCAATGGTGCGCGAGGCTATTGAAAATATGAAAATTAACAGAGTGAAAATATTGTACCACTGTTAAATACAAGTGACGAACTACACTGATCCCGTCATCCTGAGACAAACGTAATTTCCGACTGAGTTTTAGCTTGCTAGCTTAACACACTATTAGCTTGGCGACACATTTTGTACTTGAGGGTGGTAGCTAGCCAGGCGATCACGAGTTGCCCTTCCATCATGGGGTGAAGCTAAAGCCCACGGTGGAAGTCGAACCATAGACCTGCGGCACGGCAGTACATAGCTATTACCGCTCTGATATCATTGCAATAAAAATTAAATGATATTTTACAGCAAAACTCAGTAGTTGACCCGATCAAAGTAACAATAGCAGAGACATGATGCGCGAAATGTATGTTTTATTTACAGCACGGTTATATCTGATTAGAGTTTAGCTAAGAATAATTTTACTATTCATGGGGGAATAGCTATTTTTTTTTCTCAACTTGTCCTAATACATAGATATATGAATCAAATAAAGTCTCTAATTGAGCAGTCTAGCTACTAAGTATCCATGATTACGGTTGCATACCGTTTTATGTTTACCAAGATTAATGTCCGATAATGTTTTTTTGCCCCGTGGGGTGCCGGGTTAGAATTGCACCTCCCCATATCATCCCGTGGGTGTCGTAAGAGGCGACTAAGGGAAAAATACTGGAAGGTGGGCAGCAGCGCCTTCCAAAGAACTGCCATCTTACACTGCGATCCCCAAGCCGCCTGCCAAGCGTGGGGATTATGGCAAATACCCCCTTAATAGGGGAGGCTGTGTTCAACAGTGGACAATCCGGCTGATACAGTAATGTTTTTTTATAAGATATTAAGAAACAACTTCACGTTTGTTTCTCATAGGCCCATTTTTCCACCATCAAACAAAATAATAGATAGATAGATAATTCTTTATTGTACACACCATTAAACCACTAAATTGCAATACAATAAAATACGAAAGCTTACAATTAAGTGTTACAGTGGGTGGCCTGATCACTAACAGCGATCTCTTCCAGGCAACCTTGGAATGGGAAGAAATACAGGAATGATAAGACGGGGGTGTCACAAAATAATATAAAAAATTAGGTTAAACAAACTATACTAACTTAAAATGTAAGCCCAAACTATACAATACTAACTTAAAATAAAAAAACAGACTGATAAATTGTTAACCGCCCAAATTTAAAACAAATGAACTTTTCTTGTAAATACCTAATACGTTATTTATATTAGTTATGTATAGACACTTATTCTTAAAAATAGTAACTATATGATGATTGAAATACCGGACGTTAATCTATTGATAGGATCTTAACTAAAACACTTTCTCTTCGAACATCTGCTTTTACTATAAAAACAAAAGTGACATTTCTAGTTTATTCAGTTTCACTACGATATCATTTTACGAGGATTCATCGTACCATAAAAATAGTTTTGAATTTTACTTTTGCTTTCTTCCTAATTTACATTCTTGTTACCGAAAAATTCGATTATATTTTAACGTAGTTGCTAAACTTAAAACTCGTTTTTATATTTTATGGGTAAATTAGTTGTAAATATATTTATACGGCTAAGCAGTTTATTCATCCATTTTTATAAATAAGTTCAAAAATATTACGAAAGTTATAATCATTATATAGGTAGGTTATTTACTTATAAATTCAATGTCTCCGGAAAGTAATAAACGCGATATATAGGTCCCTATATCTACCTGTGTGTACTGATTGCTTTATAACTGGACTAATTTGCCGTTGTAACTGTAGCCACTGTAGCTCAAAGACCTTCTTATTACGAGTTATGAAGCATGTTCCTACTTAAATTACTGTTTGAGCATAATTATTATGTATTACTTGACCTAAACACAGTTTTAACAACTCATAAGTAAGTAATGGATGGTCCTCAGTACAACATTATAACAGTGTTTAGTATAACAATTAATGTTTTTAGGGTTCCGTACCCTCAATCTGACTGTATCTCAAGAACGTGTATGTGAGCGATGTATTTTTATTGCCGCTATGACAACAAATACTAATAATAAAATACAATCAATATTTAAGTGGGGCTCCCATACAAGAAACTTATTTTTTTTACCATTTCTTGCTCGATACTAATAACGGTGACAGGAAGACGCTTTAACTAATGACAGAATATTTAGTTACGGAACCCTTCGTGCACGAGTCCCACTCGCACTTGGCCGGTTTTTTAAAATTGTATTATGATATGACAGAACACACACCAGGCCCACGTGATGACGCGGTAAACTCTGTATATAACAGAAGCATTTGGTGACAAGTAACGAACTGTACTGGGCCCATTATCCAGAGATATACAGTTGTTAAGTCTCATGTGCCTGTAATTATTGGTTCTCAAGTATTGCTGGCGGATCACACTGTTATGAGCTTGGAGACAGTTTTCTACTTGAAGATTGTAGCTAGCCAGGCGAGCACTCGCAAAATGCCCTTCCACCATGCGGTGAAGGTCAAGCCAGCGGTGGAGATTGAACCATGGACCTGCGCCACGACATACGAGAGCCCATGGCTATTACTGTTCGGCATCATTTCTTTCTGACCTTAATTATACACTCTATAGGATATGCAAATATAGCTTCACGTTTTTATAGTAGTATTATTATATGTTCTATGGTATTGTGTATATTAAATTTTTTTTACCGGCGTTATGCCTTTATTAACAAAATACTACGAACTATATACAACACTACACCTACTACAATAAAAGCATTTAGATCCCTATAAGCCATTGTAGACTCATAGGCAGTCCAAATGGTCTAACCCACTACCAGTTGGCAGCGTGCCCAGAATGCTGGCAGCATTGCCCCGTTGAATAGCAATGCTTATTCTATTCAATAGGTACTTACCTAGTAAAATTTCAAGATCTCGTGATACTTTACTTGCACAGTTCCGCAAGTAGTAGTTTTTGCACTCAGTTCTCTAACCACACATTTATAACTGTCATTCTTTAAAATAGGGTAACGATTGAAATAGTAAACATAGTAGATACAAGTGTCGTTTATTTGTTTTCTTAGCACGTTCTGTTAGTTTGAGGTGAACGTCCGCTAGACCTTGGCTTTGAAAGCGAACCGCAGTGATAAAATTTTGCATAGAATAAATATAATCACATCACATTATATGTGAAAGTTTGTGAGAAGAAACAACAACTGTTTCACGGTTCAAAGATTTATGTGACGTTTGGAATGGAGATAGGAAGGGATCGAGCAAGTAACTCGTTTTTTTTTTTTATGCCTGATAGGTTAGCCTTTGACCACTATCTCACCTGATGGTAAGTGATGATGTGGTCGAAGATGTTGTTCAGGCTAACCTAGAAGAACTGGCTCTCAAGGACAGCTGCCGGAACACACCGTTAGGTGCTTGGCGACAGATTTTCTACTTGAGGGTGGTAGCTAGCCAGGCGGGAATTCGCAAAATGCCCTACCACCATGCTATAACGACTGCCATCCTAAGACGACAACCGGGACCGACGGCTTAACGTGCCCTCCGAAGCACGGAAACGCTCAATAGTAATGTCACTAGCGGTCACCCATCCAACTCATGACCGCGGGCGACGTTGCTTAACTTTACTGATCGGTTGAGAACAGCTAAGTAAACTTCGCTACGAGCGCTTCAAAATAAAGTTGTAGGAAGGGTTACCTACTTTTTATCCAGATTTAATAAATACTTCTAGAGAATGCGCTTTATAACATAATTAAGGTAGATATCCAATCGAGCCAGGCGAAGTTTTAGGATGAAGCTTGTTTAATAGGTACCCTATGATATTTTCGTTATAAAAAGAACATTCCAGCAAATCGATAATATAACTGCCAACTGATTAGACTGTATTATTTGATCTGCCTCTATACATAAAGTTGAATAGGTACTCTTCAGTAGGTACTAACTCACCTGCGGACATCTTGCTTAGTTTTATTCAATAGCAATTTATGTGGTTGTGTTATTAGGGTTCCGTATTAGAAAACGTGACCCCATTACGAAGCCTCGTGTCTGATTTAAAGGCCTGTATCTTTTTATCATATAAATTATTAATAAAAGTGGTTCCCTATACAATAAACGTGTATTGTTAACGTGCTTTTTTTTCAATTTTGTTCTATCGTAGAAACGGTAATACATACAAGCTTCAAACTTGGTTCGATTATAGTTCAGTACCTCACGTATAATAAATAACAAATACTAAAAACCAGCGAAGTGCAGGTTTGACTTCTCCTAAGGATGTGGATGTCTATGAAAAAATAACTATTTTTGGCATCTTTTACGTTGGAATGGAGCCCTGGGTGTGGGACTACAACTAGCACTAGGCGCTTTTAAACACGTTTTATTTCGAATTAAGACTCTATGTATTACAATATTTATAATAAGATAATATGAAGATGATAATGAAGCACTCGTAGCAAAGTTTGCTTAGCCGTTCTTAACCGATCGCAGCGTGCCCGCCACATTCGTGAGTTGGATGGGTGTCCGCTAGTGACATTACTATAGATACTGAGCTACGGAGGGCACTTAACGCCGTCGGTCCCGGTTGTGGTCTTACAATGTGCAGTCGATATATCTTGGTGGTATGGATTTGATGAATGCCCGCCTGGGTAGCTACCATGCACCCTCAAGTCAGCAAGTCAGTACACCGTCAACAGATTTTCTCTGTCGCCAAGCACCTAACGGTGTGTTTCGGCAGCTGTTCTTGAAGGCCAGTTATTCTAGATTCGCCTAAACAACCGATTTTCCGTTTTCGACCACATCATACCATCAAGTGTGGAAGTGGTCAAAGTGGCTAGCCTATCAGATATAAATAAAATATATACAATAGACATTATTCTCCTTAAATATCTATAGTCCCATAATTGTTAGTAGTACACTGTTACTACCAATTAAAAATGCCACTTTAGTGTTTACAGGTCACTGTTTCTTACCTTAAAAACCTAATAACCTTATTTTGAGTAGTTTATCCACCTGTGCTAAGTGCATTTGCAAGGTAACGGTTTTTGAAGTGAACCGTTATAAGTATTCAGTCGTAAGTACTTACCTACCTATGCAACTTTGCAACCAGTTATCAACTCGCATCCATAACTTATTGCTTCATTGAAGTTCTATCTAGTTTATTTAATTACATACTATATTCGAAAGTAAAATATTTGATTATTAACATTGGGTCCACGGATTGTCTTCTTGATTACTTAGGCCCAATTTCATTACCATCAGGTCAAATTATTACGTGGAATAACTATATAGCTACCATAAACCATTCAAATGTGATTGATATATTTTTACCATAATGAAATGTCAAAACTAGTACCTACATTTTAAGTTTGTTGACTTTTATAACATCTGACAGCAGCTGTGGACATAGAAATGGTAAGCTATTATCAAATATGACAAATTGGCAATAATTGTTTTAATTTTATTGAGCTATATCGCTAAAATAAACGATATATTTTTTTAAACTTGGACTATGTTTCTTCCATTCCAAAAGCCGTCTGTCTGGCGACAGACTTTATAGGGCGTATTTCATTTGACGCCAATTTCGTTATTTTCGATAAATTGTCTCTATGGTTCATACTAAATGTGGAACCATAGACGCAAAATGTGGTCAGAATTATCGAAAATAACGAAATTGGCGTCAAATTAAATACGGCCTATAAAGTCTGTCATCAGACAGACGGCTTTTGGAAAGGAAGAAACATAGTCTAAGTTTAAAAAATTATACCGTTTATTTCAAATTATTTAAAGTCAATACCATAGCCAAATAAGAGTAGAATACACGGAACGCTTTCTATATAGTTTCGTCATATTATAAATATTATGTGTTCAAACTCGGTGAAATTTTCTATGCAATCTGCTGATTCTCATGTCTATATGCTTCTGGTTTACCAGTTTTTCGTTTTATTATTTATTTTATTCCTAAATGTCAAAATGCAACTCCTATACAAAACAATTATACAAATTATTTTTAAAAACCTAATTTTACGGAAATCTGGCAAACCAGAAGCATAGATATTAGGCTCAAGGATATACATGCAAAGTTTCACCGAGTTTGATCTCTTAGTATTTATAATATGACGAAACTACGTTTGTATGGAGAGCGCCTTGAGCACTCTAGACTTCATTGGACGCTCTTATTATACAAATTGTATGATCTGAGATTGGACGTCTATGGTGATAAAGGTCTGTTAAAATTTGTTGGTTACAGAGATTAAAGATATTCTCGTATTATGAGTAGTTTGGTAAAATTGGCCCTTAGAATAAGGAACAGTAGGTACTTTTTTTGTAGTGCGTTTAAGGTTTTACCAAAATTTTGCAACATACTATAGAATATGGTAACGAGAATGTTATATTCTCATGGAAGTATTAAGTACTACGTTAGTACAGTCCCACCAACTTATCTGTTCAGGCGGCAAAAAAAAGAACTACAACATTCCTTCAAATTGTAACAGTTTGTAGTTGATTTCCTTGACCAGTAGCGCCCTCGAAAACTGCACAGTTAAGTTGGTGGTACTATACTTATTACTTCCATGCATATTCTGTATCCCAAACACGAACAATCTGTGTTTGGATAACCATTACAATCTAAGATAGGTACTTTCTTGTACCTAGTTTTTATTTGTTATTAGTTCTTAATTACAATCGTGAAGATGTGTACAAAGGTCTCAAGAGAATCACAAGATCTCTAAGAGCACTGGAAACAAGGTCATGATGGGATTCAAATCATGGATGTCCTGCACAGTAATCCATAGTTATTGTCACTGAGCCATCACTGTTTCAATAGTTTTTTTGATAATAATCCAAACAGTCACTGCCTTATAGTGCATAGGTATACTAACTGGCCAAGTGGCCCAAAATTTAATTTAATTCAATTTCTAATGCATAATAGTTTTTTTGCATCAGCATTCTAAGCAATATATATATAACATTTTACACCTACAATTAAATGTGGATGAAAAAAAATTTATTAACAAACTTGACGTAGATAGAGCCCCGTGGTATATAGACAAACAGACAGACAGCAAAGAGACATTAAAATACATTATAAGGTGTTTTTTTTCAGTGGGGGGAATGCCTTCGCACTGGCCTTGCAACACGGGGGTGGCGGAAGGGTATGTGTGGAACTTGAGTTGAATCCACGTAAACCTCCCCGTGAACAGTCCTCCACCGAGTTGGGGCGAGATCGGGGCTAAATAAATTTCTATATTGACATAGTATGTGGTATGAAGCTTCTAACCAACTTAGCCTACTAAATACATATGGCAGGATAATCTGCACTCTAAACTAGCTTCAAATATATGCGATTAAAGATAAAATATAGATCTATCTAGAATCTTACTTATTTACGAGTAGCTTTTGCATGGCGATAGGGCATTTTGCGAATGCCCGCCTGGCTAACTACCACCCTCAAGTAGAAAATCTGTCGCCAAGCACCTAACGGTGTGTTCCGGCAGCTGTCCTTGAGAACCAGTAAAATTACTTACCATCAGGTGAGATAGTGGTCAAAGGATAACCTATATCAGGCATAAAAAAACTACACTTTTTAACTCGTATTTTCTGAAGAAATGCGATACCTATTACTAAATACCCCGCGTACGAATCGGCGACGTGTTAAGAACACCTACGGGTAAATCACAGGAATGAGAAGCCAGTTTTCCGTCGAAGATTTATGCTATTTTTACTTGCTCATACACATAAGTTCAAGGTTTTTGTACATGGCTTGGATGTACAGGTAATACAAAAAAGAGAGTAACTGCATGACCATACGAGTAAACCAGTTTTACGCCTCAGTTCGATTACCTATGTGCTGGTTCATTTATGAGTCTGTAAATACCTACAAGGTGGTGCTACTAGTCGGTTTTCTTCCCTACATAAGTCGCAGTAATAAGTTTCTACTGAATCTAAAAACAGAAAACAGATTAGTTATATAAGCCGGCGGTGGGTGTCGAACCAGGGACCTGCGGCTCATCAATGCTTCAAAAATATCCATATGTTTGATACATATAAAACATTTTAGGGTTCCGTACCTCAAAACGAAAAAAAAACGGAACCCTTATAGGATCACTTTGTTGTCCGTCTGCTGAAGAAGCTGAAATTCATATCAAATATTGAAGTCTACTGTCCCTTAGAGTTGAGAAAAATTCAAACATCTAAGCCAACGCAATCAAAAGATACAGCCCTTTATGCCGCAATTTTTTGACATTCGCAAGGGAATCAAAACCTATAAGATACTTCCCGTGATCTCAGAATCTTGAAATTTAGTACGAAGGAACGTCTTATACGTATATGACGTAAGTTTTTACATACGTCATATACTTAATGAAAATATTTTTATAATTTTAAAATGTTATGGATTTCATTTAGTAATAAAAATACCATTACTTTTACGTATATTCCTACAGGTTTGTACGGAACCCTCGGTGCGCGAGTCTGACACGCGCTTGGCTGGTTTTTGTAATCAATTTGTTGTATTGGCCATGCGCGCATTTTTATTCAAAAGGCAAAATCAAGCGCAATCAATGGAACTCTGCAATTTGTCTGTCTGTCCGTCCCTATGTGCCAGGTCTGTAGTTTGTAAGTGGAATAAATAGTTTCGAGTTACAGACTTGAAATTTCATTATATTGTGTAGAAAGTTGACCCAATATTGAATATTGAATCAGAAATGACGGTTATTTACTATTCAGTAGGGGGCAGGGTTGTTTCTAGTTGGGCAAAAGAAAAACGTTTGTAAAAACATACATATGTTTAATATTTCTGGATATATATATATATTATATATATATCATATATTTATATATATACGCTATCAAAGATGTAAAGTTTGACAATTTTAGGAGGTAAATATATTATTTGTTAAAACATACATTATGTTTTTGTATTTATTTATAAATCAAAGAGATATATATTACAGAAACTAACTCTTCTGAGACTTTTTGGGGTCCATATTAAAACTAAACTATGTAGTTAGAAACCTGAATTTTCAGTCTATATTTATGTACCATGACCGCCATAACAACAAATACTGAAAATAGTGATTTATTAGGCTGTATTTGCCTAATAACGTTTTTTTTTATAACAGTTGGCATTTGACCGCAGTTGCACCTAGTGGATAGTGACAAGCGTAGCTTGATCTACCCTGGAACGTGTTTGCATATACCTGTTCTTTTGTATTGAAGATTCATAGATTATAGATATCGGGAAATAAAGAAGCCGCCGCGCCGCTGCACGGGTAAGAGTACCTAAGTATATGATGTTATATAAATCCGCCGTACCTGTAATCTATTCCCTGCCTAATCCAGCTGCACGCATGCTTCTACTCTAGAATCGTTCGTGCCACTCTGGATTCAAAAAAACTCTGTTCATATGTGAAACTAAACTTTGCAATTACAAACTTACATCTTTATTTGATTAATTGATTTTGGTGAAAGTAGGTAATTGTCTAAAAAGTTGCTAGGAATAATAAATACAAAACCGTATTTGAATAATTGTAAGCTGAGCTAAGAAAAATATTTGTAATATGTATATGTAAACTTTATAAAAATGAATGATATATAAGCGTATAAAAAAAAAATATTTTGGTCATAATCATTGAACTAGTGAAGAAAACGTTCCGTTGCATACGAGTAACGATCATAGGCTACACACATGGGCCTATGTTCATTCATATTACTCGAATACTTATTTAAAAAACAGTACAACCGACTTTGGATCCTGAAATAAGTAAAACATGTTGTTGATGGTAACCCACAAAGTACCAACAAACAGTATTTTTTCTACCTAGATATTTTGTCTCGTAGATATAGTGTGGTGTTTTATTTTTTAAAACATAAAGAACTCACATGGTTAAAATGCGCCCACCATAAAATTTTATTGAAAATGCTCACCCACAGGGAGAATATATTTATAATAATAACCGGCCAAATGTTAACAGGATTTGTACAGAGGGTTCCGTACCAGCACACAATATATTTGTGGTTTGTTTTATTTTTTTATGTTATTGTGAAGGAACAAGCGCGAGGCCCACCTGATGTTAAGCGGTATCCTCTGCCTATAACAGATGCATTTCATCACAAGTGAGGAACTGCACTGCGCCCATCACCTTGAGACATAGTTGTTAAGTCTCATTTTTGCCTGTTTTTTCACTGGCTCTCAAGGACTGCTGCCGGAACACACCTTTAGGTGCTTGGCGACAGATTTTCTACTTGAGGGTGGTCGCTAGCCAGGCGGGCATTCGCAAAATGCCCTTCCACCATGCGGTGAAGCTCAAGCTCTGGGCGGGATTCGAACCATGGACCTGCTAAAATGGTGGTATATATTTTTTTTAACCGGCGGTATGCCTTTATTAACAAAATACTAGGAGTTATGTACAACACTTGGCAGTTGGCAGCGTGCCCAGCATGCTGGCAGCGTTGCCCCGTTGAATTGCAATGCTTATTCTTTGAGCCAAATAGGTGCCAGCATTTTTTATACATGTTTTGTAACATACAATGAAAAACATGTTTTTCATTCAATTACGAATCCATGGCCCGAACCCATTAACATTACTTTCGCACTGCAACATCATTAGTCGGTAGAAATCCACTGCTTTTTTTTTTTTTTTTTTTTTTTTTTTTTTTTTTTTTTTTTTTTAGGGAGGACATAGATGCTGTCTACCGCTATACGGACGTACAGCTCCACCGGACTTTGGGCGAGGGGAGGCCCTCTTATAGCCCAGGAGGAAGAAGCGCTGAGGGCACTTCTTCTGAGACGGGCGTATAAGGCGAAAAGCGCCTTATACCTCCGTCTCCTGCGGGCGCCGAAAACGCCACGCTACTATCGGGAGGGGTGACAGCGAGCTCAAGGGCACCACTGTGGTTCGGACCTCGGCTTGTCTCGCTGCCGAGAGACAAAGGGGGAATCGGAACTAAATGCCCCGGTACAACTGCAGTGTTGTACCGTTGAGAATGGGCCCTATTGAATATTGCTCTGTGACTATTTGGAGAGACACTAATCGGGTTTTTATTTTTGCCTCGAGCTCGCCGGCGAGCTCGGTGTTTGATTGTGTAACCTCTGATTACCGCACACCTGGGGATGTTACCAGGACGACTTGCGGACAACGCTAAAGCTGCCAACGTAATGGCTGCGATGGGGTCATCCGGGTCGTCCAATACCTGCCGTGGTCGGCGACGGGGGGGTTTGAAGTATGGGTCGGATGAGGCAGTCGAATAGTTCGCTGCCTGGACAACCAGAGGGTTCGGGTGGTGGGGGGCTCGATCAAAGTGTCGGCGGACGCAGCCCTTATTGAACTGCGCTAAAGAGGGAAGGTTTAGGTCGCAGTGCAACTCGGCGCTCCGGACGTACCAGGGAGCGCCGGTTGCCCTGCGAAGAAACCGGTTTTGGAGGGCTTGAAGCTTATGTAGGTGGGCCTCACTAGCATGACTGAACACTACGGATGCGTACGTCATGATGGGGCGGATACAAGCAGTGTAAAGTGTCTTCTTGTTACTAAGAGACATTTTACTTTCTTTACATATTAAGGGACTTAGGCGACCCATGACAAAGGCCGCCCTGTTACGGACCGTATTAATGTGATCTTTGAAGGTGAGATTCCGATCAAGGGTTACTCCAAGATATTTGGTTGTTCTCACCCAGGGAATGGGTTCATCGAACAGAATTAGTGGCTTCGGATAGCGGGGGCGGGTTTTCTCAGTAAAGCACATAGCTGTGCTTTTAACTGGATTAACCGCTATGCGCCATTTTCGGAACCAGTCACCGATCTCGGTGATGGCCCGTTGAATGACGAAATATGTCTGTCTATTTACATGCCAGCCAGTGGAATAAATGGCGGTATCGTCCGCGTATTGGGCTATAAAAACTTTGGGTTGGGCGCGAGGGATGTCACTGGTATACAGTGCGAAAAGGATGGGTGATAGCACGGAGCCCTGAGGGACTCCGGCTCTGACTGGATGAGGAGTGGAGAGGGTGCCTTCCACGCGGTAGCGAAAGCTTCTGTCCCTTAGGAAGTCTTGTAAGGTGAGCACAAGACGCTCTGGCACGCCAAAGTGGTATAGCTTGTAAATCAAGCCATTGTGCCAGACTTTGTCAAAAGCTTTCGCTACGTCGAGGAAGACTGCTACCGTCGATTGGGGTTTGGGTTTCTTATTGAAACCCTCTAGGATGTGCTCCGTGAGGCGGTGCACCTGTTGGACGCATGAGTGTTTGGGTCTAAAGCCAAACTGCTCATCGGGAATAAGGTGGTGTTCCCGGGCATGGGATTGAAGACGGTTCGCTAGGATCCGTTCGTAGAGCTTCCCCAGGGCGCTGAGGAGGCTGATGGGACGGTAGCTGGTGGGATCAGAGGAGTTTTTGCCTGGTTTGTGAATGCCAATGACATTTGCACATTTCCAGGTGTCAGGGAACACACAATGGTTCATAGCCGCATTGAAGATGCTGACTAGGAGATGAATGAGAGGGGGGGAGAGGGTTTTAAGAACCTTGTTAGAGATGCCGTCGGCACCGGGGGCTTTACGTTGTTTGAGGTCCTTGATCAGTCTCGTCACCTCAGCGAAGGATACTGGGGTGAGTGGGGGGAGTTCAGAGATGACCACAGAGCTTTTACGTTCGACTTCAGCGTCCACCGTATCGAGGTGAGCCTGGTCTACGTGATCGACATTGGGGGAGCATTGAGCCTCTAGGCTGTCGGCTAGGCACTCAGCTTTGTCTTCGTCAAAGAACGCTGGGACGAGGGGGACAGGTCTGTATAGGGGGGGCATGTCGCTTTGTCCGACACCTTTCATACCTCGAGCGAGATGCCAGTAAGCCTGGTGGCTCGGCACGAGGTTTGAAAGTTTGTCGCCCCAGCTCTGATCACGCAACTCGGACATGCGACTTTCAACCATGCGTTCAAAGTGGCGTTTCCGAGTTTTGTTTACTTTGCTTGGGTAGGAGTCGTAATGTCGGGTCACTGCTTTACTCTTAGCTGGACAAAGTTCTTCCCTTATAGAACACCACAATTAATGGCTATTGGCCACTTGTAACCATTGGCTATCCGCTATTTTTACGACGCCCTCAGTCCTGTAGGGACTACTAACTCGATGACTTCCAGCATGAGGTGATAACTCATACTGGAAGTCTCGAGACTGCCAGTATGAGTGTCGAGAACTTTTCTTCCCCATCGGTTTTTTGAGCAATGTGGCCTGCCCATAGAGAAACTGAGACCTCTGTCTGAGAGGATGGAGGACTGAGTACTTCTACGGGTCTGCCGTAAATTTTGAAAACTATGACGATACCTTTGGTTTTGCGGTGATTTCCTCGTTCCGGATTTATCGCGCAAAGAAACTCCGAGCATAGCTCTCTCAATAATTAGTTTGTGTGAGTCTGAGCTTCTCCATAAACTCCAAATTAAGGACCAGGGTTCAGCGACTCCAAGTTGGATTCTTCAGGTGACCTCTTTTTCTAGGTTGGACAAACTAAAAAAGAAAGTCTGTCCCAAGTAAATATAATGATCAACAACTTCGAAAGTATCGTTGTCAACACGCGTCGCACTTGGCCAGTTTAATATTTTAGTTGTTTGAATACAAGTTAAAAAAAGGAAAAAATTACAACTGCGTTTTGGGCCTCACTTCTTTGATTACTGTTTAATACATACTAAATTTTAAATTGGCATTTTCAGTTTATACAATAAAAATGAAACAGCTTTAAAATATTTATTATAAATAAAAATCTTTTATGGAAATTACTATAGATCAGTTTTGGAAGCGAGGCCCAACTCAGACATAGTTAGTTTTTTTTTTTTTAAATTCGCATATGCTATTCAATTATAAGAGAAAATGTCTATCGAAAAGGTATCAATGAAATAACGGATGGAAGTACATCGTGGGACATAGTAGTGTCCCATTTTCTCGTACCGTATGGAACCCTAAAAAGCAATATGTGCCTTTTTGTTTGCTAGGATATATTATACAGGATACCTGTTAAAAAAGGACACCAAGAAACAAAATGAACTTGCTATCATTATCAATTTGAGTTACGCACTATTTTTACTTCAAGGTTTCTCATCTGCTTTTTCTAGAAATATCATCGAGTTGCCCTGCACTGCTGTAGAACCTTATATTCCACGCGTTATACCAACACTTCCGCACTTTGCAATACCTAGTTAGAGTCAATTTGATTTTACATCAGGTTTGAATTGGTTTTAAGTTTGATTAAAGAACATACTTTGTGATTTATTTCTGACTAAAATTAACATATTTAACTAAAAAAGTTAAACTTACTACAAAACTAATCCAATATTCCGCTACCATTAGGCAGTGTTCCCAAAATGCTGGCCGCATTGCCACGTTGTATAGCAATGCTTATCCTCTGTGCAAAGTATATGCCAGCATTTTGGTCACAAGTAGTGTCGACCAGACGTCTTTGAATAATAGTTTTTTGCTCGGTCCCCACGGTCTCAGCGTTTCGACCCCAAACCACAGCCTGGACACTCGTCTCATTCTCTATACAAAAGCCGCGTTCTAACTACCTATTACATAGACACTACACAAATGTTGTTTTTGTACACGCGTAAATGTGTGCGTGAACTCTAAGATTGTCATCATATGCATCATTGTTGTACTTGCCTAACAATCTTTTGATGCTGTATGTTATTATGACTTATTAGATTTCGTAGGCTGTGCGTACCTTACCTACCTTCTGAAACATTTACAAGTACAACAATCCAACTCCATGTACGACGTAGGAATATGCAACACACAACCGAGTAGGTAACATTACTTCTCATTTCACTTAATTACTTATACAAAAAGTATCATTCCAAGTTCACATTTTATACAAGTAATGATAATAATTACAACCACAATAATAATTTATGTTCTTCTCGTACAATAAACAATCATGAAGTGTGCCAACCGTAGCGAAGGTCGGAATGTGTATTGCTTTTCTCTATGGCAGGTATAGGTATAGTATAGGTTACACTTGTTTTGCTGCAAACGAAGTCGATATCCACGGATATTTTTATGCAAACGAAAATCTTCTAAAATAATCGTTATTTGAATAACAATTTGAATAAAATACAAAGATAAAATATTATGTTTGTATTTTTTTTCAATACCTACTGTAAATTACCGGTTTTTATAAGTTACCTACTGTATAACTGAAGAACGACAAATAGGTAGGTACTTAGTGTAGGTTACCAAGAATGACTTACTTCGTTTTATCCTTAGGAAATCTACAAAAACTCCTATCCTTCTCTCGTTTAGTTGATAAGCAACCGTAAACAGCACAAGAGTACATAGTAATTAAACAACTTTAAAAGGTTTAAATCGCGTATATTTATCATTATTTTGTCCCAACCACCCCGTGACCACGATCACTGCAAAGTGTTTGAAACGTCGGGACAAAAATAATGATAAATATACGCGATTTAAACCGTTTAAAGTTGTTTAATTACTATGTGTAATAATCGCGAAAACCTAAGACAGCACAAGAGTACCCCATTCTCAACTTTTAAAATACTCTTACAATCGCCACGCTTCGTCGTCACGTCATCGTGTGCGAGTTGCGCGTCCCGTACCGTACTCAAGTCAGCTCAGCGACAGCTCAGAATCATAGGCGGGGTGAGGAAAGCTCGTTATGGTGGGGGAAGAGGAGTGTCCATTCTATATACTATTATTATATGTTCTATGCCCAAACGGCACAAACATGTAACAATTTTTGATTTGTATCGAAGAACTTTTTATATCTTACAAACGCTTGACACGATCGCCGATCGCCAATTATACTTCTAAGTCTAGTTCTAGTAAATTTGGCGGAGCGATGAAAGTGTTACTTTTTGGGTCAAAGTCAAAGTCAAAGTCAAAGTCAAAATCATTTATTCAATTTAGGCGTCTACGACGCTCTTATGAAGGTCAATTACAAATTTTAGTATTGAAATATTCTACATTGTACTGCCACGTTCAGCAAATAATTTGTATAGAGCCACTGCGAGAAGAACGGGCAAGAAACTCGGGGCCATTCTTTTAAACATCTTTTAACAATGTGTTACATACATACTATATAATAGAGTTATTACAATATTTGTTTAAATTATGTAGGTGACAGGCAATAGCTTGGCGGAGGCGGAATTGTCCAGGCATTTTTGTCGTTTATGTAATCAGAAACTGTGTAGTAGGATTTTTTAATCAATATGTTTTTCACGTGCAACTTGAATTTCCCTTCTGTGAGCGTTGTAATATGTTTAGGAACTTTATTATAAAACCGCACACAATTACCTAAGAAGGACCTTTTATTTGTCTTTGCTAATCTAAAACCTGGCACCACTATTTTATCTTTATTCCTAGTGTTGTAATCGTGATTGTCACTGTTTAATTTAAATTTACTCAAATTTTTACGAACATACATAATATTTTCAAATATATACAGACTTGGTAAAGTTAAAATATCAATTTCTTTAAAAAGATCCCTCACAGATTCCCTAGGACCCATTTTATATATGGCTCGAATTGCACGCTTTTGTATGATAAAGATTGTCTCTATCTCAGCAGCAGTTCCCCACAGCAATACGCCATACGACATAATACTGTGGAAGTACGCGAAATAAACTATCCGAGCAGTAGCTACGTCTGTTAACTGTCTTATCCTAAGAACTGCATATGCAGCAGAACTAAGTCTTCCGGAGAGATCATGTATATGTGGATCCCATTGTAAAGTGGAATCCATTTTGATTCCCAGGAAGACTGTCGCTTTGTCAATAGGGAGTTTATCTGGGCCAAGCTTTATGTTTGGTTCAACATAATGAACATTTGGTAAAGAAAACTTTAAACATTTCGTCTTTTTTGAATTTAGGAGAAGATTATTAGCGGCGAACCATTTACAAATCTTAGATAATACATTATTTACATGCGTCAGTTCACTGTCTTTCCTATCTACTTTAAAAATCAGAGAGGTATCATCTGCGAATAAAACAATATCGCAGAAATCTTTGACCATGCAAGGCAGATCATTAATATATGTTAGAAACAGAAAAGGTCCCAAAATTGATCCCTGTGGTACTCCCATTTTTACCAATGACCCGGAAGAAGTATTGCCATTTATTCCAACCCTCTGTAGCCTGTCTGACAGATATGACTCTATAAGATTCAGAGCTTTCCCACGAATACCATAGTGGGAAAGTTTACGAATCAGAGTGCAGTGCTCTACACAGTCGAATGCCTTGGAAAGATCACAAAATACGCCAATAGCATCATGTGAACTCTCCCAGGCTTCCAGTATATGCGACATCAATTGAACACCTGCATCTGTTGTGGATTTGCTCTTGGTGAAACCAAACTGATTCTCATTTAATAAATTATGCTTGTTAAAATGGGATAGTAGTTGTTTGAGCATAATTTTTTCGAATACTTTACTCAGAACAGGTAAGATGGAAATAGGTCTATAATTGCAAGGGTCAGATGTAGACCCCGACTTTAAAATTGGAGTGATTTTACTTTGTTTCATTAAATCGGGGAAGTTTCCACTATCGACACAAAGATTGAATATTGTTTCTAAATATGGTGCAATAATGTAAATAATAGACTCTACCACTTTTACTGACATACCCCACAAGTCTTCAGTACTCTTTATGTTTAAACTTTGAAATGTTTTTATAATTTCAAATCTTGTGGTGTGTCTGAAAGACAAGTCCGGTGATTTGCTTGGAAAATAATTTTTTAACATAGTTTCTGCTACATTGGGACAAGAATCCAATGACTTAGTGGCTTCTAGGGGCAAGGTAGAAAAAGATTTTTCAAATATATTCGCCACTTGTATTGAATCAGAGATTTGATTTTTATCAATAGTTAAGACATATGTTGAATCTCTAGGTTTATTTTTACCAGTTTCACTATTTATAGTCTTCCAAATGGTTTTTATTTTATTTTTAGACTTGTTAATTTTGTTTCTAATAAAAAGAGATTTAGCACACAAGCAAACAGATTTGAACATTTTTGAATACTTCCTAACATAATCATGAAACTGTTTGCAAGATGTTAAATTTTTTCTACGATACAGATCAAACAAATAATCTCTACTTTTTCGAATACCTGTTGTTGCCCAATCACCGAACTTCAACTTTCCATCTATTTGTTTTTTTATTTTTGGACATACTTTTTGAAACTCAGTGTTTACTAAAGAAAATAAGCTATTATAAATGTCATTTGGGTCACTATGAGAAAAACTTGTAATGCCAAGCTTAGCTTCTATGTTGGTACTGAGTATTTCCAGCCTACTAGTTGTTAATGGTCTATGTTCAATTTCATACCTCTCTGTTTTTCTGATTCCATCAAATTTTATCGCTAGGCCCTCATGATCAGATCGAATACCCTTCATTATTGACTTTTCTTTAGTCTTACAGTTTGAGTATATATTGTCTATACAGGTAGCTGAAGTGTCTGATATCCTAGTGGGCTCACAGAATAGAAATTTCAAATTAAATGACTTAAACAATGAAATAAGATCAGTCTTATTTTTAGTATTCAATAAAATATCTATATTAAAATCACCACATACAAATATGGGTTTTTTGCATTTTGAAATTTTCTGTAGTATATTTTCCAAAGTGGATAAAAATTCTGTAAAATTTTGAGCACGACCTTCATCTGTTGGTGGTCGATATACGCACAACACGAGATGCCTGTCCACCTCCACACAAGCAACCTCACAGACACGTTCGACAGAACATCTGACCAAGTCACGGCGTTCTTTAAATTTTAAATTATTTTTTACAAGTATAATACACCCTCCTCCTTCTGCAGATGATCTGTTAAACGCACTACCCACACTAAAATTCTTAACATTAAATAACATTTTATCTGCTCTAAGCCAAGTTTCAGTGAAACATAATATGTCAAATGGATATTTATCTAAGAATATTTCAATTTCAAGTATTTTGTTAGGGAAGCGATTTATATTTTGGTAGTATAGTGCTATGTCAGAACACTTCCCTGTTGTCTCTCTTAAAAGTTTAAACTGTTTGACTGAACATTAGTACATGTACTAAAATCTGTAGCGTCAAAACTAGACTTAGTTATATTTCCTATAACCGACTCAATATTATAAGCTACCAAAGTAGCAATTAAATTTTTAATTGCTACTTAGGTAGGTACATCCTATCCTGAGTCAACATAAAGTGAGTAATAAATTTATTACAGTCAAAAAATAAAAGTTTGTCTCCATGACGACATGTCATATTATATAAAATTGTATTTAATGAGTGAATATGCTCATTCTGGCTTTGAGTCAGTGCATCTGAATAGGGAAATGCACATAACATGATTTGATACGCATCAAGATTTAACAATGAAGTTATACTTGCTATTAACTGTTTCCTGTCAATACCCAAACTTTGGCCTAAGTACACAATAACTATGGTATTTTTATCAATTTCAGAAGCCATAATTTTCACCTCAATCTGTGCATAAGAAGCACCAGGCATGCAGTAATTTCTAACAGAGCAGTTTAATGAATTACCAAGTAATGAGCCAAAGTTTTTGCCTATTGCGTCTGAAAAAACCAAAACTTTAGTTACCATATCCTGGTTAGTGGTGATACCCTGATTCTCCCCCCGGACTGCTTCAGTGCATGTTTTGTTTAATGGCTGAGCTATTGTTGGTATTGAATGGGGCTCTCTGGTTGCTTGCGGCTGACTATGAGACCTTGAGCATGCACACTCAATATTTCTCACACTCTCCACATTGGTGGTCACAAGATCCATTAAACTTATAGCTTCCTTGTAGTGATCACTAAGATGGTTTTGAGCTGATAAGTAGCTAGAGAAAATATTTTGCAATAATTTCTCTTTTTCTAGCAGCTCGGAGCGAAGACTCAGAGTATCATCATCATACAGTTGCTTAGTAATTTCTAATTCATCTAAACAATTTTGAAGATTTTCCTGTAATAGTAACTTATCTTTCACCAAATTCACATTTCTCTTGAAATAGTTCCTGTTTTTAAGTTGTTTTTTGCACTTCCACATCACTTTTTTAAGCTTAAAATACTTTTTAATTTTCTTATGGCTCTGAAAGACTGGAAATTGACTGCATGTAGTGTTCTCATCAGTCAAGTCAATAGTTACAATAGGCTGCAGGGAGCTTGCTGATTCCATGTCACTACCGACCAGCTCATTGTATAAATTTAAGGTGTCAGCGGCCTGTTCATTGAACTTTGTCGAATTTAACAACATGATTTCATGTTGAGCCTTACTTAATTCAAATTCAAGTTCTGATATACGGCTCAAGGCCTGTTCATGCGTCTCACTACATTCTTTAAAATATGACAGTACAATGTTCTGTAGCTGTTCATTTTGTTGGAGCACTTCTGAGTAATCAGTGTACAGACTGGCAAGTTCACTCTTGAGTTCAGTGTTTTTTGACACAATTTTGTTCACCTCAACTTCACTGTCTTCTCTTTCTTGTAGAAGCTGATCAGAGAGGTCTTTGTGCTTTTGCAGGTCCTGCAGAGCAACTCTGAGTTTCTCTTCCAGTTCTCTTGCCAAGGTTTTCCTTGTAGTTACAGGCATAGTGAAGTACCAACAACTCCGAACAATTACTGGAAAACAGATAAAAGTAGCTAAGTTTCTGTTTCAAGAAGTATTCTAGGTATGTATGTATTCTTTACAATTCAAACTCAAAGTTACAATTATTTCCTATATAAATTATATACTATAAACAAAATCAACAAATCAAGTCAGAATACAGTTATTAATACACAACAAAATATTATTTGTTTACATTTGTATATGCAACAGATAAAAAGGGAAAAAGAAACTGAAAATTTGTTAGAAATACAGAGAAATTAGTTTAATAGATGATGGTCAGAAACAGATTGGAGAGAAAAAAGTATGAAGCTTTTATCTGCTAACAAAAGCAACAAATGATTGATGGTAATAGGTATACCTTATTATGTTTCTTCTTTAATAGATAATTTTTGTGGGCTTGACTACTATAAAATATTGAAGTGTAAAGTCATCAGCACTAGCATCCAGAGCAGACCGGTGTCCTCTAGCAGCACCCGTTCACGAGTTAATGCATGTGCCAGCCATCGCCTTCTTCAACCATTTTTGAGGGAGGATGGCGACCCGACACACAACACCACCACTAGACAACACCTTTATGTGAGCATGACCGTTCTGAATACCCGTGCCTACGGATACTACTACAAATTCACAACTTTGAGACTGGTTGCAAACCAGGATTAGGAGTCAAATAGTGTTGAATGTCTGAGGCAAAAGAAAAAAGAAAAAAAACATCTACTTTGCCTCCACTATTTTGTCTAGCAAGATAGTCAGTACACAGCCAATGTGCGATTATTAACGTAGCACCAAGTGAGTGATAACGGAAATGTGTTAAATGTGTACTTAAAGTTAGATATTAGACATTATACTCCCCAGTAAAAATCCAAGATGTTTGAAATCTCAACCGCTGCTGTAGGATGACGTACTATGATATTTATTCACTGTTTAATGAATATGTCACGAGCTAAATTATTCACACTATAAAGCTACTTTTAAACTAACGTTAATTATGCAAAAACACTACAAATTAGCCTTATTTTCTATTTTAAACAATTATTAAAATACGGAGAAAACATTATGACATGTACAACATCCGTTACGGACCGTTACGGACTTACTCGGGAGAGTCTACAAACAAGGCGGTTCGTAATCAATAACATAAACAATTTCTACCCATGGCTCAGCAGCGAGTTGGGTACGTAGTTCTTCAACACCCTATGTATCTATCTAATATATATAAAGTAAAAACACCATCTGTGCTGGCGTAGAGCCTTAAAATAACTTCCGATGGGCTAAAAGTAGTGACGGAACAAGCACAAGGCCCAGCTGATGTTAAACGGTAACCCCTGCCACAGATGACAGAATACTAGCTTCTGCTTATAACAGATGTATTTCGGCACAAGTGACATACTACACTGCGTCCTCACCCTGAAATAATACAGTTGTTAAGTCCCATGTGTCTGTAATTTTACTGGCCTTCAAGGACAGCTGTCAGAACACACTGCTAGGTGCTTGGTGACAGACGCAAAATACCCTTCCAGCGCATGCGGTGAAGCTCACTGGCGGTGGGAATCGAACCATGGACCTGAGGCACCGCAGTTCATAGCTATAATCTCTCGGCTATCATTATTTCAGTTTCTCACAGGTTTAGTCCATAGAACCTCTAATTTTTTTTTTCAGAATCTCGTTTGCTCATATTATTTTGGCGTTGTCGATCCTCAGCTTAATATGACTTTTCCATATACTTAGACGATATTTTTTCCGATTTTGTTCGATTGCGTTCTCAGTATATTATACGTGCTGTATTGTAGGTAAGCAAGTCGTGTCGCATTGTCCTCGGGATACGAATAGTGAGCTGGACATATTCCGACAACAACTAAGGTTATATAAAAACTCATCTCATTCCGATCTTTCATTAGCTAGGTTTAATGTAAAAAAACCTGTATTATACATTAAAACACTTATTTCTGAAAGTACTTACGGGTTTCTTTTTAATTGCAAAAAATACTGCATTATTTCATGCATGCGGTCGAAATGATTATGATTTACAATTAATTTCAAAAACTCAGTTGTGAAAAACTTTGTATAATAAACTACCTATATAATCTTATAATATTTATATTCAGTTTATCTTGAGAAATTGCCAGATTTACAAAATTTTATATATTTTTACAACAATTAATTGTTTGTAAAATTATTAAACGCTTAAAAAAGATAGGTCTCGACCTATTTAAAAATACCCTTTTACACAGTATACGGTCCATAAAACCAACCACACTTTAAATCATTTAGGATTTTTTGTCTTGTATTTGTATAGACGTATTATTTATGGACATGTGATAAACAGTTACATATTAGTAAAATAATTGTAACAAAGAATCCAGCATACTCACTCCGCTTACTGTGTGGCAGGTGTGGGTTGTCGTTGTCCACATAAAGGAATTGTCGACATGCTAATGCGATATATAATCGAATATATAATAGAATCTGCATACCGAGTGATTGAATCAACAACACTGCTGAGAAACTGAATATAGGTTTAAAGAAGATTAATCTCAAATAAGACAAGTCATTTACACGAGAACATGGTTAGACTTAAAAGTTTCAATAGACATTCTTCGTCACAATTAAAAGTATCTAATGAAACAATGTAATGAAACAGTTCTATAAAATAATCACAAATTACTTTAGACATCCATCACTTATATAAAGCATTCTTATCCTTATTGCTCCTCAATAAGGTTCAGAGCTAGTTGCCTTTTGAATGTTTAAAATGAGTTTACATTCTTTATATTTGAGGGTATCTTATTATACATTTGCGCTCCTACAAAAGTAAGCATATACAACTATAGTACCACCAACTTAACTGTGCAGTTTTCGAGGGCGCCACTGGTCAAGGAAATCAACTACAAACTGTCACAATGTGAAGGAATGTTGTAGTTCTTTTTTTTGCCGCCTGAACAGATAAGTTGGTGGGACTGTACACACTTTTCATTGAAGCAGCTTAAACAGAAAAGATAGAGCCTCGTGGCGCTTTCCATAAAAACGTAGTTTCGTCATATTTTAAATGTTTGTTAAAACCAAGTGTTCAAACTAGGTGAAACTTTGCATGTATGTGTATGTATCTCAAGTAGAAAATCTGTCGCCAAGCACCTAACGGTGTGTTCCGGCAGCAGTCCTTGAGAGCCAGTGACTGGGCAAAATGAGACTTAACATGTATGTCTCAAGGTAATGGGCGCAGTGCAGTTCGTCACTTGAGATGAAATGCATCTGTTATAGGCAGAGGATACCGCTTAACATCAGGTGGGCCTCGAGTTTGTTCACACTCACAATAACATAAAAAAATGTAGGGTCTTGAGCCTAATATCTATGCTTCTGGTTTGTCAGATTTCCGTATAATGAAGTATTTTCAAAAATAATTCGTGGAATCGTTTTGTACGGGAATTGTAATTTTCACATTTAGGGATAAAATAAATAATAATTCTAAAATCGGCAAACATGAAGCATAAATATTAGGCTCAGCATTATTCAAATTCAAGTACATTTATTTCAGGCAAAATTGTACCCATATTCACCGAATATAATATAAAATCTAACACATCATTGTTACCAAACAATACATCATTTAATCTAGATGTGAATGTCATTTAAATAATAATATTGATGAATTATATAAATGATAACACATTATGACATTACAAACAAATTATTAAAATTGCATTAATTATGCATACAAAATTTCATCGAGTTTGAGCACTTGGTATGTAAAATATGGAGAAACTACGTTTGTATAGAAAGAGCTCCGTGCACTCTAACAAGCTGGAAGATATGGAAGATAAAAATGGGCTGTGGCCTTCATAACAACATTAATTCATATTTTAGTAAATAATACGGGTTAATTCACGTGAATAAGTCCGACTATAGTTATACTGAATGTTGTTGAAACTATAGTCGGAGCTATCCGACTTATTCACGTGAGTTATCCCGTATTATTTAGTAAAATGAGTGAAAACCACGTTTGTTTTTATAATTAATTCATATATGGGTGGAACTAAAATATATACGAATGCATTTTTTAATGTGACTGTGATGGAACACGCAAGAGGTCCACCTGATGTTAAGCAGATTAACCTCTGCCTTCAGATGACATTTCGTCACAGGTAACGAATTGCACTGCGCTCGTCACCCTGTGACATATAGTTGTTAAGTATCAAGTGCCTGTAATTAAATGAATGCTTTTTTTATTCCTGATAATTTAGCCTTTGACCACTATCTCACCTACTGGTAAATGATGATGTGGTCGAAGATATTGTTCAGGCTAACCTAGAAATAAATGAAAATGGTAACAATCGATATTCATTAAAAAATCCGAATTCAGGTTCGTTTAGAGTTATATAGTGGTCAAAGGCTAGTCTTAACAGCTATTAAAAAAAAAAAGATATGTCAAACAGAATTTGTCATCAATTATCTCTAAAATTCTTCAAATTTACTAGACTTATCTCCTGGATAAGTGTAGCACAACTAACTTTAATATAGAGAAGCAGTGACTGCCCAGTGGAAATGGATATGGACTGCGACGCAGAAGGCTCATGGTTCAAATCCTAGGGCTTAAAATTCACGACATTGTTGTAGGGTATTTTGCGAATGTCCACCTCTTAGCTACTATCTTCATGTATAAAATCTGTAGCCAAGCAGTGGTGTGTTCCAGTAGCTGTATTTGAGTACCCGTATTTATAGGTAGCCTGATTACAATTTTGACCGCTCATCGCTTACTATCAGGTGAGATTGTGGTCAGAGGCTAACCTAGTAGCAATAAAAAAGAATTCACAGTAGCATCGACATAAATGTCTAATTAATCAACAGAACTCTCGCTGTACACCTTCATTTTATTTGAAAAACAGACATATGCATTTAGTCATTTGCATATAGACTGATATGAAGCTCTGAGCAAAAGCAACAAGAGCAAAGGTTTGATTACGTCTATACAATTCCAGAACTGACTTAGAAACGGTTTCCAGACGCTTTGCATGGATGAATAGCATATTTGTAGAGAATAACTTACACGTATATACGTAAACGAATGCTCTAGGGATGTACTCGAAACGCGAGAAGTTACCTTATAAGATAGTAGAATGTTGTAGACAAATCAAACTGCTGCAGTTTTATATTTTTCTCCTTTCAAAAATTGTTCATAAAATTTAACATCGAGTACAAAAAGTGTTTTCGCCGAAGAGGTTTTGCACTTACGTCTTCTATCTCAAATAGGTTGTCGAGACCATGAACGACGGAACAAAGATCTCCTTTAATCTAGGATTTACATTTATGTGGAGAGTAGTACAACAAAAAACTGTTTTCTTACTTGCTTATGGACGTCTACATGTCTTGCCTACTTTATCTACCGTATAGTCCACTGCTGAACACAGTCCCCCCTTAAAGGGGGGTTTGCCATAATCCCCACGCTTGGCAGGCGTATTGGAGATCGTAGTTCAAGATAACAGTATCACAGAAGGCGCAGCTTCCGATATTTTATCTTTACCCCACAGGTAGCAATGGGGGGTCGACATTCTATCCCAGTACCCCACGGACAATGTCTTGCCTATTATGTAAATATGTTCTTTATATCCATTAATATTACATAGAGCGATGAATTTGGGGTAAACAATGTTCGTTGATGAGGTTAATAGGTTGAGACCAGTGGAGGTAGAATTTTTACGATCTCAAGTGGAAAGAACCCATGGGGTTCATGCGGCGGAGTTACATTGTCACCCCTCAATTTCTTCCCGTGGGTGTCGTAAGAGGCGACAAGGGTAAAATACTGGAAAGTAGGCAGCAGCGCCTTCTAAAGAACTGACAACTTCTCTGCGATCGCCAAGACGCTTACCACGTGTGGTCGAAAATGTTGTTCAGGCTAACCTAGAAGTACTGGCTCTCAAGGACAGCTGCCGGAACACATCGTTAGGTGCTTGGTGACAGATTTTCTACTTGAGGGTGGTAGCTAGCCAGGTAGGCATTCGTAAAATGCCCTCATGCTATAATGACTGCCACCTTAAGACAACAACCGGGACCTACGGCTTAACGTGCCCTCCGAAGCACGGAAGCGCTCAGTAGTAATGTCACTAGCGTTCTCCTATCCAACTCAGGACCGCGTGCGCTTTGCATACCTCCCTACACATAGGTACACTCCCCAGTGTGTTTCCTTCCACGTGGAAGGAAGCCCAGGTTATCCCATTTCCTAAAATATCCAATCCTAAGTCCTTCTCTGAATATCGTCCAATCTCCATACTTCCATTCTTGTCCAAAGTTCTTGAGCGTCTTGTGCATGATCACCTTTCAAAATTCCTCTATATACAAAATTTCATGTATATAGTATATATATTTGTAATTATATATTATATGTAGTATGTGTATTTATTTTATAATATGTAATATATTTATATATTTTATGAGTTTGTGAGTAGGAACATTTTTACTTACTTATATTATTTAATCGCACCACCGTTAATAAAAGTATGTTAACTCCTCTCCATCCAAAGGTTGTCTGGAAGAGATCGCTTCTAAGCGATAAGACCGCCCATTGTACAACATTATATTGAAGCTAATATTAAGCCCACGTTTTTCTTACTTTTGGTGTACAATAAAGTGTTATCTATCTATCTATCTAGCTATCTATATATATATTGTGTTTATTAAAATAAGATTAGAAACTAGATATATTGTAATTATGCATGTGTTTGTTAACACTGTTTTGAAGAATAATAAACAATAAACTTTGCCGATCGGTTAAGAACAGCTAAGTAAACTACAAGTGCTTCAAGTGAAAATGATGATGAAGTAAAAATACGGACACGTCGTTAGCTTGTTAATGGTAAGCGTCTGTCAATGACAGTAGAAGTGACAACTCAAAATTAAAAAGAAAAGTGGAACTAACATTACAAAATCACAAATATACGATAGGAAACTTTTTTTTCCTATTATTTAGGCGTTATTGCAAACCTAACAATATTAAAAGTGTAACTAACGTTATTAATTTTTAGGTAAGTCCAGACCAAAACCCACCCATAATTACAGTTTGTTGTTGACCCGAATAAAAAAATTGGTCCACGAATACATCCTCTCACCTACTCACCTACCTCGCAGGTACATACACAAGAGTACGTACCAGCAAGTGAGAGGACTCTGAAAAACATACATGAGAATGTCGTTGTTGATATTGGTCATTATGTCAGTGTAAAGAGTAGCGGTAAATTCAAGTGCTCGGTCAAGGCCCGATCAGCATCGTTTAAAGACGGGCATTCCGCAGCAGGTCGCAGTGTCTGCAGGACGTGCTACAGTGCTACAAACAAGAAAAAAAAAGTTATATTCTTAAAAATACAATCTTATATATATTTTTTGGAGTGGTATTTAATGAAGTGGTGAGTGTTTTGTATATTGTATTATTTTTTATTTTTTCATTTATCATATATTATTTTGTGTAATTTATAAAGATTTAATATTAAATGAGTAAAATAAGTAAAAAGAACCCTTTTTGCTATTTTAAACTATTCGAAGTGAATTCATTATCCAAGTTACTCTTTACGTTATAAAAAGTAACAGAATGTGAATTAAATGTAAAGCAATGCAATGATGGCCCAGTGATAAAGACGCAGTGGATTGGATTTTATACTAGGACATTTTGCGCACATTTAACTACCAGCTAACTATCTTTTAGACGAAAATCTGTCGCCAAGCACCTAATGGAGTGTCCCAGGAGCTGTCCTTGAGAGTTTCCCATTCCAGGGTGGCGTAACACTCCAACCACATCATCACTTCCAATCACGTGAAATAGTGGCAAAGCTCCAGTCAGTTTTAAAGATATGTAAACACCCCATTACAAATTAATCAATACAGTAATAGTTAACATACCTGACCTACTCCCCACTATTTTTGTATTATTATTTGTTTTATCTCGATCAAGATAACCTTTTCAAACCTTTAATGTATTTTTGCAGAAAATGAGTAAATTAAAAGGAGTTTTCTCAGTGTTATTTTACGCATTATTAATTACTAATACATCGAAGGCTGACACTAAACTGACTGATAAAGACCCCTTAAAACTCAATGATGACAAATCAAATACAATCAGCACAAACTCTTTTACGGAAAGAAAAGGGCATATTCTATGGCCTTATCCATTGAGAAACGAAACCACTCCGTGGAAGAACGAGGAACACGAACCAATACACGAGATTAAAGAAGAGACAGAACACAAAGAGGATAATAACAGACAGAAGAGGTTCCTGCTTTGGTCGTATCCACAGAGTCCAATCGTGGAAATGATGCTGCAGACAACTGCTGTCAACTATCAGCCTCACAACGGCAACGACCCGTTTGACTTCTTACGAGACAACTATCCTTTGCCTAAAGGTAAGTGGACTTGCAAACCACCCCAACGCCTTATAGCTTCTCGTTCTCGAAGCGATTCTCTGATTTAGTTCCCTTTGACTGTGATCTCCTCTTCAGAGGATCATAGAAAGGATTGAAATATATAAACTTTGTACGGATATTGTGTAAATAAATACTTGCTGGTTCTTTCATAAATGCTTGATTAATCGGAAAAAATAATTAAAATGCAGCTCATCATCTTTGTAAAATTATTTTAATGTAGCTGTTTTGAAATATTTTTTTGTAAAATAACGATAATAGATTTTCATATCAATATTTCGCTAATATGAGACCAATTTTATCCACAGTATAATTCACACTAATGTTATAA
The DNA here is from genome assembly GCA_963890685.1 of Plagodis pulveraria. Lineage (NCBI taxonomy): Eukaryota > Metazoa > Arthropoda > Insecta > Lepidoptera > Geometridae > Plagodis > Plagodis pulveraria. The sequence continues at coordinate 17,599,770 of OY982958.1, read as the reverse complement.
CTAATAGTGAAAGTTTGTGCGTGTGTTCGTTACTTCTTCACGCTCAAAAGGCTGAACCAATATTGATGATGCGCTGGAGTAACACATAGGATGCTTTTCATCATCAACATCATCCATCACCACGCGGTGAAACCGCGGGGCGTAACTGATGAACACTAATATGTTGTCTTAGGTTTTCGCGATAATTACACATATAACATCCCGTAACTATGACCACTGCAAATGTTGGATAAAAATAATGATTAATATATGCGATTTAAACCGTTTAAAGTTGTTTAAATCAATAAATTAAGCCGTTTTTCTTGTACTTAGCATATTCCGCGCTATAGTGAGGTGAACAATTGTTTTACATAGCGAAACAAAAACAGCTTTTTGCGTCGCGTTTTCGAGCCCTCACGCTACGCTCAGGATTCTATTTTTGAACACACTATAATCCTTCGCTGCGTCGGGTTTCTATACAAGTTCTCGCACCAAGTAACTTTGTAGCTTAATCTCACAACATGTCATTATGTAATATCAGCCTAGATTTGAACTTTACCAAGACCTTAACATTTATAGCATTTCATTTTGCGTGTGCGTCCACTTTCGTGTAGAAAATTTGTCACCACTAACCTAACTGTGTTACGGTGTCTTCTTCTGATGGTGCCTCTCCCTCCAATCACTGAAGGTTGGTTATCAGCTCTGTACATATTTCTCTGTCTCTCGCGAGGCAAATAAGGTCTGCTGCTCTCATAATACAGGTCCACTCCCCGATGTTCCTCAGCCAAAACTTTTTCCTACGACCGGCTTTTCTATTTCTTGCGACCATCCTCATCATGATGAGTTGCAAAAGTTTGTATCGTTCATGACGTTTATATATGGCATAGATAAGAAACTATCCTCTGCTTGACGGAGCTCAAAAGCATGCGTTTTCCTACTACTCGTCATTGAACTTTGTAATTGGTCACTTTTTGAGTCCAAGATATTCCCATCATGCGTCTGTAGGCCCACACTTTGAATGCTTTTACACTTTTACTGAGGTGTTCTTTGATGGCCCAAGCCTCGCATCTGTATAGAAGAATTGGCCAGATATAACACCGAAGTAGGCGGGTGTGCAATGCGATCTTGAGCTCTTGATCTTGCGATTACATAGTACTTTCTCCATTTTACCAAAGGCACTGCGGGATTTTCTAGGTTTCGTTACGGTGTGGTGGTAGCTATAATATGTTTGTGAGTCAGTGCCCTTCCTAGGTTTAGATTGTTTCTAATTTTTACCTACATAATCATTTTTAAATACCACTAGGTCGAATAATGATTAAATGGTAGGTAAAATTGGAAAACTAGCTCATAACAAATGCAGAATCTTGATCCTTTCGTTTCTCTTTTAATATGTATATATTAAAAGAGAAACGAAAGGATCAAGATTCTGCATTTGTTATGAGCTAGTTTTCCCTGTACGAGTTTGTGTTGATTTTAAATTCTATGAATAATCTCACTATCTATTCTCCAAGTGTAAATCAAACGATTTCCCATAATTTCGCATATCGTTTGTAAGTATAATTTCTTTACAAATATAAATTGACTCTACTTTCACCTGCATAGTGTATTATAATGTGTTTTACTAAATTTTTATCATTTAATGACGATACAAGTACTGCAAATTTATGAAGATCTATTGTGATACGAATACAATCAGTTACTTTTTTGACAACTGATAGCTATTTATTTTTGCCCTTTGTTAAGTGATGATGTTGTCGAGATAGGTTAAAACTCCATTAACCTTAAATGGGAACTGACTTTCCAAAGCAGCTCCCGGAAAACACTGTTCGGTGATTGACGACAAAATTATGGGTGGTAGCTAACCAGGCAAAGCATTCGCAAAATACCCTACCAGCAATACCCGACGCTTATAAATAAAGTTGTATAAAATGCTCCTGGTATTAAGACTGTTTCTGATATTGGGTAGTTCGCTGAGGGTGTCAAAAATCTTGAAGTACTCACCTTCTTATTACCTACCTATTGACAAGCATTTTATACAAGACAGTTAGTTTTACCAGGTGGTAGGCCTTAGGTAGGTTCTGGCTCCTATTTAGCATGAGTATGGACTCATGCTAAAAAGCTATGACCGAATATCAAGAAGGCTTGATATTTGGTCATAGCTGACCTATATCCGGCCATATTCATATTTATACTCAACACTCTAAGTGATAAAATGTTTGAGAAAATGCCTCACATAGCAGGGACTGAGGTTGAATCGTATATTTTGCAAGAAATCGTTTTATCCTGATCGTTCTGAATGTAAACGTTTTTCAAGCCTCCTCGTGACATGCCGGTATCTATCCATTACTTTTGTGCTCATTTCTGGCTTCTTCTAATATGTATACTTTATCCTAATCTTGTACTTTATAGCTCCACAAATCACAAGCACAATCCGTCTAAACAATAAACTATATGTATCTAATGTGTATTTGTATTTGAAATTTATCAGATTTGCCTTGTGCTTCGTTAAAACATCCTTGCATTGTTTGCAAGCTTTGTTGCTTAAATCAACGGAACCTTTTAATTAGTAATGCACATATTGTTTCACTACGTGATATAATTTTGCTCACATAATACACAGGTTACATGATTTTACAATACATGATTTTATCACAAGTTCTCACCTTGTTTATTGTTCTGAGATTTTACTAATGAGATATTTCAAGGGTGAAAACTTTTTTAATAATTGATGGTTATATTTTAGTAACATGGCTTGTCCTTTTATTACTAGAAGGGAGCTTGAAACACGTATGTTATTGTGACGGAACAACCTCGAGGTCCACCTGATGTTAAGCGGACTAACCTCTGCCTATAACAGATGCATTTCGTCACAAGTCACGAATTGCACTGCGCCGGTCACCTTGAGACAAAGTTGTTAAGTTTCATGTGCCTGTAATTTCACTGGCTCTCAAGGATTGCGGCCGGAACTCACCGTTAGGTGCTTGGCGACAGATTTTCTACTTGAGGGTTGTCGCTAGCCAGGCGAGCATTCGCAAAATGCCCTTCCACCATGCGGTGAAGCTCAAGCCCACGTCGGGATTCGAACCATGAACCTGCACCGGGGCAGTCCATAGCCAATGCCACTGCGTAGATCTACATATTATGACACTAGTTGCCATTGCCAGAAAGCTCATTATAGACGCGAGATTACATACTGTGCGATTCACGCAATCTTTTCTACCTTACACTCACAGAGTGTGGAATGCGCACTCTGTGGGAATGTGCTTTCTCCCACGGTATTTCCGAGCAGCTACAACATGGGCTTTTTCGACATACGAGTCAACAGAGTCCTTAAAAGTTTGGCAACGTATTTGTGGTGCCTCGAGTTTTATATCTATAGGCGACGGTGATCGCTTTTCATCAGGCAGCCCGTATACTTTTTTGCCACCTATCGCATAAGAAAACTAAAACAAAAACATTAAGACAATTTGGGATGCGATAGATTTCCATGGGTTGTAATAGATTCATTAATAATAAGTAAAATAACTTACCAGTAACTCCAATCCAACTGGAGTCTTTAAAAACCTGACTATGTCGTATTCAACTTTGACTATTTTGAGCAGGATGTTGACCCAAAAAAGAATATTGGCTTAGAGGAATAGAGAATATTGGCTTAGAGGAATAGATAATATTGGCTTGAGGAACAAAAGCTGTGATGAAAACCAACATTTTTCTTTTAAAGATTTTAGCGTTGCATAGCCTTAAAAGAGCAAAGCTGAACATGCACTTGGTCAGTTTTAAAAACTATCTTCTTGTGTTTTTCGGTGTGTTGTTATTGACAACATATTTTTAATATGTTGTCCTTAGTTTTATAAAAGAAAACTTATTGTATGTGGATTGCATGTTTTCTGTTTAATATTCAGTTCTACTATCAATATTTTCACATAGTATAGCAATAGCATAGTAAAAGTAAATTTCTATTTTAAGGGTACTCCAAAGCCCTTGAAGAGTATGATTATATCATCGTCGGTGGAGGCACGTCAGGGTCAGTCATCGCCGCCAGACTGTCGGAAGACAAGCCTAAAGCAACGGTGCTGGTGCTGGAAGCTGGCAAGCCGGAGATGCTGCTCACAGACGTTCCAGCGTTGGTGCAGTACCTTCAGCTGACTGACTACGCATGGCCGTACACGATGGAACATCAACCTGGTGTTTGCTTAGGTAAGAAATCAGTCCGTTATCACCGTTAATTGATGCGCGTAGCATTTGCAATTTTTACAAAGTACTATAATTAAAAAGAAACTTAAAAAAACGCCTCTATTTATAACCGCCTTCAAAAAAAGGAGGAGGTCAATTCATCAGTTTTTTTATAACCTCAGAACTTTCGACTGGGTAAACCGATTTTGATATAGATATTTGATATATTCTTTTTTTATTTGTCTTGTGGGCACATTTATATTTCTTCAAACTCGGTAAATCTGTTTTTTATTTACACTGCAATAACTGAAAAATATTTTCCCATCTTGATGATATAGTAGTTGACAGTGAATGACAATCGATCCCGTAAGTACCAAGGGTCACTAAAACGAGTGAAAAAAATGCTTATACCTAAAAATGGAAAAAAGCTTCATCACTCAGAAGTGTGAAATAACTTGTCGAAGTCGGTACCATGCGCACAATATTGTGATAATAGGTACTTTCGAACTATCATGGTACCGATTTCAACAAGTTATTTCACACTTTTGAGTGTTACTCGCTTCCATTATTAGGTAAAAAAACATTATTAGGTAACTCTGTCACGTGCGGAGTTTTCCCGTCATTATGGAAGGATGCTCTTATCATTCCATTACCTAAAAAGTTGAATCCCAAATGTCACTCTGAGTATCGTCCAATATCTATTCTCCCTTTCCTATCCAAAGTATTGGAACGCCTTGTTCACAACAAACTTAGTACTTTCCTTACCAGAAACACCCTTCTTAATCAATTTCAGTCCGGTTTCCGTCCTGCCCATAGTACAGTTACTGCATTACTTAAGGTCACTGATGACATACGTGATGGTATGGATAAGGGCAAGTTAACTGTGCTTACCCTTCTTGACTTCAGCGACGCGTTCAATAGCGTTGATTTCGATATCCTTTTGAGTCTTCTGCGCTCCATTAACATATCTCCTTCCGTAATTGACTTTTTTCACAGTTACCTGTTTGGACGCCGACAGAGGGTTCGCCTTGAAGATTCATTTTCTTCATGGTGTAACACAACAGCCGGCGTCCCTCAGGGAGGCGTTCTCTCTCCTCTTCTTTTTGCTGCTTTTATAAATTCAATTTCTCAAAATTTAGCTTCTTCCTATCACCTCTATGCTGATGATCTGCAAATTTATTCACAAGCTAATCAAGATGATATGTCTGTTTGTGTGGAAACCATCAACAGTGACTTAAAACACATCGTTGAATGGAGCAACGCTTTCGGATTAAGGGTCAATCCAACAAAAACACAAGCTATTATAATAGGTAGCACCCGCATGCTGGTTAAGCTAGACTGGAATAGAATACCTCCAATAATTTTTGATGGTGTCACAATTTTATACAATAAGCAAGTAAAAAATCTTGGGCTTATTATTGACCAATCACTGTCTTGGGCTCCTCAGTTAGAAGAAATTAGTCGTAAGACGTTTGCGTCTGCGGGCTCTTTGAAACGACTTCGGAACTTTCTTCCGACTGCCACCAAAGTTGCGCTTGCTCAATCTCTGTTACTTCCCATTTTGGACTATGCTGATGTTTGCTACCTAGATCTAACGGAGGACCAGCTAAATAGACTTGAGCGTCTCCAAAATTTCTCTATTAGGTTCATATTTGGTTTGCGCAAATATGACCATGTTTCCAAATTTAGACATAAGCTCAAGTGGCTTCCTATACGCCTTCGCCGGAATACTCATATCCTCTCCCTACTTTACAATATTTTGTTTAATCCGCTTTCCCCGCGCTATCTCAAGGAACGTTTTGAGTTTCTTGAATCAACACATTCTTTGTCATTAAGGTCATCAGAAAATTTACTGCTTAATTTGCCCCCGCACAGAACTTCATTTTATGATAAATCTTTTACTGTACATGCTGCACGACTCTGGAACAGTCTGCCAGTGTTAATTCGTAAGTCGCAGTCGCTATATATCTTCAAAAATAGAGTAAAAGAACATTACTTATCTAGTAATAGCTAGCTTTTATATCATTAGTTTCCTGTACTTGTATTAGTAGGCATCTATAGTATTTAGGTATATGTATGTTTATTTATTATTTAGTATATATATAGGTATTCATATATGTGTATTATTTCACGTAAGTTTATATAATTATGGTAGATTTAATTTAGGATAAATTCCTTGTATGCAGTTCCTACTTCATGGTAATGTCAGTAAGTTGTATACCTAATTGCGGAGAACTGCCTCCCATATCAAATATGCATAAATCCTTTGTTCCTGGTTGTCTGGAAGAAATCGCTATAAGCGATAAGGCCGCCATTTTGCACTAGTGTATTTTGTTTGTTTTTTTTATTGTAATGTTAATTTTAAGTTCTTGTGCAAATAAAGTGTTTTCTATCTATCTATCTAAAAAAAATATTCATTCTTTTGTTCTATTAATCATTTTAACCGACTTCTAAACAAAGGAGGAGATTAACAATCCGACTGTGTGTTTGTTTAGAGAGACTAATAATGAAGTGATTTTGATGATTCATACCTCCAAGTTGGTCCCATTTAAATTTCATCAACAATAGTTGAGTAGTTTTTAACACCAAGTGCTTGTTTCATCATTATATCATAAAAAAAACTCCCGTTGGATATCGTAAAAGGAGACTAAGCTAAGGGAACCAATGCACCACACGATGAACATGGCACCACTCACGTCGATGTGAATGTGTTACTGCACATTGGGTGCACGCTGTCCTTACGATTTTGTACAATAAGTTGTTATGTTGTTCTGTGGGGTGCCGGGTTAGAACTATTTATACGCCGCGCCGATTGTATTGTGACTAATAATAAAATTAATAATAATAAAATTTCTTTATTTAAGCCAATTTACACTTTTTCAAACTTATGTATTGCTGGTGGCCTTCACACTAGACGTTTAAGTCTGTAGGTATCGTAAAGACCTTTTGATAGCTGTAAAGTAATAGGGTTAGCGCTCAGTTGACTTTATTAAAGTTTTACAGCAAAATATTTATGAATATATGTTTAACCTACATAATATCAGTTCCATACAATTTTTTTGTAAATTATCCATACATAGATGCTATTTATATTTATACTAAATTTGTAAAAGAAATATATATATGTGTGTGTATAATAACTCAATGTATTAATAAATATTATCATATATAGAAAGACTATACATATTTTATTATTTGTATTTGTTATTGTAAGTGTTTTGTTGACATTTTACCTTTGTTGGTGCAATAAAGAGCTAGGGTGTCCTTACGTATCGTAAAAAAAAATTTTCAAGCACAGAGTAGAGATATGATGTTAGGAAGGAAATAGGCAATAGGAAATAGGCCTTTGAATGCGGAATTATTATCAATTTCAAATATTTTTCGAGATGAATTAGGTGTTTAAACCATTTTTTAGCAATGATGGCCGAGCGGCAATAGCTGTGGACTGCCATGCCGCAGGTCCCTGGTTCGATCCCCACCGCCGGCTTGAGCTTCACCGCATGGTGGAAGGGCATTTTGCGAGTGCCCACCTAGCTAGCTACCACCCTCAAGTAAAAAACATGTCGTTAAGCACCTAACGGTGTGTTCCGGCAGCAGTCCTTGAGAACCAATGACATTACAGGCACATGAGACATAACTACTATGTCTCAAAGTAACGGGCGCAGTGCAACTTGTGACTAGTGATGCATGCATCTGTTATAGAGAGAGGTTATACTCGTATAGTCCGTTTGTATCAGGTGGGCCTCGAGCTTGTACCGTATCAATAAAAAAAATGTTGGAAAGGGTCATAAAACTAGCATAGTTTTATGACCCTTTCCAATATTTTTTTTTACATTCATTACACGTACATTCTTACTCTACTATTCAATCATTTGTAAAGCAATCCTCACTCTCATAATAAATGTGGTAGTCACTAATTTATTTAATTGAAAATGTCTGTAAGCTTTTAATACAATTAATAATGTAGCACAAGTTACTTAATACACTCAACCAACAAGTATAATACCTATCTACGAACTCAAGGTACCAATATCTTAGTTTGTCTAAGTTTCACGTTGTTGGTACAAGCAAAATCTAAACACAATATGATATTGTCAATATCTTGTATAACCTATTTTAGGAATAATCTCATTATTAATTTTCTCGCATACCTAATATTGGTGTGGGAACATTATATTTTGTTGAACTTTACCAGGTGAAAGCTCTCTTAGCTAGAGATTATCATTGTTATACAACCTTATATCTATTATTCTAACGGACAGCCCAGGATTTTCACGGGTATTTAACAAAAAAATTCAACTTATTTGAAAATATTCTATAACCTATGTTCATCAGGGATAATGTAGTATTCTAATGATGAAAGAATTATTCAAATCGGTCTAGTAGTTTCAGATCCTAGGTATATATTATAGTATAGATACAGAAGAAGATATAGATTATTATTATTATATTTCCATCTTCATGGGTACCATCGCAGTATAATGTAGGTTAGCCTGAACAACATCTTCGACCACATCATCACTTACCATCAGGTGAGATAGTGGTCAAAGGCTATAACATATAAGGCATAAAAAAACAGAAAGATTCTGACTCGTTGCAGAAGTGAGCAAGCACTACTGTGCTTATACATGAAGGGCACTGTAACAAGTGAATTTACTGGGAGCAAGACAATAACACTAACTTCTCTGGGTGATGAGCGCAGTACAGCGTCGAGAAACACGAAAAAGGTGACACGGCAACAGTAATGGACAGGCGTTACGCTTACCATTAAGCAGGCGAGTTGTCCGACTCATCACGTCATTACATACAAAAGAGGAAGATAAAAAAGTTATGTTTCCATAAGTCATCCCGGATTCAGAATGAAAATGTTTCTTTTCCTTGCTTGGATGCTGTAGGAGACGACAAGAGATATTCGTCAATTAGGCAGCATGCCGCTTCTCACACTAACGTGAGTAAGGTGTAGTGCCCTGCACACAACAGGGTGCTTTACCGTTGATTTTTAAAGGTTTTACCCTTAAAAATCACTAATTACCTCCATCAATCGCATTCCCACGGAGAGTTGGTCAGGCCATAAAACCGACACAATGTGTTAGTACTGTATCTTCTATATTGTTTAACATGTCGCGTCCTTTATGTTGTTAGAGATTACATATTTCGCAGACCCCAAATAAAGTGGGACAAGAGTAGGAAAACTATTATTTACGTATGCACTAAACACGTTGCCCATTACCTTCACTTATGACACTTATTGACTAAGGAAAATCATAGAAGCTAATATACCAATACTTAAAATTAATGAGTTATTACGATGATATAAATAATTTCAGTGTGTGATGACGGTATATCGCTCTTTTATAAATTATAAATTTCACAAGAGATGGCAATAAGCTCGCCCCTTATTGTATGGCGACTAAATATGTTTGGCGGGTTGTGAGGATGTATATACCTCTATACAGAGAGTGGGGAAGAGGCCTTCGTTCGATGGTGGCCGTCTTCCTGTTCTTTCCTGTAATTTCATAAGTTTTATGGTGGTGTTCTAGGGAGTGATGAGCAGAGATGCTACTTGCCACGAGGCAAAGCGCTAGGCGGCTCCAGCGTCACCGACTATATGCTGTACACCAGGGGACGACCTCAGGATTGGGACAGAATGGCTGCCGATGGAAACTACGGATGGTAAGTAATATCGTTATATAATGTTTCAAGTAAGTTTTTTTTATGTTATTGTGACGGAACAAGCTCGAGGCCCACCTGATGTTAAGCGGACTAACCTCTAGCCTATAATAGATGCATTTCATCACAAGTGACGAATTGCACTGCGTCCGAGACATAGTTGTTAAGTCTCATGTGCCTGTAATTTCACTGGCTCTCAAGCCTGCTACCGGAACACACCGTTAGGTGCTTTTTTCTGCATGAGGTTGGTAGCTAGCCAGGAAAATGCCCTTCCACCATGCGGTGAAACTCAAGCTCTGGGCGGGATTCGAACCATCACTGCTTCAAATCTCCCACAAAATCTATTCAACATAATATCTTAGCACTTGACACGAGTTAATGTATATTTACGTTGATGTATGTAAAACTTTTGTTCATAGTTACTATATTCAGACTGCGCTTAACTTTTCATTAAGTTAACTATACCTCAATATGCTCAAAACTTTCCGTAAAAATATTTGGTTCCCAGACAATGGTAAATCATCCCACAATATTAAAAAAAATATCCTGAAAAATTGGAAATCCCGAAACGAGTAGGGTTTCAAACGGCTTCAAACGATCTTAAAATGATAAAATGCCAGTGGATATTTATACTTTTGAATCCGTTTACTAAATCTGATATTCTTGTATCAACAGGTCTTACCCAGAAGTTCTTCAATATTACATGAAATCTGAAAGGTCAGAACTAAAGAAATATAAAAACGCTCCTTACCGTGGCCGGGAGGGCGAGCTAACCGTCGAAAACGTTCCTTTCAAGTAAGTTTACAACTGTTATTAATTTAAACTTATCAAAACTTCTCAATGAAGAAGAAAACCGCAAAGTAAACTAGGAAAAAGTTTTACACCAACATTTTTATTACATTTTATTTCAGAACCGGTCTTGTTGAAGCGTTCCTGAAGGCCGGAAGAGATTTGGGACATCCGACTATAGACTATAATTCGCCTGATCAGCTCGGGTTCGGCTACGTGCAGACGACAACTAATAAAGGCCACAGGTTGAGCTCTGCTAAAGCTTTTCTTCATCCTCATAAAAGGCGAAAGAACCTTCACATTTTGACAGAAGCTCGGGCTACAAAAGTGATTATTGAGCCACAGACAAAAAGAGCTTACGCAGTTAAATACATAAAGGATGGTGTTAAGCAAACAGTGCGTTGTCGCAGAGAAATAATCCTAACTGCGGGTCCCGTAGCCTCACCGCAGTTGCTGATGTTGTCTGGGATTGGACCTCAAGAACATCTACAAACCTTAGGAATACCTGTCATTGCAAATCTGCAAGTCGGAAGGACTTTGTATGATCATATTGCTTTCCCTGGTGTAATTTTCAAACTCAATTCTACAAACGCCAGTCTCTTAGAGCCAAAAGTTGCCACTTTACCAAATTTGATGCAATGGCTACAGTTTGGAGATGGACTCTTAACTACTCCTGGATATGTTGAAGCTTTAGGATATCTAAAAACTTCTCAATCTTATGACTCGGAACCGATTCCGGATATTGAACTTATCAGTTTGGGCGGTTCCATCAACGTAGACGGAGGAAGTGCCTTCAGAAAAAGTGCCAAGATCAGTGACAAAACTTATCACACTGCATTTGGATCGCTGAATGGTCTTGATACTTGGTCAGGTGTACCCGTTCTTCTTCAACCAAAGTCAAAGGGTTACTTAGAACTTAGAGATACAAACCCTTACTCGCACCCTAAAATATATGGCAACTATTTATCAGATCCTAAAGATATTGCTACATTAATAGAGGCCATACGGTATGTTATAAGATTGGGAGAAACAGAATCTTTCAAAAAATACGACGCAAGGTTGTATCTTCCTGAGTATCCCACTTGCATAACCCACGCACCTGGATCAGATTCATATTGGGAATGTGCGCTAAGAACGATGGTTGTGTCTGCTCGCAACCAAATAGCTACATGCAGGATGGGTCCTCCAAACGACTCTCACGCAATAGTGGACCCAGAGCTGCGAGTATATGGAGTGGAAGGACTCAGGGTGGCTGACGCAAGTGTCATCCCTGGGCCTATTTCAGCGCACGCGGGTACACCCACAATAATGATAGGTGAAAAGGCTGCTGATATGATTAAGAGAACTTGGACTAACGTTGTAGCGTAAGTTTAATTTATTATAGACGTAAATAAACACCGACCTATTAGAATAATACCCGTGTTTTTTATGTGTTTATATAGATAACCCTCTTCGATTTTTTAATGGTCTAATATAACGTTTCCCACTTAGACGTAGCTCTATGTGTTAGAAAAACATTTGAAATGTATGGGTTAAATACGGAAATCAAAACGTTTCTTGCTGAGTTAATGCTTAGATTTTAGCAGAAATTATTTTTCCATATTTCAAATGTACATTATAAGCAATTACGTAGCAAAGTTAAGGTGACGATAAAGTTTGAATTAATTATTTTGGCTCCAAAGCTGAAATCAAGTTTCGTAGCTAGTTCTATTTCATACTTTTCCTCACTAGTGAATTATATTGATGTTGATTTAATTTTTCTACGCTATTTAAAGCTCATCAATAAAGTAATTTGAGTACTTTATCAACCGGATAGTCCACTGCTGAACATAGCCTCCCTTAATATGGCTTTTTATTTATTTATTCTAGTGTGACGGAACAAGCTCGAGGCCCACCTGATGTTAAGCGGACTAACCATTTCGTCACAAGTCACGAATTGCACTGCGCCCGTCACCTTGAGACATAGTTATTAACTCTCATGTGCCTGCGATTTAACTGGCTCTCAAGGACTACTGCCGGAACACACCGTTAGGTGCTTGGCGACAAATTTTCTACTTGAGGATGGTCGCTAGCCAGGCGGGCATTTGCAAAATGCCCTTCCACCATGCGGTGAAGCTCAAGACCGCGGCAGGATTCGAACCATGGACCTGCTGCGCGGCGGTCAATACCACTGAGCCATCACTTCTTCAGGGTTTGTCATAATCCCCACGCTTGGCAGGCGGCTTGCGGGTCGCAGTGTGTGATATCAGTTCCTCAGAAAGTGCTGCTACTTACCTTCGGTATAGGTTCTCTTAGTCGCCGCTTACGACACCCATGGATAGCGATGGGGGGTGACATTCTAGCCCGGCACTCCACGAGCACATCAAATTGTGTCAAATTCAAATTATTTGAGTACTGTCATCTGATTGGGAGAGGCCGATGGTTTTAATAAATAATACGGGATTACTCACGTATATGAGATAGATAGACTCTACTATAGTTTCGACCACATCCGGTAGTCAATTTTGACTTCGATTCCGGTTTCAAGGAGAGCTTGAGACGCACGCGTTGTCGTCTCACTTCGCACTCATACTCTACCCAAACTCACAATACTCGCTATTGTCGGAGCTAAGTATCTGACTTATTAACGTGAGTAATCCCGGTTATTTATTAGAATGAGTCAAACCATGTTACTTTTTATAATAAAAAGTACGATAATCTCCCGAAAAGAAACATATACAGCAATCTAATGAAAAACAGCAGCGCTACAGATTATTTCAAGGCAATCTTGCATAACTATCTTCAAATTAAAGGCAATTTTTGCCGAGTATAAACTTATGTAGTCGAAGATAGTAAACATAGCTAAACATAGAATACTGGCTCTCAAGGACAGCTACACAACGTTGGGTGCCTACTTCAGGGTGGTAGCTTACCAAGTAAACATTCGCAAAATGCCCTACCAACTGCAATTACTAATAAACATCGAACTATCACTACCATGGATGTCTTCGCAGGTATAAGTGATATATGATTTTCCTACAATCAAGACTCGGGTGGTGAACGCAATGCAGTATAGTCTACAGCTTAAACAAAATACATGTCCCGAGCTCTCAACTTATAGGGGCACGGGAAATAGCTTATTATCTGGCGCGTCGCTCGTTTCGTTACTTTAAACAAGCTGGAGAATTCCACTGAGGACTTTAAAAAAGTTATTGTGAAATAGTATATTTCCACAAAAACAGAGGTTGAATTTCCACTGTAGAGAATAGATTCCAGTAAATATTATATTAAAATGAAGGCCAAGACTAGAAAGAACACTAATCAAAACTTCGTTCGCAAAGGGTAGTTCTTTGGATTCTAACTAGTTGAACAAGTTCAATCGTTGTACCTTCTAGTGATTCAGTAACTGAGTTTTCTATATTCAGACGTTTTGGTACTAGCGAATTTAGACTATTTTAAGAAATTTTTATATCTTTACTAATATTATTAAGAGGAAAGATTTGTATATTTTGTATGTAACGAATAAACTTAAAAACTACTGGACCGATTAGAAAAAAAAAACAATAGAATCCTACATTGAACCCTACGAATAAATAATGTAATTGAACCCTTATTTAGTCACTCGCGCCGCGGCCGGCTCCGTGCGGTCCAAACTAGTGCATATAATGGCACCGGGCGTTTACAATCGGTTGCCAGACGACATACGGAATGCATCCTCAATTAATCGGTTTAAACTTAAATTAAAAGAATGGCTAGTTGAAAAAGCTTACTATAATTTCAATGAGCTGTTTATTAAAGTACACAAACTTGTAAAGTTTTCGTAATACTATTATTTATTATCTATTTCCTTTTTTAAGTATTTTGCTTTTATGATAATCCATTATGACATTTATAACAATTATTTCATTATGATTCTACGAATAAATAAATTATTATGATTAGATTTTACATTGACATTTTTATATATTACAACATTAACACTTTCATTTAAATATAATTGATGGGATATTTTACATCTATAGTAATTATGTATCAATTTATTACCACTATAATATGTAACAATATCCGTTATAAAATAAATGAATATGAATATGAACATAGGCTATAGAATATTTTCAGGATCCGTATGAAAACTTCAATAATGTAACCCAAAGTGTGAAAAATATATACATATAAAAAAATCGTTATACGAGTATCGCGTACGCTGCGGAAATTGTTGACAATAATGCTAAGTGATTACTACAATTTTATAGAGGGGATCAATATCTACAATAAAGTCCATAATTGTCTAACTATTACAGTTATGTCACAATAACTACTTTTTATTATACTATAACTATATATTTTTTGGTTTCGTGTGTGTATTCTGATGGTTTGACCTACATTACATTACGAGACATTGGAATTCCTACTAATTTGGCATTTATTCACCGACAAAAAACTCGTACCTATAGATATAAGATTTTTTTAGATAGAAATCGGTACAATAAGCAAATAGAGTCAAAATACAGATTGGGAATACTTTTATTGAGGGCTAATACTTACGTCGAAGTAATTGTTTCTAATTTTGGGCTTTATTTTGAATGAGTCACAAGTACCTGCCTGCTTATAAACTATATCGCTTGTCCGTTGTTTTCTATTGAGCACTCAACAAACTGTGCCTTTAAAATGGCGCACATAGTGGCTTATTAATCATCTGGCATATACATGTTCTCATAGCTTCACATCGTGCATTTGAGAGGAGGAGAACCACACCCAATTTTTATTTGGAAATTATTAAAGAAAATATGTGTTTACTTTTGGTATTGAACCTGTCAAATCTCAGGGTTTGACAAACATATAATATCTCAGTCTATAATATCTCATGGGCAATAAGATGGTCGAATGGGATGCGAATTGTGTAATAGCAATATTTTTGTGCACTAAAAAAAATAAGAATGATGTTTACTTAGCATGCTTGAAATTATATTTAGGAAGTCTTAATTCTTAATCAGGAAACTGTATGTCTGAAGCAGGAGCAAGTAGAAATATTACCAAAATTATTTACAAATATTATACCTACATATTTTTAGAACACAACTTTATTTTGCCCTGTGAGTGTGTCTCGTGTCGCCTCTATTAATAATAACAAATATTTTTTATTTTCATAAAATATTTTAAAAATATTTGTTATTATTATATATCATATTATGGATTCTTATGGATCTATTTATTATCGCCCCTATTTCTGTAACAGCCGACTCGTCCTCTGCTGAACACAGCATCCCCTATTAAGGGGGTATTTGCCATAATCCCCACGCTTGGCAGGCGACTTGGGGATCGCAGTGTAAGATGGCAGTTCTGGTACTGCTGCCCACCTTCCAGTATGTTTCCTTTAGTCGCCTCTTACGACACCCACGGGATGATATGGGGAGGTGTAATTCTAACCCGGTACCCCACGGAGCTTTTACATTGGACCAAAACCCAATTACCGAAACGTGGGTGTTTACACACCTCTGCTTACCCCTTCGAGGATTACAGTTATCTCATTGATTAGAACCCGCAGCCCGGCTACGTCTAGTTCTATCGGGTAGAACTATGTCTAGCTGGTATCATTCCGGCTAGAACTACTTAGGTCTAAACAAACCCTGGTGGTTAATACATATAGGTTTAGCCAATATCATGCCGGCTACAACTATTTCCAACCAATGCCTGGTGGCTTTTTTTTTTCGCTGGGAAAACGCCTTACGTGTACCACGCAGTTCCGGGGGAAACTACGTGGTTATGCGGGACTCCCCGGGCAGAGGGCCCGGTGGCTATTACTACCTTGCTTGACATTAAATGTCATAACATTGGGGGAGGTAGGTCCGGTTCCCATTCTAGATGAGACATTTTGTGGTCAAATAATTTGTTAATGAGATTTTCACTAGGCATGCGATAGTGCTTGTAATCATATTTACAAATTAATTAGATTTGTATCTTAGCGCCTTGCTGCAATTCAATAGCAATCGGTTTTGGTACTGATTTGGTATTGGATAAAAACGTAAGTAGTACGTATATTAATTTCAAATAAGGAAATAAAACTGAACTAAAAACTCCACATTTTCACTGCTGTTTGACCAAGTCATTAGCATCAACGTTGTAATCATAACAACGTTCCTAAACAATACTTTCTGATTATATCCGAACAGTGAATGAATGAAAGAATGACGGGTTATGAAATCAACGGAGCATCGTTTGATTTCATTACGTTAACAGAAGTCGGGACAGCGAAAGGGTTTGCGCCGCGTCATATTTCCCTCAAATAATAAAATTAATGGTTCTCCTATACAGGGATCCATTAGGTTGGGGAAAAATATTCGGAATTTGCATTAGTAGGTATTTGCCTGTGAGATAAAGTTGAATGTTTGTAAATATGAAACTGATATCGCAATGGGAGTCACAAATGTGATTTTGGTTTCTCTTAACAGGTTTTTTTAAGCCTTTGACCACTATCTCACCTTATGGTAAGTGATGTGGTCGAAGACGTTGTTCAGGCTAACCTAGAATTACTAGCTCTCAAGGACAGCTGCCGGAACACGCCGTTAGGTTTTTAGCGACAGATTTTGTAGCTAGCCAGGCGGGCATTCGCAAAATGCCCTACCACCATGCTAACGACTGCCATCCTAAGACAACAACGAGAACTCTCGTCAGTATTGTGGCAGGCCTTACCACCGAAAGCATATAAGTATATTTTTATATTTTAAAATGTATCCGACTTCAACACTCAAATGTGTGAAATAACTTGTTGAAGTCGGTACCATGATGGTTCAAAAGTACCTATTATCACAATATTGTGCGCATGGTACTGACTTCGACAAGTTTTTCACACATTTGTGAGTAGAAGTCGTTCCACTTTTTGCAAAAATAAAAATCCCTTTTTAGTGACCCTTGCTACTTATGGGATCGATTGTCATTCACTGTCAATGAATCTCAAAAACGGCTTGGCAGATTATAATTTCACCCAGGTTTACCCAGTCCAAAGTTTTGTGGCAACAAAAAAAAAACAATCGAATTGAGTACTTTTTTGAAGTCGAACAAAAATAGGTAAAGTGAGATTTTGATGTTGAATTTTTATTTCCGAAAAATTGTGTTGTGTCTTGTGTAATCGTGTTATAACGTTGTATCAATGTTCATGATTCATGTTATCGTGTTATAATGTTGTATTTCGTTCATGAACATGCGCGAGAAAAAAGTACAATTGCAAGAGACGTAACTTTCGTGTTCTCGCACATTCCCCATATAAAATTATATATCTTGTATCCACCACTTCCTAAAACATGAGGTTGGTATCACTGGTATTGTCATCCGACTTCCTACAAAGCTAGTAAACTATGTAGATATCGCTAACAAAAATATTGGAAGAAGAGATGGCCTAGTGGTAATTTTGAGAAAGCCCACCTAGCTAGCTACCACACTCAAGTAGAAATTCTATCGCCAAGCACCTAATGGTGTGTTACGGCAGCTGTCCTTGAGAGCCAGTATCACCGTCCACAACAACATTTCTCTCTCATTTTACATCAGGTGAAATTATGTCTAAAGCTTAATATCAACAATACAAAAAATGGCTCATATAATATAGGTAAGTTTATATGTTTATTAAATATAAATTAACATATTAAACTTAAAAAACTTAAAATAAGCTAAAAAAAAGAAACTAATCCAATGTTCCGCTACCATTAGGCAGTGTCCCCAAAATGCTGGCCGCATTGCCACGTTGTATGGCAATGCTTATCCTCTGTGCAAAGTATATGCCAGCATTTTGGTCACAAGTAGCGTCGTAAATTGTATATAGGTAAGGATATATATTTGCAAACGTATTGTTAATATTATGTTTGTTTTTATGACGGACATGAATCCGTATTGTGTTCATTGTGTTCCAATTTACCCGTTATTGAATTTTATGCTTAAACGCTTTAGGCACAACACGTTTTATGGCTTCCAATCTTGGGAATCGCCGATTTCGTAACAGCTTATTGACACGCACTTTACTGAAAGGTAGCTGTAGCTATTCAGGTTCACGCGACCACTGCTCAAATTAGATAACAAACATATTTTTGTACTAAATGGCCCAATTAAGAAACATAACGATATCTGGAAATTATTGAAATTAATTCCTTTTTTAGCCTGAGAGTCTTATTAACATCTCCATGCTTGCACTAAACTCATACCTGTTGCTAAGTGATGATATAGGTGAAGATAATGATCAGGTTAACTGTGGGCTGACTATATATGACAACAGAAACGTGTAAAGGCACTTGCTGACAGATTCATTCAAGCGATCGCGAAATATCCTACCTTGTGTTATCAGTTATTTTTTTGTCATATCTTCTTAGACATGTGCTAAGTTATAGACCTCTCAAAAGACGGCACTTTACCTACTGGATTGTTTAATTCGCCAGTTATATGTAATTATTGGTGTATGTCAGGATGGCGAGTGTAGTTTCTAGTTAGATGGGAACTGTTTTACATAAATGTATCTACCTAAAATGTACAATTTAGAACAGGATATTTTTTTATCTGTCCACTCATTTCCAGCACCATCCGGCACATGTTGCGTTGACACTTCTGAGGGCCTGCTTTGCGATGCCTAAGATAACCTTTGTTACTCGGACGGCCCTGAGTTGGAAGTTCCCAGAAGAGGTGTCATGTTCTGACAGCGCTCTGAAGCAAATTGTTGAAGAGAGGCTGAATGTGTGCCTCAGTGAGTCACAGTGGTGCCAGGCAAGCCTGCCGATTCGGTTTGGTGGCTTGGACGTGCAACGGCTACATGAAACTGGACCTTCTGCCTTCCTCGCCTCATCACATGGTGTCGCGAACCTAGTCACTCGCATACTAAGTTAAGGTGACACGGTTCGCGTCCCATTCGCTTAGGAGGCTTTTAGGAGGTGGTCAGTAAAGTGCCCAGGCCACGACCCACCAGCAAAACCCGAGTGGCAAAGAAGCTGGGACAACCTACTGGGTAAACAGCAGCTGGGACAACCTACTGGGTAGCGCAGTGGCGATCGGAAAACACGGGGGTTGAACTCGCTCGGATAAACGCTGTGACCACACCGGAGTCTGGCGCGTGGCTCTGCGGTCTGCCTTCCCCGCACATGAGCGAGGAGGCTCGTTGCTGACTATGTAGCACCGCTTTTAGTTGGCAGTAAAATAAACAAAATATTTTTTTTAGCTGTAGAAACGAAAGCTGATTAACTAAAGAAACAAGTCTGCTTATTTTAGATTAACATATGTGCAAGTTGAATCATTTGAACAAATTTAATATGTTATATCTACTATGGTCTATCCTTCATGTCTCATTTAACTGTAAATCGGTTTTTATCAAAAATAAAATTTAATCTTTGTAGGAAATAAATGTATTTTCCCAATAATAACAAATATTTTTAAAATATTTTATGAAAATATCAAATTAATATTTTAATAAAACACTTAAAAAATACATAAATATATGTAGCGACAATTCCGCCTAATTTTCCTGTTAAGCCGACGTGACGTCACAAACGCCACGCAGCCAAACCGGAAGAATTTTCGACGCGTTTCGCTTCTACACGAAGCATCCTCAGGAGGTCTTGACTCTACGAGCGCACGATCGAGAAAAATTTACTAGATTCATTCTCGATCGTGCGCTTGTAGAGTCAAGACCTCCTGAGGATGCTTAATAAAATCCATATTCCATAATAAAAAATATTTGTTATTATTGAATATGGATTTCCGCAAAGTAACGCCTGAATCTATTTATTATGTATTTTCCCAGTAAAATAGGGCAGGCAAATCAATAAGACAACAAAGTAAAGTGTTGTTCCGATAAGTACATTGTTTGATTTAATGTCTAGATTACTGTATGTTCAATGCGAAAAAAACCCTCAATTAAAATAATAGAGCTATTGACCATTGAAAACAATGTCAAATGTTTGGTATGTTTTTCGAATAAATGGAGCTACTAAGCTGTCTTAACAGTGTTCAATTTTCATGATTAACAAGTTCTTAATTGAATTAACAGTGGTAAAATATTCGTTTTTAACAATATCTTAGTTCATTTATCCAATAAGCAATAGTGGAAAATTTCAAGTCTCCATAGTTGATGTATGTATGAGAGAGTAACTAACATACCATTCGTTGAAGTAGCAAATTTCGACTTAGACTCGTGTGGAGTCAAGATGCTTGTTTAGTACAATCAGTATTTGTTTGAAATTACCGATTTTTTTTAGAGTGTAGGTACCATCTAATTTAATAGCATAGAACCTTTTTTTTATTATATAAAGTGTCGAGTCGTGCAAGTCAGTTGCTGTGTCACCGTTCTGCGGTACACTGCACTGTATTCGTCACTCTGAGAAATGAGTTCTTATATATTGTAAAGTGATTGCATAATATCTGATGTGCGATTGTACACTCCAAGACGTATAACTGGTGAATATCGAAATTGTATTACTCTAACTATATTTATGTCACATACATTGTGTGGCCAGTTAATATTTAAATTGTATTTTTTTAATTTACACGAAAAACCACACTATATATAATTGCAATAAGATTTGACTTCAGTTGAATGACGGGCCAAAATACTGACGTTGATAATTTCAGAGAATCCTCTCGTTAGCAGTAGGTATACCCGAAAAACTTACGGGTTTTCGTCGCGTAAGAAGCAACACTTGTAATCTGTACCAATATTTATTAATGTAATATAATTAATGATACTTCTAAGTGGCTTTTTCATTATTTTTATCTATGTTAGAGCTTAATTCATTATCTTTGTAAAGGTCAAAACTCTACAAACTATAAAATGGCTGCCTGTCGTCCTCCCCCTACACAGAAGACAAATTCGACGAAGCGAGAGTTACATAACTCATGGAAGGGAACAAAGCTTCGGTCACATCTGCATAATTATGATTAAACTGAGTCATCGCTTTTATCAACATTTTTGTTTTAAGGTTTCAAAGGCACTTGAGATTCTAGAGTTTGGATTTTTTTTAATATTCCATAGGTATTTTTATTTTACAGTTTGAATTATATATTATACTTATATATACTATGATGTCGCATCAATTTACTTATTTTGGCGCAGCAAGATTGCTATAAAATCATAGTATGAAATCATAACGTCTTATCACAGTTTTTTTTATTATTACTATTGTATCGAATAGTTTGGCTGGACAAGGGAGGAAACCTGTAGTATATTGTAATATATATATTGTAAGTTACTTGTTCTATCCTCCTCTTGCATCTTTCCCGGCAAAGTGGTGGATATCAGGCACTCCACGGTGAATCCAAGAAATGCTAAGTAATTTGTTGTGAATATTGCCGTCTGTACAATAAAGTAGTTTGCCCCAGAACAAGTTGGTAGTTTAAAATAACAACAATGTTGTTTATATTTTCTAGATTATATTTCATTAGCGCCTTGGCTATGTAGCCCTTTTTAACATAATGACCCGGCCCGGACTTGAACGAAGTTATTGAACTTGGCATTTAAACACAGTATAATAAACCAAAAACACGATTGATCTATAGGTTTATCAGGAAAAATTACCAAGTATAAGTATTTATTTCCGAACTAATTCTGAAAATTGAGGATAAAACCTGGTTTGGTTTTCAAACATTAACTACGGACTTTTCTAGTTATAGCTTTTATATTTGTTTCGTTACAATTGACCGGTTTTATTTAGTAATAATAAGATACAAATAATGTAGTGAAAAATGATGAGCAAAAAACGTTTATTCCACTTCCAAGCAAAAAATGTCTTGACCACTAAACTGTTGCAACCTGGATCCTGAATACGAACTCTACGACATTTTCAAAATCGTATCTTGGTTCTGGTATCGATAAGATATATCCATATTGTTTGAAATAACAAAACGTGTAATAGTATAGTCTAAAATCTGAGTTTTAACGATGTAAACATTCTTAAATCATTTATTCCTTTTAGTAACTTATTTTACCGCGTGTTTTGTACGTTATCGAGCCATTTTGCATGTTGGTGATCAAACGTCCGTCAGTAATTTTCTTACTTATAATAAATAATTGAACAATGCATTTTTCTACTTGAGGGTGGTTGCTAGCCAGCCGGGCATTCACAAAATTGAAGCGGCGGTATTTGAACCTTGGACCTGCTGCGCGGCTATAATAAATAAATAAATCCATAGCCAAAGCCATTGAGCCATCACTGCTGCATAAACTTTCATCTTTACCACCACCCACTGTTCTAAAGGGCAACGTGGGCAATTCCTACGCTTGATGGACAGTTAATTCAAAAAGTAATAGTATAAAAGATGTTCGCCACAAAGTAAGTAGTAGATTACTGAAACTGTTACACCTATACGCTGCTATTCCACGTTTATTACTAAGGGTTCCCATTTGAAAATATTTTTTAGTTGTAAAAGTTACATACCTAAATTTACTGCACTACATACAAATACCTAAACAAATGAGTGATCTAATTACTGATATAACGATCTCTTCTAGAAATCCTTTTTCATGGAGTGAGTAAAGACTTATTTCATGGCAGCTTTATTCAAGAGTTCTTAACATGATGTCAATAATGATATACACAAGAGTTTTCAGAGAGTATAATATAGGTACTTTCTCTTTCCTTCACAATATTTTTCCGATGATAAACACAAACATGATCAATATGTCAAATATGTAATGTCTCTAAGTGCTGAATCAAATTTACAATAATTTATACTTAGGTCCTGTTTCAGAATGTTCGAGTAAGTTCCGGTTATACTACCTAGAACATATTTAATACACAAAACACTGTCTTTGCGTTTCACGTCATCGATTTAGCCTATCCACCGGTTAAAGCTTGGAATGAGCTGCATGATACGGACTATGTTAACTGTCATTTTTATCATTCAGTTATTTTATGTTCTGGGTATAGTATGACCGAAACTTACTCGATCATTCTGAAACAGGCCCTTAGTGGTAAAGTTCATGATGTACCTACAACGATTACTAGACCAGTTTTAAGATTCAAAGGGACAGCCAGCTTTAACTTTATTATGAGATTTAAGGCTCGTGTCTTCTAGGTACTTTCCATACAAACGTAGTTTCGCAATATTTTAAGTGAGTTCAGTCCAAATTTTGCATGCATGTCCTTGAGCTTGATACCTATAGTATGCTTCTGGCTTCTCTAATTTTTGAGTATTTTCAAAATGATTCGAAAAAGGGGTTTGTGTGGTAATTTTTATAGGTATTCATATTTAAGCGGAAAATAAATGACAAATCTAAAAACTAGAAAACTATAGTAGTAGTAAAAAGTATACTAGGCTCAGAAATGTAATATGTACACGCAAAATTTCACAGAGTTTAAACCCTTGGTTTTTAGAATTGGACGAAACTACGTTTGTATGGAAAGCTCACTCTAGCTTTAAGGCTAAAGTTCGATTTTAAATTATTATAAATACTCTTTATGTCCACCACATTTAACCTTTTGTTTTAATATTAGTGTTTAATCAACAAGAATCTCTGACCATATTTATTTATTTCTTAGAAACCCTTAAAACCAGGCACATATACCAGGCCATAGGCGCCTCTGAGAGTACAGAATATAATGTCCAGTTCATTCAGTATCAGTCCAATCTCCCCATCTTAATTTCAGGTTATAACTACATCTTATATCTACACATTATAATTTCAAACGCAGCTAAATCAGAATTCATTAAAGTTTTGCTGGACAAGAAATAAAACTTATGAAATCAAATCTTGGGCCACATAAAACGCTTAAAAGGAAAGTAGCTGAGTGCGTAGGTATAACAAAGTTCACTAATCTAGCTTCAACACTATTTCAAATGTTTATTTAATTACGAAACATCATGAAAGCCTTCAAAAATGTTACAGACTAAAATGTACTTTTATCTAAGTATATACAATCTAAGTAAAATCAACCAGGTCTCTACACCAACCAATAAAGCAAAAGATTGCTGTGCTCTACGTGAACAATGTTTCACAAATTGCAGGGTTATTTTCATTCACTGAGAACGTAGCTAGTTCGTAGCCAGTTCGTAGCTCAAGCGTGAGTCGAGTTCGAGTCGAGCGCACCGAGGGTAAATAGGGGCAGTTCGATGAATGGGTGGGAAGCGCAGTCGCCTACGCTCCGTCAAGCGCGCGAACGTTCATACCGAGCCTCTGCCTTCAACAAGTGGAGGACTGTCTTAGCCAAGTTGCCGGTCACCGCGATAAAAAAATAATATACATAATTATTTTTCAGTAATGATGTGACGTTTTAGTGTGAAGTTTTTATAACAGTGCGGTTAAAAGTGAGGTGATATTTTTATTCACGGTACGCAGCGCACACTGAATAATAAATAGGGTGCATAAATAACTTAATCTTCTTACCCTTAAATATGTTACGGTAAAGTTATTGGCACTCAGAGTTTATTGAGATTTTGCCGCAGAGAATTCAGTTTCGTGGATTTATTGTTTTACAAACTTTTCTCTCCCGCAATTTATGTTATTATAACATCAACTTGTATGGCATTAACTTTAGAGCATTTTGAAGTAAATATTTAATTACTTCTTTTTATATACACCAAAGTGTTACTGGAGTAATTTGAGCTAGTAATTTACCAGTGGATCTTAATGACATTCAGGAGTTATGTTATTTTAACAATTTTCTTTTGTTTTTAATCCAAATAGCATATTGAAACTATTTTTTTTCTTATTCTTTCTTGTATGCTTGGTGTAATTTAAGTAGGTATGAAGTTTTTAAAACTTGCAATTAATACCAACTTACGTAAAACATTAATTTTAACGCTATAATACGTGACAACTTGTCGCATGGGTTCCTTAGCTAAAATTAATACTCAGGGTCGGGTTTTATGTTATTTCTCAAATTTATGCACTAATTTGGTAGCTTATGTCTCTAAAACTATTAAATGATAGTCATTCGAGATAATTTTTAAAGTTATTTCAGTTTAGGTGGTAAGTTTTTTAGATACAGTGATGGCCGAGTGGTAATAGATCTGTCGTGCCTCAGGTTCATGGTTCGATACACACCACCGGCTTAAACTTCACCGCATGGTGGAAGGGGATTTCGCAAATGCTTGCATGGCTAGCTACCACCATCAAATAGAAAATCTGTCGCCAAGCACCTATTATTGTGACAGCAATAGTTGGGAGAAATTTAATTACAACTGTATGTCTCAGGGTGACGGGCGCATTGCAGTTCGTCACTAGTGACGTAATGAATATTTTATAGGCAAAGGTTACCGCGTAACATCAGGTGTTCCTCGGACGTGTTCCGTCACAATCCAATAAAAAAAACATTATGCCAGATCTTCGAAAATTTGAGTTTATGATGAAATCTTGAGATATGCGATATATTCAAAAATGGGCAATTAGGACTTTATTATTTTAGAATCGTAAATTAATTTAGGTAACGGTATGGAATTAATACCATTATTTTTTAATTATTTATATTATTGAACTTACCACATTATTTTTAATTCCCTTTTCAAGGATACCGATCGATGGGGTGGGTAGGTAACAAATATCTCCACTTATCATACCTTTATAACAGCCACCTACAAAATTCGATTGTTCGAATTTTTCATCTTCGAATAAAATTATAATCACCTACAAAAAGACATACATACTAATATGTATGACTAAACTCGAATAAAAACATTCGTTTCATCCACTCTAAAGATTTTTCCTGAACATAGAAACCATTTCAAAATCACAGAACAATTTTGTTAAGCTGCAAAAATAAGTCGTAAAAATAAAAACTTGTTATTTCAAACATTAAGAACATTTTCAAAGACTATTAAAAACCGCCTGAATCATTAAGAATGAAGCGGTTCCCATCTCAACCATTAATATTTACATAAATGATAATGACAAGGAGTATACCGGTTGAAAATGTCTCAGATAAATGTTTTGAAAATATTTTCTAGAGGTTTTTGCATAAAAGAACATGAATATCCAGATGGAGAAACAGGTTTGCGGAAAACAAAACTAGAGTGTGAATTATAAATAGACTTTTGGTGGCCCGCTACCGTTTGTATGTATATGTAATAAAATAATCCCTGTACACGAGGTTGAACTTTGTCAGAATTCCATTTTCATGACTAGGCATATTTTATTGAGAATCACTACAGAGTTATTTATCAGTTTTCATTTTACCATGCAAATCTGTTAAAAAAAGAAATTCAATGGGATTTAAAAAAAACAAAAGCACACTTCTATGACAAATTTTGTTGAATGTGGGAAACATTCAATGTGGCGTTCCTGTCTTGACCCATCACGATGTCTTCCTGTGGGATACGATTCCCGCAGGAAGAATTTCGACAAGGGAAAAAGGTAAGTAGTAGCACCGTCTGAAGACCTAAATCAAAATAATAATAGTAAATCTTACACAAGACTTTTCACAAGACGCCTGCCAAGCGTGGGGATTATGGCAAACCCCCCTAATAGGTAGGCGTTTGTTCAACGTCGATCTATATTATACAAAATTTGCAATTGATTCTAAAGTATGTCAAATTACTACCTGTCCATGCCATGATAATATCAAATTTGCGCAAATTAATATAGTGGAGTATAATGGCCAACCGTTTCGAACGCGATAATTAATACAAGAGCAAGACAAGCTGTCAAACTAAAGACTAACAAACGGCAACTGCTACTTGTAATATTCAACACACTTATATCGGGTAATGAACTCAATAAAAATAGTATACCATACCGTTTCATGATGAATTTGTTCTAGCGGTTATTAGGTAGCACTAGCTTAACATTATGGCAAGTCTTAGCTATAGCTTTACATTTTAGGTTTCAGGTAAAACTAGAGAGAGTTTTACCTGAAACCTAAAATTCTCTAGGTTAATTGAAGATAGGTTTAAGGTTCTTCCGCAGAAAAGCTGACTCGATATTTTCTCCTTAGAGCGCTTACACTGTTAGAGACATAAATTGCATTTCACGGAAGAGAAAATTGGTATAGGGTGGACTAAGCGTACCTAAATATTCATGAATGTGTACAACCGAATGCAAAACTGTTAGCAATCAATCCTTTATGAGACAGACAATGCAATAAAAAATACAATCACGAAGGGCGTGATGATAAACGTGTCAATTTCAATTTATCGCGGCAAGGACGCATTATACGGGCAGCAGAAACGACCTGAGTCGTAACTTGTACAGTTATGTCGTATTTCATGTCCTACGTGTAATGGATACGTGTAATGCCCAGACGTTGGAGGAAATTCTCAGCGTAGCGAAAAAATCCTAGGTCTGTGGGTGGGTATATCTGTAGCATTTACTGATGACGTGGATTCAAGAAAACGGAAATTGAATTGATCAGAATATGGTATGAAAGCTTTAATATGTTAAAGACCCTAAAACTCTAGGTACCTACTGCTTTCCTTACTGATTATAATGTATAGTTCATAGTTTAGCATAGAGTGTATTTGTTTGAACTAGTGTAACTAAGCACCTCTCGGTAACTTTATGATTTATGTAAATCAATTTATACTTTATACTTGATACATTTTTATCCTGCGAAATTTTTATTTATCGATAGTAGAGTTAGAGTTGTAGTTTTTACGAATACGATAAGGTAAGATATCTTACGTATATTATATGTTTAAGATCCTACTATTGCTTATTCAGTAGGCTAGGATAAGAAAAAAGGTTTGTTGTCTGTTAGACTTTTTCACGACGTACCCACTGAAGTGACTTTGATGAAATTCTGTACAAGGATAATCCGGAGACTGATATATTTTTTATTCCTGTACCATATAATTGGAATATATTCCACTAAAGAAATAAATTTCAATGAAGTAGAGGTCTGTACATACAAACTTATATTTAACCGCTTTAGTGAAATTGCTAGGCATTGTTTGTTGAGAAAAATCTCAGACCAAAATAACGATGCGAAGCAACAACGAAAGAAAGAACCGACGAAACTTCAGTAAAGTTCTGTATCTTAAAGCTGCTCGCAAGGAATGTCACGAATTGCGATAGCGATCTGTTATTCGACCTTTTCATACAATTTTCTTTACATTTTCTAGTATTGCTATACTCTGGGATTGCATTCGGGATCGTTGGGCGTTTCACTAAAATTAGGATTAGATTTTTTTTCAGTTATGGTGTTGGCAAAGAGTGTTATGTTTTCAGGGTGCATGTATGTATGTTTGTGAGCTGCTTTATTCCACCCCATCTTCTTAACGGCTTAACCGATTTTAATGTATGTCTTTAGATTCATCTTGATCGCGCAAGTGACACTAGGTATAAAAACAAAAATAAAAACAAACTGGCTGATTTTAGTCGCCATATTGTGAGTTGATTTTTTCTTACAACCGTAGGTGTTCCACGGGTGTTGAGTGTTTTTTTTCACCCGTGGAATACCCAGGTGTTCTACGAGGTGTTCCACAGGCAAGTGCCGATTCCATCGAGTACGGTATCAAACTGAAAGGGTTTGAACAATTATTCCATAAATATATTATAACATGCAGTTTTAATTTCAATGGAACGATAAAACTCTTAACATAATAAATAATTTGCTGTCGGGATTTTTACTTTTTGAATAAATGTATACTTGTTACTTGGCCCGTTGCGTTTATGACGTCACGGCGGATCAGCAGAAATATATGGTAGAATTGTCTCTGGATATGTTTTTTCTGATGTCACTGCGTTTAGAAGCGAAAAGCGTAGAAAATTCGTCCAGTTGGCCTACGTCGGCTTAACAGAAATATATGGCAGAATTGTCTCTAGATGTATTTCGGTATTACAAACGCCAAGATGGCCTACTTATCATAATGCTTCCTTACCCTCAAATCGCTTATTAATCAAAACTATAGAAATTTAAAGTTGGTAATTGCCGATGTTAAAGGATTTTAATCTGACTAACAATTACATAATTTTTTTAACCTTTCGAAACAGAGCTGAAGGAGAATGTTAGGAAAGATAGACGGGAATTTTAACGTACTACATGAGCATAACCAAGGAGGTTGCAGATCAGAGATTGATTTACATATATTCAGTAATGAGGGTCTAACCTCTTTAGTCTATAATTCCTCGCTTTGCTCGGAGTATAACTCTGAGCTCTAGTGCGCGTTATACTCTGGATTCAATATGTCGCCCGTGACGTAAGACACTGCTTTATCCCCTTGGTGCATAATTTAATATTATAACGGCCGGTAAAGTTAACTTTCGGTTCTAGGAATTTTGAAGCTCACTACGTTAACTCCAGTTTCATAAAATTATCTTTTTGGCCTGTCTAGTTTAGTGAGAAGGTTGTTTGTTAATATTTATAGCGATAAGGTTATAGAGCCACTATCGTCAGAGGGCGCAGTGCTCTATTTAAATGTCTTGTAAATAAGACTGGCTTAGTCTCATTTAATTTTACATAATTATTTGTCTATAGTTTTTTTTTATATAGGTAAAAGCTGATAGGCTAGCCTTTGACCATTACCTCACCTGCTGGTAAGTCATGATGTGGTCGAAAATGTTGTTCAGACCAACCTAGAATTACTGGCTCTCAAGGACCCGAACACACTGTTAGTAGCTTGCCAAAGATTTTCTATTTGAGGGTGGTAGATAGCAAGGCAAATAATTCACTAAATGCCCTACCACCATGCTATAACGACTGCAATCCAAGACAACTACCGGGACCAACGGCCCACTCAGTAGTAATGCCACTACCGGTCACCCATCCAAGTCATAACCGTTGCTTAACATAGCTGATTGATTACGAACGGCTAAGCAAACTACGCTACTAGCGCTTCGAAATAAGACAGATAAAGTTAATATTCACAAGTGATTCTTCTGATAAAGTTAATATTCATCATGTTGTCTTAGGTTTTCGCGATTATTACAC
Source organism: Plagodis pulveraria (assembly GCA_963890685.1). Classification (NCBI taxonomy): domain Eukaryota; kingdom Metazoa; phylum Arthropoda; class Insecta; order Lepidoptera; family Geometridae; genus Plagodis; species Plagodis pulveraria. Next base: position 17,569,351 of record OY982958.1, on the reverse strand, counting down.
ATAGTAATTAAACATGATAAACATGATCTGAGATTGGACGTCTATGGTGACAAAGGTCTGTTAGAATTTCTTGGTTACAGAGATTAAAGATATTCTCGTATTATGAGTAGTTTGGTAAAATTGGCCCTTAGAATAAGGAACAGGAGATACTTTTTTTGTAGTGCGTTTAAGGTATTGCCAAAATTTTGCAACATACTATAGAATATGGTAACGAGAATGACATATTCTCATGGAAGTAATAAGTACTACGTTAGTACTTATTACTTCCATCCATATTATGTATCCCAAACACGAACAATCTGTGGTTGGATAACCATTACAACCTAAGATAGGTACTTTTTTGTACCTAGTTTTTAATTGTTATTAGCTCTTAATTACAATTGTGAAGATGTGAACAAAGGTCTCAGGAGAATCACAAGATGTTGTCTTAGGTTTTCGCGATTATTACACATAGTAATTAAACAACTTGAAACGGTTTAAATCGCGTATATTTATCAATATTTTTGTCCCGACGCGTCGGAACACTTTGCAGTGATCGTGGTCACGGCGTGACTAATTGGTTTTATTAATCACATGAGTCATTGAGAAAATTATTTGGTCTACCGCCAGAAATTTTATATTAATCATATCGTTGAACGTTATGATTTTTAAAGTTTAAAGTTGTTTAATTACTATAATATTCATAAATTCATTTCGTATCAAAGACTAATAACTATCTAAAACATTTCTTAGTATTTCTCAAAAATATCCATATTGAAGTAAAAGTTTTATCAGTATCTAATAAAATTATATATAGTTTATGAATACAACCCAAATAGCTCAAACTTTTTTCCTGATAAACAAATTTGGAAGCTACGAATGTCTGTGAGAGCTACCACATAATTGTTGCAACGAATCTTTTTTCGCTTTGGTACGTAATCCGGCTTCGTTAGTGAGCGCCATAGAGTGGCAACGATACAATATACTTAAAGACAGTTATATATCTTGCTTTCTAAGGTATGAGTATATAACATACCTACCTATACACCTAAGTGTCCAGTGACGTAGTATGTAAATATTATTATATAACTAACCAATTCAATAATATAATAGTATTTGAAGCAAATATGACTGGCCTAGCGGTAATAGTTATGGACTGCCGAGCCACAGGTCTCGTTCGATCCCCACTGCCGGCTTGAGCTACACGGCATTGTGGAAGGGCATTTCGCGAATGCTCGCCTGGCGAACTAACACCCGCAAGTTGAAAATCTGTCGCCAAACACCTAACAGTGTGTTCCGAAAGCAGTCCTTGAGAGCCGGTAAATTGCAGACACATAAAACTTAACAAAGTAGAGCCATTTAAAAGCCTCCACAGTTATTATGAAATTGCACCAACATTAGAAAATACATAGTAATTTTTATTCTGTAACATAACGCAAATAAGCAAAGTAATTGCTTTTTAAAATGCTTATGCTAACGACTATCCAAAGGTATAGCATATGGCCACAATATTATAGTATTTATGGAAGCCACACTATAAGTAAATTGGTCTATGGATGGGTGCGATTTCATTAATTTGTTAAATGCAGTATATTCTTGAGTTTGCCTGCGCGTTAGGTACCTCATATAATCCCGTTTATTTGAAAACACACATGTGACATCATAATAAGTATTACGTTAGTAAATCATTTTAGTGGTTTTAGTTAGCGCTCTAAACCTAAAATAGTGAATTATGGCTATCTTGTCGTAACCATATAGGTTCACATGTTTTCATAAGTAGTGAAACTTTATACGTGTTTATTCTCGTTTTCGAAATGTTTAAATTAAAACGTAAGAAATCAATATCAAAACGTAAACAAAACATTTATTTGGAGCTAAGTATTAGGGGTTGATGCTAAAATTTAATTAAAACAAATTGAGTTTAGTGTAACTAAGTTAGTACATTTTTGTAACTTTACTTTGTAAATTTACTTACATCAGTACTAGGGTATCCAATTAAAACAAAAACATTAAGTCTTCTTTAGCTTAAAGGTTTTTGGACATTGTATACTGCCATATCATGCATCCAATTGCAGTGACTAAGAATACTAGCAGTGTCGTGCGGATGACCGCTCTTTGTTCGTGGCGTTTCTGTTCGTCCGGAATTGCATCCACTCCAAACGCCTATTCCATACTTCTGAGAACCTTCTAACCTCCTATAGTAAATCAGGTCAATTTCCCTTTGTTATTTTTCAAAATATTTTCCCAAGAATAAGGCTTGGAAAATATTTTAGAAGACAGCATTTGTTCAACGCAAGCACAGTGGCGGCTAAATTTATCATAGCAGGTAGAACACTGCGGCGGAGACAAACAAAAGTAATCTGTCCATTAATTTAAAAGGAGGAACTACAAAAGATATGAACCACTGTCAGGTTGAGCCTTTTTGCTTTTATCAAAAGGGTTGTACATTATAAGTATAAAAAGTAGCTTTGATATTATATACATTATTTATATTAAGGACCTACATAACTTATATTATATAAAATAAGGTAGGTAATACTTACTGGAATATTATTGTTTGAATATTAGTCTTTGTAATAATGTTAATGCAATATCATTTTGTAGTACTGTTTGGAATGTGTTTGTATATTAGTATTTATTTCACCGTTCTCCTTGATTGCTTCACCTAACTCTATAGACGTACCACATTTTTCCGTTGTGTATATTCGGAAAAATAGCATGTGACAAATGGAAAGCCAGACAGGTGGGTGTTTATTTAAAGGTTCCGATTTTTTTCCGATTGGGGCCCAAAAATTACAATTATCCAGAGTCTACAAGTATCTTTGTTTACGAGCTTTAAGCTAAATCGCATCTGCTGACAAACTTAACCTGCTTCAAAAGACAAAAATCAAGGGCAAAATTATTTTTATACATCAATATTTTGTGGAGATTTTTTTATTTATGTCACCTGTTTTGTTTTGAAGCGCTCGTAGCGTTGTTTGCTTAGCTATTCTTATCACATCAGCGAAGTTAAGCAACGTCCGCGGCGGACATGACTTGGATGGGTGCACTGACAAAAATCTAAAGTCAAAAGCGCCCTAATGACGGCCAATTTATATGGTATAAGGCGAAAAACCGACCAAACGTAAATACGTACAAAAGCGCCTTCCAACTTTTTTCGTTTAGAAGGCGTTAAACGAGGTCAGTGAAGGCGAATGTTTCTTTTCGTCTTCATTTAAGGTGTATTTTGTGGTCTTTCTTAAATATTGACTTTTCGATGAGGCTGACTAAGTCGTACGTTATAGTGATATTCACCGTATATAAACCTCCGTAAAAGTAAGGTATATTTTATGGTCAATACTGCAACTATTATCGTATAATAAGTTCAATTCTGAAAATACTTTACAGAAGGCGTTTTTGACGGTTGTGTTTATTATAAAACATGGTACATTTTTATTGATTGGTGAAAATCATCTTAAGAGTTGTGAATTCACCTTACGTATTTACAATTCAACGGTAAAAGGTCAAATTTGATTTAAGCCTTTAAATCGTTTTTCTCAGTGTGACTAGTGTCATTACTACTACACGTCGGCTTAACAGGAAAATTAGCTGGAATTGTCACTAGATATATTTTTGTATTTTTAAGTGTTTTATTAAAATATTAATTTGATGTTTTCATAAAATATTTTAAAAATATTTGTTATTATTAATACATTTCCGTATGCTGTGAACCGATTAGGATGATTATTTTCTATTTCATCGTGTAGATGTGTCCACAGTGGTCTCATAAACTTTATTTTCGAATGTAAAATCATCAAAATCAGAACACAGTATTGAATGATGAGACACACAAAAAAAATATAGTACAATTTTAAACTTCCTCCTTTTTAGGGTTCCGTACCTAAAGGGTAAAAACGGGACCCTATTACTGAGACTTCGCTGTCCGTCCGTCCGTCCGTCCGTCTGTCACCAGGCTGTATCTCAAGAACGGTGATATCTAGACAGTTGAAATTTTCACAGATGATGTATTTCTATTGCCAGTATAACAACAAATACTAAAAATAAAATAAATAATTAATGGGGCCTCCCGTACAACAAAATTGTTTTTTTTTACCGTTTCTTGCTCGATACTAATAACGGTGACAGGTAGACGCTTTAACTATTCACAGATATTTAGTAACGGAACCTTTCGTGCGCGAGTCCCACTCGCACTTGGCCGGTTTTTTCTTTACTTTCTTTCCTCAGTTGAAAATACGAAAAAGCACACACCGTAAGGAAGTATACTGTAAGAAAAATACCGCTTATATCACGATTACCTCAATATTGGCGTTCTAACACCCACACAACACTAAACTGTTGAGTACTCGTATCGTGATTTTCCTTCTATTTTCATTTTCATAAGTGTAACTATTTGGGACTTGTGAGAGATCGTAAAAGTATGGGTAAACTTTTCCTTTATGGTTGTTTTCATGGGTGATGAGATCGTAACTTAACTGTTAAAAGTGGATATAAAAGAAGTGTTATTATAACGCAAGTGTAAGTAAACACAAGGAGACACATTTTTATCCATTACGTTAAAAAGTAATATTTCACTATATGTTACGGCTATAGACGGTTCGAAAATATATATATCACTTGCCGCCTAAACTTCTGTCTATTTATGAGGAGAGACTGATGTTAATTTCTTTTATCTTTAGCCAGCTAGACATTAGTGTTACCGTAACCGCTTGGCTTTAATTGAATATAATATTTATCAATATACTGTATCAGCTGGATTGTCTAGTGCTGAACACAGCCTCCCCCATTATGGTGGTGGGAGGGGGGGGGTGCTATGCCATAATTCCCACGTTCGGCATGCGGCTTGGTGATCCCAATGTGAGGTATCAGTACCTCATAAAGCGCTTCTGCCCATTTTCTGGCGTGTTACCCTTAATTGCCTCTTACAACATCATCAATCAGTACACACTACACTCAATAAACTATTCGAGATAGTGAACTTAGCACAGCTATAGGTCTAGTCTCGTCATATTGGCTCATCGCGGCCGCTACTTTATTACGCTCAACGGAAAGATATTCATACTACTTTCGATACTAACTTATTTTTGTCATATTTTAAACACAGGAAATTACAGGCACAATGAGACTTAACAACTATGTCACAATGTGACGGGCGAAAAATAAAAGCACACCAAGTGTTCTAACTCGTTGAAAATGTGCGTGCTTGTCAATGAGCTTAATATTAACCCGTTGTTATCAAATTAGACCCCGGCATCCTAGTTATGAATGAAATCTATTGTTATCAGTATTGTCGATGCCAATGGGTTAATGCTTCTAGTTTGCCAGTTTTCCTAAAAAGGATGTCTTTAAATAATTATTCCTATAAGTCTGCATTTCCCGGTTGGATCACAATCCTTATTCGTTGAGCCAAATAAGTGGCAGTATTTTGATCAAGCATTGCATAGACTCTCATAAGTTTTGGAAAATTGACATCTTGATGGGCTTCCTTTTACGAGTGACCAATTAATTCATTCTACCGATTTATTCAAATCATTCTGTATTAAACATACATCGCTTATACCTATATAGGTTCCATTTTACGGGCTCTTATGCTACTTATATTTATAAATTACGTAAGCTCTTTGATATAATATTAGGTCCTTACATATGAAATTGGCGTTTTTCGTACTGGCCACTTTAATCACGAATTTCTCCTCTTTGGTAAGGAATTCCAAATTCAAATTTGTACAGCTATAGACTCATGTATTTGTGCTTCGATGATCGTCATTCATTTGTTTTTTTTCTTCTGTTTTTTTCTGTTTGCGTCACTCATTTTACAAAATGGAAAACCTTAAATATCGCATTATTTACGAGTACGAGTTCCGCCGTGGCACTAGTGCTGCGGAAACAACTCGAAGGGTGAATGATGTGTATGGCGGTCGTGTTGCAAAAGAAAACACAGTTCGTTTTTGGTTCCAACGTTTTCGTTCTGGAAATTTCGACCTGCAGAACAAACCCTGTGGACGGCCTGAGACTCAAGTTGATAATGAAGAGTTGAAGGCTATTGTGGAAGCGGATCCATCGCAAACCACGTCCGAGTTAGCTGCAGGCTGCAATGTTAGTGATAAAACTGTTTTAATTCACTTGAAGCAAATTGGGAAGATTAAAAAGCTTGAAAGGTGGGTACCTCACGAATTGACTGAAACAAACCGGCAAACGCGCGTCGACTGCTGCGTTACATTACTAAACCGGCACAATAATGAAGGTATTTTAAACCGAATCATTACCTGTGATGAAAAATGGGTTCTTTACGATAATCGGAAGCGCTCAGCGCAATGGTTAGATCCTGGCCAGCCAGCCAAATCCTGCCCCAAGCGAAAATTAACCCCAAAAAAGTTACTTGTAAGCGTTTGGTGGACTAGTGCCGGTATTGTTCATTACAGTTTTTTCAAATCTGGCCAGACTATTACGGCTGATGTCTATTGTCAGGAATTGCAAACCATGATGGAAAAGCTAGCGGCTAAACAACCTAGGCTGGTCAATCGCTCCACGCCACTGCTGCTTCACGACAACGCTAGACCACACACTGCGCTACAGACGGCTACTAAATTAGAAGAGCTTCAATTGGAAAGTCTAAGACATCCTCCGTACTCCCCGGACCTTGCTCCAACAGATTACCATTTTTTTCGAAATTTGGATAACTTCTTGCAAGGGAAAAAATTCAACTCCGATGGGGCAGTCCAAATCGCCTTCAAAGATTTTATTGATTCCCGTCCGACTGGTTTTTTTAGTAAAGGGATCAATGAACTACCTATGAGATGGCAAAAGTGCATAGAAAATAATGGTTCATACTTTGATTAATTAAATATATTATATTAAAAAATATTCGACTTTTTGTTCCTCCCATACAAAACGCCAATTTCATATGTAAGCCTACCTAATATTTGGCCTCTGCTGCCAAAGTTTTAATACATTTTCAACTTTGATCTCTATATGGCGGCATTGGTGCTATAGTTACTGTTTCAGTTGTTTGGTTCGTGTTGGCGCTGTATTCGAAGTGTCACTTGGAAGTTCCGTTCAGGGATGACAGTGTCTATTATGCAGTTTAAGTACACTCTTTGTGAAACACGTTCTTTACTTCTAGTTCTTTGTTCCATTCTTTGTGAAACAGATTTCGTGTAATTTGAATTAAAATGTACCGGCATGATAGTCGAGAGGGATCAAATAAGGATATCGATGTCCTTATGACAGTCAGATGTACTATGTAATACGTCTGTCTATAATTCAATTTTTGACACAAAAGTGTTTTCGTCGACCTTTCCATACGAACGTAGTTTTGTCATATTGTACAAACACGATGAAATTTTGCATGAATTCTTAACTCTAATACCTATGCATCTAGTTTGCCAGTTTTCTGAAAAATTTAGTATTTTATTCAGAGATAATGTTCTTTACAGTAATTTTTATTTATTAACACATCTAGCTTCAGACGGGTAGAAGTGCTTTGTATGGAGGCCATGTTAAATCCGCTATTTTGAATTTGTCCTAAGAGCTCTTATTCTTCATTTTGCACGTGGAGGAAAATGTACTAAGCCTAAGATGGCAAACGTGTAATCGTCTGTCACTAGTGAAGCCATGGCTTCAACAAGTACCCATCAAACAAACTTGTCGGTAAACTTGATCGTGTGTGTTCTTTGTGGACGAACTGCAAACTGGACACGGCTTCAAGTCCACTGCAAACTTGACGGTGAACTTGGTCGTTGATGGCCCGCAAAGCTTCACCGCATAGGGTATTTTGTGAATGCTCGCCAGGCTAGCTATGACCACCCAGATAAAAATCTGTCGCCAAGCAACTAACTATTCATGTGTTCCGGCAGTTGTCCTTCAGAGCCAGTAATTGTAGGTGTTCTTAATCCTTACTAAGTCCCATCAAATACTTATATCTACGTCTCTATTACTAAAGTCTTAAAGTTATCGTCAAATCATCACTCACCAATAGGTGTGATGAATGTCAGAGCTTATCAGGTTTAAAATATGTGATAACGTAGGTTGATGTATTACCTAATTTTGAACACAATTCTGCGTTAGGTGGTTATTATTGCACCACTTTTATTTTATGTTCATAAAGCCGCTTGTACAACCTTAAAAATTGTAAATTATAAAAAAATTTAAATTTTACTAACAATGATACAATTGTTTCAAATCCGCATGCTTTTAATTTAAAATACCTTACCAGTAGTACTTAATTGCTCTTAACTCTCGAATAAACATTGCAATTCAACGGGGCAATGCTGCCAGCAAGCTGAGCACCCTGCCAACTGGTAGTGACCTGGAGCATTTGGACTGCTTGTGAGTCTGCAATGATTTATGGGTATCTAAGTGTGTTTATTGTAGTAGTGTTGTATAGTTCGTAGTATTTTGTTAATAAAAGCATACTGACTGTAATAAAAAAAATTGCTCTTTGATTTGGATATCGGCAAAATTCGGTTTTTATGTATTTTTCCTCGCAAGAGTTAAATACGTCGTATAAAACGCGTGAACCCTGGTGCTAAGAACAGTATCGGCTCCATCGTTATTATAATATACCTACTATTATTGATATATGACATACATGGGTATACAATTAACAAAACACTACAAACTTTACACTATCCTACAGCTACTACAACGAAATCATTTAGGCAACCAAAAGGCCATTCCAGGCCAACAAGCAGTACAAATGCTCCAGCCCACTACCAGTTGGCACTGCACATAGCAAGCTGGCAGCATTTTGGGTTGCAATGCTTATTCGTTGCTCCCAATAAGTGCCCGCATTTTATCACGTGTCGCATCCAACAGGCGCTCTGATAAGATTTGGAAAATAAAAGTATCTCCCGGCCCCCACGGACCCGATGTCTCCACACCAAACGGGTCTAATACGTCACCGCTACCGAGATTAGAATTCTTGCGCTGACTCATACCAAGTCACTTGTCTTGTTCAAACAATTATACATACAGATACAAATCTACAAAATATATCATGGTTAAAAGTAAATTGGTCGTTTGACGCGCATACACATACGTGAGTCGAACGTGGAACAAATCGTTTCACAAGTCGCAAGAAGCCTCCCTTAAACAAAGACGACAAACAACAAACTATGAATCTAGTATATAAAACGGATAGTCTGTCAACAAAACATTAATACGAATACACGCATTTTAATGCCCAAAACGACAATTCGCGTGAGGCACCACGTGAGGCGTCCCGTCACACATTTTGGCAACGCCTTGTTGCCAGTCACGCAATGTGTCCGTCCAATTTCACAAATGACCTACCAAAATTTCTATATAAATAACTAATGTAAGTCAATGAAAACTTTGTATGTCTTGACCTCGATTTATATGAATAAAGAACGACATAGCACTGTTTATTTAGGTGAATCACAGCTATTATTTATTATATATATAATCATAACTGGATTATCTATCTACTTGTTACGGGGGAAGGTGTAAATTGTACTTTGTGATAGAAACATAAGTAAGTAAAGTACATTAATATTTGTTGAAGATTACTGTAGTCACTCTGACAGCAATTAGACGAATGTAGGTCGGTAAAAAATTTGTAAAACCATGTATTTTAAAATGAGATTTTTAATTACGACAACAAAATAGCTTGAATCATGATGTATTTAAAGGAAACTGCATTTTTTGAAATTAAATTATATATATTTTATCATAAACACTATGTATCTATAAACCTATTTTTTTATATAAATGATATGTCGTTATTAACAAAACGTTACAATCTTTATACAATACTACAGCTAATAAAACGGAAACATTTAGGCAAATTATTGCTAAACTTAAATTGGATTAAAAACAGCATTTAGATTGCTGAAAATTCACGAAAATTTACTTTAAACCAATTATCACTTACAACATCTTACAAGAGAGGGTTAAATAACTAGTCTGGCCATAAATACTGTTACATTATATATACATAAAAACATTTCTTTTTTTATATCTTTTAATTTGGAACGCGTTTATTAGTTTAAAATACCTCTTTCGATTTCGCGCCAGTTAACATATTTTTTCGTGTTCATTATCAAATTATTATATGAAATGGGGTGTTGAAGAAAAAAACAGTTGCAGTGATCGCCTTGAATAAAGTGAATCAAGCTCCAAAGTATATCAAAAGATAGTTTTGGATCGTATTGTGAAACCTTTCATCAAACACACTTTTAAAAATGTACCGTGGATTTTCCAGCAGGACTCTGCAACTGGTCACAAGACACGAACTACCCAAGACTTTTATCATAATATTGTCTTAATTTATGTAAAAAAAATCATCTATACACGTTTTAATTAAAGTGTAAATTTGAACTATTATATCTACTAATATATGACAATGCTCCTATGTTCGAAATAACATCACGTTTTTTTTTTAATTTATCTCAAAATAACATTTTTCTCAGTGCATAAACGCCAGTGATTCTATAAGGCATGCATTATTTTTTATCATCGTTAGGTACAGTCATAGAAAAATCCCTAAAGGTAAATAAACGTAAATAAAATACAAAACAGGTCACAATAATAAAAGATATATGAAATTAGTACAATTGAATTGGCGCCGTAGGGAGTAATAGTGCAAGCCGCGCCTTACTTGGGTATATACATTTATGACTACAGTGTGACCTAAAAACTGGAAAAAACTTTATTTCACGTCACAAATAAAATATAGTTTAACCCGCGCAATAGAAAATCAGTTCTATTTCCATATTAACACGGAATAATAAAATTAAGAGTTTAATTTCTTTTAATTCAACGTTTTAACTTTATACTTATAAAATAGAAAGTTTTATTTTACTTAAGTCGTTTTTTATGGTTGGATACCCAAAGGATAAAACTAAGCGCCTTTAAAGAACACAAATCTAAAATTAAATTATATATTGTATAGAATGTTGACACATAACAAATATTGGACTTTGAAAATGCAATAAATAGTTGATTGACAACGAGTTTATAAAACAAGTTATTTTAGCGTTATTTTATGTAATTTATGCACGAGTTATACAATCGGATGTTCACTTCAATTGCGAGTAAATTAAACTAATATATAGAAATTTAGCTTTAATGCAAATTAAAACTATTTTTTTTTTATGCCTGATAGGTTAGCCTTTGACTACTCTCTCACCTGATGGTAAGTGATGATGTGGTGGAAGATGTTGTTCAGGCTAACCTAGAAGTACTGGCTCTCAAGGACAGCTGCCGGAACACACCGTTAGGTGCTTGGCGACAGACTTTCTACTTGAGGGTGGTAGCTAGCCAGGCGGGCATTCGCAAAATGCCCTACCACCATGCTATAACGACTAACCTAAGACGACAACCGGGAAACTTAACGACGACGGCTTAACGTGCCCTCAGAAGCACGGAAACGCTCAGTAGTAATGTCACTAGCGGTCACCCATCCAACTCCTGACCGAGGATCTCCCGACTGAGGATGTATCGGTTGAGAACAGCTAAGTAAACTTCGCTACGAGCGCTTCAAAATTGGTCAAACTGATATTTGACCAATGTTCTTTTATTATTAGGGTAATTTTTTCAACAAAATATGTGTCTGGGTCTTTAATAATGTCAGAAATTAACCCTTCTCAAATTACAAAAATGATAGGGCGTAGCAAAAATCAGCGATAAAATTTTGGCGTTAACTATACTCTAATATTTCGCATCATCAAATGACATATAACAGCCATAGCTTCCACCATTGAAATCCCACCCACGTGATGGGGATTTTGCCATAATCCCCATGCTAGGCAGCCTTTAGGGCTTACAGTGTAAGATAGCAGTTCCTCAGAAGGAGCAGTAGCTCACCTTCTGATATTATTCCCTACGACTCCCATAACAAAATATGGGGGGAGTGGTGCCCTGCCCCGTTACCACACGGGAACTTAGGTCATTTACATATTTTTAATCAGCGATATACTCGTTTTGATCTATGTTTAGGGTTTTGCATACAGGGATAGCCACTGCGAGAAGAACGTACAAGAAAATCGGGGCAATTCATTATAGATGTCTCTTTTAATGGGTAACATCATTTTGAGGGTTCCGTACTCAAAGGGTAAAAACGGGACCCTATTGCTGAGACTTCGCTGTCCGTCAGTCGGTCACCAGGATGTATCTCAAGAACGGTGATAGCTAGACAGTTGAAACTTTCACTGATGATGTATTTCTATTGCCGCTACGACAATGAGTATTAAAAATAAAATAAAATAAATATTTAAGGGGGGCTTCCATACAACAAACTTGTTTTTTTTTTGCTGTTTCCTGCTTTATACTAATAACGGTAGCACGTAGACTCTTTAACTATTCACAGAATATTTAGTTTTATGTTCTCTTTAAATTTAATTAATTAAAATACAATACATAATTAAGGGCGCTCCCATACAATAAAAGAGGTTATCGCCGTACCTACCCAGCTCAATCGGACATTGCGAATAGTGTCTGTAACTTGCAAGATTAGGTTACAGATAATGGTACGGAACCCTTCGTGCGTGAGTCCCACTCGCACTTGGCTGGTTTTTTAAACATTCACGATCTTTTACATAATTCATATCATTAGTTACGCGATATGATCCGCGATGATTTTCTACAATCAGGTCCAAATATATAAAAAAATCATATCCTAAACTAGCAGGAACGGACATTGGCAGAAATGTGGTAACATTAAACCGCAAAAGCACACAAAGATATAATAATAATAAATCATATCCTGGCAGCACACAATAAAAAATCATCGCGGATTTTGTCTCGTATGTATAATGTAAAATAAGGCGCGGTTGTAGCTTTTTAAAATAATTAATTAAAAAAATATATCTAATAACTTTATATTTATAATTATGATTATTTCGAGTATGTACATCTATACCTTTGTGTTCAAAGAATCATAAATCTATTTTTATTATATTCAGTAGGCATTACGTCCTCTTTAAACACTTTATTTAATTAAATTACGATTCAGCGTGGGAATGCGGCGAGTGTAATGGGCACTTTTGCACCAGGAAAGGTCAGGGGAGGGTTATTTGATTAGTTTAACAATATATTGACATGGCTTTGATTTTGACTCTATATATTAATTTATAATTGTTTCCGTGGTTCATTCAGTTCATTGTTTCCAAGCGCTCGTAGCGAAGTTTACTTAGCTGTTCTTAACCCATCAGCAAAATTAAGCAACGTCCGCCGCGGTCATGACTTGGATCGGTGACCGCTAGTGACATTACTACTGAGCGTTTCCGTGCTTCGGAGGGCACGTGATACCGTCGGTCCCGCTTGTTGTCTTAGGATGGCAGTCGTTATAGCATGGTGGTAAGGCATTTTGCGAATGCCCATCTGGCTAGCAACCACCCTCAAGTAGAAAATCTGCCGCCAAGCACCTAACGGTGTGTTCCGGCAGCTGCCGTTGAGAGCCAGTACTTCTAGGTTAGCCTGAACAACATCTTCAACCACATCATCTCCTACCATATAGGTCAAAGGATAACCTATCATCAGGCATGAAAAAAGTGAGATTATAAATATGTTTAATGAAAAATAATAAGTTGTTATTACATTATTTATATACCTATTCAAGAAACCACAGCATTCATAATAATCATTTTAAGTAGTAGTGTAACACTAAATGAATGAAAAAACTATCTGTACTGGGCGCCTCGTAACTGGCAATTTCATCCCCTTTCATTTGGGCCGATGTTTCGGCGCAAACAAGTTTTTACTTCTTGCGGCAAACAACAGATCGTTACCGCTTGCAATTAACTGACCTGTAAACTTTTCTAAGAAATGCGAGTCATTAAGTTCCTTTTACGACTAATTACAGCTCAAAATGGTGTAACTTGATAGGTTTTATATAAGATGTTTGGTGGGTGTCATTTCAACAGTATGTATAGTAAATATTTTGTATTTAATTATTAATTTTTTGACTGAATAAGCACGAGGACCACCTGATGTCAAAAGTCTCTTGTGCCTGTAATGTATTATTTCATATTTTTATTACTTTTCTCGATGTAAATATTCAAAATTCTATTCAAAGGGAGAACGGCGCGGTCCAGTGTTGCCGTGGCGAGAAATTTTTACGACGAAGAGACTTTTAACACCAGGTGGTCCTCGTGTTTATTCCGTCAAATACTCATAAACATTCAGAAAAATAAAATAAAAAGAAACACCTTTTTGTTTGTTAGGACTAGCAGAAGTCAACCTTAAGAGGTTGTTAGCATTTTACCAAAGACCCTGTATGTGTATATCCAGCTAAAAAGTCATATATGGCATAAATAAATACATACATTCAGAAAATAGTGTTTAGCACTGCACTATTTTACAGCTGTCATTAAGAGCCAGTCATTCTAGGTAGTGAATAAAAAAAGAAATAAGAATAAAATCAGGCAAATAAGTAGTTCTTTATATATTTTTTTTGATGTATCTGATAGACTAGGCTTTAGTTAGTGATGATTTAGTCTAAGATGTTGTTCAGGCTAAACAACATCTTAGAAAGAACTACTTATTTACCTGATTTTTTTCTTATTTTTTTTTTATTGACTTAAATTGAACATTAGATGTGGGAAGTAATTTATAGTATGTGATTTGAAAGATAGATACGCTTATAATAAAACGAAGATCAGAATTTGAAAATAGTTGAAATGTACAAATGAAGCTGTTTTATATGACACCCCATTTACCTAATTTTTCATTTTGATAATTTCAACTCTCTATCAAAACCAAAACCTTTATATCACAACCCGTTAAAATAGAAATAGCCAGTTTATGGTCAAACTTATACAAAATGTATTTATATACGCCTAAGCTATAAGTACGTACATCAGATCAGTCATTTGAAAATCGTATGGTAAGGCCTCCAAATTTCTAAAAGGACGCATCGCTCAATCAATAACAAATTCATTTGTTTATTGGCTTTTAACCTCAACGTAGATATGAAGGCAAAACAAGATTACTCGTACCTCACTGAGAAATTTGTTAATGAAACTTAACATTGTTGTGCTGTGACAAATAATACCATCGAGTGTTGTGAATAATATTAAATTTCACCTACGCAGAGGTGATAAAGTGACTCGTACTTTACAAAATCGTGTGTGAAACAAAGTCCAAAGTGATAAAGTGTTACAAAATGCCAATTTAAGACAAGTGGTGTTAAAGTGTAAATTTTAAAATAAAAAAATGACTAGTTGATGTCGGGTGAAGTGAGTTCGAGATAGCAAGATGGCAGTTCGGCGGAGCGCCCGACTATTGTCGATTCTATTCAGCGTTCTGCTTCTGGGGCGTGCACTAGCAGGTAAGCAGATTCCTGACTACTAAATAATTTATTAGATTCGATACACGTTGAGAATAAAATTGTATCTGGAGTCCGAGCGAATAGAAAACTTTGTTCGATACTCACAAAGCCGCGCCTAACTCTCACTAGCAAGCTTGGATTTATACGAAGAATACGACTCGTAAATATATGTTGGTAAGCTGTATTGCAGTCAGTACAGTCTCTACAGTACAGTACAGGTTTATTGTTTCCTTTGGAGCAGCTTCAGTAGCTAATGTTTAAGCAATCGAAGGAAAGAAATTTCTAGTGCATAATATTATAAAAGCTCAAATGTATATGTGTTATAGTTAATGAAGTTGTTTAATCAACTGTACTAAAAAACAATATAATGATTTCACGGTCTGATGAAGATATATTAATTACTTGGTACTGGTAGGTGGCAAATTATTTTGCCATTGTATGAGGGAGACGTTTATTTTCGTAATCTGGTCATTGACTTATATATACTAGACGCGACATCTCAAATGAGGGTAGTTGACCAGTGCAGGTATGCCGGCCGGCATACTCTCCCCACACGCAGCTGGACACTCGTAGAGATCACACGCGTTCGAAGATTGTGTATTATGAATTGTGTATTTTGAAAAAGTATATAATTGGTCAATGAATCTGGTTGACTTACCGCCAAAAATGTCAACGTTAGTTGTTCAGCAAGATCACAACTGGGCTAACGTTATTAACAGGCATTGAGATTTCACCGTGGGTAATTGAAATTAAAATTCAACTTGCCTGGTCTAAAAATTGTCTATACTATAACAGAACATGCAAAATTTAGATAATATATATACAAAACAATACGAGTATATATATATATATATATTGTGTTGTAAAGTTGTATCGTTTTACTTTCAGTATGAATTAGACATCATATATTTCAGCACTTTTTTCGAATAAGAGTCTGACCGCCTCTGACTTCTGCTTTGTAGTTCTGACGTGGTTCTTACGCAGTGTTTAGCGGTATCCTCTGCCTATAACAGATACATTTCAACGCAAGTGACGAACTGCAACAGGCACTGCGCCCGTCACCCTACATACAGCATACAGCTGTAGCTGCAAGGACTGCTGCTGGAACACACTATTTGGTGCTTGGCGACAGATTTTCTACTTGAGGGTGGTAGCTAGCCAGGCGGGCATTCGCAAAATGTTCTTCCACCATGCGCTGTAGCTCAAGCCGCGGCGCGGATCGAACCGTGGACCTGCTGCACCGCAGTCCATATATAGCTATAACCGCTCGGCTATCATTTTAGATTCATCATCATAAAAAGCCATAACGTTAGCCATACATTTATAAAAACCCATTATTGGTTGGCAACGTGCTCAGCATGCTGGCAGCATGGCCCCGTTGGATTGCAGCGCTTGTCAACACAAATAAGTGCCAGTAGTTCACGCGTCGCATCGACCAAGAACTCCAATAAATATGAAAAATAAACATGAAATTATTCCTCGTGTTGCTGGATATAAGTGTGGGTAAGCAAATACAATAATTAACCTTGACCCCACTATGATTTACAAACAACCATTAGTGATGTGGAAATATACATAGGCACGTACTTATACTAAGGTACGAGTATGTGGGCACATAGAGCATGTACCTTGTTAATTTGAAAGTTTGTGTAAAGGTGCCTATATATTTTTGTTACTATCAATAGGTTAGCCTTTGAACATAATCTCACCTAATGGTAAGTGATGACGTGAACGAAAGTGGTAAATAGACTTAGCCTTGAATGTGAACTGACTTTTAAGGACAGCTACCAGAACACACGGTTGGGTGCTTGGTGACAGATATGGACTTGAGGTGGCTAGCAGTGCCTTCGTCAAATATATGATTACCACCATGCAAAGTATTCGAGTTTTTATGACCAAACATTGCCTATCACGATTGCCATATTGAGACAACCGAGACCGACGACAGCTTAAATTAACAAACATGGCAGTACTGTTGTGTACTGTATCAGCCGGATTGTCCAGAGCTGAACTCAGCCTCCCCATTATGTGGGGTTTGCCGTCCCCACAATTGGCAGGCGTCTTGGGGATCGCAGTGTGAGATATCAGTTCCTCAGAAAGCGCTGCTGCCCACCTTCTGGTTATCCTTTTGTTATCCTTAACCGCCTCTTGCGACACCCACGGGTAGAGATGGAGGGTGACATTCTAGCCCGGCACCCCACGGACTAAAACATGGAAGTGCTTTAGTAATTAAAGGGTGATCCAAGTAGTGACCGTAGTGAACATTATTTAACCTATTTGATCGGTTATATAAATACAAAAAGGCAAGCTCCGTGTACGTGTGCTTCAACAATCTTTAGCTACATTCGACAACATCATTACTCACTCACTGATTGTGATTAAACGCTAGCCTATCAGCAATAAAAATCACACACAGCCCTCCTTAAGTTGACTGACCCTTCCTTCTCTTTACCTCCAAATTGGACCTATTTTAAATTCATCTAAAGCCGTCGCTTTTTAACTTCACTGATCAACTAGGTCCGCTGCAGTTTTTACTTGGATGGGTGACCGCTAGTGGCAATTACGGGCGGCTAACTCGAACAAGTAAACGAGGGCGTTCGAAGCCGTCGTCGGTCCCGTTATTTTCTTAGGATGACTGTTGGTATAGGAAGGTGGTAGCGCATTTTACGAATAGTCGCCTGGTTAGAAAGTTAAAAAGTAGAAAATCTGCTGCTAAGCAACAGTGTGCTTTGGGGTGGTAATTCTAAATTAGTTTGAAATAGAGATCTAAATTAGTTTTTTGAAGCAATGATGGCTGAGCGGTAATAGTTATTGGACTGCCGTGCTGCAGTACCCTGGTTCGATCCCCACCGCTGGCTTGAGCTTCACCGCATGGTGGAAGGGCATTTTGCGAATGCCCGCCTAGCTAGCTACCACTCTCAAGTAGAAAATCTGTCACCAAGCTCCTGACGGTGTGTTCCGGCAACAGTCCTTGAGAGCCAATGAAATTACAGACTTAACAACTATGTCTCAAAGTGACGGGCGCAGTGCAATTCGTGACTTCTGATGAAATGCATCAGTTATAGGCAGAGGTTTGTCCGCTTAACATCAGGTGGGCCTCAAGCTGGTTCCGTCACAATAACATGAAAAAACAAATTGTCAATAGCTAGCTTATCATAAAAAAAACCCAGTTAAAGTTTTATATCAACAATTTATTCTAACAATAATGGCTGAGTTGTAGTAGCTATGGAATGCCGTGCCGCAGGTCCCTGGTACGATCCCCACACCCGCCTGAGCTTCTACTCGAAAAACACTACAAATGATTTTCTGATCTTATCTCATAGATATTAACGAACAGGCGGGCTTTATTACTACGCCAGTATAATTCCTGTTAGACCCTTTTAAGTGGCGAACCCTAAACAGAATTAAATATGAATGTATTCATTGTTATATTTGTCACATGCATGTCCCAGATATCTCTACCCATTATAATTTCATTTACCGCATGCGGTGGCCGACCACATAACGTACCTACGTTACCTCATTTATATGCGTAAAATGTACAATATATATGTTACAGTATGATAATTTAGTAAAGGCTTATCTTATGGTAGGACGGGCAGGTTTAGTTTCGCACCTAGGGCGACTTTGCTCGATTCGGGCAGCTTTGCTCGAGTCCTTATGTTGGTACTAAGGATGTTACTAGTTTTTACAAGTGTTCTATTATTTAAACATTAAAGTCAAGGGTTTCTGAAGCCTTAGTACTTCATAGCATTTTCACTACTGATTTGCATACTTTTGAACTTGTGGTAAGAGGCTGAGCTTGTTCTCACCTGGTGGTAAGAGAATTTGGTCGAAGACGGTATAACCTTGAATGGGAACTGGCTGTCAAAAATAGCTGCCTGAATACACCGTTACGTGCTTGGCGATAGATATTCTACTTAAGGATGCTACCACCAGTGTCGCCCATACAGCACCGCTGCCTACCCCTTGCTGCTCTATTCTGGACTTAGAAGCAAAGCCCGTCGCAAAAAGGCGAGAACCATCGGGAGGGTTTCAAGTCGCCGCCTGCGACAACGACTGCAATGTTAAATCAACAACGGTACGTACGGAACCACTCAATAGTCACTCAACAGGCACATGCCTATAGTCAACCCTACGCTAGTAGGGTTGCCTATTGAGTCATCCAGTCACCCATCCAGGAGAACGCAGAATACATTTCTTAACCGCACAAAATTTCAACAAGAGGTAAAATTGTAGTCATGTGCGGGACCCGCTTCATCCACCCCTATGGCTGGGGTATGCTCTGACTGCTAAGCAAAGATGACCGTTGCCTATAATTTTTCCTCTTGTAATTTGAAACGTAAATCGAGCATGTGTCATTGCCAAATTAAAATTATTAAATTTTCTTAACCAATTTGGTCAGTAGGAACGACTAAGCAATATAAACTATGAGCGTTTCTAGATATATCACTGTAATCTTCAGCGTCAGCATTATTGTATGATTCAACTGTAATAAAAAAAGAATACGAAGATATGCATAAACCGATATTGAAACCTATAAATATTCCATTGGTGCCAACGCTTTCCTGTAATCTATGAAAGCTATTTTGTTGTTTAACTTTCTATCTGTATACCACATGTGCAGTTGGGGTTATTACAATGAGTCTTCTGTAACAACACAAATGAAAACGGAAGAGCATAATATTAAAAATAAGGAAAGAATATGTGGTAGGCTACCATCATTCGGAAAAATAACATTAAACTTTAGTCAAGAGATATTTTTTGACGATTTTGCCTCATAATTAAAAAGACTTTGTGAGTGAGAATGTATTATTTAATAGTAAAAAATGTGTTCTACTGTGTATATTCCCATACATCGATCTATTTTTAGTTTTGATTTCTGTCCTCATTCTGACTTGTGATACATCTTTGGCTGCGGTTCTGGTAATGCATCACGTTTTGAACGAAAAAAGGGCGCGCATACAAAATGTTTACACCAGACGGTAAAAAACTGAAATAACCTGAGAAGAACACAAGAATTTGTAATTGCTCGCATTGCTGTTGGTAGGTAAGTAGTTGTAGTAGTACCAAAATTATATAATGGCTATAGCAAACAAGCAAGCGGAAAGGTCTTGGGCTGCGAGCTTGGCATCTTATTGCCAAAATTGTTGAGCTGTAGTTGAGCCTACGCTAAAGCTACGAATACATATTACCTACACATTTATTCGTATCACAAAAGATTATTTATATAAACGGCGACACACTGAAAGATAACAACTATTATTATGTGATTTATTATATTTCAAACACAAAAGAAAACTTTTCTCCTAATTAACGTACAAAACTGAAGATACACAAAGGGAAAAACTGTCTGGGCCGTTTGCATAAATACTTAATCCAGCAGCTTATTCAATGAGATATTGCTCAATCTGAGCTTTTCACGCTTTGGCGTTTAACTTAAAATAAAATTGAACGAAGTTGCCATACATTTTCAGTTTATTAGTAGTTATTTTGAATAAGATATTAATTTTGATAATGCATGCTTAGTAACCCTCAAATTGTAGATCTACATATACACACTTTTGTATATGAAAGTTAGTAGGCACAAAGAGGAAAAGCCAGTGCCACTTAGGCAACATATTGAATCTTGAGCGTAACGAAGGAATCTCAAATTAAATCTAAGTCATTTGAAGGCTGTTTAAGGAGATTAGAGCTAAATCTGAGTGCAGCATTGAATTAAAAAAATTGGAGAAGCTTCACCCGTACTTTGAACATGGCAATGACAAATCAGGCCACACTTCCTGATTGAGACTCAGTAGTGTGCGTATGAGCATCTATTACATGCTTGTCTTCCTGTCCTTGACATTCATTTTAACGTAAACTTATCAGAGTGCTTGGTCGATACAACGCGTGATCAAAATGCTGGCACCTATTTGGCTCAAAGAATAAGCATTACAATTCAACGGGGCAATGCTGCCAGCATGCTGGGCACGCTGCCAAGTGGTAGTAAGCTGGATCATTTGAACTGCTTGTGAGTCTGCAATGATTTATCGGTATATAAATGCTTTTATTGTAGTAGCTGTAGTGTTGTATAAAGTTCATAGTATTTTTTTATTAAAATTTAAGTTATTTTAACGTATCATATACCTACAATGGAAGTGTGCATTATATGCTTGTGTTAAATTGTTATTATATAAATGTTATAATAAAAAAAATATATTGATATTATGGTAATAAATAAAAATAATTTTATATACAACCATGTGAACGCAATTTGTACTAAGCAAAGAGACTTACTTTGGTATGCCCAGATTGATAAAAGATATACAATGAAAGAGAATATAATAACCCCAGCACGCCGTTGCATACAACATTGCTGTAATGTTCCAAATTCAAAAAACGCTCCAAAATGTATTTAATTTTCTTTGTCCTTAAGTTCGATACTTCGCGTGTTCTTTTTACGAAAGTAATGACAATATTTCCATGCGTATGCGTGTTTGAGAATAGTACATTGTACATCGAGGGGAGAAAACGATCGAACGTTGCGAACGTCTCGAGTTGCCCTTAAGCCCTCCGCTGCGCTTCGGACTTAACCAAACTCTCGAACAGAAATAGAACTTTCTCCCGAGTTATACATAGTGCTTTGTACTACACCTACGAGGAAAATAAATGACAATATTTCTTTAATTAAAATTTATACTAAAATTCTTACAATGACTAAAATGCATGTGAATTTTATATTATGTGGACGATAAGGTACTTGGCTTATATTTTTGCGCTTTTTCGCTAAAATATGATAGTAGGACATTTTCTGAGAATGATTGTGCATTTTTGCTACTTTTCCACAACATAAAATCATTATACGTTTTCTCGTAATTATTTCGAGACTTCTCAGGCAGTAAGTTCTTTACGACTTCTTGAGCTGCATTTCTTATCTGGTTCATCACTTTCATTATCAGATAACATTTTAGAAAATTATCTAGAATAATTAAAAGCGTATGTACTGTTAAAATATCACTTTTTATGTCATAGCGTTTTTTTTTTCTCGTAGTGCAAAAAAAGGTTGCCAACCTCCTTTTCATGGAATATCGAATATAAATTAATCACACCTCTTTTTTCTCATTAATTGATATAAAACCTTTTTGAGATTGTATTTTTTTTATGTTAGCAGCTCAATAAACAAAAGAGCGCTACCAGGGCATGTATGGATTTTCATACAACATTCCTTCACTGTTGCGGAGTGAAGGAATGAAAATCCATATAATTTTTCCCGTCCTTATAAGGGAGAAATGACGAAGTTTATAACATGTTTTTGAACGAGTATTGAGACGCTTTCTGAGTGGGTGTGGTAAAAAATTATACTTTGACATGTACTTTAGTCCAGTTTTGGAAGACAACATTTTGTTGTATGACCTTCCTAATATATATTGAATAATGCATATTGAATAATGCATATAATTTAGAGCCAGGAATATAATTAACCTAGCTAAGGAAAATATAAATAAATATAGGATACTGTTGAGCCCGAATTACAGAGGGAACGCAATATATTGTAAACATTTGACTAACCCATCGTAAATAAAAAAATAACCAATTTTTGCATGGACGATGCAGCGGGCGAAATGTATCAAAATGATAATAGTAGAAATAGCAACCAGTGCGTTGAATAGAGAAAAGCTTCTTGATCTTGATATACTATCTAGGGTTTTATTTGACGACATCTCAGTCCTGTCTACAATTTGATGTCATTCAACCATTTTCGTCTCAGACGTCAAACCTATGCAAACACTAATAACAAGAAGCCCGACCCTTTCCCGATCCGCCCTAACAAAGGAAAGGTTTGCTTCGGATTTTCCACATAAAACGCAAGTTAAATTGAATGAATAAAAGCGTTGAAAAATAAAACATAATTTAGCAAGCTAATTAACTCGTGCTCGGCGCGCCCCAGTTTCCCTACTTCTCACTAGTTAATCGGTATTTAATTACCTCTAAAGTTTTGTGAGGCCGGCCGCGGGCTGGTTACCTATCAATTTATATCGTAATTTTTGTTATTGTGTAACAAGATGGACCGTTTAAACCCCTCTCATATTTAACATTACATCTGTACGGGCTGATAAATCATGTTTGTATATGTTGAAAGAGTCAATGTCCTAATCTACGCCTGATACAAAGCAAGGATAGCAAATTCTTCACTCTTCCTTTTCACTAGAATCATATTAAAGAAAATATGTGTTTAAGGGTTTCTCGAAATGTATGCCATTAAAGATAAAAGAATATATGTAAGGGAAATAATTAATATATATAAATAATTGCTTCTTGGTACTAAAAATAGTTTTAGTAATGCTTCATCCCAATTCATAGCTAGCTTCCAAGTCTTTTTTAAATAATACGCGATCTTTTATTATTATAGGAGTGAGGAGACCCAGAGTAATGCTCTCCGACATGAGTAGATACGACACTTTGATCGTTCAAGGTATAATATACGTATACCCCATACGGAGAAACAGTGACAAAGTGTGTATGGAAAAGTAATTTTTCAGAACAAAATGCACTCAACTTGTTTTTTTTTTTTTCACACGATTAACTAACAATAAGTTTGACTTTTTTTATCAAGCTCTAAAGCGTGGAAGAGGAAGAAAATTTACTTCTTGCTATATGTTTCTCCTTTTGTATGCTCAATTCTAGTTCAGGTACATATTAGGTAATGTACCAATAATTAGAATATAACCATCCAAATACCATCATCACAAGAAATCCTCATTTCGTGTGATTGACTGCTTGCTATGTGCGTAGTTAAAGACAGGCACAGTAATAATAATAAAGTGGATATCCGAAAGATTAACTAAAAAAATTCCAATTAAGTATGCACGTTAGAAGATGATCAAATTACAAGTTAAAAGTTATGGAGAATAAAATGAAGTTTTCCCGATTACACCTCAAGTTGATACGGCAGTTTTATTTTCTAGTGAGAATTGTGTAGGGTAGAAGTACACTTTGATTGACTACGATACTTTTTTCTTTAAATCAACATCAAAGTAACGTATTAAAATTCATTGTTCTAAAACAAAGAAAAAACCACAAATCGGTTAATTCTTCAAGGTAACGGTGGGCAATAAATCGTAAGGCGCTTCACCGCTTGAGCTATTGTTGCTTACAAAACATATTTTTAGTCTCTCCCCAGAATGAATCATTAAATGTTGTTGAGGAAAAGGAAGCTTGCGGTTGTTTTGATGTAAAATATGGCCGCCAGTCGGCCGCAATAAAAATGCTCAGATGAGTAGACAGGTCACACATTCTGCAGGAAAAAATGCTGTACTAAGTAACTTACTATTTAATATAGGGTTTCAAATGAAGGTACCTAATTAAACAAAAAATTATGTGCTTTTAGAAGTGTGATGAATTATATGACAAATTTTATGTATTAACATATATCAATATGAACAGTTTATATTAATTTAAAACTTATTTAAAATAAAAACACGTGAAATATCTTATTTCACTACCACGTAGGCTGGATCTCAAGTTTTTGCATATGCTTCATTGACAGACTGGACAAAGCATCAGATTAAAATACCATTGTCCTTGGTTTTATACGCGGGTCAGAAAGCTGAATAAAGGAAAGAGAAATAGGATGAACAGGTTAGTGTCAATTATACATTTCGTCCCGAGGTCTGCTTTGAAGTCTTAACTCTCGCTATGTAGATTTACTGACAAATACACAAATATTATATGTACGAAAACATGCATATAAAGAAGTCATTGCAAGGGCAAACTTATCCATGGTGTTTTGATGGCCTATGAAGATAAACAGAAATGTGCTTTGATCTACTAAATAGGATTACTTAACGAAAAGGTGATCAAGAAGCAGTCGTTCAGCCTAGACTTAAACTAAAACCGCGGCCTATAGACAACTAAAGCATCAGTTAAAAAAAAACTAAAGTTGTGCCGGTCTCGAGAGGAATTTTTAGATACCCTTTTAAAAATAGTATTTTATTATTGGTTGTAAGTTGCCACAGTGGTAAGTCAGTTCACGTATAAATAAATGTATTGTATTTACAAATATTATGTGCTCACCTCGGGTGGAAACAAACCCGTATCTCCCAGTTATATGCACCAGACACCTCAACCCCTTTGATAAATATATATCCAAATCATATTTGGTTATTGGTATCATAAATTTAAATTGATCTCGGGCAGAAAATCATCGTCACAACATTGGGGTCACTAGAATCGAAATAGCTTTTTTACTTTCACAGACTGTGGCTGAATTAATCAAAACAAATTGGAATTGTGGAATTGAGATTCAGTCTCGCCGATATCAGAGATAGAACATAATGGAATGAAAATATGTGGAATAATTAGAAACACCTGTGCGTTTATCAAAATATAAGAGGTTAATAGTGGAGGCTACGCGAAACATTACTGTCGCGTAGCATCGTCGCCAACTCTTCTCATCAACTTTCTACTATCGTAGCATTTTTCGTCTAGCGATAAAATAATAAATTGTCCCGTGGGGTGCCGGGCTAGCCCCCCCCATCTCTATCGTGGGTGTCGTAAAAGGCGACTAAAGGTAACACACCAGAAGGTGGGCAGCAGCGCTTTCTGAGGTGCTGATATCTCTCACTGCGATCGCCAAGACGCCTGCCAAGCCTGGGGATTATGGCCAACCCCCCATAACGGGGAAGGCTGTATTCAGCAGTATACAATCCAGCTGATAAAGATAAAATAAACTACTTAATATTAAGTATGATTCGGAATGTGAGGATCAAAGTTGGTTAACGTTTTTTATAAGGCTTGAATAACTTTGAAAACAGCAAAATTACATGGTTGTGCTATTATGTCTTAGCACAGTAGGAACAAGTAGTTTAGCTTCATGTATCTACTGCGTGCATTAGCAGAGGTCTTTTTGTGATCGTTTATGGCAGCTTCTAATTTGACGCCTTAATAAAGTACAATTGGAATTGTTTTATTACTTAGCTTAAGTTTCGCTGTTAGATGTATTGAAAACTTAATTACTTAAGCATGTCGCGTAGTATTTATGTTTATTTTGATTCTAAGTACGGATGGGTTTCGAGCACGATATCTATTGTTAAAATATGGTTTGATATGGGGACAATCCTTTGTAAACATTTCTTTTTTTATGCCTGATCGGTTAGCCTTTGACCACTATCTCACCTGATGGTAAGTGATGATGGGGTCGAAGATGTTGTTCAGGCTAACCTAGAAGTACTGGCTCTCAATGACAGCTGCCGGAACACACCGTTAGGTGCTTGGCGACAGACTTTCTACTTGAGGGTGGTAGCTAGCCAGGCTGGCATTCGCAAAATTCTCTACCACAATGCTATAACGAATGCCATCCTAAGACGGCAACCGGGACCGACGGCTTAACGTGCCCTCCAAAGCACGGAAACGCTCAGTAGTAATGTCACTAGCGGCCACCCATCCAACTCCTGACCGCGCGCGACGTTGCTTCACTTTGCTGATCGGTTGAGAACAGCTAAGTAAAATTCGCTACGAGCGCTTCAAAAATTACATATTAGGTCCTTACATATGAAATTGGCGTTTTGTATGGGAGGAACAAAAAGTCGAATATTTTTTAATATAATATATTTAATTAATCAAAGTATGAACCATTATTTTCTATGCACTTTTGCCATCTCATAGGTAGTTCATTGATCCCTTTACTAGAAAAACCAGTCGGACGGGAATCAATAAAATCTTTGAAGGCGATTTGGACTGCCCCATCGGAGTTGAATTTTTTCCCTTGCAAGAAGTTATCCAAATTTCGAAAAAAATGGTAATCTGTTGGAGCAAGGTCCGGGGAGTACGGAGGATGTCTTAGACTTTCCAATTGAAGCTCTTCTAATTTAGTAGCCGTCTGTAGCGCAGTGTGTGGTCTAGCGTTGTCGTGAAGCAGCAGTGGCGTGGAGCGATTGACCAGCCTAGGTTGTTTAGCCGCTAGCTTTTCCATCATGGTTTGCAATTCCTGACAATAGACATCAGCCGTAATAGTCTGGCCAGATTTGAAAAAACTGTAATGAACAATACCGGCACTAGTCCACCAAACGCTTACAAGTAACTTTTTTGGGGTTAATTTTCGCTTGGGGCAGGATTTGGCTGGCTGGCCAGGATCTAACCATTGCGCTGAGCGCTTCCGATTATCGTAAAGAACCCATTTTTCATCACAGGTAATGATTCGGTTTAAAATACCTTCATTATTGTGCCGGTTTAGTAATGTAACGCAGCAGTCGACGCGCGTTTGCCGGTTTGTTTCAGTCAATTCGTGAGGTACCCACCTTTCAAGCTTTTTAATCTTCCCAATTTGCTTCAAGTGAATTAAAACAGTTTTATCACTAACATCGCAGCCTGCAGCTAACTCGGACGTGGTTTGCGATGGATCCGCTTCCACAATAGCCTTCAACTCTTCATTATCAACTTGAGTCTCAGGCCGTCCACGGGGCTTGTTCTGCAGGTCGAAATTTCCAGAACGAAAACGTTGGAACCAAAAACGAACTGTGTTTTCTTTTGCAACACGACCGCCATACACATCATTCACCCTTCGAGTTGTTTCCGCAGCACTAGTGCCACGGCGGAACTCGTACTCGTAAATAATGCGATATTTAAGGTTTTCCATTTTGTAAAATGAGTGACGCAAACAGAAAAAAACAGAAGAAAAAAAACAAATGAATGACGATCATCGAAGCACAAATACATGAGTCTATAGCTGTACAAATTTGAATTTGGAATTCCTTACCAAAGAGGAGAAATTCGTGATTAAAGTGGCCAGTACGAAAAACGCCAATTTCATATGTAAGGACCTAATATATTAAAAATATAAACACTAAAAAATAATGAGTATTTTGAAACTGCTACAAGTGATTTTAATATTTTTATTTTTGCTATGACGCATGCTCGGCGGATCAGAGGAAAAATTATAGTCATGTGTGGGATTACAGACAATTGCAAAAATTTGCCTTGCTTGTAGTGCAACGTAAGTTGAACTATAGATGTCACTCCATCACCATACGATGGTTAAGAACGAGAGGACGAATTTGTGGTACAAGCGATATTCATCCAATTTCAGAGCACTGAACTTATATCTATATTTTTTTAGTTATAGTTTTCAGTTCAGATATAGTGACACATTTTTGATTCAAGCTCTTATCTTTCTATCTAATAAGGTCCACTTCTAATCAAACTTTTTGTTGAAAAAGTCAGTGGTAGTAAAAATAGCTGCGTGTTTCGACACATTTTGGGTGTTCCTCGGGCATAAGTCATTAAAGTTCGTTATTAGGCCTCGTGCGCAGTAATATACCTATGTATCGCAGACATGGATATTTTCATTCTACTAATTTCTAATAATTAGGATATAACGATATAGTTAATCATAAAAATGTATTGTTACATATATATATGTATATATATACTCTTCAGGCTAGAGTGCACGTAGCCCCTTCGCTACAAAAGTAATTTCATCATATTTTGAATACTAAGCGTTCAAAGTCGGTGAAATTTTGCATGTATGTCCTTAAGCATTAATATCTATGCTTCTGGTTTGGTTTGGTTGGTTTGCCAGATTCTAGTAAAATTAAGTATTTTTTTGAATTCGAAAGCTTGTTGGAAGGAATTGTTATTTTGACATTTAGGGATAAATAAATAATAAGTCGAAAAACTGGCACACCAGAAACACATTAGGCTCAGCAATCTGTATAAAAAAATTCACCGAGTTTGAACACTTGGTATAATAAGCCGAAACTACGTTTGTATGGAGAGCGCTCCGTGTACTGTACTCTTAGGGAAATATATATTTTAATTATTTTAAAAAGTTAGTAGATTCAACAATAAAGTTTACCAATTTTACGCCCACATTTTCTTTGCTTTGTGATCGACAAACAAAATATTTTATATAAAATACCTACAAACGTATTAGTTGACTTTCCCGCATTTTAGTACGCAAACTCAACATTTGTAAAAAAATAAGCATTCAACGAGTAAACTGAATATCCCAACCAATCCAGAAGATTCAAATAACACAAGCACTCCCAGAGTTACCAGAGCTCTTACTGAGAGAAAGAACATGAAAATATCTAGAACATTAGCGTAACGAGTCTTTCAACAAAAGTATTACAAGCGACAATCAGAAAAGTTCCGCGGTGAGTCCCATTTTTATTCCACAAGAAGGTCGGCGCTTCCAAGATTTTATTTAATATTTTATGGAGTTGGGTACATCGAGAAATGTATTTTACCACTCGGGTAAATTGTAAAGTGGTCACCCTAAACCGTGAATAACGATAGCTATATTTTATTCAAATATGTTTAACGGAATTCCAAAAAGGAACAGGTTTTCAGGTGGACTGTATGTTTTGTATGTTTGTAGCGTGATTACTCCACCAATTTTGAATTGATTTTGATTATTTTTATTATTGCCTATTTAAATTCCATTAAAATCAGTTGAGTAGTTTTGAAGATAATATCAATTAACTAAAAAATGTATTTGCATACCTGGAAAGTTTAATGGTAATTGCATTCTTGTAGATGGTGAGCTGTATTTTAGGCAAGAGAAATAAACTGTCCTCGTGGGGTGCCCGGCTAGAATGTCACTCTCCCATTTCTAACTGTGGGTGTCGTAAGAATACCGGAAGGTGGGCAGCAGGGCCTTCTGAGGATCTTTTAACTTTTACTGCGGTCCCCGTGACGCCTGCGAAGCGTGGGGATTATGGCAAACCCCCCTTGATGGGGAAGGCTGTGTTCAGCAGTGGACAATCCGACTAATACAGAAATGATCTTGGTAGCAGTATTCATAACTTAAACGTTTTTTTAATACTTAATGTATGTAATAAATTGAGGAAATCGGATCATTGTAATGGGAGGTCAGTATTTTGAATCAGCATGATTTCAAAAATTAATTTCATATATTTCAGTGTTGGAAGTCCTTCCGTATTTTTTAACCGACTTCTAAAAACGGAGGAGGTTCTCAATTCAACCTAATTTTTTTATGTATCACGACCACGCATAACTTTTTACAGGGTAGTCCAATTTTGATAATTCTTTTTGTATTGAAAAGAGTATCTGAGGTGGTCTAATATAAATTCCATCAAAATTAGTCAAGTAGTTTTTAAGTAACACTCAACTAACTGAAAAATGCTTGACATACCTACTTGACTTCGTAGTTGCAAGTTTTGTTGATGGTAACCGGTATTGTAAGTGAGTAAAAATCTATCGTTATCACTAAAAAGAGTATTTTTTTTTAATTTGGACCACGAGAATGTGATCTCAGAGTGTTTTGAATCAGCAAAGGGACCCACTTTAACAAGTTATTTCATACTTTGCAGTGTTAGAAGTCAGTTCCAGTTTCTTTTTTAATAAATATTTGATTTATTTGCTTTATGCGATTATAGTTTATCCTTAGCGCTACGGAGAGAATACTATAGAATTATGTTATGGTATCGGAACAGTGATTACGAGTATAATTATTAAGTCCTGTTGTCCCGCAGTCTGTCCCCATCTATGCTTAGATCTTTAAAACTGCCCAACGGATTTTGATGCAGTTTTTTTGATAGATAGAGTGATTCAATAGAAAGGTTTATACCTTATATATATATATACATGCATACATAGTAGAGAAAATACATGCATAATATAGTAGAGAAACACTTTTAATATACACATAATTAGACATTTTTTTGCGCTTACATTGCAAACGCTGGCTGAACCCTAGAGATAGATAAAATGATGTACTACATTATTATATACCTTAAAAAGGTCATCAAGAAAGTTCGCAATGGTATATGTAGACTAAGAGATATTTTAGGAATAACCCGCAATAACCATTTTAAATCTTTTACTTTTTACGAGAAAAAATGGCTTATTTACGAAGCAATTTTAAGCAATACAGCATTAATCCTTACCCAATTAACCTAATGTACTTTAAATACATTGTGCAATTAATATGGCCCTTTACAGCATGTTTTTTTTATGTTATTGTGACGGAACAAGCCCGAGGCCCACCTGATGTTAGGTGGACTAACCTCTGCCTATAACAGACGCATTTCGTCAGCAACGAATTGCACTGTGCCCGTCACACTGAGACGTCCAGTTGTTAGGTCTCATTAGCCTGTAATTTTTCTGGCTATCAAAGGACTGCTGCCGGAACACACTGTTAGGTGCTTGGCGACAGATTTTCTACTTGAGGGTGGTCGCTAGCCAGGCGGGCATTCACAAAATGCCCTTCCACCATGCGGTGAAGCTCAAGCTCTGGGCGGGATTCGAACGATGGACCTGCTGCACGGCAGTCCATAGCCAATGCCAGTGAGCCATCACTGCTTCAAAAATAATACTTAATTTAATATAAATGAATACTTTCGAAGATATTACAAATCATTTAGTATCAGCATTGCACCCGTGCGAAGCCGTGTTGGGTCGCTAGTTTCATAATAAATCACAATTGTTACTCTATGTGTATTATTGAATTATAAAATAAAGTATACCAAACATGATTGCATAGTTGTGACAATCAGTCATATAACAAAGAAAATAATGTATTATTATATCACGCGACACAGGAAAGGGTTGGTTTTTCTACGAATTAGTTAGCAGCGGAGGTTATTTTCGTAAATTGGGTTACCAGTGGAACAAAACTTTCTGGGAAGAGAATAGTGAAAGAAATAGGTTTACAAAAATTGGCGTCATTACTTGTTGTACCTATCTATATCTGCACAATACCCACCGTGGAACACGTAATTACTATAAATGCAAACTACTATTTGTCAGATGTAAATTTTTGTCTCGCAGTAACTTTACAATAGTTAGACGGAATTTCGTTGTCTAGTTGAGAGAAAGTAGTGAATTCAAGCAGGTTATAAATTATGCTACGTTCGTACTATTTCTGATTCTAAATTTAATAAAATCAAGTTCCGTGCGAATAAGTACTAAGAATTATAATAACAAATATTTTAGGAATATATTAAATTAATATTTTAATAAAACACTTTAAAAACATATTACAATTCCGCCTAACTTACCTGTCCACGTCACGTCACAAGCGCCACGCAGCCAAACCGGTAGAATTTACGACGC
This sequence comes from Plagodis pulveraria, assembly GCA_963890685.1. Classification (NCBI taxonomy): domain Eukaryota; kingdom Metazoa; phylum Arthropoda; class Insecta; order Lepidoptera; family Geometridae; genus Plagodis; species Plagodis pulveraria. Next base: position 17,537,025 of record OY982958.1, on the reverse strand, counting down.
ATGTCATTTCTACACGAAGCATCGTCAGGAGGTTATGACTCTTCGAGCGGACTGTCGAGATGTTTTTTATTTTTAAAGCGCTTTATTTAATTTTTAAATTTACTTTATGTAACATATTTTGTAAATATCTGTTATTATTAAATATGGATTTCCGCAAAGTAACGCCTGAATATATACATTACTAAGAATAAACTTTTAGATTGGACTACTGCGTGACTGGCATATTTTCTCTTTTTATCATAATAACCTTTTTGTAAGATCTTTTGTAAAGTTCACAACTTCATAATGTCGTTCTTCGATAGCGTCTAGATCCCACGACCCTAAACTCATTCACTCTCGACTTTGATGTGCTACTGAAATAAGTTTGAAGACGAAAGAGATTCCCAAAAGGGAGCTTACCAAAAGTGGGTCAAGCTTATTTCAATACTGAAGACCTTCTTTATACTATCACTTTACTTTAATCTACTTATAACTATCAAATACATTACCCGCTGATGTTGTTGAATGTTGAATTAGACATTATTGATTTGTTTCTATACTTCGGTTTGATAAATTGTTTATGTCCTGATTATTCTTGAGCATCCTTACAAGACGAGTATGTATGAAGACTGTGAAGAGAATTAAGGTAAGAAAAAGAGATATGTCAACATATAGTAATAAGTAGGTATAAAATCGTGGTATTCACCTACAATTCTCGGTAATTGATAATATAATTCTCGGCGTGACATTATTTACCGATATTTATTTACGAAAGGTATGTATCATTTGAAACTGAAAAATATAGTAAGGCTAAGGCTTCTGGGTCTTATTTGTCAATAAAATTAAAATGTAATAATAACAAATATTTTTATTATGACATTGCGGGGCGTTTGGGACGTCACGACGGCTTAACAGAAAAATTAGGTGGAATTGTCACTACATTTATTTATTTATTGATTTAATAACGTCAAGAGACAATTACAATTAAATCACAATCGCAAGAAGCAAATACATAAATTAAAAACACAGTCAAAACACAAATTCAAAAAATAAAAATTAAATACAAACTGCACATTTGAGATTGATGACCAGTCATGAGTTCAAGGAAGGTCATCAATCTCAAATGAGTTGTCAGGACTTTTTACATTTCTATTCCATTGGTCAGGTACATTTTCACAATAATTCCTAATAGCTAAGATCATGATTCTCCAATCGTCAAAAAATAAGTCACAGTTAGTGCTGCCGGCGAGGAGCTCATTTAGATGGCGGCGTGCGCGGAGCAGCGGTGACATCGAGCGCGCCACAGTGCAAGTCGTATCCACTGCAAACAAGTTGTGCGGCCTACCACGCCTATTTGCTGGAGCCCACGGATCGTCAGGCACGAAAAGTGTGCAAACTGTACTAAGCAGCTGCATGGAATCAACCGAGCCTCTGAGTATCTTACAGCACATTGTAAGCTGATCCATCATTCTTCTCAACTCCAGAGAATTATAGCCGAGCTGGCCCAGCAAGAACTTGGTAGGGTAAAGATACGGGTAATAGCCGTATAATCTTTTGTACAATGACCTTAGGAAAGCCTTTTGGATTTTTTCGAGCATTTGGATGTAGCTGACATGGTGAAAGAAAGAAAGAAAGAAAGAAAGAAAGAAAATAAATTTATTTGGCACACAAAAACATCACATAATACAGTTCACATTTTTAAAACCAAAAGGGTAAATAAACAATGTTTAGGTGCTGCCAAAAAGATAATATCTCAGCAAAATGCCGAATGTCTGAGACATCCGACGCTGGTTTTCAGATATACCCTGGCAGGTGGCTAACAAATAATAATAATATAGATAGCAAGTTAAAAATAAAATATATACAGTGTAAACTCCATGTAACGTCACTCTATTTAACGACAAACTCCCTTAAGCGTCGAAATCAATTGGCTTTGGTTGGTTTAGCTTGTCTTTCATACAATGTTTCACTCTACATAGCATTACACCCACTCTCAATAACGACAACAATTGACTAATAAAAAGTACCTTTTAAGTTGCTAAAATTAGTAAAAGCTGCGCAGCTGTGTACGATCTATTGTCGCTTTATTATCCTAGCCCGCAATAAACTCGACTGTCGGCATCATGCATACCGAACTTTCTAAGAAATTCGTTCTTTTGTTTACAAATTGGGATTGCTTGTACGTGTAGACTGTTGTTGACCATGACTCATAAGTGGGAGTCATGGATTATCTATACCTTATCATATTGTATAACCAAGATGCCTCAATATTGCTAGATATGAATAAAATAAGTAAAAAAATACAACAAAATTACTGGTGCAGCAAAAGACGTCAGACAAAAATAACAGACTATACGCAATAGCGTTCAAATAACATTATTTTTTATGCACATATTCTTTTTCTAATTCTGATGTTTCTTCTCTCCATTTAACGACAACTCTCTATAACGCCATAAAATGCACAGTCCCTTCAGTGTCGCTATATAGAGTTTACACTGTATATAAATCTCTTCAACAACCTAAAAGTACATACTATTCAAATAATAATTCAACATACCACTTCTCAATAATTATCACAACTTAGTTATTACAAAAAAATAAATAAATGTATTACCTAAATATAAATAGTAGTGGTAAAACAATGCACAGATTATATTTAGTTATATAGTGAAGGGGGGGCTAAAGCATTTACAAAAAAGGAAAAAAGTATATTTATACTAAAATAATGGAATAGTGATATTGCCCTAAATCCGAATAATACCCAAACAATGTCGATGATGGCGGTTATTTTTCTGTTAGATATGAGTACTGAGTGACTAGCAGCAGCCGCATCCATAAGGTGGCACGACCAAGTATTGGCTTATAGCAGTTGTAGATAAGTGGAGTAAATAAGTGGAGGATTTTTGATAACTTCTGGGTCATACATAAATAAGAGAAAGGGAGTTCTAATAGCTAAGTAATGAATATATATATTATAATGTTTGAAGACAATATTAAAGGTAATTTTTATATGAAAGAAAAGTCACTATTTATGTTTCCATACTTTATCTGCTCATCAATTAAGAATTTTTTGAGTTTGGACCTAAAAGTTTCTAAATTTTTCAATTTCCTAATGGGAGGTGGTAGGTTGTTCCAACACTTGGTCGCAGCGTAACTGAATCCACCCTTAAAAGCTGTGGTGCGGTGTCGTGGTATGGACAGCTGCAGAGAACCATGTCTTCTGGAGCAGTGGCTACTATCAGAGGCCCATCTTAGCTTGTTATATAAGTAGGAAGGATTCTTGAGATTAACCACACTAAATAAGAGGCAAGCTAAATGAAGCTTACGACGAGATTTCATTTTCAAAATGTTATGATGATTAAGAAATGGTGTGATATGGCTTCTCGGTGGGATTGAGAAACAGAACCTCGCACACGCGTTTTGAACCCGTTGTGTGATGCGTTTTGTCCGAGCAAGCAGTCTAGGTCCATAAACTGCATCCACGTAGTTGAGCCTAGACAGGACCAGTGACTCAACTAGTTGAACACGTAGTTCTGTACTAAGATGGTGCGGGTTCCAGACGCACGTGCTGGCCTCGAGCTTGCTCCTAACTAAGGAATTGTACAAAGTAACAATTACCTGGGGATTTTCAAAGTCCTTGGAATTTCTCAGAACGAAGCCAAGCCGACGGTAAGCCTCTTTGGCCAGGTCAGAAACATGGTCATGAAATGTTAACGAACGATCAAAAGTAACTCCAAGGTCCTTGATCTGTCATATATTTTTAATTGTTTTAAGTGTTTTATTAAAATATTAATTTAAAGTTTTCTTAAAATATTTTAAAAACATTTAACGCCGGAATCTATTCATTGAATTAAAATGTACTTTATGGCATATAATATAAGTTTTTTTCTTTATCAAAATAGCAAAATATTTTTTTTTCTTTAGCAAATAGACTACTATTATATGTTGGTATTATTTTTTATATTGTACCTTTTATGGTGTTTCAAGTGTACCTACAGTTAAACCTACTCAAGAGACCCAGCAAAAAATAATCCAAAGCAAAAAATCTTAAAAATAAAATGTCCCACTTCATAGAAATAACTTATAGTCGTCATAAAAGACTAATGTAACGTTTTTTATAAAAATGAGTTGTATACAATATTTGGATCAGTAAAATGGACGCGACTGTCTCTATTTTTTATAAATTTATGGTTTATAAATTTATACAGCTTATAGGCTGCATAAATAATTCATATATACTCTTAGGTTAAGATGAAAAGCTATTTCTGATGGTAATTTACTAAGTTGAAACCAAGTATACTTGTAAAAGCGATTATTTAATTTTAACAAAAATAATTTCTGATATAACCTTATTTGTTGAGTGTGGAAGGTCATATAGCGTTGCCCAAATCTCGTGTGTCATATGGTCAAGTACAAAAAGTACCACGAGCTGGCTACAAAATCAATAAATAATAAAATAATAACAAATACTTTTAAAATATTTTAAGAAAACATTAAATTAATATTTTAATAAAACACTAAAAAAATATAAAAATATATCTAGTGACAATTCCGCTTAATTTTCCTGCTAAGCCGACGTGACGTCACAAACGCCACGCAGCCAAACCGGAAGAATTTTCGACGCGTTTCGCTTCTACACGAAGCATCCTCAGGAGGTCTTGACTCTTCGAGCGCACGATCGAGAATGATAAATCTCGATCGTGCGCTGGAAGAGTAAAAATGGATTTCCGCAAAGTAACGCCTGAATCATTCATTATAATAATAAAATAATTATCAGTTTTCATCATAACATAATATCGCGACAAAAAATATATGACATTGTGTTGCATTGCATGATAATCTATATTCAGCTGTTTTCAATTGTCTAGTATTAAATTTAACTTTGTAATGTAAATATTGTTTACACCGTCGACCACATCATCACTTACCATCAGGGTACGCATACCTACTAATTCTGTCATTTGTGCCTATTGCCTAGTATAAATTATTCCCATTTAAATTTTTTTACCGACTTCATAAAAGGAGGAGGTACTCAATCCGACTGTATTTTTTTAATATTTTTTATGTTTGTTACCTCAGAACTTTAGATAAACCGATTTTGATAACTATTTTTTGTTTGAAAGCTGGTGCTTCCCCAGTGGTCCAATTTAAATCGCATCAAATTCGGTCAAGCCGTTTTTGAGTTACACTCCAATTACTGGAAAGTATTTTCTTATCTTGATGATATAGTCATTTATAGTGAAAGACAATCAATCCCGTAAGTAGCAAGGGTCACTAATAGGGTAAACAATTGTTTTTTACCTCAAAATGGAACCGACATCATCTCTCTAGTGTGTGAAATAACATGTCGAAGTCGGTACCATGCGCACAATATTGTGATACTTGGTACTTTTGAACTATCGTGGTACCGACATCAACAAGTTATTAAGTAAGGTTTTCAGTCCTACAATCATACCGACCTCAACGTAGTGGGATAAAGGGTAACAATGAGAACAAGTAGATGAACATTCAAGTAGTTTCTGAAGAAGGCTTTCATGGCATAGTTTAAAATTACCTTAATAACATACTAAAATATGTTTTACAGGTACATATAAAAATTATGGATTTGCTTAAATTTACATCCCCACCCTCGAATCCTAATATAACAAAACGCTGTGTATGTAGGTCCGCCGAAAATTGCAAAATTAACTCTTCCAATTAAATCTGGCTTTCATATTTTCTTTGAATTAAAACGAACATAAGTCTTCGTAGCAGATTTAATTTTTATATGGTTATAGACTGTAAAATAATACCTTATTTAAAAAACATAGATATATGAGTTTTATATATTTACCTTTATATCTACGTATTCAAATTCTAAATTATTAATAAACCTATATCTTATAACGAGTCTTTCAGACCACAATTACTCATACCTACCCATATGCAAAATATCTAATGTGTTAAATACCAATACCTTTTTAATATAGTTATGTTTGCAATAACGCCGCAGAGCAGGCGTTATTGCAAACTTAACAATTATGGATTACATTACAAAATTATAAATTTACGAGAGATAAAAAAAATTATAGTCATGTGCAGGATAATTGTGATTTTGTAGTGTAATCCGCATACCAGGCGTTATTGCAAACATAACAATAGTAATATTATAAGGTTGCGTCATCATTTACAAGTTTAAAACCAATTGCAAAATTGGTCTTGTTTGTCGTACAACGTTAGTTGAACTGGTGTCACTCCATCTCAATATGTTGGTAAAATAAAGAACGAGAGGAAAAATTAGAGTTATAAGTCATTGTCGTGTTAGCTCATGCAAGCGGTCAGAGCATACCTCGGCTATAGGGGTGGATGGACGCGCACTATAAATTTTTCTCTCGTAAATATGTAATTTTGTAGTGTATTAACCTTTACTTCTGCTTTTATTTACCCATCCCAAATTAAGGAGTCTAGTACCTAAGAAACGTTTTTTTCTACTCTGCTACGAGTATATCGGCTAGCATCTCAGTAATCAGACCTATCGCATACATATCATTCTTTACTTAGTACATCGATACCTTCTCCAGCCTTCCTCTACACCTATTATGACCATCTAAATTCATACTCAACACTATAAATAGTTAAGTTTTTAAGTCCTTGTCAGTACACCCCGTGGGTTGCTGTGGTAGAATGTCACCCCTCCCCATAACTACCCGTGGGTATGGTAAGATGCGACTAAAGGTAAAATACTGGAAGGTGAGCAGCGGCGTCTTCTGTGGAACTGATATCATAAACTGCGATCCCCAAGACGCCTGCCAAGCGTGGGGATTATGGCAAATCCCTCTTAATTGGGGAGGCTGTGTTCAGCAGTGGACAATCCAATGATACAGTACAGTACACCATATGCCCACACTGAGAAAAATCTAAAGTCCGCCCTAATGACGGCCAATTTATATGGTATGAAGCCAAAAAACCGACCAAACGTAAATGCGTACAAAAAAGCCTTCACTAGAAGGCGTTAAGCGAGGTCAGTGAAGGCGAATGTTTCTTTTCGTCTTCATTTAAGGTGTATTTTGTGGTCTTTCTTAAATATTGACTTTTCGATGAGGCTGATTAAGTCGTACGTTATAGTGATATATATATATAAACTGCCGTAAAAGTAAGGTATATGTTATGGTCAATACTGCAATTATTATCGTATAACAAGTTCAATTCTGAAAATACTTTACGGAAGGCGTTTATGGACGGTTTTGTTTATTATAAAACATGGTACATTTTTATTGATTGGTGAAAATCATCTTAAGACTTGTGAATTCACCTTGCTTAGTTACAATTCAACGGTAAAAGGTCAAATTTGATTAAAGCTCCAAAGTCATTTTTCTCAGTGCATGAGTACTCTTTTCACCCTAGTTTTACCTACTTTTCACTTTTCCGTTCCTCATACTATTTTTAAGGACAAAATCCTTTATAACATCAGGTTTCTATTAAAATTAGTAAGAATTTAAAATGATATCCAACAGCAGCACGGCGAAGCGACAGCTTTCGAATTCAGTATCGATTTGCCTGTAATTTTGCCAACGAGGCGCTAGACTCGAGACTGCGACCTAAAACTGAAATATTTTTAATGAACGCCTTAAATATTACTCCAGAGGCAATTTACAAACGAAAACTAGTTACTTAAAACTCTGGAGTGAACTTTCCATTCAAGCTTTATGTTTGAATAACAGATTTTCCTGATATTACTGTAATGTACTGTATCAGCCGGATTGTCCACTGCTGAACACAGCTTCCCCTATTAAGGGGGGGTTTTGCCATACTCTCCACGTCTTCCGGATCGCAGTGTGAGATATCAGTCCCTCAGAAAGCGCCGCTACCCACCTTTTGGTGTGTTAACCTTAGTCACCTCTTACGACACCCACAAGGATGAGGGGGGTAAAATTCTAGCCCGGCACCCCACGGGCATCCATCCAGATTTTAACCCATTGGCATCGGCGATAATGATAACAATAGAATTTCATTCGTAACTAGGACATAGTTGTCCAGTACGATGCCAACTTATTAATAAGTGATAATTAAGAATTAGCTTTGCAATGAAAGTCTTATTCAAAGATTACATGTATCAAAAGTAGAGGTCTTGTTATGTATTCTCCTTGATCTTTAATGCATAATTTATGATTCACAAAAATAGTAGTTATTATTGATATTCTCCAACACGATCATAGTAGAAAGAGGCGCTCACTCTTTCTACTATGACACGATGGCTATATCATGTTTTCAGTATTTGATGGTCATTTTCAATTTAAAAATGTTTACGATATGTCCGTAAACATTGAACATTAACATTGATGTCATTTTCAATTTTAAAATGTTTACGATATATCCGTAAACATTTTTAAATTGAAAATGACCATCAAATACTGAAAACATGATACAGCCATCGTGTTGGAGAATATCAATAATAACTACTATTTTTAGATAGATATCATAACAAATCATATTAAACTTACAATATAATGTATACAAACATCCAAATTAAACAGTTAGGTATTTCTTGATACATTAGCTTTATTGTCTACCAGTCTTTGAACAAGCGTACCCTACCCTGTACCTTCTAATTTTCTATTACAATCGTCTAGCGTCTGGAGTGTACTGGAATATAGAGATAAAAAATAATCTAAGTGATAAAGTAATGACTTTTCTTGAAAACCTTAACAGACAGTCATAAAATTTTGTAATGTTGTAAAGAAGTCAATTAATAAGTCAGTGTACTTTTTCAAGCAATAATGGCTCAGTGGCATTGGCTATGGACTGCCGTGCAGCAGGTCCATGATCTAAATCCCGCCGCGGGCTTGAGCTTCACCGCATGGTGGAAGGGCATTTTGTGAATGCCCGCCTGGCTAGCTTCCACCCTTAAGTAGAAAATCTGTCGCCGAGCACCTAACAGTGTGTTCCGGCAGCAGTCCTTGAGAGTCAGTAATCAGGCACATTAAACCTAACAATTGTACGTCTCAGTGTGACGAGCACAGTGCAATTCGTCGTTGACGAAATGCATCTGTTATAGGCAAAGGTTGTTCTGTCATAATAACATTAAAAATAAAAACTTTATTACACAATTAATGAGTACATTTGACAAAAACATTCTATCAAATTTTTCTAGACATTTTAAGAGATTTCAACATTAGGACAGTAGATTTAGATACACACTGTCTCAAAATGTTAAATTCCCAAGTCCTAAAAGGTCAATTATGTGTCGGCACTAGGATAGCTTTGGGAATGGTTGCAATTCTGTACAGATTTTAGTATGCAATCAGCGGCAGTTGTTGCAGTCAAAGGCCTTTGATCGTTTTGCGACCATCCCAAGCGCTTTACAAATTTACTAAAATAGTGTGATCGAAGCAATGGCGCGAATGTTCTCGTCTCTCTAATTCCCTATCACCAAGCTTACATACAAAAAATTTATTAGTTAGAATATTTTGCGTTCTAAATATGTTCCTTTTTGTTAATTAATCTCCCTCATTAAAAGCCTCTAGTACAACAAGAAACTTAACGTATTTCATTGTGGAGCAGTGTTTGTTTTATTGTTTGCAATATAACCCGGTTTAATAAGAAAACAAATCGAAGATGACTCCGCTAATCTTAACATCTCACTTGCACACTATATACTGTATGTATTGTGCAAGTGAGATGACATAATTAGCGGCGCCATCTTTGATTCGTTTCTTAATCTAACCAGGTTCTAACAATCTAGAAAAATAGCAGTATAGTGAAAAATTTTCTCATCTGGCTAAGTCGTAGAAAAGGAACTGGCACTCAAGGACCGATGCCGAAATGCACTGTTATATGCTTTGCGCGAGTTTTCCTGCTTGAGCGTGATAGCTAGCCAGGCGTGTATTCGTAAATGCTCCATACCACCATGCAGTGAAACTAAAGTCAACTCGCCACGTAAACTCACACCATGGACTGGATACGTGACAGGCCATAGCGATTGCTAATGGGCCATCATTGCGCCAAAATCATTGTTATTATTTACTTCTATGTACCAACCTATAAGATAGGCTGGTTATCTATGTTTTATATCAAAAAGTTACAGAATCTTACTACTTACTTCAACTGGTGGTATATTTCGTGGTTACTCGTACATCTGGACGGTAATGATCGCATTGTACTTTACTCAATTTTTAAGACGAAGTATTTACTCGTATATTTCTATATTCTGCAACAAACTACAGAGTAAACGGTGCACAAGATAACAGAAAATAACTATATACTCTAAAAAACATTTAATGAGAATTTTTGAAGTCAGTCTCAAAATATTGTGAAATATATGACAACATTTTGAGATCGCTTTTTAAATATTTTATGTATCACTTTTGAGTAGTCTACAAATTTTAGGTATTTAAAAAACTAGGACTAATACAGAATACTTTTTGTTTATTTTAATTTTATTATTTATACCTATTGATTTTAATTATTAATTATGAATTGTGAGTATATTTCATTTTGTGTCTATGAATGTTATATCTCCAATAAATAGTAATTATTATAACAAAATAATACTCTACCGTTTACAATGAAATTTTAAAGAACCAGTATGGAGCTATAGGTAGGTACTCTAACTCACAACTACAACATCAGTTCATAATTGGTGGAGTAATCGCAAAACAAACATAAACAAACATACAGTCAAATAAGAACCTCTTTTTTTGGAACTCGATTATTAAAAGCAAATAATACTTAACAATGCCAAAATTCATCTACTTCTTTTTTAAATCCAAGATGACATTATCGAAAAATAATGTTGTATATGATATTGTAAGCATTGCTTATATCCTTTTTACATTCATTCATTTTATACATATTATGTGTATCTGGCTTACGAAACTTGAAATCATGGTTTTAATGCGCACGAGTGACTCACGTATAGTCTTCTTTATTAACTAACTTCAAAAAAGGAAGAGGTTCCCAATTCGACTACATTTTTTTGTGTTTTACCTTATAACTGGTTACAGGATGTACCGATTTTGATGATTAATTTTACATTCGTAAGCTAGTGCTGACAATGTGGTCACATTTAAATTTGAGTGAGATCAGACGAGCAGTATTTGAGTTATCCCGAATAATGTGTATTCTATATTTAAAGCCGTTTCTTTTGTTAAAATTTTAAATATTTTTGTGTGGCATAGGCACGCCGAAAAAATATATGTTACCTACAGATTTATGCATTACTGTATTTATATTGAGCAGAGGTAAAAAAGCTTATCAATAGGCTGGCCACCTTCTATTTTCCTAAATCGATTACATAGAAAAATACTAAACGAGTAACTAAGGTACTTAATGGCATGTATCTAAACAAAGTAATCCAGCCAGTGCATAGTTATTCTGCACCCAGCTAAACCAGTTTGCGAGTTATGAATTAAATACACACGTGAAAGCGGTTAGAATCTCTCCCATTGTAAGCCACTATCCAATATAACGGCTATTGGTTCCTGAAATAAAACCTAGTTTTAAAAGTACCTTGTGAAGGAATGATAATATCGTTCCTACTTTTTCGCTTTATTTTTGACGCGAAACTCGCAACTATTGCCGAACAAAAGAGACAGGGTCCTTTCTTCGAGAGCAAATTGAATGGTGTATGGAGCGAAGGCTTGAGCCGAACTGAATTACATAAAGGGCATTGTTCTACAAAAAGGAGCCTCTCCATTCTTTCAGTTTCTGCTTTAAAATATTATACACAAGTAGGTGGTAATTACATTGCGTGGTAATCGCTGGGTCTATTTACGGCTTTAAAGCGTGAGGGGTGATGTACACGTACCGTATATTAATGTTGCTTCTGTTGTAGCCTCTTTGTTTATAAATATAGTTAAGCGTAAGTAATGCGGGTAGAATTTAATACCATGAATGGTCATTGAATAGACTATTGTTATATGTATACAGTTGGGTATAATAGGATAGTACCCATATTTAATGTTTTAGATGGGATGGACGGTCCATTGTTTTGTAACTAATATAACTTGTAATATGAATGGATCTGCTGAGGTCCCATGGGATAGGTGACAGCTGGTTAACAATCCTATCTGTAATGAATAACAATATAATTAAGATATATATCGTTATTTCTTCAATTAGCACGGGCACAAAGAAAAGGAATCGCAAATGAACTGTTTTTGTGAGAGAAACACAATCAAGCCATGCAGCCTAACCTTTTTCTTTCGAGTTTAGAAATAACTAGATACCAATGGAGTATGCGAGTACATTCGTTTCCATGCCTACTCTAAAAATATATACTTATTGTAACTCTATTTTACAAGGTAACTAATTTACTTTTTTTTAGTTTGTTGAACAACCTGGAAGATTTTATCTGACTAAGCCTAGAATAGGGACTCTCAAGAACTTATCGTCGTGTCGGATGCTTGGCGTCATATTTTCTTTTTGAGTTAGTACCACGTACATATAAATGTCGAACTCCAGTCCAATTGCACTGCGTTAGTACGTTATATTGTCACTGCGAGTAGATAATGTCGTATTGCAGAAATCTGACTGAAGAGACTATTGACAAAACGAACCGGAAATCCGAACCACGTAGAATATTCCTTTGTAGAAGTGCCTGAGTTAACTGTAGTCCGTATATTACCTCCCAAGGGCTCAGAGCGTCCGACCTCAAATTTTATTATAAATTCACAATGAGATTAATTTTCAACAACAAAAATTCAATCCCATCTTCCTTTGAATAATTTACTGCTCTGTCTACAGTATAAACTTATAAACGTGCAACATTAGTTAGTATTCCAGATAATAAGGTAGGACTTTCGGAAGCGAATAGATTATCTTTTAGCTAAGTGTCATCTCTGGGAAAACTCGTTTCACGTCTGTACCGAGCATTGCTCTTTCACCTAGGTATTTATAAGCAACGTGGCGAATCGATGATAATCGAGATAGACCTGATTATGAACATCAAACAAGGCATGTAAACAAGCTTTGTCCGTGTGTATCAAATCATCGATCGATTTGATTAAGTTAAAGATATTATTCAGCTAGAGTATTCCAATTCGGGCGGATTTGATTGAGTAAGGATCCCGAAGGTATTATGTTATCAGGGAATAGTAGTGAATAAGATCTGAATCCGTAGGATGTAGATATCGCATCCGAGGGGTACCCCTCTCAGGGACGCTTCTGTTTCAATTGTTTGAAAGTGTCGAGCAAAAATTGTGTTAGGAAATGCGCGTAAGTATAATACTTTTTATTCGTGCCAACCTTTACCTGAAATAGGATTACCTGTAATAGAAATGAAATCAGCATTGCAATTCTTAAACATAAACTAATACAAAACTTATTGTATTTCAAGGTATATACTCTCCGTCCTTCATGACATTGAATTAGGTTGGAAATAGTACAAAAAGTATCCTATATCTCCGGTTCTTTCTTTTTCTATCCATTGCTCCATCGATTTGTGGTAGAATGGCAAAGCATCAAACTTATATACATGTTTGCATTTATGATCCTAAAAATTAGAAGACTCACTCGTGGTTACTAGCAATTTAGATAATCGATATACATAAACACGAAAAATATATTTTGATGAAAATTACCTTACAAAGTTAGTTCATAAAGAAAATTACTCAAATTTAGAGTGGATAAATTAAAGTATCTTACATCCTAAATTCAATTAATTGGGAGCCTCAACACTTAACACAATTTATGTAATTTGACGTAACGTCTGAGGTTTTCGGCTTTATGGCAAAGTTTTATATTCTTCTCATTCAGCTGCAAGCAAAACTTTTACTACTACACTATTTGAGTGAAATGAGTTTTTACGAAATATATTCTACTGTACCTAAGTGTAAGTTACAATGTTTTAATCGTGGGTACATACTTTTAAACCCGCTACTGTGGATGAATTATAAAACGTTTTATACTTGAAAATGTTTTCGTTTGTGGAGTAGACGAAATGTAGGATTCTAAAATGAAGTCTAATATAATTAAAGTTTTAACAAGAGATTAGAATTTAATCTCTTAGTTCCGTCAGTAACTCGTTTTACTTCAACAAATCTACCAATAGAATAAAAATCATAAAATAAGATATAAGTATCCAATTATACTCTACAGCGGAACCATTTAAGACCTTCCCATTCGGAGAAGTCGAGCTTCGTATGGGCATTGCGGCTTCTGCGTTTTTATCGGAGATTCACAAATAACGGCTCGAATCAATGTTTTCCTATTTGGTATTCCGGCGACGAGCGGCCGTGGAGTGGCATTTGTGAATGAAATTATTGGTTAGAAACCTCGCGTGTGTACGTGAAAGCTAAAAAAAGATACCGGCGGAATGTGGCCAGAACAATGGATTTAGGAGAAGAATCATCTTTTCTTTGCTATGTAAATGTAATTTTTTTTTTCAAAATATTATTGGTTCTTTGTGGTGGTGTACTTAAATTGCTAGCTTTAACGTGTTAAAATTTATTACAAAAGTTACCTATTTCATTGGTATCAACTCCCAATGAATAATACCTTTCTTTATCTATTGTTTGTTTAATGTGAATGTTGAAGCAGTGATGGCTCAATGGCATTGGCTATGGACTGCCGCGTAGCAGGTCTGTGGTTCGAATCCCGCCTGGGCTTGAGCTTCACCGCATGGTGGAAGGGCATTTTGCGAATGCCCGCCTGGCTAGCGATCACCTTCAAGTAGAAAATCTGTCGCCAAGCAGCTAACGGTGTGTTCCGGCAGCCGTCCATGAGAGCCAGTAATTCTTCGACAACATCATAATTTACCATCAGGTGAGATTGTAGTCAAAGGCTTACTTAAAAAAAAGTACCTATTTATTGCTGAATTTTAGTTATTTTCGCTTGAAAATTTTGAATATAAGAGCCATATATAATAATATAATATAATAAATTTTTTATTTCAAGAAATACATTTTACATGATGTCGCAGTAAGGAATACATATATGTAGAACTATCAATAAGAAAAAAAAACAAACAAAAGAAACATGGGTAGGTACAATGTAAGTATGTTACTTAGGGCACAGATATGCTCCAGGACGCAGGCCGCACCAACCGCTCTGTAAAGAAACACTACCCTCAGAACTAAGAAAAATCTTGTATCTCTGAGAATAGGGCCGCCCCTGACAGTCAGTAAAACAGCACACGTCCCGAAAACATTTACATAGCTATGATATGCACTTTCTTAAATCTACTTACAAAATTAAGCGTTCTCATTATATATTTTAAGTTATCCTACCGCGACTGATCCTGATGCCCTGTTTAGGTTTTACCTGAGTTTTGGGCATCAACAATTTAACATTTGGATACCTCTGTCACACAGTGTAAGACAAAGAAAAGCGACTACAGTGTACATAAAAAGGTATGATAGGCTAAATTATTGGCAGATGTGTTTATACAAGTAAATACTTGATAATAATACTAACAAAGAAATATATAAAGTATTAAATTAAAAGAAATTGACCAAGGTCATCATTGTTTTTTATGGTTTATTTAGGTTAATGTTACCTATGTGTAGTGTTATGTGTGAATTGAACATGAAAGTGAATGTGTGTAAGATTGGTAAATGTGTGTGAGATTGGTAAATGTATGTGGATTGAAATGTGAACAAGAGGTCATGCATAGATACAATTATTAAAGCTGTACTTGGATGAGTTTAATCCTGGAATCAATAAATTTGATATTTTAGTGTAATATATTTTTTTTTATAATTATTTATATTTATATATATATAACTAATATTTTAAACAAAATACCAAGAGATCTTCGGTTTCACTATAATTAAGGTCAAGTAGCCAGCTGCTAACTTTCATTTTGCATTCATGATTTGAGAGAGGGAAAATGTTCAGGTTTTTATTTAGCCGATTGTACAGCTTGTAGCTTAAAATGGGAAAACAACGAGAATAAAATACAGTATTGTATTTGATATCCAAACAGACTCGATCTTTTATTCGTTTTCCACCATGTAATAGTGGATCGTACGTCAAAGATTGGTGTTTGCGCATTATAACTCTGAGGATAAAAAGACGTCTCACTGAAAGAACCTTAGTGTCATGGTATAGTGCAGAGGTAGAATATCTATAAGGTTTTTTGTACATCACTTTTAGCACAGCCCTTTGAGCCCTTTCTAGTTGAAGTATTTTTGTTGTATGGGTACCACCCCATACTGAGACACAGTACCGAAGGAGAGACTCGCATAGAGCGTGGTACACTAATTTTAAAGTATCTTGGCATGCTGAACTCCTGAGGTATTTAAAAACGTAGATTAGCTTTCGGACTCGGGATGATAGGGCATCAATCTGAGCATGCCAGTTTAGAGATTCATCTACATACACTTCAAGATATTTAATGTTATTAGTTCTTACCAAACTGGCACATGAACAAAACACAGATGAATTTGAGGTCTCAGAACAAGTGTGGGCTTTGATCTCAAAATTGTCATACGGCTTTGTAGATGGCTTTAAAAAGAAACTGATATATTTCGATTTGTCTACATTTAGGGTGAGAAGGTTTTCAGCAAGCCAAAACATGATAATTCTCATGGCTTTTTCAGCATTCACCTTGATTTCGAGCCAGGAACTAGCTTTAACGACTATGGCCGTATCGTCGGCGTAACAGAAAAGTTGACAATTTTCTAGAGATAAATGGCACAAATCGTTAATATATATCAGAAACAAGGTAGGCCCTAAAATGCTGCCTTGAGGAACGCCATAATGTAAGGGCTGCTCAGTGCTAATCACAGATCCAATCTTTACCTGCTGTGTACGGTCAGTTAGATAGCTACGAAAAAGGTTCAAAACTGTACCCCTGATTCCTATTTTCTCTAACTTAGTAAGCAGGATAGGGACGGAGAGCGTATCAAAAGCCTTTGACAGGTCCAGGAATATAGCCATGCACTTAGCCTGCTCGTCCAAGTTACTTGCAATACTGTTTGTAAGATATCTTAAGCATTACAAGACCCCTTTCAAACAGTCACAATGGCCAACAAGTAAAGTTAGAAAAACAATATAATCTTTGATTTTAGTGGGTTTTTTTTTTGCAGTCACCTTTTTTAAAACAACATGGGCAATAATAAAATAAGTGTAAACAACGATTTCAGTTTATGGCTTCTAGATTTTATATAAATTTATATCGCACATAGCCTACAAATAAAACATGTTTATTCGTAGCACATAGCTTATTATGATTTTCGTGGACGATAATTAAAAACGGGAATAAATACCCAATCGGAATGCATTTGCAATTAAAAGTAAATAGAAGCAAAACGAACGAGTTCGTCCGGAGAAGTACTGCCACCAAACCTATTTCCGCTGCTAAGCAGTAATGTTCACATAACCGTTCATGTTCGCATATTCCGGTTTAAAGGGTATGTGAGCCGGTGAGATCACAGCCGTATGAGACTTAACAACTTTATGTCTCGGGGTGATGTGCACAGTGCAGTTGCTCATTCGAGGTGGACTGCATCTGTTATTGCATAGGGTACCGCTTAAAACCAGGTTTTAAACTACCAAAATGTGCTAAAAACAATGTTGTCTGGCTTTACAGTTGCTTGGTACATTGATGTTTTTACAACTTCGACTTTGTTTTGACGTGATAAAAAAAGTCTACAACTTAAGATGAGTTTATTTACAGACCCATTTATATAAGAACTATGTGTACGTGTTGGTTACTTAATAGGCTACAAGCATGTTCCGTACAAGATAATGCTATAGTGCAATGTGAAGTGGTTGTAAAGTTAAACATAAGACGCAGCGCAAAAGCAAATTTTACAGAAAGCGTAAACAAAGTACAACTGTGAACTGCTTGACATAACGCCTGCAGCGCGCTTGTCACCCACTTTTATTATTCCACCTGACATTTAGTTACTCGTAGTAACTGCTATGCAATAAACCTTAGCATCTAATATTAATTTAAACTAATTTATGAAATAATAAACTACCTTTTGCAGAAACGTATCCAGTTTCTCATCAAAAAGTATTTTTTTAGTAGGTTCTAGTAGTAACAAATAAAAACTAAACATCTATAATACTCATTACTTGAGAACTAAAACTGCTCTTAGCAATATTATTGCACAGGCCTTGCTCTAAGAGAGACAGAGAGTTTTTTGAATATTAAGAGCCACATGTTAAGATATCTTAATCATTACTAGACCCCTTTCAAACAGTCACAATGGCCAACAAGTATAGTAAGAAAAACAATTAAATCTATTATTTTAGAGGGTTTTTTTGGCAGTCACCTTTTTTAAAATAACACGATTTCGTTTATGGCTTCTAGATTTTATATAAATTTATATCGCACATAGCCTACAAATAATACATGTTTATTCGTAGCACATAGCTTATGATTTTCGTGGACGATAATTAAAAACGGGATTAAATACCCAATCGGAATGCATTTGCAATTAAAAGTAAATAGAAACAAAACGAACGAGTTCGTCCGGAGAAGTACTGCCACCAAACCTATTTCCGCTGCTAAGCAGTAATGTTCACATAACCGTCCATGATCGCATGTTCCGGTTTGAAGGGTATGTGAGCCGATGTGATCACAGCCATATGATACTTAACAACTTTCCCCCTTACTTATAAAAACATCGCTATGTAGTTGCTAAATAATGGATAGCTAAACAGTGTTTAAGTAATGTTTATATATTTCTTACTTATAAACGCTACATAGCACCTGTTTAGCTAAGCAATGGATAATGAAGTCGAACGTATTTTAAACTGACAACATTGTACTAAAAGGTATTATGAATGACCTAAATGGCCAAATAGCATGTATCTAGTGCTAAATATCTTGAAATTAAAAAGTAAATATAATACTTTTCTTTGTAGGTACTGATTTTCGTACATATTGTTAGATGTATTGGAGACTTCTGAAGCGGGTTTTTATTTCGCAATATGGTAAATTCAAAGTGCAATAATATTCTATGAGTTATATTGGCCAGCAACCGATTCCATAGCATAATTGGAAAAGCACTAGGACGGTTTCTGGGCTTACGGGTTCGAGTCCCGCTGGAAGTTATCTTTTTCCATCCGAAATTAATTCTATGCCCGATTATGTCTACGTATTTCTTTATATATAAAATATAAGTGTGATTTAAGGAAGCGTTATAACTTATAAAACAAAATAAAAGAAAGGTTGGAAACTTGAATAAGTAATACGTTCGACTTCATTATCCATTGCTTAGCTAAACAGGTGCTATGTAGCGTTTATAAGTAAGAAATATTTAAACATTACTTAAACACTGTTTAGCTATCCATTATTTAGCAACTACATAGCGATGTTTTTATAAGTAAGGGGGAAAGTTGTTAAGTATCATATGGCTGTCATCACATCGGCTCACATACCCTTCAAACCGGAACATGCGATCATGGACGGTTATGTGAACATTACTGCTTAGCAGCGGAAATAGGTTTGGTGGCAGTACTTCTCCGGACGAACTCGTTCGTTTTGTTTCTATTTACTTTTAATTGCAAATGCATTCCGATTGGGTATTTAATCCCGTTTTTAATTATCGTCCACGAAAATCATAAGCTATGTGCTACGAATAAACATGTATTATTTGTAGGCTATGTGCGATATAAATTTATATAAAATCTAGAAGCCATAAACGAAATCGTGTTATTTTAAAAAAGGTGACTGCCAAAAAAACCCTCTAAAATAATAGATTTAATTGTTTTTCTTACTATACTTGTTGGCCATTGTGACTGTTTGAAAGGGGTCTAGTAATGATTAAGATATCTTAACATGTGGCTCTTAATATTC
Organism: Plagodis pulveraria; assembly: GCA_963890685.1. Lineage (NCBI taxonomy): Eukaryota > Metazoa > Arthropoda > Insecta > Lepidoptera > Geometridae > Plagodis > Plagodis pulveraria. The sequence goes on along the minus strand of OY982958.1, from coordinate 17,517,314 downwards.
AAAAAACTCTCTGTCTCTCTTAGAGCAAGGCCTGTGCAATAATATTGCTAAGAGCAGTTTTAGTTCTCAAGTAATGAGTAATTGCAGGCTTTCCAAAGCGATGTTTAGTTTTTATTTGTTACTACTAGAACCTACTAAAAAATTACTTTTTGATGAGAAACTGGATACGTTTCTGCAAAAGGTAGTTTATTATTTCATAAATTAGTTTAAATTAATATTAGATGCTAAGGTTTATTGCATAGCAGTTACTACGAGTAACTAAATGTCAGGTGGAATAATAAAAGTGGGTGACAAGCGCGCTGCAGGCGTTATGTCAAGCAGTTCGCAGTTGTACTTTGTTTACGCTTTCTGTAAAATTTGCTTTTGCGCTGCGTCTTATGTTTAACTTTACAACCACTTCACATTGCACTATAGCATTATCTTGTACGGAACATGCTTGTAGCCTATTAAGTAACCAACACGTACACATAGTTCTTATATAAATGGGTCTGTAAATAAACTCATCTTAAGTTGTAGACTTTTTTTATCACGTCAAAACAAAGTCGAAGTTGTAAAAATATGAATGTACCAAGCAACTGTAAAGCCAGACAACATTGTTTTAAGCACATTTTTGTAGTTTAAAACCTGGTTTTAAGCGGTACCCCAGGCAATAACAGATGCAGTCCACCTCGAATGAGGAACTGCACTGTGCACATCACCCCGAGACATAAAGTTGTTAAGTCTCATATGGCTGTGATCACATCGGCTCACATACCCTTCAAACCGGAACATGCGATCATGGACGGTTATGTGAACATTACTGCTTAGCAGCGGAAATAGGTTTGGTGGCAGTACTTCTCCGGACGAACTCGTTCGTTTTGTTTCTATTTACTTTTAATTGCAAATGCATTCCGATTGGGTATTTAATCCCGTTTTTAATTATCGTCCACGAAAATCATAAGCTATGTGCTACGAATAAACATGTATTATTTGTAGGCTATGTGCGATATAAATTTATATAAAATCTAGAAGCCATAAACGAAATCGTGTTATTTTAAAAAAGGTGACTGCCAAAAAAACCCTCTAAAATAATAGATTTAATTGTTTTTCTTACTATACTTGTTGGCCATTGTGACTGTTTGAAAGGGGTCTAGTAATGATTAAGATATCTTAACATGTGGCTCTTAATATTCAAAATTTTCAAGCGAAAATAACTTAAATTCCAATAAATAGGTACTTTTTTTTAAGTAAGCCTTTGACCACAATCTCAAGTGATGGTAAATGATGATGCTGTCGATGACGTTTAACCTAGAATTACTGGCTCTCATGGAAGGCTGCCGGAATAAACCGTTAGGTGCTTGGCGACAGATTTTCTACTTGAGAGTGGTCGCTAACCAGGCGAGCATTCGCAAAATGTCCTTCCACCATGCGGTGAAGCTCAAGCCCGCGACGGGATTCGAACCATGGACCTGCTGCGCGGCAGTCCATAGCCAATGCCACTAAGCTATCACTGCTTCATAATATACAATACAATACAATACAATACAATACAAATACTCTTTATTGTATACCAAGCTAATTTACACTTTAAAGTAACTAACATAATTTTCTAAGGTAGTACAATGGGCGGTCTTATCGCTGTGTAGCGATTTCTTCCAGACAACCTTTGGATGGACAGAAACAAGAGAAGAGATCGACGGTGGTGCACAATAAATATAGTTTACATGAAGAAACTATGTAATAAAACATATACTAATAATTTCATATTATATTAGAGAAATAAATAGTGATTTATTACCATATTTTTGAATATTGTCATATTTCAAACCATTCCAAAGTCGTGCAGCCTGCACTGGGAACGACTTGTTGTAATACTGCGAACAATGTGGGGGCATTTTCAGTTGGAGAGTGTTACAAGAGCGAAGTGACAAGTCATGGGTAAGATGGAGAAACATAAAACGCTCTTTCAGATATGAAGGGGTATTGGAAACGAAAAGGATTCTATATAGTAGATGTAGAATATGTGCATTTCGGCGCAGACGTATGGGCAACCACTTAAGCTTTATACGAAACTCGAATATATGGTCATACTTGCGAAGTCCAAATATGAACCGAATACAGAGACTTTGTAAGCGTTCAAGCTTATCAAGCTGCTCTTGGGTTAAATCAAGATATGATACGTCAGCGTAATCAAGTATTGGGAGTAGAAGTGATTGTGCGAGCGTAATTTTAGTGGTAATAGGTAAAAAGTTGCCCAACCTTCTGAGAGAAGAAGCAGAAGCAAACATTTTGCGGCTAACTTCAGCAAGCTGTGGCACCCACGACAATTTACTATCCATGATGATACCCAAATTCTTGACATTAGCGCTGTATTCTATAACTACTCCATCGAATATAACCTGCGGGAGGCGAAACCAGTCAATTAATGATACCATTCTCGAGCTACCAACGATGATTGTTTGAGTTTTCACCGGATTGACATTGATACCATAGGATTTACTCCAGTCAGAAATTCGTCGCAAATCAGAATTGACCGTCGCAATCACGGCTGGCAATTCACTGAGAGGAGCTTGCGTGTAGATTTGTAAATCATCTGCATAAAGATGGTAGAAAGAGGAAAGTTGCCGTGATATTGAATTTACAAAAATGGAGAAAAGGAGAGGTGATAGAACGCCGCCCTGAGGTACACTAGCAAAAAAAGAAGATTCTTCTCCAAAAATCTATTGTTCTGGCCACATTCCGCCGGTATCTTTTTTTAGCTTTCACGTACACACGCGAGGTTTCTAACCAATAATTTCATTCACAAATGCCACTCCACGGCCGCTCGTCGCCGGAATACCAAATAGGAAAACATTGATTCGAGCCGTTATTTGTGAATCTCCGATAAAAACGCTGAAGCCGCAATGCCCATACGAAGCTCGACTTCTCCGAATGGGAAGGTCTTAAATGGTTCCGCTGTAGAGTATAATTGGATACTTATATCTTATTTTATTATTTTTATTCTATTGGTAGATTTGTTGAAGTAAAACGAGTTACTGGCGGAACTTAAATAGTAAATTCTAATCTCTTGTTTAAACTTTAATTATATTAGACTTCATTCTAGAATCCTACATTTCGTCTACTCCACAAACGAAAACATTTTAAAGTATAAACCGTTTTATAATTTATCCACAGTAGCGGGTTTAAAAGTATGTACCCACGATTAAAACATTGTAACTGACACTTAGGTAGAGTAGAATATCTTTCGTAAAAACTCATTTCACTCAAATAGTGTAGTAGTAAAAGTTTTGCTTGCAGCTGAATGAGAAGAATATTTATTACCATAAAGCCGAAAACCTCAGACGTTACGTCAAATTACATGAATTGTGTTAAGTGTTGAGGCTCCCAATTAATTGAATTTAGGATGTAAGATACTTTAATTTATCCACTCTAAATGTGAGTAATTTTCTTTATGAACTAACTTTGTTAGGTAATTTTCGGTTTATGTTTATCGATGATCTAAATTGCTAGTAAACACGAGCGAGTCTTCTAAATTTTAGGATCATAAATGCAAACATGTATATCAGTTTGATGCTTTGCCATTTTTTTAATGTTATTGTGACAGATCAAGCTCGAGACCCATCTGATGTTAAGCGGACTAAACTCGGCCTATAACAGATGCATTTCATCACAAGTCACGAATTGCACTGCGCCCGTCACTTTGAGACAGTTGTTAGGTGTCATGTGCCTGTAATTTCATTCTACGCTACATAGCACCTGTTTAGCTAAGCAATGGATAATGAAGTCGAACGTATTTTAAACTGACAACATTGTACTAAAAGGTATTATGAATGACCTAAATGGCCAATAAGCATGTATCTAGTGCTAAATATCTTGAAATTAAAAAGTAAATATAATACTTTTCTTTGTAGGTACTGATTTTCGTACATATTGTTAGATGTATTGGAGACTTCTGAAGCGGGTTTTTATTTCGCAATATGGTAAATTCAAAGTGCAATAATATTCTATGAGTTATATTGGCCAGCAACCGATTCCATAGCATAATTGGAAAAGCACTAGGACGGTTTCTGGGCTTACGGGTTCGAGTCCCGCTGGAAGTTATCTTTTTCCATCCGAAATTAATTCTATGCCCGATTATGTCTACGTATTTCTTTATATATAAAATATTAGTGTGATTTAAGGAAGCGTTATAACTTATAAAACAAAATAAAAGAAAGGTTGGAAACTTGGATTCAAGTTTCCAACCTTTCTTTTATTTTGTTTTATAAGTTATAACGCTTCCTTAAATCACACTAATATTTTAAAGTCGAAAGTTTATGTGAATGTGTTTTGTCTTCTGTTCACGTTTTGTCGGCTTGAGGGTTTGGATGAAACAACACAATAGTTTGATCAGGTCCTCTAATAGCTTTCAGCATTATCATGAGTTTATATCATGGTCTAAGTAGTCTAGTACATAGTAATAGGCTCGCACCCTATTAAATAAGACCATTAATACAAAATAAGAATACTTACTTCGACTCCTAAAAATTCGTCATAAAAGCATGCTGGTAAGATGTTTTTGAATTGCAATAGCTTGTCTATGTATTTTGGAAGCCAATTCAATTGCAATATATTCACAGACGTGCATAGACGTGACACTCTGCTGGCTCATATCATAACATTACATACACCATACACCACTCATTGGGCGCATTATTTATTTCCCAAGTTGCATATGACGTCCTGACGACCTACGCCCAATAGGAAGATATGGCACAGTCCTTATATTCTTATGTCAGGTTTATAGCTGCGGTGTACTCTTTAATAAGATCGCGAAAAGTACGCATAATAATTATTTCATCATCCAATGTATGTTTCTACTTGATATATTTTTTAAGATTTATTAACAGAGTATGTTTGTCTATAGTTTTGTGTGCCTACTCAACAATAACCTCATTCGTAACTAAATCAGCTGATCAGAAATTTGAGCGCCATCTTATTACTTAAAATTTAAACAAGGGTGGGACGGTGTTTAAATTGACAGCTGATTTAAGCAGTACTTAGGTACTGGATAAAGTTATGTAGCGTTTATGAGTAAGAAATTTTGCTAATCAGCGGCTAAGTAATGTTTAAAATTTAAGTAGCGTTTATAATTAAGGCTGTTTATGTCTCGGGGTGATGTGCACAGTGCAGTTCCTCGTTCGAGGTGGACTGCATCTGTTATTGCCTAGGGTACTTTACAGTTGCTTGGTACATTGATGTTTTTACAACTTCGACTTTGTTTTGACGTGATGAAAAAAGTCTACAACTTAAGATGAGTTTATTTACAGACCCATTTATATAAGAACTATGTGTACGTGTTGGTTACTTAAAAGGCTACAAGCATGTTCCGTACAAGATAATGAGTGGTTGTAAAGTTATGCATAAGACGCAGTGCAAAAGCAAATTTTTAGAGAAAGCGTAATAACAAAGAACAACTGCGCACTGATTGACATAACGCCTGCAGGCGCTTGTCACTCACTTTTATTATTGCATCTGACATTTAGTTACTCGTACTAACTGCTATGCAATAAAGCTTAGCATCTAATATTAATATAAACTATTTTATGAAATAATAAACTACCCTTTGCAGAAACGTAGCCAGTTTCTCATCAAAATGTAATTTTTTAGTAGGTTCTAGTAGTAACAAATAAAAACTAAACATCGCTTTGGAAGCGCTTAGTAGATGCCTTTGTTAATGCCAGTAGCGGCCGGCCATTCAAATATTGACCGCAGAAGACATCTACCAGCAATAATGATCGGTTCATTTTACGAATGACTAAGCGAGCTGCTACATGCGCATCATTAAGCATTAATACCAATTCTCGTGAAATATTAAAAACCCAGCGTTGTTCTAAAGAAAGCGAGAAGGTCTTCTTACTTCCTGAAAATAAAAACTCCTTTAGTATGCGGAGAACACATGCAATATGAATTATTTACTAACACGTGTACCCACGGCCACGCACTTCGTCTCTAGAGAAATGTATGTAGAAATAAAGATCTCCTTGCTTTGTTTAACCTGTTGTGGATTACAAGATCAATCAATACTTGCTTACAAAATGAGAAGGTACAGTAATAAATAACACAATACAGTGCCGTTTAAAACAGCTGAACAAAACTTAACTTGACCTGCTTAAAATTGCAGCAAATTCACTTTATTTTTCATTAAAAAACTTATTTCTACTATTGCTTTCATTGTCTTTTTTTAGCCTAAAGGATGACTCAGTTAAACCATGCCGGGCGCGATACGCGTCGGTGACATTCGTGCCTCCTACATGTGGAATATGCACGGATTGTGGCAACATTACGTTATATTTAAGGACTTTTCGCTTTCGACCATCGAATAGGTAGTTTCAATGCAGCGTTGTATATCGAATGTTTCCTAAACAAGAATCTAGATATATATGTAGGCATAAATACCAAATCAATTGTGATGGCGCGCGCCTCCACAGTAAATTATTGATGCACATTTACGGGTAGGCCTCGTTTGTACATAACGTTTTAGTGTGGGCTTAAATGCTAATGGTTTATGGTATTTACATTCAGTAAAACAATGAAATGTAAAATATGATCGCTCGGGTAGAGAGTAGAGTATAGAGCCTACGAAACTAAAAGGTAAACGTACATTTATATTATTCCCAGACTTTCAAATCCCAGTGTTCTCAAAAAATAAGATTAACATAAGTTCTTCCCAACACTTCACTTCCACACATATATTAAAAACTAACTGTTCCCCGCGGTTACACCCGCGTGATCATGGATGATGATGATAAAAAGTATCTTATGTGATAATCATACAAATCCAGTCACAAACATTCGCCTTTATCATATTAGTTTGAATTCGAAATAAATGATCAATTTTTATAGTATTTATGGTTCACTATTTTGGCGATAATCGCTTACATATAAAATATAGATATATGCTGCCACGGGCTTTTTTGTAGGACTATTGAAGATAAACATTTACGTTTTACATGTACGTGTGATACTAAAGATTTATGCAGCGCACGTCAGGATAGGTCGCATATAGCAGTTTTTTTCCCGATTTAATTGACACTTATCGTTGTATTTCGGACAAGTCACACATTTTTTTTTTATTATGGCCTATAAGGTTTTCTGATGTGTGAGCAATATTATTGTTAAGTTTCTTAAAATCCATTCAGTAGTTTTTGCATGAAGGAGAAACAAACATCCATACATTTGTCCATACTTAGAAACTTTCACGTTTATTATATTAGTGAGGATAATACAATAAGACGCCTCATCCACGATCAGGTGAAGGCCTTCGAAACCGCCCGATGCGTTGAGTTTGACAAAAAGCGTGATGAGGCTCTCAGGGCCCGACCACTAGCGGACATCACTTACAATTACGTAGTCAGGGTATTAACATGCCCCAAGTGCGCTCGTACCTTCTCCAACAAAATCGGGTACTCAAGCCACCAGAGAGTGCACCAACGGGTTAAACAACAGAACCTAGTTCTAAATCTCTAAATTCAACATTTCTATCCAGAACTAACAGTGACTGTGGTCGAAATTGGTCAGGACTACATCACCAAAATAAAAATAATTTAAAATAAAAATACTATTAAAGGGAAAGTCGCTAACCGGAGGCGCACGTTGTAAGTTGTAACAATAATTACTTCTTCATTGGAAAATATGTTCGTAGCATTTCCAATACGTGCCCCGTTCGTAGCGGTCTAATCTGGATCAATATTTTTCTCGCTGTTAGTGTTGAAAGGTAGTATGAAATATAGTACTTTTACTACACTTTTATTACTACAGTATACACGAGAGCATTTTTTGGTAATGAATAGATTCAGGCGCTACTTTGCGGAAATCCATATTTAATAATAACAAATATTTTAATAAAACATTAAATTAATATTTTAATAAAACACTTTAAAATATTAAAAATATATCTAGCGACAATTCCGCCTAACTTTCCTGTAGAAAGATTTTTCGATCGTGCGCTCGTAGAGTCTTAGTCGTAGAAGACATCCACTGTTGGACAAAGCCTCCCCGATAGAACGCCACAAAGGTCTGAGTGTGTATGATCCTACATTACAAAATAGGATTTGCTTATCCTAATTTGAGTAGTTCCCAAAGAAGAGAGACATAACCGAACTCAACGTGGGAGAAACCGCGAGCAGTCTAGTAAAATCATAAATAGTATCTGGATACCCATAACGACACTATAATTGATAGAAAAGGTAACATAGGACCAAGAACGCATGAGGTCGCGTGCCTCGCTGTCGATCAGAAAGGGTTATCGCAGCAAAACTATACACTGATAGAACTGGATAAGTCGTAAGCTACGCGTAACGGCGTATGTGTTTATGGCCTGGAATGTCTTCTAAATGGAAACGTTTACTATACGCTTAATACAAATCGCTTCAAAGTTAATTATAATTAGGTAAGTACCTTTCATCTTTGGGAAAATAATCTGTTTTACATATCCTATATACTGTTAAGCCTGTTTTTCAGAAGGAAATCTGTGTTATTAATTAAAAGTAAGTTATGCCTTTAAATTTATAAAATCATTGCAAGTTAATAACAACACCGCCGCGCGCCGTGCTTATATTTCTGTGTACCTACTACATTGAAGTAATAATAATATCTAACTTCACGGATAGGGCTGATGTCGCTAATAAGCCGTGATAGTTAGTCGATCCCAACGCTGGGCAGTGCTCGTTAACATCATCATCCTACATGACGAAAATCTCGTCAAAGAAGAAAAACTCAGGAAGCACCTTGACTTGGCTGAGGTTACCGTCATGTGGGATGTTGACTCGACGATCATCGGCATTTTTGTTTTTATGCTTATAGGTTAGCCTTTAACCACCTTCTTACCTGATGGTAAGTGTTGATGTGGTCGAAGGTGTTGTTCAGGTTAACCTAGAATTTCTGGCTCTCAAGGACAGCTGCCGGAACACACCGTTAGGTGCTTGGCAACAGATTTTCTACTTGAGGGTGGTAGCTAGCCAGGGGGGCATTCGCAAAATGCCCTACCACCATGCTTTGATAACTGCCACCGTAAGACGAGAACCGGGACCGACGGCTTAACGTGCCCTTCGAAGCACGGAAGCGCTCAGTAGTAATGTCACTAGCGGTCACCCATCCAACTCATGACCGCGGCGGACGTTGCTTAACTTTGCTGATCGGTTAAGAACAGCTTAGCAAACTTCGCTACGAGCGCTGCATAAAATATTCTATATTATCCAAAAATGGTCTTATAACGAAGAGCCTCGACCAACGTCTAAAGAGGTTCTCGCTAGGCGGTTGGATCAAGTGTCAGATACAGAAGGCAGTTGTCTTCGACACGTCACGCATAATCAGGAGGTTCCTCAGACTACAGCCCTAAGCGCCGGTAGCTTGGGCACTGCTCTGTTTTTGGCGAAGGACTACATTTAGGTTTTTCATAAAACAGTTAGGCCAAATCAAAGTCTGTTAATGCGTGTCGAAATAGTCGTATTAATTAGAGTCCAGAATCAAATAAATAAGCCAGGGTCAAACAGAATTCACCACACATAACACAATAGGAAACAAGCGAACGCATTCTACGAACCGAGATAAGTGAATGAGCTGTGTGAATGAGTTACCCGATTTATTGCTTATAGAAAGTTTGTATGCGGTAGAAAGAGACAAAATCTAGTACATTTCGTTCCAATGATTCATAGGCCTTATCTACTGGAATCCAGTTCTTTTGATACGAACTATGTATAGTTAAGGGTGCATCTCTCGATACTGTATTGGAAGTATTGGAAGACAAGAGATATAAGAGAAAATAAAAACGTTGCAATATTAGACACATATCATTTTCAATGTTTTTGTTTCTGTGCACAGTGTAGTCCAGCACATTTTTTTTTACATAGGCAATTCTATATGTCACCATCAGGTGGGCTGCATTATGCAATAAAATACATCTGAATACGCCATGACGATGAAATTGCGTAGAGAACGCGTGAGATCGCGTGACTGTGTGTCGATCGGAACAGCTTATCGCAGCGGAACTATACTGCGCTGATACAACCAGATAAGTCGTTAGCAACACGTAAGGACCGTGTTTATGGCTCGGAAGAACGTCTTCATAAACGGAAACGTTTACTACGCACTAAATGTCAGACATAGGAGTGTTTAAATTACAAGTAGATATGCTTATTCATGTGAAGATTATGATTCAATGCTAACTGTTGGGTTGTTAACCCGTTTATGAAAAATATATAATAATGTTAAAATAAGGTCCATACCTCGCGCTGTAACTTGGTGGCTACGACAAACATTAGACAAATAATATTATTCAAGTAATGTGATTGGCCGATTTCATATGCTTCAATATCCTTGTTCATCTTAATGAAATTTAGATGACATTATTTGTGTCCATTAGGACTAAACACCAAATTTTTTTTTAGTATCAGCATTTTTTTTTTTTAATTTTGTCGTTTCTATTAAACAGCAAACTAAAATATTTAATTGGATTTGTAGATATGAGATGTACGCAATTATATAATACCTGCAATAACAGGTATAATTAAAATCAAAATAATGTATTGTCACTAAATTATTAGTTATACTTTTGTGTAGGTACTAGAGTGAAAAAGATATCGTTGCCACAATTTTGAAAATTACAATGTGTATACTTGTTATTGCTGAAAACTGTGCATAAACAGCAAAGGCATATTTTATTCATAGTCAATTAATTATCTTCTTCGAAAGAATAATTACTCTCTAAAGGGACCAAAAATCACAAAAACAAGGCCATACAATACGACAAACACAAACTCCGATGTTCGTAGTACATCGTAGCCATCGTGCTACAAATGCTACGGTGCCTATTTGACAAAATATTTACAACAGAAAAATATATACGTTATCATCAAGATGTGTTAGTATATGGACATGTTTTAATATGAAAAGTTCCACAAGTACATATCGACTGTGAACTGGCAATAAATCCCATCTGAATTTTCGTCACGTTGTTTTTCTTAAGCTGCGTGATAAACGATAGGACTTTTTGCCAGTTCACAGCCGATATACCTACGATATACGGACGCCTCTACACCCCCGAAAAGATATATATATATATATATATATATATATATATATATATATATATTATGCCTGTTAGTTACCCTTTTGATGATGATGTGGTCGAAGATGTTGTTCAGGCTGACCTAGAAATACTGGCTCTCAAGGACAGCTGCCGGAACACACCGTTAGGTGCTTGGTGATAGGTTTTCTACTTCAGGGTGGTAGCTAGCTCGGCGGGCATTCGCAAAATGCCCTACCACCATGCAATATATATATCGACGCTTGAAAGGCAATAATTACCAAGCGACATGATGGCAACTTTACACTAGAGCATTTCAAAGTTTTATTTTTTGGAATAAAAATCGTCAAAAATCGTCTATTAGTCATAGCAATTCGATTCTAACGATTTTTAAATATAATTTATAAGCTTTGTGAACTGGCATTTAAAGATTATGAATATTCTCAATATTTCAAGAATTAGTGTCGGTTAGTTAAATATTAATCAAAATTACAAACAGGTAAAAATTACTTTCCGGCAGCAAAAGTTTATTAAAAAACATGTTAAATTTACTAAACTCCCGTATTTTACAATTGCGTTTTAAGCAAAATGATGCATCCAGAAGTAACAGATGTTTGGCACCTAGGTAAAATGATCTAACTAAAACCAAGTATCTTTTGCAGCCAGGCAATTTCAACCATATTACAAATTAAATAAGTTATGTGTAGGTTTTTATTGAACAAGTAACATACATTTAGATTTTAGTACACAACATTAAAGATTTTAGTACACAACATTAAAGATTTTAGTACATAAAATTAAAGATTTTTTGACAAAGTTTTCGACGGATATCGTCATTATCATCAACATCAAAACAGCTCTTGTAGTAATCTACAATCACTCACTGCTTATTATAGGCCTCCATCTTACGCGGGACAAATTAGAGCATACTTCGCCACACTGCCCTAGTGCAGATTGATTGATTGATTGAAAAATCATTTAAAAACAGTAGGTAAAATATAGTACGACAAAATATATTCTGTACAGGGCAGGTAAACATTACTACTTGACGTTTTAAAGTTCATCGCATTTAGGTAAAAAGTACTAAGTGACAATAAATATATGATTAAGGTGTGTCAAAAAGACTTAAACTAAGAGAAAAAAATATTTTCAATCAGGTAAAATGTCTTAAGCTATATTCATAACCTAGTTACCGCAAGGCAAAAAATACTTTATGTTCGAACACATTATTACGAGTCTAGGCAAAAATGACTAAGTATAAAAAGTTAAAATCAAATAGATACTATGTGAAAGTCATTCATAAATTGGTATAATTTTAGTCGCTTAGACGCCGAAAATTGTGAAAATGTGCTTTATTTTAAGTTACTAAGCGACAACAAACTTCGTCCTAGCGGCATGAGTGTAGGACCAATCGACGTAGATTTTTTTTCTGATTTCAATGATATATATAACTCAATATTGTCCAAAATGTCACTTGGTAATTATTGCCTTTCAACCGTCGATATATAATAAATAAAAAACTCACGTTTCACAAGACCTGTTTTCGTCCCATCTATAAATATAGGCAGGCCTATTGCCACGAGGCACAGTTACAGACTGTTGACTGCTAAGGAACATTTGTTAGTTTGAAAAACCCAATACCTATTCGGCAGTCTACTTCGATATTCGATAGTGAATCTACTCCACTTTACAAGGACTTGTAAAATCCAGTTGAAGTTCCAATTTTAACCATAATGGCTTTCGTTCCACTGCATTGTCAAGTATCTCGGCGGGATTGTCTTGTCGGGAGAAATTTGAATTCTGATTTGATAATCCAAATAAAGTACCGGACTCACGCGATGATTCTATTATGCTATTACGAGCGTAAATGCAGGATGCAAGACAAATTCAAACTAGTTTAAGATGAGCAAAATTAAACTTTTTTCAATTTTAGAACTAAGTATTTAGTTTATCCCAAAATCTTGTATTCAAATTCAAATAAAGAAATCATCATCAGGTTCTTACGTTTATCTTACACGTGTTCGTATGTGGCATCGTTGCGATATATTTTCTCTATCACAAAGAACGACACAAGATCATATTTATAAAATACTAGCTTTCCGGCCGCGGCTCCGCCCGCGCGTGTGTCGGTTATCGTGCAAAACCATTAACCTCTTTTTGCTCAGTTGAATAAAAACTACCTTATGTCGTTTCCCGGATCTCAAACTATTTCCATACCAAATTTCATCGAAATTGGTTCAGTGGTTTTTAAGTGTATTCGTTGCATACAAGAATACAAATCTTTCCTCTTTATAATATTAGTGTAGATTATTTGTATTCCGCAGTTTTACTCGCGTAGACTACGATGAAAAGTAATGATGGTGATAATGGTATTATATTAATAATCTTTCGTGCTAGTTCAGGTCCTAAACTATCTATAAACCAAGTTTCATCTAAATTGGTTAAGCTTATTCAGCGTAGTCAAAAACTAAACACTCATATCCTCACATCCTCCTTCACTCACAAACTTTCGCATTGATAATATTAGAGTAATGTTTTCTGTAACAACATTAAGGATGACACAAAAACATATTATAGAAGGTTTTCCTTACGCCAACTCCTTGCTTTTAATTTTAGTGTGCCTACTATATTTCGAGAGAAAAAGATGGTATAATGCTCTCCTGTACTCCTAACTTAATTTAATGTATTATACAAAGACATAAGATAGTTTAATAACACTTAAACTATCAGTGCCAGTTGAACAGTAGCAGGTAGTGTAGCTATGGCCATATAATATGATAACGCTTATAAGTCTACAAAGAAATCTTGAATACAGCGATTTAAGTTTTGAAAGATTCTACTCGTAAAATCCGAGTCCGATAAAAATACGTGATAATCTTCAATCAAAGGGCAAAACGGTCCACTATCACTATTTGTCTGCTGTCCTGTCTGTCTGTCTCTACATCCTTAGATCTCTACATCATAAATTCAGGTCTGTGTTTCATTACGTATTAATGAAATTTCGATACATTGAGACTTATTAAAACGAGACTCATTAAAACGATGACCCGAAACCACAAACTAATTATCGAATAAAAAATTCAATTAAAGGATATCTCCAAGCTTTTCTGTACTAAACCATTTGTCAGAGATTCTCATATATATCTCAGAAAAAGGAGAATATTTTTTTATCATTACTCTAACGTGCATTATATCACATTCTATAACTTTTTCAATAAAGTAAAATCCGCATAGTGTTTATATTTATAAAGTCTTCAAAAATAAAGAGATGGAAGTTGCCTAGGCAAATCTGTCAGTGTTAGACCTATGTTCTTAAACTGACAACTGTTACTAATCTTGACAACTAAACTTAATAAGTTATGAATTTGAAAATTCTGTGTAGTGGCCCGAGGGGTGCTGGGCTAGAATGTCACCCTGCCATGTCTATCTGTGGGTGTCGTAAGAGGCGACTAAGGATAGCACACAAGAAGGTGGGCAGCAGCGCTTTCTGAGGAACTGAAATCTCACATTGCGATCCCCAAGACGCCTGCCAAGCGTAGGGATTATGACAACCCCCCTATAATGGGGGAGCCTGTATTCAACAGTAGATGATCCGGCTGATACAGTATAGTGTAGTGTGATGTACCTACGTACCCACCGTTGAGAACTCCCCATGTTTGCCACACTACCTACGATCGGCAGGCGCCTTGGGCATCGCGATGTAAGATGTTAGTTCTTCAGAGGGCGCTGGTACTCACCTTCTGTTTCGTTCCCTTCGTTGCCTTTAATACTCTCACAGGAAAATATGTGGGGGGAGGGGATCTATCCCAGCACCCCAAGAGGTACCAAATACTGTTTTTAAACTAGCTAAACTTGTGAGGGTCGCGTTTATTTAATAACCTGAATCTAGTAGTGTCATCTAGTACTACGATGTATTTGCGTATTGAGTTTAGTTTTGTTGCAGTGATGTTAACTCATTCCTTTTCTAACAGATGGCGTTTCTAACAGACATATGTAGTACAATAACATTCTATCCCATGAATACAAAATTGTTAATGTTATTTTTTTACTGGTTATAAAATTATTTTTTTTTTCAGATAATAGATATCATTAATAATATATATAATTCTACATGTAAAGTTAAATTACTATGTTAAAGCAAAAATCTATGGGCGTGATAGTTTTTCAGTAAAGTGTGCCACAAAATGATAGATGAAATAAGATACATGATAGTGATATGTTGGGATGGGATAGTGACTCCCTTCGCTCTCCCGAATAATCAAATACTGTTTTGAAATAACCAAATACTGTTTTAAAACTATACAACACTGAAAACGCTGATCCATACCTTAAATTATAGGGTATGAGCAAACATTTTCTTTCTTTCGGCCGCCGCTGTTGTTTTTTTGTAAAGCGAAGCGCATCTCTTTTATATATTTCACAACAATACACAACATACACGTCATATTGTAACCACCTCACATGCGTGTGACATGGTAGGAAGGTTATGGCGTTTTTGGATTACCACAATAAACAAAACGGAACTTATAATAAAGGTTACTATATCAGCTGGATTGTAAACTGTACACATTACCTCGTTAAGGGGAGGTTTGCCATAATCCCCAAGCCTGGTAGGCGTCCTGGGTCGTCGCATTTTAAGATATCATTTCCTCAGAAGGCGCTGCTGCCCACTTTCCGGTATTTTACCTTAAGTCACCTCTTACGACACCTACAGGTTGCAATCGGGAGGTGACAATCAAGCCCACACTCCACAGCGCAATAAAAAAGGTTATTAAATTATAATCAAATCAAATTTATCCCCACACTGTCAAATAAACTAAGTGAACCCATTTTTACAACAATTCATTTTCACAATTCATTACTGTATACCAAGATTGAATAAGTGCAGAGAGCATGCAGCCAAAATTGTTTTCATTTTGATTACGGTACAAATTTAATTTTAATACTGTCGAGTGAGGTAAGCCGAACTGAAGTTTATGTTTATTTAAAACTTAGTCAGCAGGCTGTTGGAGTACGGCGGCGGTGCAAGTTAATATTAATGTGTTTCCCAGCAACAAACCGAGCGCCTTTACCAGGCTTGAGTTTAGATGTAGGTGCATAACGTAAGCGGATAAAATGTACAGTAAATATACAAAAGTTGAACAAGCAAAGTATCGATTCAGAAAGGAAATTTTACGTTAACTGATAACCTCTTTGAACCTATGATAATAATAATTACAAAACTATAATGTATAAGAGTATTATATAGGGTGATAGCGCACCACCACACGGTTCAGAAAGTTCATATCAATGTTTCTTATGAGAATTTGTAGATTTTCCATAGACTCCAAGGTCCATGTAATTTTTTTAAGGTTAACTAAAAATTTTATTTAGCAATTATGTTATTATGGCGAGCATTCTTACATAGTTAGTGGAGGAACACAGTGATAAGGGATGTTAATTATACCTAGTACCTATATACTATTACAAAACAGATACAGGTACAAACAAGTTTGCACTAGAATTACGAACGGACCTGTGTCCTCAAGCAGCACTCGTCACGAGTTGATTTGCGTGCCAGCCATTGTCCTCCTGAACCATTTTTGAGGGAAGAGGGTACAAGACGCCGTTGCTTGCCAACACATTTTCGTGAGCATGGCCGTTCCAAATGCCCGCACCAATCCGCTTGCCAAAGGGAGAGAAATCTATAATTTAGCACATATATAATATACACATTACAATAAAAAGTAAACTTAAAAATTTCTTGGTCTGAATCTCTGACGTTTATTTTTACCATTGCCTCTATCACCACGCTGTTGCGATCTCTGATTCCCATATTTAGGATATAATCGCGGATGTTTTTCCGTCTTGCAGCCACCGCTTTCCGAACGAACCGTCCAATAGCATCATTTGAGTCGTCATATCACTCTTTATAATAGATAACATTGACTTGGGACAGAGAGTGTTATTAATAGCATAATTCAGCTACATTAATAATATGCACCGTTGAACAAAGGCCTCTACAATTAGGCATTTTGTTGCTCACAGTGTAAAATGGCAGTAATGCTTCAGAAGGTACCGCCTACTATATCTTATGAACAGAACAGACAAGATTGGGGGGGTTGCAATTTTTAAGCCCCACGGGCAATAATATATTAATAATGAAGTACTAATTTCTTCTCAGTAACTAATACGTGTATGAAATGTATTTAAATTTTAAATGTATTATACCAACAAGAGTAATCCCAAAAAGGTTTGATATAATTCGTCAATAAACCAAGATAGTCTTTGTGTAATCTCGTCACTAAATTACATTTATCTTTGTAATGAAAATAGTTGAAATGGGAATATTGACCAAAGTTAATTAAATTTAACGGCACCCAAGAGCTAGCGTTATTGATGATCAATTATGGTATGATCTACAATCTGTTAGGCGTTGAAATTACAAATGTATTACTACAAGATTTAATAACAAAAAATAGATTTCTAACAGAAAATATTCTAAACAAAAATTTCACTAATATATAAATAAACTTTTAGGCATTATTAGGGACAACTCGAATACTACTCGTCAAATCTCGCTCAATTTTAAATGAGACACCACAACTACCAATTTAAAATCATCAAAATCGGTTCACCCAGTAAAAAGTTATCCGTCTTTTTTTGAAGTCGGTTAAAAAGAACTATATACTTCTTTACAAAGAAAAAAAACATCTAAATAGCTTGACAAAATAAATTGTTTCATTCAGTCATAAGTTTTTTATAATTTCGATCCCTCATATCACACATCATAAACATGGCAAATTTAAAAATAAACAAAAACAACATGCTGCTCTAGTTTTTTTTATAAAAACAGTTAATGCATATATATTAAACTGTTATATCGACCCCCGTGCGTATTCTTATTCACCTGCGTGTGTAAGAGTTCGCAAATACCATTTTGTGATTGTCATCTAATTACGCAACATTATCTAAATCTGTCGCCAAGCACCTAACGGTGTGTTCCGGCAGCAGTCCTTGAGAGCCAGTGAAATAACAGGCAAAATGAGACTTAACAGGTATGTGTCAAGGTGATGGGCACAGTGCAGTTCGTCACTTGTGATGAAATGCATCTGTTATAGGCAGAGGATACCGCTTAACATCAGGTGGGCCTCGCGCTTGTTCCTTCACAATAATATAAAATAAAAAAAAAACATTATCTAAATGTTTCGTTTTATTTTATATTTATAAAATAAGAACAGAGAATTAAAAAATATGTTTTGTTTTACCTTGTGCGTCCTCCTATACCACCTTACCCTACTTTAATTTTGATAAGAACATATTTTATTATACTTTCAAACATTTGATACCAATTCCATCACTGCAGGGTTTGAATTTCCAATTATTTTTGAAGTCACGCTCTTCCTATATAAACCGATGAATGAAAGAATCTCCCAAATCTGATATAACCGTAAGAAATACGCAAGAAATTGTGAACTTTTCCTTTTTATCCGTTTTTTTGCCTGGTAGGTTAGCCATTGACCACCATCTCACTTGAAGGTGATGATGTGGTCACTACCACATCATCACCTTCAATACTAGCTCTCAAGGACAGCTGCAAGAATACACCATTAGGTGCTTGGTGACTAATTTTCTACTTGAGGACAGTAGCTAGCCAGGCGGGCATTTGCAAAATGCCCTAACACCATACTATAACGACTGCCATCCTACGACGACAACCGGGATCAACGGGTTAACGTGCCCTTCGAACCAAGAAAGCACTCAGTAGTAATGTCACTAGCGGTCACCCATCCAACACATGTCCGCGGCGAACGTTTCGTAACTTTGCTGATTGGTTACTTAACTAACTTTTAGAGCTGACTTTTAGGGAATGAGCTAACATAATCCCATCAGAAGTAATTTTTTTTTATCCCACATGCATGGTTCCCGCTCATTTTCAAATACAGTTCTATCATCAATTCAGTCGCTCTATACCTACAACTCTTTTGAGGTCTAGCTAAGATCTGTTACTCAACGACACAGTTAATGTGTTGTCTCAAGAACAAAAAAGTAATAAATAGATTCAGGCGTTACTTTGCGGAAATCCATATTCAATAATAACAAATATTTTTAAAATATTTTATGAAAACATCAAATTAATATTTTAATAAAACACTTAAAAAATACAAAAATATATCTAGTGACAATTCCGCCTAATTTTCCTGTTAAGCCGACGTGACGTCACAAACGCCGCGCAACCACACCGGAAGAATTTTCGACGCGTTTCGCTTCTACACGAACACTACTACTTGGATGTGAACTGCCATCTTATCTAGTCGTAGAAACTAGGTCGCAGACAACATGCAGTCCCTGGTTGGTACTTTGGTAACGACTAGGCTTTTATTACGTAGTATATTAATGAAATGAACCAAAAGACGGCCTTATGTTATGCGTAACTTATACCAACCGATTGGCTGCATTGAGTTCGCACCCAATGATTTAGGAAGATCCTATAATACACATAGAATACACATGATTCGTTGTAACACAAGCATGACCATTTAAATCAGATGCTTCATAATTAAGTATAAGTAAAGATAGCACGTATATACGAGAAGAGGTCATTATTGTTATGCTTTATATAAATTTTATTTTATTTTATTTTATTGTGAATTTTTTTTTTGTACAATGGATCATGAATCTGAAATAAGATATTATTATTATATATGTCAAGATAGCCCCGCCTCCAGAAATGCAGTTATTTCCAGTTTTATGCAGAAATGAACATACAATGTATAAGCAAAAAATATGTATTAGTACATCCTGTACTAACTACTATTAGTACATCGAGGGCTTAGTAGGCGAGTATGAGTTTCACTAATACGAGACAGGCAATTGCCATTTCCGCCAAGGCATACATAGTGCTTTTCTCAAAACAATGCAGGGAAACAAAACATAATTTTCATAAAATACATTTACTGTACTGTATCAGCCGGATTGTCCACTGCTGAACACAGCCTCCCCCATTATGGGGGGATTTTCCGTAATCCCCACGCTTGGCAGGCGTCTTGGGGATCGCAGTGTGAGATATCAGTTCCTCAAAAAGCGCTGCTGCCTACCTTCTAGTGTGTTACCCTTAGTCGCCTCTTACGACACCCACGGATAGAGATGGGGGGGTGACATTCTAGCCCGGCACTCCACGGGCAGAAAATTAAATCCATCCAAAATACATTTAATAATATATTTTATTCAATATTTGAAACATATCAATATGATTACAAATATAATTAATAATAAAGTCAAACATAAAACTAGCCTGATCAAATAACCCTCCCCTGATCGCTCCCGGTGTAAAGGTACCCACTTACAGCGTTTCCGCGCTGAATGGCAAGGGCTATCTTCTGCACTAGGAACATGCTGGAGTCATATTGGACAAATACTAAAAGAAAATGTTATTGATTTCCCCGGTGCATTTATCTCTGTTTGTTGAACTTCTGATGAGGTTTGCAGGTGGGCATTGGATGTAGTGGTGGTGTAACATTGAAGACTCCGCCGTTAATAGAAAATCGAGTGTGGTTCAGTGGTCTAGATCCCTATATAAGAAGTACATACAGCACCTTACCTTAGCTATCCAGCCTCCAAACATGCCTCTTGAACCTTAAGGAAATGATATCTCGATGGCGTAGAATAGGTTCCTTCTGCGCGTGCGTCTTGCCCGTGAGGTTGCTTTCTCATGGTACACAGCTAAATATTATAAGGTTTTCACTACACTTCACTCAGAAGATAACTATGTTGATAAAAGTTCTAATAATTTGTCGTTTTGGAAAGAAATACCGACGGTTTTCCAACTTGATGTTGTCACCGATGCACACGAGTTGCTTCACGATGAACGCTCATGCACTGATTGCCTGAGCCAATTAGAGACGAGGAAAGTTACGTATGCTCTGGGTTACAGAGCCTTGTTATTGGTTGACCACCGAACCAACAAACAGAACGCGATAATTTAAAAATACGATTGAATAAAATAGAACGAAGAGTAAACACTCTTTGATCCATTGGAACTAATTTACATTTATTAATAACGTATTCAGTAAATAATAAATCAAGACGATTTTTTAACTTTGCCGCATATTTTCTATTTATCATCACTACCGAAAGGCAAACGCATATAAGACTATTCAGCGATGAGCGACGTGAATGCAATTTGTACTTAGCAAAGAGAATTACTTTGGTATGCCAAGAATGATAAAAGAGATCTAATCAAAGAGTATATAATAACCCCAGCACGCCGTTTCTTAAAACATTGCTGGAGCGTTCCAAATTCAAAAAACGCTCCTGCAATGGATTTGATTTTCTTTGTCGGCAAATTCGATACTTAGCGTGTTCTATTTTCGAAAATAGTGTCAATATTTCCATGCATGTTTGAAAAAATGATTTTTTTGAGCATGTATACAGTCGTGCATTACCTATGCATTTATTTAGCTGTATTCTGGATTTAAAATTGCTACTTGGTAGTTTAGAACAACTGCAAGGCAAGCCTGACATAATATCGCAATGCAATGCGATACAAATAGGTACTCTTTGTGTAAATGTGTGCTAAATTTTACGTGGCATTTAAACGTTATAAGTCCAGTACATCATTGGAAGCATGGTTATTAGTTTAAACTACGTAGCAAAGTATTGATAACTAAAAATCTCGAGTGGCAAACATAATTATTCAGAAAAACGCTGAACCAATCAGTTAGATATATGTATTATCCGCATTGGTAACGCATACCATAACGCCTACTTACTTTTTACTACTATCGTACAAAATAAAAGTCCAGTTTTAGCAAAGAAAAATACAGCCACATGAGACGGTAACACAAAAGAAACGAGAAAAATGCAGTACTGAAATGGTATATACATATATAATACGAGAGCAGAAAGTTAATTCTTTCAGTCGAGGCTACTGTATAGTAAGCCAGAGCCTTATGCTTAGTTTTGCAAGACTTTTATGTCCGATCTTATTAGATAAAGCTGATACAACCTAACATCTTACATTGTTCACCTAGGGAAGACAATGATCGATTCCCAACGAGGAGTTGTTTTTTACTACAAGTAACCGTTAACAATTCAGTTATTCACAATAAACATCAAAAAGCTTTCGCGATTTTCAGTTGTTTGTTCTTTTCTTAGAAAAAACTAGTGGCCAGTATCATTTTAGGGACTTGTGATAAAATTAAACCCGGCCAAGTGCGAGTGGGACTTGCGCACGAAGGATTCCGTACCATTGTATGTAACCTAATCTTGCAAGTTACAGACGCTTTTCGCAGTGTCCGATTGAGCTGGGTAGGTACGGCGAAAACCTCTTTTTCAACACACTCGCTCGTAACGGGCCTTTAAATGCAGCGATTTTAGTGTCATAATATGGTCTATTACGCACTCGTGCCTTTTTTCACTTAACCGCACGCTTAAAAATTTTTCCTATCGTATATTTGTGATTTTGTAAGGGTATCGAGCTTTAAAAACTGCGCCTTATGCCAGTCGTCCAACGAGAAAATATACATAATATATATATATATATATATATATATATCAAAGTACGTAAGTTCATCAGAACCAAGCTTTTCACTTGAAATATTTGTATTCTATTTTTATTAACAGTTAATGGTATACCAATAAACTTTTTTTTTTTAATAAATCCCTACATATATATTCCATTAATGACAGCACAAAGTGCATATTGAAAAGAGAATCATAGTAAAACCACAGAAAAAAACCGGCCAAGTGCGAGTGGGAATCGTGCACGAAGGGTTCCGTACCATTATATTATTTTTAGCAAATAAACGGCTAATACTTCTTTTATTGTATGGGAACCCCCTTAATTCTTGATTTTATTTTAATTTAAATAATTCAATTTAAAGAGAACATAAAACTAAATATTCTGTGAATAGTTAAAGCGTCTACCTGTCATCGTTATTAGTATCGAGCAAGAAACTGTAAAAAAAAAAACAAATTTGTTGTATGGGAGCTCCCCTTAAATGTTTATTTTATTTTTAGTATTTGTTGTCATAGCGGCAATAGAAATACATCATCTGTGAAAATTTGAACTGTCTAACTATCACCATTCTTGAGATACAGTCTGGTGACCGACGGACGGACGGACAGCGAAGTCTCAGTAATAGGGTTCCATTTTTACCCTTTGGGTACGGAACCCTAAAAAGGACTAGGAGGAGGAAGTTTCATAGTAGAACTAACGAAGAAACGCTAGATATGGACCAGCTATTGATGTATTACACGTATAGATTAGAGGTACCTAAGGCTGGGTCTGTACATAACGGCACTGCACGGCAATCGTTACATCCGACTCGATTGCTGTGCTATTTAAATCTTAATTATAAACCACTCTCGAAATTCCGCTTTGCGATAAAATCCAGTCCAATTTCTTCGAGGTAAGAACTTTTTCACTTCAGACTTTAAACCTAAAGCTGTAAAAATCCGATATTACTTTTCAGCGTCTAAAATGTTCAAAGGTAAGCTCCATCGTGCACAACTTGTTACTCTCGGGTGAATCCTAATGGCACGTCACTTGTTTCGTCTCCACTTTCCTTCGTAACAACCCCATTAATATTTCACGTAGAAGATATGGGTAAATCTTATTACACAATAAGCATTTATTCGCACTAAAAAAAGCTTAGAGCGTTTATAGTCAGGCATCGTCAATCAAAAGTATAACGTCGTAAAAGTGAGGAACGGCATAGAACGACTCTAAAATCCGAGTTTAACACTGCAATTTGTTTGAAAGCTCTGTGCTAGCACCAGTATCTAATAGATCAATTTAGCTTCTAGTAATTGTATTCACCTGTATCTTTCACTCTATATACCTAAGAGGAAAATTTATAGGGTCGCGCCCTGATGCATGACGGTTGGTATTATTATCTTTCCTTGCAATAACCGTATGTCACGTCCCAGCCATGGATCACGAAGAATAGAAATGTCTCGAACAAAGAGGTTACACAAACAGATTTACGGCAAGCTTTCAAAAGTATTGCATTTTTCGTCGTGGGATTTGGGTATATATATTGGCTGATGCATAGTATGTAAAGCCAGTAATACATATATTGCTATTCTCGCCCTATACGGGTTCAAATATATAAAATAGCATTTTTTTTCTTCCAAGTAAAGTTACCGTCAGGCAGCGTTTGCGTTGTATCACCTTTACTCCGCGTTGCGCGCCAACAATTGCGTTGCTGTGGCAATTAAATAACAAATTATTGCGCCTTGATTTGCTGTAAAGCGTGTAGTTGTTGAATGAAGTATGTTGGGTGAATTGTTGTTGTTTTAAGGATAAGTAATTATACAACTGTACTGTAATGTATCAGCCGAATCGTCCACTGCTGAACACAGCCTCCCCCATTAAGGGGAGTTTGCCATAATCCCCATTCTAGCCAGCCATATTGAGAATCGCAGTTTAAGATATCAGTGGCGCTGCTGCCCACCTTCCGGTATTTTTCCTTTGTTCGCCTCTTACGACATCCAGGGGAAGAGATAGGGGGGACATTCTAGCCCGCCACCCTACGGGGTAATTATACAACAATGGTGTGTTATTGTTCTTTACACAACGTTATTGTCCATCTATGAAAATTTTAGAACTTCATCCTTTTTGGAAGACGATTCAAATTGGTAGCAACCCTGGTGCCATCCACAGGGCGCAAGCGGGGCGTAGCGGATAGGGTGAGGAAGTAGGTATACATATATAACTCGGCATTTGGGGCACCCAAAGAGAAGACTCATTTCTATACCCCTATTATTATCTCTTTCATAGGGTAAGAACGAGTAATCTATTTATGATCCCCACGCAAAAAAATATACAACGAAATGCACTTTACATTATTTTGATACGAAACCAGCTAGATTAAAGTTGTATGATCAAACAACCGTCTGCGAACTTTATGTATTAATCATCTCTGAGTTGCAAGTAAATAAAACAACGCAGCTAAGTAGCGAGTGGTGTACCAGTAGGTAAACGTACGTTCCGCCGCGTTCATGGGCAAACTTCTCGACTCCGAACGAAGTAATAACTCGGAGAATTACCACCGAAGTCTTGGATTTGCATCCGGCGATATTTGCTAAATCGCGTCCTTGGTTAACGTGCTCGAACTTCAGAATTTCGCTACTGGCGTCGGCCGAACGTATTATCCATGTATACAACCAAACACACTATACTCTGGTTTTTAATTCGAGATCAAAAATGTAAACAAAGGTGTTAACCGTGCAAAAAAATGACATGTACTTCATAGTTATACTAATTTTGAAAACCGATAAAGCATTAAACATAAAAAAAATGATTTAAGCAATAATGGATTACCTTAGTATTCACTAATAAAACACTTTTTTATGCGCATACATATCTACGCATATATTCAAGCCTGAAAAAAATAATGTAAGGTTTTTTTGTTTTTAATTGCCACACTGGCGGGATCGTCGACATTTTCCAGCTGACGCCATTTTTTCTTGTTCGTAAATCGTATTTTGATTCGAATGTTTTTCTCGCCGATAATTTTTCTTGTTATTGTGAATTTCCTTGTTTATAATTGTTTTTATCGTTTATAGTTATTTTTAGAGAGTTGTGTTTACGAATTATTTATTTTCGTAATATGGAGGCTACCAGAGCTCTAACCGGGCTCTTCAACAACGAAAGATATTGTATCTCCTGTTAAGAAAAGTGTTCGCAAATTTTAGAGTGCTTCCGAAAAGTTGATGGCGATGAAGACGTATAAACACACATCTATAGCATGGCCAAAAGATAGGTATTGCACTTTTTTATGTTATTGTGACAGAACAAGCTCGAGGCCCACCTGCTGTTAAGCGGACTAACCTCTGTGTATACAGTCTCCTGTGCCTGTAATTTCACTGGCTCTCAAGGACTGCTGCCGGAACACACCATTAGGTACTTGGCGACAGATTTTCTACTTGAGGGTGGTCGCAAGCCTGGTGGACATTCGCAAAATACCAATATGCGGTGAAGCTCAAGCCCGCGGTGGGATTCGAATCATGGACCTGCTGCGCGGCATTCCATAGCCAATGCCATTTAGCCATCACTAGTCAAGTGTCCTAAAAAAACCACGGACATGTTGGGAATATCGTCAGTTTCAGTCAGAAGGGTAGTCCGCAAAAATAAGGGAAGCGGTGAGTTCACTTTGCCAAGATCACTTTTCACGCTATAGGTACTGCAGATTGTGTAACATTTTTTCGAGACAGTTAAATTCATAAGTATAATTTAGTAAAGGTAATTAATACTATTGTACTTTCTCACCAAAATAAGAAAACATATACCTTCTCAAGCACAAGTCACAAAATCAAATCCGAAGCTTCCACCGTTGAACAAGGTTCCAATGGGGGATTTGCAATAACCCCCACGCTTGGCAGGCGTCTTGAGGATCGCAGTAGAATTTTTAGTTCTTTAGAAGGTGCTGCTTCCCACCTTCTGGTATTTTTGTGGCCCAACGTCGCATGGAATGCTGGGATATAATGTCACCCCCGTTTCTTCCCGTGGGTGTCTTAAGAGGCGACTAAGGTATATATATATATATATTTATATAGTAAAAACATTTTGAAGAATAAATATTGAATACCCCTGACCAGTCAGTTTGACAAATTAAAAATCAGATTATAGTTAATAATACTTACATCGACATTGTAAGAGATCATATCACATGTGTTTTAAAGCTGGTGAAGTGCAAGTCGGGCTCACACGCATGGTACCAAATCAACGCAATAAATATAAATTTTATGTAAAAGAATGTCGCTGTTTTTTCATTAAATTTCGGGGAGTTTGATTCGCTCTAGTTATTATTACGAGTATTTGTTGTATTATTTATAAGAGTTTGTTTAATCAAATTGAGATTGACTACATGCAAATCATTACCAATATTGTTTTACCATAGACACTAAACTGGTACTGCTTGACAAGTCCGCACTATTAAATAATTAAAAAAGTAAAAAACCCGACTGCATACATTGAGCTAAAATACGCCAATGGCTGAAAATTATTTATTTCGTCAAGCGTTTTATTGTTCCATTCAAATTAAAACTAAGTTCTATATATTTGTGGATTCTTTTTTATAAATCCCTTCATTTTAATACCCCATCGATGAGAATGGAATAAAAAAAATATTTTCTCTCGATATGACGTGCAAAATCCACCAACCCATTTTTTTTTACCTGCCTAGTGTCACTGACAATGATATTTCTTCAATAAAATCATTTGAGCTGCTTAGAAGTTATGGTGGAATAAAGAAACATACATTCATGATCCCTGAAAATATAACACTCCTTATTTTGGGCAGGCGTGTAAAATTTTTTTTGTTTTTTTTTTATGCTGGATATGTTAGCCTTTGACCACTATCTCACCTGATGGTAAGTGATGATGTGGTCGAAGATGATGTTCAGGCTAACCTAGAAGTACTGGCTCTCAAGGACAGCTGCCGGAATACACCGTTAGGTGCTTGGCGACAGATTTTCTACTTGAGGGTGGTAGCTAGCCAGGCGGGCATTCGCAAAATGCCCTACCACCATGCTGTAACGACTGCCATCCTAAGACAACAACCGGGACCGACGGCTTAACGTGCCCTCCAAAGCACGGAAGCGCTCAGTAGTAATGTCACTAACGGTCACCCATCCAACTCATGACCGCACGCGACGTTGCTTAACTTTGCTGATCGATTGAGAACAGCTAAGTAAACTTCGCTATGAGCGCTTCGAAAATAGTTAAAACTACCTAATTCATATTTATAATATAACGCCACATGTGAAAAATACAGACACCTTCAAATTAGAAAGTCTATGCAAATTAATTTCATTGCGTAACTTTTTCCAATTCCAAAACACAAATAAATTTTCTAGCCAAACGAATTTTGCTCTTCAAAACCGTTCCTAACATCTCACTACGGTGACATAAAGCAAACACGAATAGGGCAGTAAATGTCATCGAGTATAAAATTTCACTGTATATTGAACTAATAAAGCTGTTTAACTGCTCAATTCTCCTGTTTACACCTCGGGTGACCCACTTACCTGACATTTATCAACCGGCCGCGACATTTTATATATTTTGCAACTAAAATAAACTTTTAACATGACGTTGTTTTTATCGCAAATAATAGTAAAATGAAAAAGAACGTGTTACTGAACATAAACCAATGTATCATTAGGCTATGGCATTACTTAGGTATAGTTAGTACCTGAGAAAGGAAAATACCATAGCAAACTTCGCAGAAAGGATAATTTGAGGCAGGGATATCCACTTCCGTGTGCAGATAAAGAGATATGAAGAAAGCGCGCATAAATATGGGCAAAAATAATTATCACAGAACATCGATATAAATTATGTTATGATTATTACATATTTACTAAAATTATCGGCCTCTCCCAATTAGATGACAATTCTCAAATGGCCCCAGAGCTGCTGGGCTTGAAAGCCACCCCCCATCTCTACCCGTGGGTGTCGTAAGAGGCGACTAAGGGTAACACACCAACAGGTAACAGGTGGGCAGCAGCACTGAGGAACTGATATTTCATGCGATCCTCAAGGCGCCTGCCAAGCGTGGGGATTATGGTAAATCCCCCCAAAATGGAGGAAGCTGAGTTCAGCAGTGGACGATTCGGCTGATACAGTACAGTACATTATATACTTTATAATGAGTAAATAAAGTAAAGTAGTCCTCGGAATACTCAAGTAGTACCTAGCTACTTTAGTTGCCCGAGGGGCGCCTGGTTAGTATTACACCTAGGGGCTTTACTTGTAATCGCCTCATACATAAATTTATGACAGGTTTATCAAACATCATGATAAGGTTATGAAACGATTATGAATAGGCGACTAACATTTATTTTCTTAATTTAAATAAGCTGTTTGCAATAGAATTTTGAAGCGCTCGTAGCGAAGTTTACTTAGCTGTTCTCAACCGATCAGCAAAGTTAAGCAACGTCGCGCGCGATCAGGAGTTGGATGGGTGACCGCTAGTGACATTACTACTGAGCGTTTCCGTGCTTCGGAGGGCACGTTAAGCCGTCGGTTCCGGTTGTTGTCTTAGAATAGCAGTCGTTATAGCATGGTGGTAGGGCATTTTGCGAATGCCCGCCTGGCTAGCTACCACGCTCAAGTAGAAAATCTGTCGCCAAGCACCTAACAGTGTGTTCCGGCAGCTGTCCTTGAGAGCCAGTACTTCTAGGTTAGAAGTACTGGCTCTTAAAGTAAGTACTGGCTTATAAATAAAGCAATTAGTCACCCCGTGACCACGATCACTGCATAGTGTCTGAAACGTCGGGACAAAACCAATGATAAATAAATGCGATTTCAAGTTGTTTAATTACTACATTTTTATGACCTTTATGTCCGACTGCCAAGGAAGGCAGTTTTTCGCGCGTATCTAATATGTTTGTTAATTTCTTTATAACCTCGTATCTGTCAACGGTTGGAAGGAATTCGAAAGTTAATGATAGGTAGCGTTATCTTAAAACCCAAGTGGTGTGTGTGTGTGTGGGCTTTTAAGAAAACAAATTGGCGGATGTTTGTTGATGTGAAAACTTACCGAGTAAGCTTTAAAGGAAATTAAAAGGGGGTTGCAAAAATATATAAGTTCTATGTTTAAATATAATGTTTCACTAAAGAGTCTAAAATCAAATATACAATTAAATTCTTTCTCATTCTTGTTTCAGTCTTTTTATTGCATTCGAATTTTATTATAATCAGCAGTTCAGAAGCAAAAAAAACATGAATAGATCTTTCTTCCTCATGTTGTTGAAATAACTTCTTCGCATACCCAAAGGTGCGTTTAATTGTTTATAATTGGAACTGCTAGAAAGGGACGGAATCCTGTAACTGCGACATTTTCCTTGGCGCGTATAAAGATAAGGTTTTGTTCGGTTATATCTGTGCCTTCAATCGTTGAAGTCATGTGCAAAGAGAAGAAGTAAAGCTATCTTATAAAAACGAATTTAATAAAAATCAATAAACACCACTGATTTGCCAAAAAAATATAGGCAGTGTCACTCGGGATTATGATTTCATCCCGAGATCATCCCGATCCCCTCATATGAATAAAGATTCTAACGATACCCATACGAGTTTATCCAAATCTGTTCAGGCATTTAAAAGTTACTCGTATGGTGGCATAAAGAAACAAACACGTATATAAATACACATAAATAATTTTGGAGCGCTCGTAGCGAAGTTTGCTTAGCTATTCTTAACCGATCAGCAAAGTTAAGCAACGTCCGCCGTGGTCATAAGTTGGATGGGTGACTGCTAGTGACATTACTACTGAGCGCTTCCGTGCTTCGGTTCGTACGTTGGTCCCGGTTGTCGTCTTAGGATGGCAGTCGTTATGGCATGGTGGTAGGGTATTTTGCGAATGCCCAGCTAGCTAGCTACCACTTTCAAGTAGAAATTCTGTCGCCAAGCACCTCACGGTGTGTTCCGGCAGCAGTCCTTGAGAGCCAGTAATTCTAGGTTAGCCTGAACAACATCTTCGACCACATCATCACTTACCATCAGGTGACATAGTGGTCAAAGGCTAACCTATCATGCATAAAATATATATAAGTATATATATATACCTACTTGTACATGAACCATAAAAATACTTGCACTCAGGCGTATAATAAGCTGGTAAAAGTACATTTTATCCCCTAGACATACGTACTGTGATAACTTAGGACGTTCACGCACACACGCGAGTGCCCGATATAGCTATTCAAAATCGGTAAGCCATTTCTACCCCAACGCCAGGTCTGAGTTATTTCACACGCAATACGCGCATATTCAAATTACGCTGGTCAGTTATGCCTTATTTATAGTACCACCAACTTAACTGTGCAGTCCGCAAGGGCGCTGCTGGTCAAGGAATTCAACTACAAACTGTCACAATTTGAAGGAATGTTGTAGTTCTTTTTTCTGCCGCCTGAACAGATAAGTTGGTGGGACTGTGATTATTATGAACTGCCTAGGTGTACTTTATTACACCAGCACCGTCTATGTTTTTTAAAGTTAGTAAACGGATTTGTATTCGCAGAAGGAAAATTCAAGTTACAAAAACATTACCAAATAGTTTGTGATTAGGTACTTAAACGCCAATAAATCTTGGACAAATCCGCCTTTTTATAATAAAAATCCGCCTCTGCCAAGCAATGACCTACGTAATTTTAACAAAAAAATTTACACTTGTGCAATACAGTTTCTAACACACTGTTAAAAGACAGTTAAAATAATGGCGCCAAGGTGCTATTAAAAGAAAGTTTTATAATAAACTGAATCCGAGTCGATGCTCCCTGTATAAATGAGTTTCTTTTTGCAATATGCAAATTGCAAAAAGCAAAAAAAAACACATTCATATACAAACAAATTTCAAACAAACTTCAGAACCCTTTTCACCCCCATAGGGGTGGAATTTTGTAAATTATTATTTACTGTATAAGATCGTCAAAATTTTAAATTTCTAGGTACAGCGCTTTTAATAGTTTTAGATTTGATTACTGACGAGTCCGTCAGACTGTAGTGACTCTTTTTTTAAGAATATTAAAAAATAATAGATAGCGAAATGTGCCATGCACTTCCAATTAATTTACGAAAGCATCTATTTCCATCGTAGCTAATCAATTTATTCCATAGACATTTCCAATAGCGGCAAATAAATTGGTCTAATTAATATTCAATACGCGAGTGCCTAGCAAAACAGTATTACGTCTGCTATCGCAATACGTCCGAATTAATATATTGTCTGTTGTAGGAGTAATTCTGTTTGGTAAAAATAAGTCGTTGCTCCGTCTGCAACAACGTCCGTGTGGGACTTCACTTATATCACGATATATCAGTAACTACGATACGATACTCAAGACGATGACTCCCGCTTCTTCAGCCTACAAGTGATCACGGTCAATGCAAATTGATCGAAACGTCGAGGTTAGTCAAAATATTATTATTTCGATGAGAATTCGTGCGTGAATAGACTCGTTAAGGATTTAGAAACATGAGTTTAGTTCACGAAAGTGTAAAGAAAAGTGTCAACATCTTATTAACATTATGTTTTTGCATGTTGGTAGGACATTTCGCGAATGCTCGCCTAGCTACCAACTACTCTCAAGTACAAAATATGTTGCTAAGCAGGTAGGTAGGTTGTAGGTTAGCCTCAACAACATCTTCGACCGCATTATCACTTACCATCAAGTGATGCAGCCGTCAATAGCTAGCCTATCAGGCGAAAAACAGTTAGAATATTCGTTTTACTGGAGAGTGGCTTCGCCAGATCTTTACCAGTGGTCCAAAAAAGCACACTGGCAGACGAAATCAATTAAGCAAACGTACAAAAATATATTCGATATAAGAGTGCATTCCAGCAATCTCGTAAATATGAGACGTTATAAGGCATGTACACCATGTAGATATGAAACAGGGGGATGGGCAGTAGAAAACTGATAAGGATTGACTGTTCAAATGGCTATGTTTTTATACTAAGGATTTTTTGTAACTTGGCAGAGATTAAGTTATTTAGAACTTAATAGTATTACGCTACAATTATTGTCAATAACTTTGGGTGAGAGTGATCCCTATACCGAAAATTATATTGTAAACTATCCATATTTAAGTCTCAAGTTTGCATCTGTCCCGTGCTAATTATTTTTTAATTACTAAAATAACTCATGTATGTCAATATTGAATGCAAATTTTACGGATATTTCTACGGAAGTAAGTGTTATTTTTTATTTATTTATTGCTTATAGGTAAGCCTTTGACCACAATCTCACATGATGGTAAGTGATGATGTGATCACAGGTCTAATCTAGAATTACTGGCTGTCAAGGACAGCTGCTGGAACACACCGTTAGCTGCTTAGCGATAGATTTCCTACTTGAGGGCGGTCGCTAGCCAGGCGGGCAATCACAAAATGCCCTTTCACCATACGGTGTAGCTCAAGCCCGCGGTGAGTTGATGCCAATGAGCCACCACTGCTTCAAAATGTTTGTCAATAAGCTGGAAGCAGGTTTTAATTTCATGTGCAGCTACTAATGTACGTTAGAACTAAGCATTTCTTCCATCAAATTGAGGTTTGTTCAATTCCACAAGATTTTGAAGTTAAAGTGCAATAATCACAATGTAAGGAATTGGCAAGTTTTAACACCAGTTATGGAGAAACGTTGCTAACGTCAAAAATCAGTACAATGAGAGCAAAATTTTAAGTAAAAGACTATGAATTATGGTGGAATAAAGAATCATGCTTCTGGAGGACTTTGAGAACCGGTGTTCCACCCGCTCTCAGGAGCTCAGATGTGATTCCGTCATCACCAGGCGCCTTGTTATCTTTCAGCTGTTTCAAGGCCATCCTAATCTCGTACAGGCTGATGTCCGGGATATCTTCGGTATAGTGTCGGGTCAGCTTGGCTCTTGGGTCTTTGGCCAAGCTGGTATCGGGTTTAGCGACCGAAGTGTAAAGCTGCCTATAGAACCTCTCAACCTCTCCCAGTACCTCTGGTTTGGTCTTCACTACACTGCCGTCCTCTATCTTCAGCTTTGTTAACCGGCCAATAGACATGTCTTTCGCAAACACTTTGGAGCCCTGATTCCGCTCTATCGTCTCCTTAATACTTTTGGTATTAAAGGAGCGTATGTCGTGTCGTAAGGACTTCGAGATCTGTCTATTGAGCTGCCCATATGACCTAGCATCATCGGAAGACTGCAGTGACAAGTCCATAAATACGCATGTGTGCTGTATTGCATGGACTTCGTATTTTTACAAAATAACGCTGGCAAAGCCGCGTGTAAATCCTAGTATTAACATATGTACATATAACCAATGTCACTTATACCTTGGTTATCTATACTTATAATAAAATTGTAACAGACCCAATTCTGTGCATGGCAAATATTTTGAAAAAAATATTTGGGAGCACTCTAGGGCTGACACTGATGACAAAACTGTTTTTTTTTGTCTGTCTGTCTGTCAGTCTGTCTGTCTGTATCCCGGCCGCGCATCGCTCCAAAACTATTGAATGGAATTCAATGAAACTTAACACGATTTGAGTTCATACTACGAAGAACTTGTATACTTTTTATCCCGAAATTCAGCATAGGAACCATGCTGAATTTCGGGATAAAAAGTATACAAGTTCTTCGTAGTATGAACTCAAATCGTGTTAAGTTTCTGGGGATGAAAATCAAAATGTACACTTTGTTGTCATTTATTAACGCGTAGTCCGATTTCAATTATTCTTTTTTTGTTAGAATAGTGAAGAGTGACCCCACGGACAGCCCGGCATCCCACGGGCATCTCGGCACCCCACGGGCAGCCTGGCATCCCACAGGCAGCCTGGCACCCCAAGGGTAGCCCCCAGCACCCCACGGGCAGCTCGGCACTCCACGGGCAGCCCGGCATCCTTATTTAGATTTGCAAGCTTGCTAAGATAAAACTCTAAAATCTGGAACATTCGCCACAATCAGTTTTTTTAACTATCTATTTTTTGCCGGATACATTTTGGAAACTGTGCAATGAAAGCACAATCTAATATATTTTCGTTCTACCAAACAAGGAGAGCATCGGCGAAAAGATGCCGTTTTATCATCGAAATTACAAAGAAACGCACAAAGTACTTTGCTTCAACACTTATTGTGCGAACCACGCAGGAACTCTCTGAGTTACTTAACTACTGTCTTCTGGAAAATACTACCCGGGAGTTTTCCAACCCAAAGTAAAAAGCTTCTTTCTGAGCTATGCTTTACTAGTGCTATATATACCTATATGCTATACTATAGGAGTGCTTCACCACAGACCACAGCGTTGCTTGATATTTATTTATTTATTTATTCAATTAGTACCGCACAAACACGAATTACACTAATGATAGGAATAATAATACATATGATTAATTATACAAATTAATTATTAATATTTGCACGTCATAGATAATTAAAATATAAATTCTTGATGTCAAATACAATATTAAAATTAAATGTCTATTAATTTCAATTAAATCATACTTATTACAGCAGTCACAGGTTATGCTGAGTGCCTACACAAAAACAAAGTCAATTAAGAAATATATCAAATGTCATGTTAGTTTAGATGTACACAAAAAATAAAATTATAATATATTAAAATGTCATTTAAACATGACATATCGAATAAGATGATATGATATGAGATAAACAGTGCTCAAATGTGTATAATTAGTTTGCAGGTACGGCAATCGCGAGTAAAGTCGCAGTTACAGGTAGTTTTATAATATACGAGTAGTTGCATCTCCTGGTACTGCGAAGCTGATATTATTTATTTATCTGCTCCGTAAACAGCAAGTGCTTTTAGTGCTATGAAAGTATTTGCTCTGATGTTCCCGCGAATCGGATATCTTGTATATTTACGGTGCTCATTCTGCATAAATGTATCGTAGAATGCAACTGTGTGTACATCTGAATAATTCATCAGTCATAAAAGTACGAGTATGTAACCTAAGAACAAACATTTGTGCTATTCTTACAAAGTGTCTATTTCGATTGAGATGTGAAAAGAACGCTTATGTTTAGCAATTATTCCAAATGAAATATTTATCTATACTTGTAATAAAACTGTAACAGATACAGTTATATACATCGCAGATATTTTGAATAAAAAAATGAGAGGACTCTGTAGCTGACACTGATGCCAAAAATGTTTTTTTTTGTCTGCCTGTATCCGGGCCGCACTTCACTCCAAACTACTGAATGGAATCCAATGAAACTTAATATGATTTGAATTCATACTACGACGAAGGGCATTGTATACAATTTATCGAGAAATTCAGCACTGTTTCTTCGGGCAAGGGGACGAAAGTTAAAATGTACACTTAGTTGTAATTTATTAAAGCGTAGCGATTTCAATCATTATTTTTTGTTAGAATAGTGTAATAACGAGCTTGCTTCAACATTTATTGTGCGAACCACGAAGGAAGTCTCTGAGTAACTTAACTACTGTCTTATGGAAAATACCACCCTGGAGTTTTCAAACACATAAAAGCTCTTTTCTGAGCTATGCTTTACTAATAGTGATTTACCAAAGACACAGCGCTGCTTAATATGTTAATCAATGAATATTTGGTGCAGTCAATTTCAAATCCTTAATTGAAGCTAGTTTTGACAGTAATGATTGTGATACAGTGCACTTCCGTTAGGTTCAAGCACTTATTTGCCGAGTACTAGGGCATTTTTTTTTATCCTGTTGTCATACATGTGTCATGTTGATTCGCGTTATATTTTATATACATAAATTATGTGCATATCCGTGGAAGTAAGCTCCCTTGAACGTATATTAGGCCACAGTTATTAACTTATTACTTACCGTGGTTATGATAGTGGATAAATGCTAGCACAACAGCGATTAAAATAATACTTAAGTACTGTAAAACAAATATCAAAGAGCAAAACATACCACATTAAAATCATTTGAAATTTCCTACCGTTCATAGAGTCAGTCTATTTCTTATTTTGATACGATTTGGTTTTACATTTAGTATTCTGAACATAGAATGCTACTTGTGACACGATGACGACGGTTCCATATCCATAGCTCTTTTAGATTGACGTCTGGCGGCTGGCCTTCCTATAGAACTCTCATGCGGCAGCACGGTTTCGAAATTGTAATGCCAAATAAGGTGGCAGATTATGTTTGCGCCTTGGGATTACAACTCTAGTTTCCGTCATCGTACAATTTACTCAAAGTGTAGGCTGCGCATTCCGTTTGCAAGATACAGCTCTCAGCGGGCCACATCGTATCTATTTTTATTACTTTACTTGTGTACCTACTGAATAAATTTCACCATAGCAATACGTGAGCTATTTCAGTACTTGTTTTATCAACATTTTTAGATTCAGACAGAAAATAAGGGTAGTATATCTGCTACATCTTTCATATATGTACTTACTTATATAGTTTATCTTTTTCTGTCACGTCAGGTATGAAGTCAGTACGTAACTTATTAGACATTGTCCAATTTATTTAATTTAAATACATTTCGTTACCCTTTGCAGCTTCTATATTGCTTAGTATAATCACTTTCAAATCTCTAATTTTTAATGTAAAAAATTTCGTCTCTATCTTTTTTCCAATGTAATTCCTCAATTAGTAAAAGTAGATTTTGGCTCTTAAATAATTTGCTGTGTAACAGGAAGCCTTGTTAATAAATTAACCGTGACATTAGTCTTTGACCCTCTTCGGAAGGAGGGCCTGAAGAGTGACGGGTTGTATCGACCCCAGTATAGTTAAGGTTTAATGGACGATGTTCCATTCGTTGAATTAATTCCTTTTATTTATTTGTTCATAATGTTAAGGGTTCATTTAACCAATAACCGAAGAAGATATGATGACACAGCCATAATAAAGCTATGTTTGCTATCTAAGTCACGACGTCAAACAGTTTAAGAATTTACAAAATTGCTTGTTTGATTTTTTACTGACAGTTCTTCGCATCACATTGTAAAAACCTCAGAATTACTAAAATTAATTTAAATCCACGCAATCCATTTATTCTATCTTCACTTTCTAACTAAGCCTAATTTCTCTTTGGCATATAATATGAATCTCTTATCCTTCAATTCGAGTATAAGTAAATTCCAAAAGCTTACTTGAATAAATTACTAGCTCACCCGCCACGCATTACCAACTCTAACATAGACCTTGACCCCTTGAGTTCAATTAGCACCCATAGAGTAAACCTAAACCTTGTCTTTAGTATCATAAGGACAAAATTAGATCGCGTGGTAGTATTCCCTTGCACCGGTTATATTCAGTTAAGTTACTGAGGTGTTTAGTCCCAGTTTCTCGCTGCGTAACTCTTTGCTAATTAATTTACACGTCGTGCTAGCCGAATACGAATAGGGTAGGGCATATTAAATGTCGCTAAAGGACCCCAAACTGTTTGCGTTCACATCTTGTGATCCTTTCGGTAAAAGGCATGTCAGAACCAATTATGAAGCTACTATAGCTCAATTGACGTCCAATTTAGTTGGCATTTGTACAAAATGTCTTGGTGACTTCAAAGGGAAGGTTGTTTGTTGGTGTTATTACAAAGGAAGAAGGGTAATACGAATTTACTTGTAGTTTTTCAGAATTGTAGAGAGTCAATACGTACTCCAAAATATATTCCTGTGTCTTATATCCTACTGACAGACTATGTAAGAACAAAGACATCTTTAAAGCTACAGTACTTATGTAAGAAGTGTGTTCCATTATTTTGTATACTGAAAGTTCTGTCATTATGTTTCCTTCAGATCGAAATGACGAATACTATATCGCTTATTTATTAAATCACAACACTGTTTTTGTAATCTTGGTTCATTCAAAACCTACTTTATAACTGCCCTGACTGCTTTGCTAGAGCATCTCAAGCGGTGCAAACAAGAATAATATTATGCTATTTTTTTAGGAAGGACATGGATGCTGGCTGCCACTGTCGGCCGTCCAGCTCCACCAGATTTTGGGCTAGAAAAGGCCCTCTTACAGCCCGAATAAGATGCTAGCTTGGGTAGTTGTTACTAAATTAGAGGCGTTTAGTATAGATGCATTGTATAGGTACCTATAGGGTCCGAATGCTCATCGCGCTCAGCGCCTAGACTATGCGATGCGTGACTATAATTCTGACACATATTTTTGTCTCAACGCAATCCACCATCACATTGCAGCTAGCATTCTGGGCACACTGTCAGCTGTCAAGAGTAGAGTTCACGGAGCGCGTTCCATACAAACGTTGTTTGGTCATATTTTAAAGACTAAGTGTTCAAACTCTATGAAATTTTGTATGCATATTGCGTATATAATATCTATGCTTCTGGTTTGCCAGTTTTTCGATTTATTACTGATTTTATCCCTAAGCGTCAAAATAACAACTCCCATACAAAACGATTTTTAAATTACTTTTTAAAATATTTAGTTTTACGGAAATCTGGCAAACCAGGAGCATAGATATTAGGCTCAAGAACATACACTCAAAGTTTTGCTGAGTTTTAACACTTGGCATTTAAAATATGAAGAAATTACGTTTGTATGAAAAGCGCTTCGTGAAGTCTTGGAATAGGTTTTTAACCGTTAGAATTCGTAACTGCTTTCGTTGTAGTATACCTGTAGGTAGGTATATAGTGAATGTGTTTTGTCGTTCATTGAAAACGTGATTCATCGAAGTTGTTAAACTAAGTTTGAGGTACATTTACAAGTATTAAAATAAAATAAAAAAAATGACTATCGGCTTACTCATTTAAATTTAATGGTAAGTGAGGCTCTGATCATACACAGATGTTTAAGAAAACTTTAATGACTTGCTTTTAGACCAGATTGCGTCTCGAGACATTTGCAAAAAACCAAAATATAGTATCGCTGTTCCGCTTAAGAGTCCCAGTGCCGGCCTTCGGGCTCCATTCCTAGATCAGTCCAAATATTATTGCCAAGTTTTCCATCGAAACAAACATAAAAAATCGCTTTAATTCTGCACTATTATAAGCGTGTTGAAAATATACTTACTTAGTTATAACTTACTGAAAAAGTTTGTGAGATGTTTGTTAAATAAAGTTAACAGAGATAGTAAAATTAGTTCGATTCCCGTCCTTAGCAAAAAAAATGTACTCCAATAAGTTGTTAATATGATTTTCGCTCAGCACGCGATAGTATTTGTACTTAATCATATTTAGAAATAGTGAAATTCCTTGTATGTGAAATTAATTATAAAAATTACCTGGTTGACGCCAAATATCTCCTCAAAACGAAAGACCAAAAACGTTTTCTTCTGTAGTTATAATTGAATACTCAGACAAAATTATCCACTAAGACCAAGCTCCCTTTCACAGAATACAGTCAGCTGGCAAAGGAATGAACACATTTAAGTACTCCTCAGCCTTGTTGCCGCGTAATAAAGTTCTAACGAGCTCGGGTTGTTCGCTGCGGACTGTACATTTATAACCAAACGCCTCGCTTACTTTCTTATCCACTACAGGTAATGTACGCAAAACAAGAAATTCAGCGTGAAAGCTTCGCCTTTTACATGACATTTTTTATTTATGGACGCGCACGCTTGCCCTACTTTACGAATAGATGTCCAAATGGAAACGAGCAGCAGCCAAACTAAAATGCATACACTTTGAAAAGTTGACTAATATTTGCTCAAAACGCTTTTCCTGGTAGGAAATTATTTTTACCTACCCACTTTTTCAACTCTGTAAGCTACCGAAATATTTTTACTGATATCATCATCAACAGCCTTGACGTCCACTAGTTGATCATATGCCTTCCCCATTTGGAGGGGGCGGGATTATGATCCCCACAAGTAGTAGGCAGTAGACAGTTCTTCAATAGGAAGCTAGGAGGATACAATGCTAACCCAGCACCCCACGGGGTAAATTTAAGATATCAGTTGGTATTATACGGTCTTTGAGTACTCTGTGTTACTAACACATTTTTTTGTGACGGATCAAGCGCAGGTCCACGGGGCATTTCGTCAAGTTACGAACTGCACTGCGCCCGTCACCCTGAGACATGCAGTTATTGAATCTCTTGTGCCTGTAATTTTACTGGCACTCAAGGACTGCTGTCGGAACACACTCTTAGTTGCTTGGCGACAGATTTTCTAATTAAGGGTGGTAGCTAGCCTGGCGGGAATACGCAAAAAGCCTTCCCACTATGCGATGAAGTTCAAGCCGGCGGTAGGGATCGAACCATGGACCTGCGGCACCGCAATTCATAGCTAAAACCACTCGGCCATCATTGCTTCCAACCATGGACACTTCTGTATGATCATCCTATAAATTACGAGTGTAATAATTTTAATATCTGATGGAGGTAAGTACGTCCGGAGACTACCTTAAATTATTGTGCAATAATTAACAATAATAATCACATCAATACCTTATCACGCACAAGGTAAAAAATCTTCAATAGGTTGCCCTTTTAACTGACTGATCGCTATTTTTATCCCAGAATTGAACGAAAAACATGTGAATAAAACGTACAAGAATGTCAACCGGACAGATGCTTATCGATTGTAAACGTTGTGGAATCCAGTAATC
This sequence comes from Plagodis pulveraria, assembly GCA_963890685.1. Lineage (NCBI taxonomy): Eukaryota > Metazoa > Arthropoda > Insecta > Lepidoptera > Geometridae > Plagodis > Plagodis pulveraria. Next base: position 17,476,257 of record OY982958.1, on the reverse strand, counting down.
AGTAAATGCGAGCGTTGAGATAATATGTCGTATAGTATATCTACTGATGTTGTGCAGGTTCTAACAGGTTATACTCCGGGTGAACTAATATGAGGCCTCCCTTACCAAATCCATGCAAGAGCACCCAGTTCACAATAGCTACGCTGCCACGGCTGTTCCAGTCTTCCCGTGACCGGGGTAGATACAACTTTGTCAAAAATTCGAGGTACCTATGGAATAACTTAGTACGCAATTAAGTCCCGCTGTAATTATGAAATAACTTATGTCTATCAATGTATTAATAGAGTGGACTTTTAGCAAGAAAACAATGTAAGTAAATATTGCTTCGTGAGTTTCGTGACAGTGGAATGAACATACATTTTACGTCGTGTTGATGAGATGACAACTTGACGGAACCTCGCTGTCGAACAATATCGCTAATATCGTTAAAGAAATTTTAAAAGTACCTACTAACCTAAACCACAGATAATCAATTCTGGATTATTTGCATATAATTATCATTGCTAATAGGCGTTACAGAGAATTAATCACCGGGCAGGCCCAGCCGGCAGCTTGGCAGGTTTGCACTGACGGATCAGCCGGAAGGGCTTCACGATTAATAATACTAATGTTGACGTAAATGGAACAAGCTACAAAAAATCTCGTATCTATTCGTAGCTCAATACTTACATTGTATACACGTTGTATTTTATTTAGCAGCTTCGAAACATAGTAAGGTGTAGTTTATTTTTAGGAAGGACATCAAGATGTAAATATTAGTCTTATCACAGCGCTGTTTGCAGTCTTAAATGTTTTTACTATATGCTGACACGAATGCTATGTGTCAAATTGAAGGATAGTCGAACCAATGATTGAATTCACGAACGGGAAAATTAACTATTCCAAAGCAGTCCCTAGACGCTAATCAATAATACCTTTATGTAGAATAGATAGAGATCTAGCATGGAGAGTCCTTCAAGGAGTTTATTTGTATATAAATTAAGTAAACTGTCATCTATCACGAGCAATGCCATTGCTTTTTAAAAAAAATAAGGTCATAGTAAAACGATAGGCCTGAAACATACACTCTTGTTAAAATCCGAGGTTTTTGAGGGCATCGCCGATATAAGAAATAGTTTAATTAATGAAACCATAATGGAGTTAAAAAGCATATGTTTTAAAATAAGAAATCGGTAGCCCTATATATTTAATTAATCCATTAGTAGTTTAGTTACTTAAACAGAAACGAAGCTGTCGGCGTGAATGTGTCTTATATAACTGAAGTATTCAATATTCCCGAAGTTTACAACATGCCCGTGGGTTGCCGGCGTCGAATTCCACTTCCCTATTACTTCCCGACGGTATCGTAAGGGGCGACGAAGGGTAAAATACTTAAAGGTAGGTAGCGCCTTCTGAGGAACTGCTCCTTACACTGCGATCCCAAAGACGCATGCCAAGCTTGGGGGATATCCCCCATGTCAAAACCCCCTTAATAGGAGAGGCTATGTTCAGTTGACAATCCAGCTGATATAGTACGGCATAAATCATAAGCATTGAAGACCAAACTCTATTCTACATTTACATCTATATTAAACTTGACCGAAAACTTCACATTAAAGGTATTTTTATAAACAATTCCTATTAAAGCAATGCTTGGTAATAACAGGCTCGAAGTAAAAGGCGTCATTTATTCATGTGTATACTTTCAAGTTACGTAAATAAAAATGAACCCACGCATAGAAGAGAAATCAACATGAAATCAAAATTGCGAGTTGCGATGTCTTTAACATTCCTATATGAATACAGATATCATATTTCTACACTTATGAATATTTATAGTAACTCCGCAAGAAGCTGCTGTGAATAGAAATGGATTACGTTCTATTTATACCATAATTCATCAATAAACTTCGTCTCGTAAAGTTTCCAGTAGCAAAATTCTGAGAGTTCACAGAATTTGTAGACGTTGTGCCTCTACAGCGGTGCTACGAAATACTAGGTGGCTTTATATACACACCTCGCTATTACCGTAGCTGAGAAATGTCAAAGGCCGAAGTAATAGCAAAAACAGAGCCACTAGTTGAGAGCCTCTAACAACTTACTAAAATAATCGCTTTCAACTCATAGTTTTTGTTTTATTATTAACACGTATGTGATTCGAACTTTGTCCGTCCCTGACCCTAGCTGAGACGTGTTCTGTAGGGTGTTCTGTAGCTGGTAGCCCAGAAGCTACGAGGCTATACACCGTGGTAGCTTAAATTGATACATTGTAATTTTGCAAACTTATAAAATAAGCAGGGTATCATGCAAAAATTAAAATATAAGAAGGTATTATTCATTGTGTTGATTCGATTTAAGTTATTTTAGTTTCTGTTATTTTAGATTTGATGTAGTTTGTTGTGGTTTCGTGAAGTTTAAGTACAAGTTATTCCTTAAATAACTAACAGTGTGGAATATGTGTATATGTAATGTACATCGACTTTTTTTCATGGTATTTACTGTGTTACAGCTGCAGTATGTCTCGAATAAAGGGGTTTCACGTAATTACTTCAACAGCCGTAAGCCATTCGGTGATTTGCCATAATCCTCGCGCTGGCCTGGCAAGCGTCTTAGGGATAGCTGTATAAGTTAGCATTTTATTAGAAGGCGTAGCTGCCCCTCTTTCTGGTATTTTTTTCCCTTCATAACATATTCTTGCATTGAATAAAGTTAATGATGTACTATTTATTACTGCTACCTCCTAACTAAACTGCTGATCGTTGGTACTCTAAGAGAAATAAAATATGTATTAGTAAAACTCTTGACAAAAATATACATTCAGATGTAACCTTTACTAAATTAAAAAATATTAGCAAATGTAGCACTCGGCGAGCTAGTTTCTTAGTTGTGCCAAGATGTCGCACAAACTATGGTAAAAAAACTATTACATATGAAGGAGCAAAACTTTATAACACACTACCCACAAATATTAAAAATGTACACTCATTTAACACATTCAAAGCTAAGTTAAATGAACATATTTTAGTAAATTATTTGTTATAATGTGTTAGATGAGTAGCTACCTAAATTTTCACAAACGAACGACTTACTTATTTTATAAAGTAACTATTAATTATTGTTCTCATGTAAGTGACTATAGTATTTTTTGAGAATAAATGTCTTTAAGCCCAACCCAACCCAACCCATTTACTTATTATTTGCCATTGAGCACTCCATCGAAATATTGAATGTTGCTTGAGGTACTGTACTGAGGTACCTCTGGAATACGACCACGTGGTTCCATGAAAAAAATTTGAATGGTGATAAGGAATTTTGCCTGGCTAGCTACCAAAAAGAAAATCTGTCGCCAAGTGCTTAGAAGTCTATTCCGGCAACTTTCCTTGAGAGCCAATAATTCTTAGTTAGCCTGAACCACATCTTCGACCACAGCGACACTGACCATCACGTGCGATCGTGGTCAAAGGATAAACAATAAGTTATAAATAAAAAATACGATCAGTAACTTTCTGCAAAGGCAAACCCCGACGAACTTAGCAGCTTGAAAAAGGTATTAAAATAAAATAAGAATATTGACTGTGCACTGAACAGTGAAATAATAAGTGACATCGAATGTTTAAAACTATTGCGCAGAGTGAATTATTTCAATTGTGGAACTTACACATATATGCAATAATCTTGAGTTTGAATTTCGTATCCAACCGTATTTCTGTCTTAAAGGGAATTTGCCCAACCGAATAAGGGCTATATTCACACTAGTGTTCTACCACCACCACAATATTTAGTTACACACAAGTTTAAATCCAATTCAGTGTATACTATGACTCATGAGTATTTATAGGCCAACGCCCACACTCGCACCTACCTTTATTTTTTGCATCACATTAATTAAAACCTTAATAAGAAAAAGCATTACGTGAAAGGAACCTTAGCCTCTCATTAATAAAGAAGACGCTGACACGATATAATTATGGCCTCTCAACATATTCGCTTACATCTCGGTGACAGGCAGAGCATTAATTATTAAGATTTGCTAAAAGCTTGACCACAGAGTTACCTTGCCTGCTCTATAAATCCCCTATTTGAGTATTCTAAGGCCGATACTTTCGCTATATCTTCGTGGTAGTTAATGCAACCGGCTCATGAAAAGCTTGACGAGACGGTGCGCTGATGTTTTTTACATGTTGTTACCAAGACTCATAGTGTATTTTATTTCCGGAAGTGTCTTAATAACGCTTTCCATACAAACTTAGTTTAATCTCTTGGTAACCGCGTGGACGATATCGTTCATTTTGTGAATGAAAAATTATATTGTTCTAATTTTATATGGAAGCGCACGGATTAAATTTTCCTTGCCTGTCCTTGAACCTAAAATCTATGTTTTTGGTATGTCAGTTTTCCATAAAATAATGTATTTTCAAAATTATTTGTAAAACTTGTTTTGTATGGGAATTTTTATTTTGACAGTAAGGGATAAAACTAAGACAAAACGAAAAACTGGCAAACCACAAGCATATACATATATTAGGACCAATGACATGCTTGCAAAATTTTAACGTGTTTGAACTTGGTATTTACTATTTACTTCACGATATATAGATATTTACTTCACGCCCGTCCGTTAGTTGCAGTGTCACCGTTCTCATCCGGCTTGACATTGCACCGCACTTATCTTTCCTAGTTTTTGCATTCTTGTCACGATCGCCCAGTAATTTCCCTTGCTACAGAACAATGCCCTTCACTCATAAGCAGAGAAGGGTTTGCACACAAGTTTTTTGCATGGTGGTAGGGAATTTGCGAATGTCCGCCTGGCTAGCTACCACGTTCAATTAGAAAATCTGTCGCCAAGCTCGTAACGGCAGCTGTACTTGAGAGCCAGTAATTCTAGGCTAGCCTGAACAACATCTTCGACCGCATCCTCACTTACCATCAAGTGAGATGATGTGGTAGTATCCACCTAGACGGAAAGTTGCTAAAGAAGCCTTATTAAATTTACAAACACCTAATGCATTGTGATTTAACAATATACGAATAAGCGTAAATTTTTTGTAATGAGAAACCCACAAAGTACGGAATTCAAATTCTGTTGGAAAACCCTATTTATTATTTAGCGAACGGCATTCACCCAAGCGTTCAGAATTTCAGCACGATATTTAATCACACACCTTTTATAAATTCCGTCCGAAGCAAACACACAGCTCATTAACACAACTCTCCGAAAATTTGGCCACTTTACAGAAAGATTATTGCTCTTCGAACATTTGTAGCTCTCGTAGCAAAGCTTACCTCAACTAGGATAAGCAAAATTTTCTGCAGTTTCTCCTGGATGGGTGACCACTTTCCTACCGAGCGCCGCCGTGTTTTGGAATGCTCGTCAGGGTGTCGCCCCGCCGTTGGCAATTTTCAATTGCCCACATTAAAAGCTATTTCAGCATATCTTAAAAAGTTTTAAAGAAGATAGACCAATAAGTGTCAAAGATTTCCTGTCTGGATAAGGAAATGCGTTTTCAAACGGCTATTGAAATGTCGTAATTTTTGGCAGTAACGTGGGTTCACGCACACAGCCATTTGGCACGGCGGCGCCGTTGGTAAGCTACCCATCATTGACCCCCGGGTTCACCAACCGTGACGTAATCTCTACGGTTGGTTAAAGCTTTCCAAAATTCAGCGAGCTCAGCCTAATATAAGTTGAATTCCCACTTTGACTGTAGAAAGCTCGGATAACAATCATAAAATCGAACAATAAATTTTATTACGGTTTAGCTTTTATCAGCGGTTTGCTTGCGTGGCTATGGTAGGTAACATGTCAGTTTTGAAGGTTTAATTGGTTTGCTCTACACTTTAACATCAATCTATCTATGCTGAATAGCAAAGCTACCCAGTATTGGCCAAATTTCATGGAACAGATTCATAATGTGTTCCAGATAGCGTGGCTTTTTGCAGGTACTAAGCGGTGCATAACTACATAAGTTTATGTACAAAAACCCTTATATAAATACTCTAACGCTGACATTAAAATTATTTAAGGTGTAACTTTTGTCTTATCTAGAATATTAAGTGCAGGTGATTAAAGCTCGTCCGAAACAAAGCTTTATCTCCCGAGGTGTGCATACTCTACTTTTTACACCTGCGAATAACATAAAATTCAAGACTACTAGATATATATCATTATACAGCCCGTTATACATTAACGGTTGTGGCAATAATTTATTTTTAATGATCTGTCTGTTTTTCATTAATGATTCCATTAAATAGGTACGTATATATTATAATTATCGTGTTTGATGCATATTTCCAGTGTTTGTTATCATCTTTTGGCTTCTGAGTAGTGATATTTGTAATTATATAATATTAGGTCCTTACATGTGTCCTTACAAATGTATAATAAATTGCCTAAAAGTATCACAAATTTAATTCATATTAGGTTCAAACACACCCTCAAATTATTTTTCGAATATAATCCATTCTATAATATTAATGAATTTTTGAATATGCAATTAACAGAATCTTCATTTATGTACAACTGATATACCAATATGTAATTATTCAAAAAATATTGCTTTCAAATTTGACTACAAACTTTTTAATTTATTTTGCTTAATTTATAAGCGATAATTTTTTGTATAATTTTAAATATTGTTACTATTTTTCACAAATTTTATTGTTGTATTGCCAACATGTCTTAACAAAATTGTATGCTGTTTATTATAATTGTATAAATGAAGTTGTTTTCATATTATTTTCATTCAATCATTACAATGCTGAGTAATATTTCGATGAATATGATTGCTTTTATGTACTTAGTTATTGGGTTATTTTATTTTAATTGAAATTATTATGTAACCAATGTATTATTTATTATAATGATATTTAAATAATTATATAAAAAAAAATATTACATTGTATACCGACTTGCCTAGAATAACGTTCTTTGTTATTATGGTCAATAAATGATTCTGATTCTGATTCATATGAAATTGGCGTTTTGTATGGGAGGAACAAAAAGTCGAATATTTTTTAATATAATATATTTAATTAATGAAAGTATGAACCATTATTTTCTATGCACTTTTGCCATCTCATAGGTAGTTCATTGATCCCTTTACTAAAAAAACCAGTCGGACGGGAATCAATAAAATCTTTGAAGGCGATTTGGACTGCCCTATCGGAGTTGAATTTTTTCCCTTGCAAGAAGTTATCCAAATTTCGAAAAAAATGGTAATCTGTTGGAGCAAGGTCCGGGGAGTACGGAGGATGTCTTAGACTTTCCAATTGAAGCTCTTCTAATTTAGTAGCCGTCTGTAGCGCAGTGTGTGGTCTAGCGTTGTCGTGAAGCAGCAGTGGCGTGGAGCGATTGACCAGCCTAGGTTGTTTAGCCGCTAGCTTTTCCATCATGGTTTGCAATTCCTGACAATAGACATCAGCCGTAATAGTCTGGCCAGATTTGAAAAAACTGTAATGAACAATACCGGCACTAGTCCACCAAACGCTTACAAGTAACTTTTTTGGGGTTAATTTTCGCTTGGGGCAGGATTTGGCTGGCTGGCCAGGATCTAACCATTGCGCTGAGCGCTTCCGATTATCGTAAAGAACCCATTTTTCATCACAGGTAATGATTCGGTTTAAAATACCTTCATTATTGTGCCGGTTTAGTAATGTAACGCAGCAGTCGACGCGCGTTTGCCGGTTTGTTTCAGTCAATTCGTGAGGTACCCACCTTTCAAGCTTTTTAATCTTCCCAATTTGCTTCAAGTGAATTAAAACAGTTTTATCACTAACATCGCAGCCTGCAGCTAACTCGGACGTGGTTTGCGATGGATCCGCTTCCACAATAGCCTTCAACTCTTCATTATCAACTTGAGTCTCAGGCCGTCCACGGGGCTTGTTCTGCAGGTCGAAATTTCCAGAACGAAAACGTTGGAACCAAAAACGAACTGTGTTTTCTTTTGCAACACGACCGCCATACACATCATTCACCCTTCGAGTTGTTTCCGCAGCACTAGTGCCACGGCGGAACTCGTACTCGTAAATAATGCGATATTTAAGGTTTTCCATTTTGTAAAATGAGTGACGCAAACAGAAAAAAAACAGAAGAAAAAAAACAAATGAATGACGATCATCGAAGCACAAATACATGAGTCTATAGCTGTACAAATGGAATTCCTTACCAAAGAGGAGAAATTCGTGATTAAAGTGGCCAGTACGAAAAACGCCAATTTCATATGTAAGGACCAATATTTAATGGCAATAAATGCTAACTTGTTTCATCTATAAACTCAAGATTTCATACTTTAATGTTTTGGCTGAAGGCATTGTATTCATGGTCATGAAATAAATGAAAAAAAGGCATTTAGCGTCTTTTGTCTAACCCAACTTTGTTAATCAAAATACAAGTAGGTAGTAAATACAATTGTTAATGTTATTTTGATTATCACTGCCAATTGAATAACTCCTTTTTTCATTTAAACAAAATAAAATATTTAAATATTATAAATGAAACCGGCAAAAAACACTCACGTTGAGGATCGAATACGTCGACCCGGGTTTCGAGCATATCAGATGCTCATCATCAGGGCGAGTGCGCAGCTGCGTCTGCGAGCTCCGTGAGTGTTTTTTGCCGGTTTCATTTATAATATTTAAATATGTGTGAAACTCACGAGAATTTCAATTCAAAAATAAAATATAATATTATTTTTGTACTGTAAATTCCAATTATATAAAATAATAAAACTTTTTTTTTTATGCCTGATAAGTTAGCCTTTGACCACTATTTCACCTGATGGTAAGTGATGATGTGGTCGAAGATGTTGTTCAGGCTAACCTAGAAGTACTGGCTCACATAATGTGGCCCTTCAATTGTTACCTCGTTTTTTTATTGTTGAGAAGTGACGTATGATGGGAATATGAGGTGAAATAAAAAAAAATGCCTATTTGTTATGGTTCATAAGGTTAACATGAACATTGAATAGACGCTAATTAGCTGTATGATCACAAAAGGTCATACACAACACGATTGGTGAAAAAAGTAGAAGCACTATCTCAGGTACTGACAGTTTTTGGCCTAGTCTCTACGGTAACAGATTTCATACAAATTTTGAGGTACCAACATAAAATCACATCATTGACCATTGAGTTACAATGAAATCTAGGACAACATACAACCTGGATATAATGTTTGCATAGCGTGTTATTTGACATATATAGCCGCTCAAAAGCAGGGGGTGTAAGATTAATCAGATAATTTATAAGATATAATGAATAAAGTAAAAGCTTCTCAAGTTTGTTACTCATAAAAATACTTCAGATATACTTATCAGACAAAGATGTCACACTAGTAACGCTTCCCAGGCATAATTTAACACACGAAATATACAACTATGACAGATGGAGCTTTTCATCTTGGGTTACGAGTTGTGGAGACAATAACATGCAAATATTTGGGTTGGGTCACATTGCTTCAACAGATGTGACCGTTTTCTATCATATGCTATCTATTCTCTTGACAATGTCACATAGAAAAGGGCCTTAGCATTTGCGTAAATTAATGTATATCTATACATATCTTGGCTAATTTATATTGAATTAAGGAACCAAAATTGCTAAAAGCCAGATCAATACTTATACCTTAAAACTTCGGCTTGGTGCTGTTGCCACACATCTTTAGCTACATAGTTTGTATAACAAATGGTGATTTCATATATGAAAGGCTGACTTGGACGATAGCAAAGATATCACAGTGGCAAAGGATATGAACTGTCAATGCCTGATCTCTTATCCTTAATTGTGTACGCAACGCATACTAGCTCAGCAAAGTGCCCTAACTATTTTACGAATGCTCGCCTGGCTATCTAACACCATCAAAAAGAAAGTCTTTCCAAGAACCTGACGGTTTGTTCCAGGAGCTGTTCTTGAGAGCCAGTATAATTCTAGGATCAGCCTGTTAACACCTTCAACTACATCATTTACCAACAGCGAGATTGTGGTCAAAGGCTAACCTATCATATGAAAAACAAGTATCGTTGAAATTCTAGAAATTAGAAAAGTTAGTTTTCGTTAGATCGTATTGTACCTATGGAGTTAAATCTATAAGTAGGTACATAATGGATGGACGGCTCTGATCGCCGTGTTTGAGTTTGGTACGTTGTGTTTGCTCAGCCCGTGCAATCAGCGTAGCGACTTGTGTGGTACGGAAAATCAGAGGCCCAGTCGACGTTAGCTAACCTTCTTTACAATTGAATAGAAATACAATCAAGTATTTGTATAAATTAGCTATATAATTAGTCTGTAGATATTTAACTGTAATATTGCAAACATTTTGCAGCAGTCATTATTAAAAACATTTAAAAAAAGACAGAACCGACATCCAACACTAAAAAGTATGAAATAACTTGTTGTAGTCGGTAACATGCTGATTCGAAAAACTGATCTCACATAATCATAGTCTGACTTCCACAATTATTTCATACTTTTTAGTGTCGGAAGTCGGTTCCGTTTTATACTTGTCTTTAGTGATACATACTACTTACAATATCATTTACTCGCCTAAAATACTGTTCACCATCGATAAGATTTTCAATTACCATTACCTAAATCATCAGGTACAAAGTATTTTTTTAAGTTAATTGACTATTCTTAGTTAATAACCAATCTATCAATTTTAAATAGAGGATAACTTAATTCATCAAAATCAGTTTACAATTGGCGAATTAATATCATAATAAACATAAAATACCATATACACATACAGTTAAATAGAGAACCTCCTCCTTTTTTGGAAATAGGTTCCTAAATATAATACCTACGTAAAACAAACATACGTAATATTCATTTTAAAAACATAAGTTCCATCAGAATGACAAAATTGGTATGCAGCCAATGAAATTAAATATAATATAGTATTCACCAATCCTCTGATCCATTTAAAAGAAGACATGCGTCTGTTAGCATATAAAATTTCAAAAGTTTGGAAAATAATTTTAATAAATGGGTGGACACCTACCTCATGCTGATTGCTATACAAAACGGATGATGAAGCGCTAAAGTTACAAGTGAAGACGTCAGGAATTCATTAATTCATAAACGTGAATAATGTATTCCATTTCGGAAGCGTTAATTTATCTCCATTGAGCAAACATTTTTGAAACTTCATCAACTAGATTGCTCGCTGCGCTGGCTATTTAGAACGGAGAGCGGAATACTGAAATTATGTTACGGAAATAGTTTCTATCTAGCTTAAAATTTAAAACATGATGACAAAATAACTAATACTTCGAACTACATTTTAAATGTTATAAATTATGCAAAATACATATTCAGTCAAGTGTATTATTTTATATTGTTATGATTGCAATAACGCCTGCTATGCGGATTACATTACAAAATTACAAATATACGATAGGAAAAAATTTTTTCCCGCACATCCCGCACATGACCTAAATTTTTCTTATCGTATATTTGTAATTTTGTAATGTATTCTTTTAATTTTTTCTATGGTTCCTATTGTATGTATTTATGTTAAAATAACGTCAAGTCTGTTTCGGAGTATAGTTTATTTTAAAAGCGTTTATACCTGAAATATACAATTGAAATCAAATGAGGACTCAGTCGGTACAAATAAATATGCCTATTTCTTTTTAGCTCCTCTCCAGCTGTTTTCTCCAGTCTTCTATTAGCAACGCCGGATCGGCATGGTGGTAGGACATTTTGCGAATGTCCGCCTGGCTAGCTGCCACCCTCAAGTAGAAAATTGGCAAAAAGCCTTTTTAGTATGTTAAAGGTTTGTCAACCTGGCTTGTCCTAATTGTCCAAAATCTACCAATTATTCTAAGATTAACATCTTGATGTCGTTAAAATATTTCGAAGCGCTCGTAGCAAAGATTGCTTAGCTGTTCTTAACTGATCAACAAAGTTAAGCAACGTCCGCCGCGGTCATGAGTTGGATGGGTGACCGCTAGTGACATTACTACTGAGCAAGTCTAAAAATAAAATAAAAACCATTTGGAAGACTATAAATAGTGAAACTGGTAAAAATAAACCTAGAGATTCAACATATGTCTTAACTATTGATAAAAATCAAATCTCTGATTCAATACAAGTGGCGAATATATTTGAAAATTTTTTTTCTACCTTGCCCCTAGAAGCCACTAAGTCATTGGATTCTTGTCCCAATGTAGCAGAAACTATGTTAAAACATAATTTTCCAAGCAAATCACCGGACTTTTCTTTCAGACACACCACAAGATTTGAAATTATAAAAACATTTCAAAGTTTAAACATAAAGAGTACTGAAGACTTGTGGGTATGTCAGTAAAAGTGGTAGAGTCTATAATTTACATTATTGCACCATATTTAGATACAATATTCAATCTTTGTGTCGATAGTGGAAACTTCCCCAATTTAATGAAACAAAGTAAAATCACTCCAATTTTAAAGTCGGGGTCTACATCTGACCCTTGCAATTATAGACCTATTTCCATCTTACCTGTTCTGAGTAAAGTATTCGAAAAAATTATGATCAAACAACTATTATCCCATTTTAACAAGCATAATTTATTAAATGAGAATCAGTTTGGTTTCACCAAGAGCAAATCAACAACAGATGCAGGTGTTCAATTGATGTCGCATATACTGGAAGCCTGGGAGAGTTCACATGATGCTATTGGCGTATTTTGTGATCTTACCAAGGCATTCGACTGTGTAGAGCACTGCACTCTGATTCGTAAACTTTCCCACTATGGTATTCGTGGAAAAGCTCTGAATCTTATAGAGTCATATCTGTCAGGCAGGCTACAGAGGGTTGGAATAAGTGGCAATACTTCTTCCGGGTCATTGGTAAAAATGGGAGTACCACAGGGATCAATTTTGGGACCTTTTCTGTTTCTAACATATATTAATGATCTGCCTTGCATGGTCAAAGATTTCTGCGATATTGTTTTATTCGCAGATGATACCTCTCTGATTTTTAAAGTAGATAGGAAAGACAGTGAACTGACGCATGTAAATAATGTATTATCTAAGATTAGTAAATGGTTCGCCGCTAATAATCTTCTCCTAAATTCAAAAAAGACGAAATGCTTAAAGTTTTCTTTACCAAATGTTCCTTATGTTGAACCAAACATAAAGCTTGGCCCAGATAAACTCCCTATTGACAAAGCGATAGTCTTCCTGGGAATCAAAATGGATTCCACTTTACAATGGGATCCACATATACATGATCTCTCCGGAAGACTTAGGTCTGCTGCATATGCAGTTCTTAGGATAAGACAGTTAACAGACGTAGCTACTGCTCGCCTAGTTTATTTCGCGTACTTCCACAGTATTATGTCGTATGGCGTATTGCTGTGGGGAACTGCTGCTGAGATAGAGACAATCTTTATCATACAAAAGCGTGCAATTCGAGCCATATATAAAATGGGTCCTAGGGAATCTGTGAGGGATCTTTTAAAAGAAATTGATATTTTAACTTTACCAAGTCTGTATATATTTGAAAATATTATGTATGTTCGTAAAAATTTGAGTAAATTTAAATTAAACAGTGACAATCACGATTACAATACTAGGAATAAAGATAAAATAGTGGTGCCAGGTTTTAGATTAGCAAAGACAAATAAAAGGTCCTTCTTAGGTAATTGTGTGCGGTTTTATAATAAAGTTCCTAAACATATTACAACGCTCACAGAAGGGAAATTCAAGTTGCATGTGAAAAACATATTGATTAAAAAATCCTACTACACAGTTTCTGATTACATAAACGACAAAAATGCCTGGACAATTCCGCCTCCGCCAAGCTATTGCCTGTCACCTACATAATTTAAACAAATATTGTAATAACTCTATTATATAGTATGTATGTAACACATTGTTAAAAGATGTTTAAAAGAATGGCCCCGAGTTTCTTGCCCGTTCTTCTCGCAGTGGCTCTATACAATTTATTTGCTGAACGTGGCAGTACAATGTAGAATATTTCAATACTAAAATTTGTAATTGACCTTCATAAGAGCGTCGTAGACGCCTAAATTGAATAAATGATTTTGACTTTGACTTTGACTGAGCGCTCCCGTGCTTCGAAGGGCACGTTAAGTCGTCGGTCCCGATTGTCGTCTTAGGATGGCAGTCGTTATAGCAAGATGGTAGGACATTTTGCGAATTCCCACATAGCTACCACCCTCAAGTAGAAAATCTGTCGCCAAGAACCTAACGGTGTGTTTCGGCAGCTGTCTTTGAAGCCAGTAATTCTAAGTTAGCCTGAACAACATCTTCGACCACATCATCACTTACCATCAGGTGAGATTGTGGTCAAAGGCTTATCTATAAGCAATAAAAAAATATGGCCTAAAAAATGGTTTTAGGCGTACCTACATACAACGTTTTCTCTAATAACTGATAAAATATAATAAGAGCAGAATTATATCAAATATGCTTACTCTAAAAACACATATTGCATTTTTTTTATACCATACTGCATAATGCGTTCCAGAAACCCGATGAACACTGTGATGGCTTGTTAGCTGAATCGAGTTTTGAAACAATATGCGTTCGCAGTACGATATAAAAAAAAATGCAATATGTGTGACTAGTATTATTTTATAGGAGCATTGACGCATGCTAAGCGAAAACATAGAAATTATTACGGATGGAAAAAGATAACTTCCAGCGGGACTTGAACCCGCAACCCCCAGAATACCATCCTGGTGCATGGGTTCAAGTCCTGCTGGAAGTTATCTTTTTCCATCCGTAATAATTTCTTTGCAATATGTGTTTTAGAGTAATCATACTTGATATAATACACCCGTACTGGAAACCGGCAGTAACTCTTACATCAATTATCATAAATCTATTATCAGTGAAACACACTGTTAATGTAATATTATTTGAGTTACGTGTTAGAATATATTCATGATATTAAAAAAAGAAAAGTATTATTATTTAACTGTCACAGATGTTTCGTGACAACAAAACGCTTCCATTTTGACTGTTTTTTGTTTTGATTGATTGCGCTCTAATAGGGGATTAGTGAAACTCCAGCTAAGCTGGTTCAAGACAGGCGAATGTATCATTACCTGCTGCCTTGAGGTTTTTCTCGTTAACGAATTGTTGCTTAAATTTATTGTTAGTATACTATAATAAGGCGAAAATATTTCTTAACTCCTACATCGCAGATATATATGATTATTTTCATTGGAGCTGCATCTGTTGCTAGTTAATATACGCAAAAACTGAAAAGTCCTGCCAATTTTTTTATCGGATTACAAGGTCTCTTACCATCACAAAATGTAGTATGAAATCGTTATTTTTACAGTTTGATCTCTTGCGTCAGTCCATTAAATCGGAAGGCTGTCTTCAGCAGTGAATAATCAGGCAGATATAATAAAATCATAAATACCCCCTACCTCGATACCATCTCTTATTACTTCCTTCCATACCCCTGCCCATCAAAAAATAATTTCTTACGTGATATCGATGCACTATATTATAAAAAATCAAGATGCCCAGTTTTGGCTAAAAGTTAGGACTAGATCGAATATAAAATATTAACCCCATTTTGTGCCCCTAATTGATCTGTATCATAAAAATGTTAGCCTGTACAACTACTTCTTTAAAGTCACGAAACTCACTACTAATCTTCATGCTTCAAACTTCAAAAACATAGGAAAACAAAGATTCAAAACCCCGATTACATAAAAAAAAAAAACACTTTTAACTGACGTTTCTATCCTTTACAGATTAGAAACGTCAGGAATGGATTTTTGCCTACCTGCCAAATTTTTGCTATTTTCAGCTGAAGCTTAAATCTTTTGCAGTACTATTTATAGCGTTAAATTCATCCATATCTAGTCAATTTTACTACTTATGGATTTTATGTAACGAACTTATTACTAAATTTCATGCTGCTATAAAAACATGATACTTTAATACAACATTAAAGCCCCAATATGATGTCCTTCATTCGGCCCTGTTGCAAAATTAGTTCATAGCCCACGCTTCTACCTATAAAATACGTATCTTCAAAATTTCAGCCTCATAGGTCCAGTAGTTTTGAGATTTCGTGTACAAATGAGTGATTTTTATCCTTTTATAAATAATTCAGATAAAAAGATAATTCACTGTTCAAACAGAAACTGAATAACTACAGCAGCAAAAGTGTAGATATATAGAGGCAAAATCATAATTATGTTTCGTTTAGTCTAAGTGAAGGCTTTATTATAAATCAGGTTCGCTTCTACATAGCGTATAGTGTGGGTGTGAGCTCCCAAAACACTGATAATCGTGAACAAACGAGATGTCATAAAGTCAACAAATGATGTGGCATATGAACGCGGACTTTGCGACCCGTCCAACAGCATGTACAGTCATGTTGAATCAAGCAAAACGAAATTATAAAGTGGGTTGGAACCTTGAAACTCATGCTGTACATGAGGCAACTTAGCAGCTAAATGTGTGGCGTCCTTATAGCCACCATATAGCCATGGTATCTTATACCACAAAAGGTACCCATTTTTATCTATACGATACAGTCCCACCAACTTATCTGTTCAGGCGGCAGAAAAAAGAACTACAACATTCCTTCAAATTGTGACAGTTTGTAGTTGATTTCCTTGACCAGCAGCGCCCTCGCGAACTGCACAGTTAAGTTGGTGGTACTATACTTACCTATTTGTTCTCTGTCAGTGATTAAAACATTACTTTATAATCGTCTCTCAACCGAAATACACTAAATTAAAAATAGCTTATTGAAATTTAACTAACTGAACAGTGTTTTTTTTTATGTTTTATGACGGAGCAAGCTCGACGTCCACCAGATGTTAAGCGGAATCCACTGTCTATAACAGTTGCATTTCGTCACAAGTGGCGAATGCACACCCGTCACCCTGAGACATAAAGTTGTTAAGTCTCATCACGTGCTTGTAATTTTACTGTCTGTCGAGGACTGTTGGCGAAACTCACTGTTAGGTGCTTTGCGACAGATTTTCTACTTGATGGTGATAGCTAGCCAGGCGGGCATTCGCAAAATGCCCTTCCACCATGCAATGAAGCTCACGCCGGCGGCGGGGATCGAACCATGGACCTGCGGCACCTCAGTCCATAGCTATAACCGCTCGGTTATCATTGCTTCATACGAGACATTCAATAATTCTGTGGCATAGATTCGCTGAAATTAGGAGTAAACAACTATTTTGTAAAGAAACATTATAATATATTTTTAAAAATATTTCGGCGCTTTTTAAATGCTCGTGAAGTGCAGCATTATTTTTGTATGAACTTCATTAATTATTTAATGAGTCCGTCACGTTGCGTCGCTTGCCTCTCCTGTTTGAGGCTCGAAGTCACGTTCGCGACTGTATACCAGTACAATACATATCTTTCGGCGGTACAGACATGAATATTTCAGAAGATAATAACTCCAGCATCGGGTACAATGGAATACAAAAGCTACAGCAAACAAAAGACTCTATTCTGTTTGACACCTTTCGTAGCAAACTTCGCAGACTTTACATACCTTCTATGAAAATAACTCACTAGTAAATAGATCCACCAATGTCTGAGTTCCGGCGTCGATTGTACCTAATTTATATGAACGCTGGGGAGAGACAAGTTATTAATCAATGTCTCGTGAACCCGTATATGCACGTGGGAGTTGAACTTTAGTGGCCGGTCAGGCTACACAACAGCCTTCACAGCCTATTTTATTGTGCGCACGTGTTGAATATTGATAACTTAGAACTCCAGGGGACCCATTAGTTAATAGAAGACGATACAGTTGATAATGATTAAAGTATGTTGTTATTATTGCTAAATTTAAATGTTTGATGTATGTATACGATGGACATGGCAATAAAATTATGTATAGCATTTTTGTAACGTATAAGAAATCCATATTTTCTCCCAGAGTTTAACTTTTGGTATAAAAGTAGATATAAAATATGGTCACGCCTCGAAAGGCTAGGCGGTGTGTTCATAGCAATAAATATAATATATATGTTATAGTTACATGCATATGTACTTATCTATCCGTGAAAACCTGTAATTGGCTTTCTGTATCTATCGAAGTTGCTATTACTACTATGTTTAGCTGTTAAAATAACAGCTAAACATAGTAGTTCTTGTAATTAAATAAATAAATTAAATAAATATATGCGTATGTATGCGTAGATTTACTAGTCGTTCATTTATGGTAATATATAGGTAGGTACTATGTATAAAAAACATACGATCACGTCTTTATTCCAAGAAAGGGTGGACACAAGTGTCTAAACACACATTTAGCTAGACATGTTTTTGTTCCATGCCAGAGGGGGTGAACCTATGGCTTATCTAGTATCTACGTCCAGTTCCAGTCTTCAGACTCAAGTTACTGAGAGTTACTTTGTTATAAAAACGCTATAACTGACCAGGAAACCCAGGGATCGAACCAGGTATGGTAAAACTAAAAAACTTACTAAGAAATTACGAACGCGATACACCATTGGTGTAGTTTATTTATCATGTGTATAGCAATTTATATTTATATTACGTACTTGTGTATTTTATAAGAAATTTACACCACCCTCCATTCTTAAAAACAAATTCTCCGTCCATACAAAAGTTTTCTGGAAGAAATAGCTTTGAGCGATAAGACCGCCCTTTCAACTATTGTCATTATTTCTTTGTAATTTCCTGATTTTGGTGTCAATAAAGAGTTATCGTATAGTATCGTATACCAGCAAATAAACTGAACACAAGAAAGACCTGT
Organism: Plagodis pulveraria; assembly: GCA_963890685.1. Lineage (NCBI taxonomy): Eukaryota > Metazoa > Arthropoda > Insecta > Lepidoptera > Geometridae > Plagodis > Plagodis pulveraria. Next base: position 17,457,551 of record OY982958.1, on the reverse strand, counting down.
CTACTACGTATATAAGTAGGTTATGTACCTACTAACTCAAACAGGACCACGTCGACAAATATGTCTAAAATGTTAATAAAACCACAATCGTTCTGAAACACACTAACGCTAAACAGCAAACATTGAAATTAGTATTGAAGTATAAATTAAAACCTTGCACTCCGAAAATCTATAAAGCTAAAAAAAGTTCCAATACAACTATAAAAAGCAAACACTATTTTAGATACCTAATATCAGCATTTTCCTTTCCGTAGCACGTAAAAGTAAAAATATTACATAAATATTTACGTCGCACCCTTCATACGTTCGTAAGTATAAAATATGTGCGTAATTTCCATAAATACAGAGTGTTTCTTTTCGAAATCCTTCTTTACTTATACTTACGTTTACATTTGAAATACGTCGATACAAGTCAAGGGTGATTGATTCTGGCAACACTCGACTGAGACTTAGATGTATATTAGGCCCAACCTTTTAAATGGTACACATTACTCTAAAGGCAGGAAGACCACTTATTAGGTAGGCGTGAAGAGTAATGGAGTTGAGGTGTTAGTAACAGTCATTTCAGGGGTTTTTCAGGTACGGTAAGGTCTCAATCGAAAGATTTATACGAAAGGCCGTCTTTGGGGTGGAAGGGGAAGGGTAGATAGCCCTGGATAGCGGGTATCCCTAGACATTTCAAATTCAAGGTGTTTACACACATATATAATAACTTGCTACATCTTGAGATATAGAGCAATGGTGTGTAAAGGTGAGCGCCCGCAATTCCGCCTTGCACGGATCACATGTAACGGATTTTAGTATTCTTTGTACGGGAAGAAAACAAGTGCCTCAACTGAACCTCATCGTGCGGATCGCACACAGCGGGTCGGTATGGCCGATGCCACTGCTCCGAAGGGTACTTATTCCGACGCGTGCCGATGACGTCAGAGGCATTGCTGATCAGTGGACACAACCCGCTTTTTCACCTGGCCGCAATCTCATCTTGAATATATAATGTATCCAGACATGATAAATTCTTGTTTTTCTTTTTTTTTGTATTCTAATGCAAACAATCAAGCAAACGCCACAAGGTTTCTTCATCGCTTTCTAATTTCATTGTCTCACACACACACTCTTGCGCTTGTCCACGTTTTACGAAAATCTGAGTAACAGTGGCTTCGGTAATCCGATAGCTGGCAGATGCCATCAGCAATCCAATTGCTGTGGATACAGTGGTCGCAATGCCACAAACTAATCCGTTTCCGTGCGAAACGTAACAGTGGGCGGTTACCTGAATAAATTTCTAACTCAGTTGTGGTGTGACCAGCTCCAACGATTCTCTCGTCATCCATTTTTCATCGCACTTAACAAACTTAAAATCTAGAAGTTAGGGACTCTCAAATATCTTTATTGTAAAATGTAAATAGTATAAAATACGCTGTAACTCTGCCTTTTGTTTCAGTAAAAACTTTATTACAAAAGGCAGTCTTGTCCTAAAAGTATATACAATTGTTTTCAACAAAGATATAGTTCAGATCATAAGATAAAAGTTACAGTTGAAAAGATGTTCTGTAAGTAGATTTATAACATTAACTTTATGAAAAAAAAATTTTTATACATTTACCCGACCACACTTAAAAAAACTTACTGTAAAATATAAGATATTACAAAATTAAAAATTTACGAGAGAAAAAAATAAAGTCATGTGCGGGATTCGAACCCGCGTCCGGTTACGTTGGTTACGATGAAGTATATTATAACATTCTATTTAATTTCGTTTTTAATTACAGGAAAGAACTAAAAAACGAGTAGAGGAGTTTTTTTTAAATATCGAAATATTGCCTGCAAAGTTGACTGAGCAAGAAGCATGCGGGAAACATCTCTTATTCTGCTTCGGCAAATGGACTCCTTCAAATTATTCAAAATGTAATTTCAGTTGCTTGTCTTCAGTTCACAGAGCAACTAGCTAGACGATATGTTTGCAAGTAACTGAAGAGGTAACAAGAAAATAATCCTCTAAGAAAAACAATTAAGAAAATCGTCCCGGGAAACCATAAACCATACCTGTTTCTACAGCCAAGCAGTTAGTACAGTAGTGTTCACATCACATGTTCCGGTTTGAAAGGTATGAGGGCCGGTGAAATTTACCTAGCCAGGCGGGCAATCGCAAAATGCCCTTCCACTATGCGGTGAAGCTCAAGCCGGCGGTGGGGATCGAACCAGGGTACTACGGCACGGCAGTCCATAGCTATTACCGCTCGGCCATCATTGCTTCAAAATCTGAAAAATCTACGGTAACTTTACAATACAGTAGAGCGTCTGTATTTTAATCTCGTTCTTATACTCGATCCTACTAGATTCTAAAAGCCTAATCATATCTTCCTTTGTCAGATTTTATGCCAAGTTTCGTGGAGCGAAAGTTGAACGACTCATAAGGGTGAATATATCGTCAAACTGACTAAAATATTGTAACTGAACCTAATTTCATGCTAAAATGGAAATTACCGAATAATTCAAAGTGAGTATAAAAATGGAAACTCAATAAGCCAGAATGTAACCACCCCCATTTGTCATCATAATGTCTTCTTGCGATAACAAACGACCGATTAGGCACGACCTGATCGTAATCTGGAGCGTTACGATTGAATTATTTAAATACGTTGGTCTGATTAATGTCATAGCTTATAAATATGCCCTTGTAATATTAAAGTTAGTCTTATAATTCGTTACATTTAGGGCCTGTTTCAGAATGTTTGGAGTAAGTTCCGGTTATGCTACCCAGAACATATTTAATAAATAAAACACTATCTTTGTGTTTCACAGTCATCGATTAAGCCTATCCATAGGTTAAATCTTGAAACGTGCTGCATGTTAAATGTAATTTTTATCATTCAGTTTTTTTATGTTCTAGGTAGTATAACCGGAACTTACTCGAACATTCTGAAACAGGCCCTTAATCAGGTAAAATATCAATAAAATAATTAATAGATGTAGGCATGACTTTGCGGATATCATATTTATTAAAAACAAATGTTTTAAGAAAATATTAAATAACATTTTAGATAAACAGCTTTGTCGACCGTGGGCTAGAAGAGGTAAAAAACCTTCTGAGGATGCTTAGTGTAGAAGCGAAGGACGTCTAAAATTCTTCCGGTTTGGTTACGTGGCGTTTAGGATGTCACATTAGGAAAATTAGGCGGAATTAGCACTGGTTATATTTATAAGTATTTTTTTAAATGTATTGAAATATTTTCTTAAAATACTTGTTATTATTAATAAAAAAAATTGAATTGCTCAAACCTTACAAAAGACCACCGGACGGGGCAGAAACTATAGTCGGAACTATCTGACTTATTCACGTGAGTAATCCCGTGTTTACTAAAATATAGTCCAACACAGTTTTCACTATAAAGAAATTATTTCGTTTTTGCTGTTCTATCTTTCTCTTCTCTTCTATTCTCTTCTATCTTTGGAGCACACGTAGCGAAGTTTGTTTAGCTGTTCTTAATCGGTCACCGAAATAAGCAACGTCCGCCGCAGTCATGACTTTTGAAGCAGTGATGGTTCAGTGGCATTGGCTATGGACTGCCACGCAGGAGATCTATGGTTCGAATCCCACTACGCGCTTGAGCTTCACCGGATGGTGGAAGGATTTTTGCGAATGCCCGCCTGGCTAGCTACCACCCTCAAGTAGAAAATCTGTCGCCAAGAAAATCTGTTGCGGCAGCTATCCTTAAGACCCAGTAATTCAGGTTTAAAGGTTAAGCCTGTTAACACCTTCGACCACATCATAACTTACCATCAGGTGAGATTGTAGTCAAAGGCTCACCTGTCAGCAATAAAAAATAATGACTTTGATGGGTGACCGCTAGTGACGTTACTTCCCTTAGCGCTTCCGTGCTTCGGGGAGCACGTTAAGCCGTCGGTCCCGGTTGTTATCCGAGCACGGCAGTCGATACAGCATGGTGTTAGGACATTTTGCAAATGCCTACCTGCCTAGCTACCATCAAGTAGAAAATCTGTCGCTAAGCACTTAAAACGGTGTGTTTCGTCAGCTGTCCTTGAGAGCTAGTAATTATAGATTAGCCTGAACAACATCTTCGACCACATTTACGCTTACCACCAGGTGAGATAGGTGGTCAAAGGCAATATATGTATACGTATAATAGGCTAGCCTATCAGCTGAAAATAAAAATGAAAATTGTGTCGCATTAGTAAAATATGTTATGTACATATGTAATGTAATACCTATGTATGTATATGCGAGGAGTATAGCCCACTTGAAAAAAAACAGATCTATATCACTATTATAGTATATATTTTTTAAAAACTAAGGCTTCATATATTAAATCATGTTATGGTTATTCAATAACATTTTTGTATCGACTTCTTCTAGTTTCCTTTTTTAAAGCTTATCGACTTATACCTTATTAAAAGACACTAATGATAAATTCGAGAATGCTCTGGACTAGGAATATTCAAGGTACATTTTGATGGTATCCTATCTAGGTAATTTTTTTAAGAACACACTCAACATGAATGGTAGATGCATCCAACAGTATTTCCCCAATGTAATATTCACTAGGCCCATAAACCGGCAGTCAAAAGCTGCGTATAATCTTACCATTGCGCACTTACGGTTCAATTATACAACGAGAATTGCCCTCGATTGTACCTACTGTAATAAATTTTGTGGGCTTCCGGGGCCTTTAATCTTCATTTATGACTTTTTCACGGTAAGGTTAAGGGTCTTAGGTTAAAATACATACGCAGGTTTAAACAGGACCAAGCGTGGTCACTTGAACCTTACAAATTGGGAAACAAAATTGAGGTGTTATATGAGTTATGACAGAGTATTTCTTATATATACTTACTATACTGAAAAAAAACCTGGTCAATAAAGTTAAAATCTAGCTTGATTAAAAAAATTATCATATCGTCAAAAAGTATTTTAGAGAATATACTGTCAATTGTTTTAAAATGTGTTATTTATTCTAAGTACTTATTTGTTACAAAAATTTTGTTTTAGTGGGTTGAGGTATTTGCCCGCATTCTCCCGCTCAAACCTGATTGAATGTATCCGTGCCCATTAGGTATAACATTAGAAAACTCATATCAACATTTTCAATAAAAACAATTACAAAAAAAATATGAATATTTTTAATATTATAATAATATACAAACCATATATTCTAATTCTTATAAATTCGGAAATTTTGAGGGTGAGCCTGGGAGGCCAACATTTTGAGTAAAAATTTTGATAGGCCTACTCTCATCTTTTCTTTCAGTCTTATTTTAACCTTAAATTTTAATTCGCACTACCAAATATCACTATAGTAAATTTACATTAGTACTTCAAAGTGAGAGCGGGTTGCATTAATTAAATCAAGTTGTTTGTGTAATAGAGATACGCTATATGAATATTATTGTTTTGTGACGGCCACGGTACGAATCTTAGTAGATACTACTTGAAATATTGACATTGTTTTTCCTTAATAGTAGTTTTTAAATGGTGAGAGTTCTCCTAAACTAGAATGTACCATTCATATGTAATTGTAGCTTTATACAGGGTTACTGGTTAAATGCTAACAACCTCTTAGAGTTGAATTCTGCTAGTCGTAAGAAACATTTTGAGATGACTTTTATTTTGTTTTGAAAAATAAAAGCTTTTTTTCTTTTTTATTTGTTTCAAATAAAAAAAAACTTTTTAAAATGTTTCCTAGGACTAGCAGAAGTCAACCCTAAGAGGTTGTTAGCATTTTACCAATAACCCTCTATATTTAAATATATTTGTGAGACGTGATGGAACTTAATAACAGATCAGAAAATAAACATTTTTAACAAAAAAATACCGACTTAACCCAGAAAATATTCTAAAACAAAAAATGTACTGAAAAGTAAATAAACTAAACCATCGTTTACAGTTTTTTTTTTCATATCTACACGGGTAAATGTGAACATCGTCAATGTAGCCGAAGCCAAATAATTAGGGACTACTCAAGTACTACTCGTCAGATCCCACTCAAATGACCAGCACCAGCTTCGAATATGAAAAAAACATCAAAATCGGTACATTCTGTAAAGAGGTATGAGGTACAACGCAACGCACACACGAAAAAAACAGTCGAACCACTTCCCTTTTTTGAAGTCGGTTAAACAAATGGGTCCTATTACACAAGTGCGTGGAATTGTGTAATTGTGAATTCATTGGACTCAATTTGATGATAAAAATATTTTTATCATCAAATTTGTTCCAATGAATATCCATCATAATCCAAATATGTATCAACTAAATAAAAATTTGTAAAAATTGTAGTGGAAATTATAAAAATATTTTTATCATCAAATTTATTCCACGCACTTGTGTAATAAGACCCATTTTATTAACCGACTTCAAAAAAGGGAAGTATTTCAACTACAAACAGAACCTTATGAGTTAGTACTTTTTTCCCCCATTATTTATTAGCCCTCCACTAACTATATTACTAAACAAGGGTTAGGCAATATTAAAATGAATAATAGGCATCTTTGTTATAATTTTCCCGGTGAGAACGTAGGTATAGTGTTGTGACACGAAAAACGTTTCGTGATAACATGTTTTTAGCTTTCAGTTAATTAGCCTTGTTGTATAGAATTAATTATATAGTTAAGAACTCAACGCCGGTATGGACCGAGTAATTAGTAATTTGTTTTCTTACGCTCCAAAATATATATAATTATCGGTACCTACATAAATATAAGACTAACATTCGTCATTCACACACCCTCACATTCATTCATTTGACATAAATTCATCGTTCACATCTCGGACCAAATACCAATGTGAATACGGACACAATGTTCGAGTCAAGAAATCAAAAATAAAACATAGATGCCGACGCAGCACTCCGTGCAATGCAAAAGCAGTGCGTTGTTATTCATTGGCGACATATTTTTTTACAGCTGATAAGCTCGCCGTTGATCACTATCTCACCCTGTTGGTAAGTGATGATATGGTCGTGGGTGGACTAGGCCTAGAATTACTGGCTCTCAAAGGCTGCTGCCGGAACCCACTGGTAAGTGCTTAGATTTTCTACTTGACAGTGGTGGTATAGCCAGGAGAGCATTCGCAAAATACCCTTCCACCATACATTGCCATTTTTTTATTGGTTTATTTCACCATATATATATTACGTACGTATAATAATTTCGAAGCACTAGTGGCCTTGTCGTTCTATACCTATTAACTAAGTAAAGCAGTGTTCACATCAGTCATTACTTGGGTGGTTAATCACAAACTAGTTCCTATTCTAAGTTACGACTGTGTAATGCCTTCGACCGCATCATCGCTTACAGTCAGGTGAAATTGTGACTACAGGCTAAGCTAAATCACTACGCTAGTACTGTAAGTTATTCTGTGGCTAAACGTAATAAAGCATATCATAAGAATCTTATTAGAATTGTCTTGTGGCCTTATTTATACTAGGAACATATAAATGTGTAAAAAATACCATCAGTTCTTTAGGAAATAGACCAACTTAGAAGATATCCCATTTGATTCAGACGTAACCTACCTAAACATAACTATACTACCCAGCTCGAAAGTAGTTCTAGTCTGAATGAAACGGCATAAATATATTTATCAATAAAATATATTTATTTGGTAGCAAATAAATGAAAACCCGAAGAAAAACACTAAACAACTTTAAACAACTTTTTTTATTGCTGATAGTTAAGACTTTGACTACAATCTCATCTAATGGTAAGTGATGATGTGGTCGAAGGTGTTAACAGACTTAATCTTGAATTACTGGCTCTCAAGGACAGCTGTCGGAACACACCGTTAGGTGCTTGGCGACAGATTTTCTTCTGGTCGCTAGCTAGGCAGGCATTCGCAAATGCCCTACGTACATGCGGTGAAGCTCAAGCACGCGGTGGGATTCGAACCATGGACCTGCTGCGCGGCTTTCCATAGCCAATGTCACTGAGCCATTACTGCTTCAATAACTTGAAAAAAATATTTATTAGTGAATGTTATTACACCATAAATGAATTTCTTGATGGCAAATTTAAATGCTTATGAGAAAGATCGGTCGAATTGTATCTGTTGCTATACCTAAAATATATCATTATGTATTATGTTTTAAAATATATATTTAAGACCTGCATGTACATCACATATGAATAACCAAACAAAAATAACTAAACTCACATATGAACACTAAAGAATTTAATAGCATTAATTTAATAAATTCAAATCTTCCGAATAGTCATATAATTTTGACATCTTGAAAGTAATTTGTTACGATTTTCAGGCTCAGCAACTTTAATCTCTGGTAATATAACATCTGTAACGTCAAAAGCTTCAATACTTTCTACTCGTATTGTTAAAATAACTTCACTTCCGATGCAATAACCTTAAAGTCAATTGTTTGAGAGTTCAAATTGAGGAAAATTTTCAATTTTTGTTAGTTCTTGTTGCTTAAGTAAAGGAAATGGTGGCTGTTATTTGTTTAATATTTCCACCTATGACAGTTCTAACTTCAAGGAAATTCGTAATCGATAGATAAAAGTCTTGCGGTATTTGTCGGGAGGCGATCGGTACAGCTAGTCACTTGCTGGTAGGATGCAAGGTGCTCCTTGATAGGGGTCATTATTCACGTCGCCATGATAGAGTCCTCGAAATCATACGTGAAGCCGCGAGTCTCTCGGTAGCTAGAGCAAAAAAAGGTCTGACCACGAATAAACGACACGTCGATTTTGTAAAAGAAGGGTCATCTACAAAATCTAAATCCAAGCCTTACTCCATCTTAGGCGCAGCTCCCGATTGGACTCTTTTGATGGACACGTATGAAAAACATTACAAAATTCCTGAGGATGTTGTGGTATTTCGTCATCCAGACCAGACATATTTTTATACTCAAAAAATCTAAAACGCATAGTACTTATAGAACTTACTGTGCCGTGGGAAACAAACATACCTAAAGACCACACAATAAAAACAAACAAATATTATGACCTAACAAATGAATTAACCAAAAACGGTTATGTGGTTAGTTTATATGCTGTAGAAGTTGGAGCAAGGGGTATACCAGCGAAATCCCTATATAACCTACTTAAAGACCTTGGCCTACCAAGAACAACCGTAACTTCCATCCTAGAACGTGTATCTAAGGCGGCATTAGTAGGATCTTATCAAATTTGGTTAGGTAGGGGAGGAGGCTCGAGTGGTGAAGGAGAGCATTGATATATATCATAAAGGGGCCCCTTAATCCTACTCCTGGGTTGCAAGTCCCAGGCACCTTGACTTGAGCCTCTTCCTCTGCAACGCTATGGACCCGGCACCCGCACGGTGAATCCATGGAATGCTAAGAAATTCGTCTCCTAGAATGAAACTCGTTTGAGTAATTATTTTTACTTAAGTAATCGCTTTTACTTATTTATAAATACGAGTGGAAGTATGTGTCACGGCACCAGACATTTTTGCAAGATTTCGTGGAAAATTCCAATCACAAACCGATTTTACCGAAATTTTAGAAAATATTTGTATTCTGCATTAGGAAATTTTATAAAAATGTGTATATTGGACGAATCCAAATTAACCAGTGGCATGCTACGTAAAAAATTCACAGAAAGTACTTCAACATTGATCAAAAAACATATAAGAGTTGGCAAGCTTCACGAGGAAAGAAAAAAGCTGGCCAAAGCGAGTTGGACATTGACACCGAAGGTTGCGTACTAACGCAGAATGTAACTAAAATATCATTATTTTTATCAAACGATATTCTTAGCGGGATTCCTTGCAATTTGGCCAGTTTTCATTACTTGATTATTACTTGATACGTTAGATATTGCACTATTACCAAACCAACTTTGACGCTTATAAAATATGTATTACCGTATAAATTTACGATAGAGCAAAATAAAAAAGGTTCGTTTTGAACACGTTTCAAACTTATTTTAATTATTATTATTTGCTAGGCAATCCGTCAAACTAACACGCGTTCTGTGGAAATTTCAAATAGCTTTCACAGCAACAGAGAGAGAGTCTCATAAAAAAAAGGCCGGACATACGGATGAACGGACACCCGAGGCATTAGGGCATAGTTGAGATACATACAACCTTATCATTCTTAATATTAACATAAATGGTTATAAATAATTATAATTAAAAGTACCTATATTTTTAACAAAACTGTTGAATACCTCAATAGAATAATGTAGAAATCTATATAATAACAAAAGTAACCAACTCGAACAAAATACACTCTGACAGTTTACTGTCTGGCATTATTAAAAGCACAAAGCTCGAGTTTAAAAATATCAAATATTCAGTTGAATGTTCACTGAAAATTCAGCTCAAGCCGTTATAAACGTATTTAGTAATCAGCTTCTACAAATTTACGTACGTGATCTGAGGAGGAAGGAACTATCGATAACATCTTTTTGACCTAGTTCTACGGCTATCTTACTTCGGCCTAAATAGAAATTAATGGTTCTTTTCTTCTCTTATACACGTTAAACACTAATTGGTATCTGTCTTGGTTGGCACAAATGTATGAGAAAAAAGAATATAAACTTAATTATACTTAAGAAGTATAGTGGCACGAAAATCTTCTTGAAAATAAAATACTTGATAACTTATTATACCTGAACCAAAAATTGTTTCAATGTTTATAGGAGTTTTAGTTATATCCTCCATTTGTGACCAAAAATGAAATGTTAAATCGGGTGTAGTTACAAATTCCACTTACAGATGTAGTAATAAATTCCATTCTCGTTTACTTACAGTTTTAAAGCTAGTTTCTTCGTAGCTCTTTCCATAAAGACGTAGTTGCATCGTCTTTTAAGTACTAAGTGCTTAAACTCAATGAAATTGTATGGTAGAAAGTATTCGAGCTTAGCTATACTTCTAGATTGCCAGTTTTTCGTATTATTATTTATTTTACCTCTAAATATGAAAATAAGTATTCCCATGCGAAACTATTTTTGTAAATAATATTGAAAATATACATTTTTACGGAAAGCTGGCAAACCAAAAGCATAGATATTAGGCTCAGAAATATGCATAAAAAATTTCACTGAGAGTGAACTCCTGAAATTTAAAATATGACGAAACTACGTTTGTATAGAGAGCGCTCCGTGCACTCTAATCGTAATTTCATTATGCTGCACAGTCTCGAGCTAGCAAGAAACAATTTTTTTCGACTTATATTGAATCTTTATTTATATTGCAGACATGTTACGCTATTTCCTGAGAAAATAATTAGGAATGAGGGTGGGTACTGAAACTTACTTCGTATGGTCACCATACACTCGTTGAAATGTAGGGGATTGCTCCGAAATTAGCTACTTCTACCTAGTTCTTACGCTTGTAAGGCACGATTGTATTATTTTATTGATCAGCGTGTTGGTGAATTTGGAACCTAAGAAGGCAGCGAAAATCGCAAAATTATATGGTGATTGTGACATTTATAACGAATCTTTTGTCATCACGGAAATAACTATCAAAAGGGGTAGACAGAGGTATACCGACGTATACTTGACGAAATGACCGTTGGTGGAAATGCATAAGTGACCAAACGCTTATTGGGCGCACTACGACTTAAATTAAAACTTCAACGAATTGTTTATTCAACAAATTACTAACAAATCATCTAAATACCAATGTTTTACATGTTCTAATCTACCTGCAAAAGTTCTAGACTCCAAACTGCTACTGAAAATTAGTATGTCAGAAACTTTCCACGAAACAAAAAAATCTAGTAGCGAAAGTGTCATAAATCCGCCTCGATAGACACCCAGCCAATATACAATCTATGCCCGGAAATGTACAAGAAAGCCGTCAAGAATATTAACACATTACGATAAAAACGGAACTGACTTCCACCACTAATAACAAGTTACTTCATACTTGTAGAAGTCGGTACCATGTTGATTCAAAACACTTACCTCAACATTATTAGGGTCCGACTTCCACAAGTACCTAATAGGGTACTTATTAATTTTGGAAGTCTGTTGTTTTTTTTTAGTTTATGCTGCTGCTTGTGTTGTGGTTTATTCACAATACAAACAAACTACATAAATGAAGATAAACTTCACAATACACTCCTAATAATTTACAGTCGTTTTCCAAATGTACCTACTTAAGTTAACAATTTTCAATGTAGGCGATCTCATGAGGAACATTTTCTTGCATTTCGTTGAATCCATACATAACAATAATTATATAAAGAATGCATTTCCGTAACTTGAAGTGAAGTATACTGAAAAGATCGCTAGAGCGTATGAAAGGATATTGAAAACTGCTTGACCTGCTTCTGAATGTAACCGCACTTGGAGAAACGAGAAAATTAATGAATTCCCAAATTTTGGAGATGCTCCAGTTGTTTTAAGCAGGTTCTCAGCGGGTCAAGTACCGGAATTACCTTCGCAACAAGTTTAACGGGGACATTGGAAAGAAAAGAACGAATGATTTCATTTCCTATTGAATTCTTCTTAGTAACAATTGATATACTCACGTATATACGAGTACAATAATAATAACACATAAGATAACATTGTTATTAATATTTTAGAAAAACACTTAAAAAGTATAAAAATATAACGTGTCCAAAATTCTTCCGGTTTGGCTACGTGGCGTTTAAATCACGTCGGCTAGACAATAAAATTCGGCCGAATTGTTACTAGACATATTTTTATATATTTTACGTGTTTTCCTCTAATAAAAATGTAAGGTTTTTTAAATATATGTTAGTATTAAATATGAATTTCCGCAAAGTAACGCCTGAATCTTTTCATTTACTTTATTATTTTCTCATGTACGATTCTAGCTAAGTAAGGCCTTCCTCCAGAGGATAGGTATATGGAAAGCGTCTTGGTAATCACAGTAAAGATTTTTACAGCTAGTAATAGTAGGCTGAAGCAGTGACAGTCGAGCGTTAATAGCTATGGACTGCCGTGCCGCAGGTCCATGGTTCGATCCCCCCTTCGGCTTGAGCTTCAATGCATGTTGAAGAACATTTTGTGAATGCTCTTCTGGCTAGCTACAATCTCAGGTAGAAAATATCTCTCCAAGCAACAAACTAAGATAAACATGCGCATGATAAGCAGCATGTTAACACTAACGTCAATGTGAGCGGGGCGTTGCAGCACATAGCGCTTATAATACAGGGCTCCTTACCATCTTAACGCCCTGAATACTCTAAAGAACGCGGGTATACTACCAACGAGGGTAAACGAGGGTAGGTTTTCGAGAAGTGGTATCGTCAGGATAGCGTCGTTCATAAAACTGAAGACAGAATTTTCTACAATTATGTCACCTTTTATGTCCGGTGTGTTTTAGCGTAAACATTAACAATTATAAGTCTAAGACAATTCGTTAAATATGAAAATAATAACAAATATTTTCTATGTAACGAATTGTCGAGATGGACAGTCGCTCGCCTGATAGTAAACGTCACGCGTGTTTACAACAGTTGTAGTTTCACAGTCCTGCTGCATGACACTGCAATGTGTTCGTGTCTCTAAGTGATGTTCTCCTAGTAATGTAACCTGCTACAGTGTTCACGCCTTAACACAGTGTGTTAGCACATTATTGCTTCGAGGCCGAGTATAAGACACTGTGGTGGTCCCATTAAGACGTACTCGTACACTTTTAGTTATTCTATGCTCTTGCTAAAGAGACGTAGGTACCACCTGGTCGGGTTTTGCCTTTGAGTAGTTAAAGAAGATTATTTCATGCCAACACCACATGAATGAGAGAAAAGTAGAAAGATGATTATATAATACGATAACCACGTTGACACCGCAATCATCGATTTCTATGTACCATAATAATTATAGTGTCCATTGGAAAAGTATTGGTTATTTGACACAGATAAAATAAGTAATATCATAAATGGTGCCCTTGTTACCTGACGATTGATGATCAGATATGAAAATATCGCCTCCGGGGCATTTACTGCTATCGAGGAACTAAAAACGTATCAGCCAGACATTGACTGATACGTTTTTAACTACGAAGTACTTAACGCAGCGGTAGATCAAAAAAAACTCTCGACTTTGGCGTTTGGTGGTCTCTCTTGACTCTGCAACTAAATGCTCCAAGCGCTTTGTGGCCCTCGTGAGTGATTGATAATTAAAATCTTGATAGTATAGTTGAAGCAGTGATGGCTCAGTGCCATTCTATGGACTGCTGTGTGGCAGGTCCATGGTTCGTATTCCGCTGAAGGGCATTTTTTGAATGCCCGCCTGGCTAGCTACCACCCTCAAGTAGAAAGTCTCTTCTCTCTCTCTCTCTTTCGTCTCTGTCGCAAAGCACCTAACGGTGTGTTCCGGCAGCTGTACTTGAGAACCAGTAATTCTAGGTTAAGATTGTTTACACACTTATATCAGGTGAGATTGTGGTCAAAGGATTATTCAACAGCAATAAAAATATAAAAACTAACCCCCTCACTTATAAAAACATCGCTATGTAGTTGCTAAGTAATGGATAACTAAACAGTGTTTAAGTAATGCTTAAATATTTCTTACTTATAAACGCTACATAGCACCTGTTTAGCTAAGCAATGGATAATGAGGTCGAACGTATTTTAAACTGACAACATTGTACTAAAAAGTATTATGAATGACCTAAATGGCCAAATAGCATGTATCTAGTGCTAAATATCTTGAAATTAAAAAGTAAATATAATACTTTTCTTTGTATAGTACCACCAACATAACTGTGCAGTTTTCGAGGGCGCTACTGGTCAAGGAAATCAACTACGAACTGTCACAATTTGAAGGAATGTTGTAGTTCTTTTTTCTGCCACCTGAACAGATAAGTTCGTGGCTCTGTAACTAAATCAGCAGATCAGAAATATGGGCGCCATCTTGCTACTTAAATATTTAAACATGGGTGGGACGGTGTTTAAATTGACAGCTGATTTAAGCAGTACTTAGGTACTGGATAAAGTTATGTAGCGTTTATGAGTAAAAAATTTTGCTAAACAGCGGCTAAGTAATGTTTAAAATTTAAGTAGCGTTTATAAGTAAGGCTGTTAGTCATGTATCTCAAAGTAAAAAAGGAACATTTCTCTCTACTGTAAGGTTTGCTGGAAGAGAACTCTTTTAGGGTTAAGCTCGCCTTTGTACATATTTTAAACTAAAATTATTTTCTGTGTCTACTGTTTGTGTGCAATAAAGAATCTAAGTAAACTTTACTACGACGACTGTTCTTAATTATGTTATTCACGTAATACTCTCATGTACCCATGTATGGAGATGAGCTCAATTGGAAAGTTTAATAATATGCATTGCAGCCGCTGTGTTTTGTTTAGGTTCTACTCTGTGTGTATTCCTAATAATTACATAATACACCCAGAGCAGACTACTCCAGAGTAGTTTCAATGATTTTATATTTTTTTAATATAATATTTTATACCACACCCACTCAGAAAAGGTCTCATTACTCGTTCAAAAACATGTTATAAAGTATGTAATTTTTCCCTTATAAATGTACGGCGGGGAAAGATATATTGATTTACATTCCTTCACTCCGTAGCAGTAAAGGAATGTTGTATGAAAATCCATACCTGCCCCGGTAGCGTTCTTTTGTTTTTAGCTGCTTACATAAAAAACATCAATCTCAAAAAGGTTGTATATCAAATACTTAGAAAAATGAGGTGTGATTTTTATTTTGTACTCGATTTTCAATGAAAGGAGGTTGGCAACCTTCTTTTGCACTACGAGAAAAAAGCGCGGCAATTTGTTATGTTTGGTTTAATTTTGTTTTTTTATTGAATTGATATTTTAACAGTACGCTTTTAATTATTCTAAATAATTTTCCAAAATGCCATCTGATAGTGAAAGTGACGATTTTATAATGATGACGCCACCAGAAACAAGAAATGCAGATCAAGAAGTCATAAAGAACTTAACGCCTGAGACGTCTCGAGGTAATTACGAGAAAACGTATAATGATTTTGTTTTCCTCTTAAGTGTAGTATAAAGCACTATGTATCACTTGGGAGAAAGTTCTATTTCTGTTCTCGAGTTGCCTTTAAGCCCTCCGCTGCGCGTCGGGCTTAAACAAACTCTCGAACAGAAGTAGATTGTTTTCTCCCCTCGATAAACAATTTACTATTCTTCTTCTTTTTCTTATTCTTTGTCTTAGTAAATAATTTAGAAATTTCAACTAATATCTACGTTTAATCGACTTATTTATTGTGGTAGTTTTTTTAATGTTGTCTATCTACTCAATGAGACTAGACCACGGCACTTGGTGTTGATAGTGTGAAAAACCTAATTATATTTTCGGTTAACTTCTCATGTATCAAAACCGTTACCGTGAAAAATAATGTATTTGAATTTATGTTCCCCGCTCGTTCCCGTATTTTGATCCGCCTATTTTGTTCACAAAGCCTAAAGTCAAGAGATAAAGCTTGCACAGAATGCACAAGTGAAATTTGCATCAAAAACAGATACAATCGTGCAGGGACGTCTCAAAATATAGGTCGAGTAGCCCACACTCACTTGTCTGAAGATGTGAGAAAAAACGATGGATAGGGCAGGGTGTAACGAGGACCGGGGCGAGATGGTGATTGCTAACGCTACCCCATCTCGCCCCGACTAGGCGGCAGACTGCTCATCCCGGGTTTTTAGTGGGTAACCTCACTTGCTACCCCCCCGTGGGGGTAGTAAGGCCCCTCAGGCGAGGACTCCCACATAACCACTCTGCTCCCCCCGGAGCCGGGTGGTATCCATAAAGGATTTTACCGGGTAAAAAAAAAAAAAAAAAAAAAAAGGGTGTAACGAGGACAATGGCTGATACGAATGTACCGGTTTTAAGTCTTGGTTCAGTAATACTTCTCTGAGTGTATTATTTATTTAAGGTTCTGGTTCGTACTTTAAGACACTGAATTGCAAGCAATAATTCAACATATATAAGTACCTACTACCTACATTTAGAACTTACAAGTTTAAAACTTAATATTTCATGGCGATAAATATACCTACCAATACCCAATATTCGTTTTGAAATATATCGATTTAAATACGTACATAATACCTACATGACGGTAGACTTTTCTTTCTACTCTTTTAGCGGTGAAATGCTTATTTTAATTTTATTATGATTTGAGTTTAAGGGCTTTATCGGAGATTCGAAGTACTCGAAGCTTTTAGACAATTTTCGGTTACTGGAAATACGTTTGGGACTCAAATACCTATTGTGTCAATTTAATTTGTACTACCAGCATCCAAAAATAGCCCCCCAAACAAAAAGTCCCCCCCGGTTAAGTTCAAACGTGGTGCGGTCACAAAGTGGTGGCGTTATACGTGACACTTCTTGAATGTAGTTCCTGGCCTCAAGGGAGACCTTATAAGAGCTACTGTCTGAAGTCCTCTAGGAGTTAGACCCAAATCAATTAAATATTTAACAATAACAGTTTTGAAGACTGTGGTTGCCAATCACACTTTGTTCTCGACTTCAGTGGTTGCGTCCTTGTAGTTTCGAAATCAGGAAGGCTCACGAGATAAAATCACCGCTACATCATAGAACGTCAAACCTAATCTGCATCAGCTGGATTGTCTGCTGCTGAATAAAGTCTTCCCCATTTTGGGGGGTTTGCTATAATCTCCACGCTAGGCAGTCGTCTTGGGACCGTAGTTTAAGATATCAGTACCCCAGAAGGCGCGGCTGCCCACCTTCCGGTATTTTACCTGTAGTCGCCTCTTACGACACCCACAGGTAGAACAGGGGGGTAAAATTCTAACCCGGCATCCCACGAGGAAACCTAGTAAAATTTGATGGAATCCTATCTTGAAAAATGAAAACTTCATAGTATGACTCTTATGACATATGCATAAAAACATATATAGCTGTGGACATAGAATTAGTACTTATGTATTATCAGCTGCAGCAAAGTGGCAACGTTTGATTTTAGGTAATAGAGTTATACAGCCAAGTACAACGGTATACATTTTTCAGCTGTCTGCCTGGAGTCAGTTGTGATGAAATGCATCTGTTATAGGCAGTGGTTACCGATTAACATCAGATGGGCCTCGTGCTTGTTCCGTCACAATTACATAAAAAAATCACAGTTCGTTAAAGTCAATACCAGGCCAAATTTCAATTAGGTACTGCAACATCAATGGATATCTATAGTGTGTGTGTGTGTGTGTGAGAGAGAGAGTAAGAGATTAAATAAATAATGAAAAAGTATCTTTATTAATTAAGCCCTTGATCGGTCAAATTGGGCCAAATATAGAAATATAAATACACTGCCCTAATTTTGTAGTCCCAAAACCGAGTCGCATATGCAAAAGGACTATAAAAACAGAGATAAATGGCATCTAATATTCCAATAAATGCCTTAACACATTCACGTTACTATAATATATATAAACATTATTCCAAACATTCTCGGAGAAAAAGGTTTGCTTGTGGAAGGGACATGCCCTTACGACTCTCTTGGGCATAGTCCTGGATGTGTAGCCACCTGTTTTTTTTATTTCACATTCATTTTTATTGCCGTCGCGTAAAAGTAAGTAATCTGAATCAAAATCTGTATCAGCATTTTTAAAACGTTTCGAAAAATAATGTTTGAGAAACCTATTCATCAGTAAAAAAAGTACTTATATTAAACTCATCTTTAAAATAATATGTGAGTCATTAACAGTAGTAACATTTCCATTCTTTTTCTGTGACTAGAAATACATTCAGAAGCGTCTGAATTAGATAGAGTAAATTCATCTGAAACCAAAACATTACAAACATTTCGAAGTGCTCGTGGCGAAGTTTGCTTAGTCGTTTTTAAAACCGGTCAACTAATTGAAGGAACGTCCGCCGCGGTCAGGAGTTGGATGGGTGACCGCTAGTGACATTACTACTGAGCGCTTCCGTGCTTCGGAGGGCACGTTAAGCCGTCGGTCTCGGTTGTTTTCTTATGATGGCAGTCGTTACAGATGGTTTAACGGCATTTTGCGAATACCCGCCTGGCTAGCTACCACTCTCAAGTTGAAAATCTGTCAGAGTCTCATTAATAGATCGTGTTGCTCTTGGGGTACAGAACATAAAAAAAAACTCTAGAAACTAACAAAAATAAAAACAAGCAAAAAACATCGGAAACATTCTGTAATTAAATTCGGATCAGATGATGTAAACAAACATTTATTAGAAGAAAAACCTGCACACCGTACAACTGGAGACATTCTGAACATGTAAAATTTTGACTATTTGGTAGCATAGCATTCTGTCTGAAAAAAAATCGATAGTATGTAATAAGTTGAGCAGATATAGAAAACAGTAATCATATTAATAACTCCTAATGACCATACAAACTGAAAAATTGGGAAGCAATATTGTAAAAACAATGTGGTAATAACAAATTGATATTTTTGAAAATGCGTTATGGCTGATACGCAGAGGGCGAATTTTATTTCTTCCAAGGTATCCAGAGAATAAGCGTTTAAAATTCCAGAAATGTATTTATTTGATTTCCTTCATTCCTAATCATGAACATTGAAGCCGCTTTTTTCTATAACGTATGTTTGCCTAACCAAAAAGTACATGATTATATTTTTTATATATTTAAGATAGTAACGCTTAATTATCACCATCAAATTCCTTAAAAAACCTGTCCTGCTCACTTTAAAGTTATGATAATAATCCAAGACTGTACAATATTAGTTCTGATATGTTAAAGTCATGTCTTTATAATATGCAATCAGTAAAGTTTGATATATGACTTCAATTTCACAATATAAAAGCCGTGTATATATAATGTATGTTTTAAATTATATAACAATAATTTACGACCGTAAGTAATTTTAAAGCTTGTGTGGGCTATTTATACCTATATTATAAGGTAAGTCCTCTATGGTAAGTAGGGCAAATGAGCGCGCGGCTCACCTGGTGGTAAGTGATCACCGTCGCCCACGAACATCCGCAACCCCAGAGGTCTCGAGGAAGCGTTGCCGGCCTTTGAGGAGGGAATATGCTCACTTCTTGAATGCAAAATAAGAATATATATGTGTATACTCTATCTCTCTTCTTCTTAAGTATCTATATTTATATGCATCAGGGACATCGTTTAGACTGAAATATTCCTTGACCCAAGAGAAACAAACAGTTTGTTTGTACCCTGTACATCTAATATTTGACCAATCCTTTGGTTGATATCAGCAAGTAAACGAGAACCAAGAGACATAGAGCTTTAATAATATATGAGACTCGCAAAATGGGGCGATGGAGACTCCTGCGATAGCTAGTAGCCCGCTGAGGTCGCGCGTTATTGGTACTACCACAACCTTTTATTAGTCCCTTGTTTTTATTTCATATTTTGATTATTGGAATCTACGAATATACTTACTTAATACAACACTTGCTAAGGGAAAAGTTTTGATATGGAACATGCGCGCAACAGTTGATACTACCGAAGCCAGTAGCATATAATAAAGCATAGTTGAATTAGTTGGACAAAGAAACCGTACCGAAGCATAAGGAATAGAATAAGAGAAGTGTAACCAAACACACATGCCCGGGATGTGAGTAGAAAAAGATGGTAATTGTACGGAGTAAGAAGAAGTAAGTGATAGAAGGGAATATCATTATCGGTCCTTAGTTCAGCCGCGAATCAGCAATAGAAGTGTCACTGCATTCCCATAGAGCTAGCCTGTAAACTAACAGACACATGAAATTTAAGTCCAAACATAACCTCCGTTATCTGAAGCTTTCTCATGTTGGACAATGATTAGGCGTATGAGCAGGGTCCTTTGGTTCTTTCCGTGCTCTATTACAATATAACAATGTGACAAAATTGGAAGTAAAAAGTTATACTTTAGAATTACCGAACTGCTTGTATACATAACATTTGAATCGATGTCTTGAAACAAAACCGGCCAATTGCAAGTCGGCCTTGCACACTGAGGCTTCCGTATTAACACACAGTATATTTGTTGTATATATTTAACAAAAAAAATAATATTTAAAACAGTTTGCAGATAAAGAGCAAAAAACCGGGTCCCTACATAATTTTCTTTTTGATTTTTGATAAGAGTATCCTTCATGATAACATACACATTCAGTAGAATCTTCAAACGTCTACCAATCCCGGTTCCTAAGATCCCTTTAAAGGTAGTACGGAAGGACAGTGTAGACTTAGTAATTGGGTAACTCTATTTCGTACCCTAACAAATGGAAATCTTAAAAAATACTGCTGCAATATTTGAAAGCTGTATTTCTCGTTTCCACGTCATACTTGCTTCAATTTTTAACTCGCTCATTAAACAAAGGGCCTAAAAGGGTAAAATTTGATATGCATCAGATAAATAGGTTTGTCTTCGGAGTTTCCCCCAATTTATCCTAGTTTCAAAGCGTGCGGCGGGTTTATTGAAGTTGCCCAGATTTTATAACTTGGGAACCCAATTAAGAAAGTAAAGTTCGCTGGTGGTAGCGCAAACTGTTCTTATTCACGCATAGCTCGTACTTGGTTACCGCAGGTGCTTCAGCGGTAACGTGTGAACATTGGGTAAAAGATGTGCTTATTACTTACAACCACAAAAATTGTGTGCTACTTAGAATACTGCGTTCAGCCTAAATTCACGTTCTTTGATGTACCTATATTAAAAACCGGCCGCAAGTTCAAGGCGGTCTTGTATACCGAGGAGATGAAGTATACCTTTTGTGATAGGCACTGCCTATTTATTTAGATTTCTGAGGTGATAGGTATATAGGTAAACGTACGTACCCTTACCAAAAACAGTTATCGTGCGCCGAACTTACATTTGGCCGGTTTATATATTGTTTAACTTTTGATTCAGCTCTATAATCCACTTGTATCTACGTATTACCAGTTTTACTTAGAACAAAACAAAAACATTGAAGAAAGCAAATTTCTCTCTCAAGGCGTTCTCTCTATATTGCTTTTCAACGGAGTTGCAAGAGGCCGCGGCTGTCAATTCAAAGCATTTTTTCTCTATGTACATGTAAGTGATTTGAATGTTTTTTCTTAGCTCGATTAGGGGAAGTACGTCAGCATTGCCCATAAAAATGCAACCACATAATTTAGAATTGTTTTTTTTTATTAATAAATAATAATATTTTAATGGTTAAATATATAATACCTTAAAAAATATAGGATCAATGTAAATGAAAATTAGGAATAATATTTATTCAAATTCTAAATAAATGGGCCAGTATTTGTGTGTGTCATTCACGTAAAAATTCATTGATACGGATAATCCAATTAAAAATGTTCTTAAACGAATCTTTTTCCGGCATACTCGTATATACATCCTGTTATGAAGGTACAGAACATAAGACTAGTTCAGTAACTCGTCCACATTTTTTACTTACCAAAAGGGCGGGTTAGTGAATAGCAAAAACATATCTTATTCTATTCAGCAACTCGACCGAAGGTAGGTATTTATTATTGATGTAATCATGAGACCTAACAATTATTGGAATAAATATATGAGTTAGAACATTGTAAAACCGTAGTTAAAAAGCTTGTAGTCTTAGGTCGAATTCAAGGAGTGTTCGAATGACTGCATCATTGGATGGGTGTCCATTTTCACATTCACAAACCATTCACATTATTTTTTAGCACTATGTCTTCTTAAGCCATCGTAGTCGGTCCAGGTTGTTATCTTAAATTGGCGTGTGTACGAGTCGAGGGCCTGTGTGCTTGAACACTCCAACTTTACATGTTAGTAGGACATCTGATTAATGCCCGCCTAGCCAGCTACCATCATCAAATAGAAAATATGTTGCCAAGCACGTAATGGTATGTCCCGGCAGCTGTTCTTGAGAGCCAGTTCACAATCGCCGTTTTTATTATGTGGTTAAGCCTATTTACTACCATCGATCACATCATCACTTACCATCATGCGACATAACCGTCAAAGGCTCTCTCAGGAATAAAAAAACTTAGTGTTAACAAGAGTACATGTACACTTGTAATATTTAATATATCTCAAACAATCCAATTTAAATTGTATACGTGTGTAAGTAAATCGCGTCTAGACTACCAAATTATACGTTTTTATTGTTGATAAGTTCTACATAAATAATGTTCTGTGATTGTCCTATCGTGACACATAGTACATGTCTGCGACACACACAATCATTCGTTTCAGTTTATACGAACCCTACGACGTTTACAACGTTTTTATGGGCATTATTCTGTATAAATTTGTTTTGAGATAAGCTTACATTTACTTCGTTACTTTAATCTTAACGTTGCAGACCGTAAAATAGGCTTAAAATATTATAAATTTTAGGTAAACTTGGGTGAAATGCCGTTACAAATGAAGGGCTTTTTAGGAAGAAATCGATTTGAGAAATCTATGTTTCTAAATATATTTTTTATATAAAAATTTACTCAAAATATTACTTTTTAGTTGAATGAATTAAAACAAAAAGGGTTATAGGTGTTCAAATATATGATAAAAATAAGTAACATATGGTTTACATTAACAAACTCCAATATTTTTTTTTTAACGGCGGTATGCCTTAATTGTATCAATTCATATAAGTATGAATGAATATTCTTACAAGATTTTTACAATTACTAAATATGAAAAACATATTTTTTAGATGAAGTTGGAGCAGTGTACTCTTGGAGGAGATTAGTCTCTCGATTGGTGTACTAGGAGGAAAATGGCGTTTGGTGGTAAACGATCTCCAGCATATTTACCGTTCTAAGAGGAATACAGAACAAAAGTTGATATCTTTCCGACGGAAGTATAACATCGGCACGTTTTTCCATCCTCCTGGTCACCTTTCACAGTTACGCAAGTCGCAACATCACTGATAAACTTATCAGCTTGCGGAGCAGGCATGTCTCTCGGACGCGTAACATTTTATAAGTTTCAATAAAGTCGTATTAACAAAAGAAAAAACTATGTACCTATTGAGATCACCCGTTACCTAATTTTCAACAAAGACCATTTATTAGCTGTGTTTATGACGGAGTTTTGGACGTTGACGATGTAGAACTAATAGAGGATTCACCACCATCAGCGCAGCGGCACGCTCGCTGTCTCAGACCTAGCCAGCCCAATCTCATTGGCTGTCCTCGCGCCGCTACTCTCACACGGTGCTCAGCAGTTACTAGTTGGTCGACGCCATTGACGCACTTGATAAAGAACATCTTATACTCCTGAAACCAATACGCCAATACGCATGAGTAGAGGCGTATATTCAACATACTAAAACATCATATATGTTAGGCACATCAGGCTCGAACCAGGCTATATATTTCATTTAGCACCAAGAAGTCAAGAGAACTGGCAGATATATTATAACAATTCGCATTTTGAACAATAAAAAAAATATCAAGTAGTGCAATATTTTTAAAATAAGAACTGATTTGAAAACTTCTTAATTCCAAGTCGGGTTTGTATGTGGAGAAGTGTTTGTAATACCTATATTGATAAATCATATGAATCATCGCATTACCTCCTATATGTTCCTTAAATCTGTTTGATGGATCAGTTTACATTTTTTATTCTAAATTGTAGCCTTTATTATTTCATAGATAAGGTGTGATAAATGTAAATTTTTCGAATTTCAGTTATTCCTTCAATATCAGACATATATGTATTTTAAAATTGTATCGTTTTCTATCCAGATGGTTCTGAGAAAATAGGCAGTAACAGACGTGGCACTTGAATAATTCTAAAAGTGTTGGTTCCCTATTCTCAAGTAATGTTGGTGCAAGTTGCACATCACCCAAATAAATAATCCAGTCTTAACTTTGTGATCCATTTTTCGTTCATTTACTTATTTAAGCATACAATACAAAATCTTTCTTATAAATACTCGAAGTAAAACTTCATGCAACAGATAGTATATGTATCCACACATTTTGTACAACATTGATAGGTTTTTACATTTGTGCGTTTAGGCGTCACAATAGTACCGGTGATTACCACTGCCAGGAAGGCTCCGGCTAACAGCTCGCTAATTCGTCACTGACAAAGGCAAGCTTACCCCAAACGGCGATGTTTTGACAGTAGTAAGCCGTTTGACACAGGTCATGCCGTTAAATAGCAGGGAACTAGCCAACTATAAACTACAGAGTGTCAGAGTAAACGATAAATGTAGCCTTTTACTGTCAATCATTCTGTCCTAACTTTTATCATTATGTATGATTTGGATAGTTTGAGTAGGAAGCCCAGCGAGTATCTATATATATACATTATATATATATATATATATATATATAGGTTATTTTAACCAAGTTATAACCGAGCGGTAATAGCTATGGACTGCCGCGCCGCAGTACCCTGGTTCGATCCCCACCGCCGGCTTGAGCTTCCCCGCATGGTGGAAGGGCATTTTGCGATTGCTCGCCTGGCTAGCTACCACCCTCAAGTAGAAAATCTGTCGCCAAGCACCTAACGGTGTGTTCCGGCAGTAGTCCTTGAGTGCCAGTGAAATTACATGCACATGAGATTTAACTCTATGTCTCAAGGTGATGGGCGCAGTGCAATTCGTGACTTGTGATGAAATGCATCTGTTATAGGCAGAGGTTAGTTTGCTTAACATCAGGTTGGCCTCAAGCTTGTTCCGTCACAATAACATAAAAAAAAATGTTTAAATATGGAGGTGATTCTCAATGTGGACTGTATGTTTTATTTATATGTTTGTTACGCTATTAATCCGCCAATTATGAATTGATTTTGTTGATTCTTTTTTTTGTTTTGGACAAATTTCAGCCGTGGCCACATTTTAAATTTCATCAATATCGGGTAAGTTTTAAATTACACTCAAATATCTGCAAAATGTATTTGCCAATAATATGCCTGTACCTCGATGACATGGTAAACGTCTTGTCGAAAGTATAATATTATGTATTATGGATGAATGAATATCGAATTTGAAGCAGTATGTATCATTGTAGGAAACTTGTGACTGTTTTTATTAAAAATCTGAATCGGCTTTTAACACCAAAAAGTATGAAATGACTTGTGAAAGTCGTACCAAGATAAATAGGAAATAATATTGATTTGAATTAACATGGTACCGACTTCAATAAGTTATTTCATACTATTCAGGATTAGAATTCGGTTTCGTCTTATGTAAATAAAAGTATATTTAATGTATGTTTTGGTATTATAGGTCGGTAAGTTCTGTATGGATACGGAGATAAAGTTTATATAGATTTTTGTAAGTCTATGTCTGCAGTGTGTTTCTATTGAATAGTTTTCAGTGATTTAGTTCTGACACAGATGACATAATACCCCTGAATGGTTAAACTTTTGCAGTTACGTGTTCTCAAAATTAATTGTTCATTAAACCTGAATTTCTCATTTCCGTAATTTGAAGCAGTGATGGCCGAGTGGCAATAGCTATGGACTGCCGAACATGAGGTCCAATTTACTAATCCTGACGCGGCTTGAGCTTTTCACCGCATGGTATTTTTGCGAATGCTCGCCTAGTTAGTTGCCATCATCAAGTAGAAAATCAGTAACCAAGCAAAAACGTAGTGTTACGACAGCTTAGTAATGGTATAAAAGTTGGTAATTACAATATACATTGCAATTTACCACCCTCAAGTAGAAAATCTGTCGCCAAGCACCTAACGGTGTGTTCCGGCAGCAGTCCTAGAGAGACAGTGAAATAACAGGCAAAATGAGACTTAACAGGTATGTAACGAACTTACAGAGACGAAATCGTTTATATTGGCAATAGATGTATATGCCTATTTCTTTGCTAGACTGGGCTTAAATATTAGTGAATTCGCGTGAAACGAGGGTTATTTTCTGAATAACGTATATTATGTACGCCGATTACTCTGATATTTTTATACAGGATGTCCCAATAAGTAGTGATACTGAAGCTTGGAGGTAGAGGACCTAGAGAGCTATCTGAATCACCGCCATGTATGTTCCGCGACCTTTCTTATTTTCGGTGTTATGACTTTTTATTTTATTTTTCACCTATCGCCGAGTACGATGACATTTTTATTTATGGTGACGTGAATTATTGCGGCAGATGCTTGATTTTTTTTGTGTGCTAAGCTGATAGATAGGCCAATCCAGTATGGTAATATTTACTAACATTAGGTACATCTTTAAATGGAATAAAAAAATAATTAAATGCCAAGAAAGATAAAATTACCCAGTATGTTCACAAATTCAGGGTTCTTAAAAAATCACATAAAAAAAACCCGTTCGGCTTTGAAAAACTTGCTCTATCTATCAGGTAGCTACCCTGAAAATTTCGTATTATTATTGTCTGTCAAACGTCTGAATGCACATCTATTATTTTTATTATGACAGAACACGCACGACGCCCAGCTGATGTTAAGCGGTAACCTCGTGATGAATTTCATCACGAGTGACCAAGTGCATGAGGAACTCAACTGCGCCCGTCACCCTGACACATACAGTTGTTAAGCCTGATGTGTAAATTTTATTTATTATTTATTATAACATAAGACACATTTTTTATTAGTTGCCTTTTACGTTGAGTCCCTAGGTGAGAAAAACCTATTTGAATATAGTGACCATAAGACTTTCACAACTTGAACACATATAGTTATAAGTATTTAATGGTTGCTTAAAAAACGCCAGGTGGAGAAATCTGCTATAGCTGAACATCTGCTAGAATCAGGACTTGACCGTGGTCAAAGGCTAAATTATCAAGCATAAAAAAAATGTCTTCTCAACCGAACGTCACTACCATTCTAGACTAGTACGAGAAGCTATTGAAATAATTTCAATAGAGTTTTTAAGTAGCTGTATCCTGGAAACCAGTGCTAAGGAAAAGCAACAAACGCATTTTACCTTCCTTAAGACCTTTGGATGTTGTCAGTGTTGCTTGTCGAGACGATACATTTCTGAATCAAATGCGGGTAGATGGAGAAAATACGTTGACACCCCTCTTCAGTCCGCTCGTGACCACGTCCAATGCAACTAGGTCGAAACGTCGAGGTAAATAAATATATACATTTTTTATCGCGATTAAGTGCCGTTAAATACTTATAACTATTTGAAAAAATTGACGCCACCCAGTTCACGTGCATCAGAAAGTGTATTTGCTGCTAAACTAATAATTTTCCTACAAAAATAATTGATACTACTACTATTACTACTAATACTACTATTATGTCTGCGATATTTAGATTGATGGGTTTGTCTTACACCTTTTTAAAAATTGGTTGACTGGATAGAGTGTAACTACCAATTTTTACTACCAACGAGACAAGGGTCTCGTTGGTAGTTGTCATCAGGATGGCTCGGCGGCCGATAGTAAAATGGAAGCCAAAACTTTAACAGTTACTTACTGGTGATGTTCAATGTATTGTTAGCAAAGATATACTCATACTCTATAGAGTATGATAATATCTTTCGAGAACCACGAGAAATTATATTGAATAAATTTAAACTGAAGCGCTAGTAGCGAAGTTTGCTTAACCGTTCTGAACCGATCAGCAAAGTTAAGCAACGTCGACTGCGGTCATGAGCTGGATGGGTGACCGCTCGAGACATTACTATCGAGCGCTTCCGTACTTCGGAGGGCACGCTAAGCTGTCGCTCCCGGTTGTTGTCTTTGGATGGCAGTCCTTATAGCATGGTGGTAGGGCATTATGCAAACGCCCGCCTGGCTAGCTACCACCCTCAAGTATTACAACTGTCGCCAATCACCAAACGGTGTGTTCCGGCAGCCGTCCTTGAGAGCCAGTAATACTAGGTTAGCCTGAACAACATCTTTGTCCACATCATCACTTACCATCAGGTGAGATAGTGATCAAAGGCTAACTTATCAGGCATAAGAAAATGCCTTTTTCACAATTTTTTTTTCTTGGATTGTGTCTAATAGTGCAAAATGATGAATTAGAATCTCAATTTGATTGTAGAAACATGAAATATGTATTACCATCTTATGGAATTTAGCAGTACATACTCGTATTTCCGTCATATTTGAAGCCCGAAAGAAAATTTGAGACTGCTTTCATAATTTCCATGCCTCATTGTCAACTACAAACAACTCCAATCGTGTCAGAGTGGTCAGTCACTAACAGACCCCTGAGAAATCAAGTTTGCATATAAAACATAAAAATAAACAATGCAATACGTAGAGCAGTCGCTGTAAAAAATTTAATTATAAAAATCGATCAGATGCTCCAAGTCCACGTTTTTCTATAGTCCATGGAAATGTTTGACGTTGCCAACGAGCTTTGAGAATTTTCTCAAAAGCGTGCTCGGAATAGCCATTTTCCATTAACGCAGAAAATGAAACCGAAAAAGTTGAATGAAAATATTTTCTTTTGGTCGTCTCGTGCGTGACCTTCCGCGATTACCGATACCTACTCGTACCTTTCGCTAATGGCATGGGACATAATATGTTTGTAGCTAATTCCTTTATGATATGATATAGAACATTTCAGCGTATCATGTTCATGGCGTTGATGCCGGTACGTAAGTAATGGGTTTTAGTTTCTTTTTGACAAGGGAACGACTGCGTGGATATCTGGTTTATTACGCTTTATTACGAACCACTTAGTTAATCTAAATAAAATAATATCATTTAGTACCCTAATCTATGCCACGTGGGGTGCCGGGTTGGAATCTCAACATTGCTACCTGTAGGTGTCATAAGAGGCGACCAAAGGTAAAATACTGAAAGGTGGGAAACAGCACCTGATGAACTAACTTCTATTGTGACGTCTGCCAAGTGTGGGGATTATGGGAAATCCCTCCAATGAGGGACTTTCATCGGTGGACGTAACCAGCCAGTAGCCCTGATAATAAAGCACTCATTTTACCAGCTCTTCGATCACGTAACTTTGTTGCAATCTACGTATTCAAATCAAAGTTCATAACGTCCACGGTTGAAAAAAGGTCTCTGCCATTACGTGTTGTTTGCCATAATCCCCACGCTTAGCAGGCGTCTTTGGGACGTACGGGGTGACCACGATCACGCAATTTCAAAAACTTTGAAGAGATTTGCAAAGTGTTTGAAACGTCGGGACAAGTATAATGATAAATACACGCGATACCGTTTAAAGTTGTTTAATTACGATGTGTAATAATCGCGAAAACCTAAGATAACACTATATTTTATAAACTAGTTTGTAACTCATTGTTAAAAGATGTTTACAAGGAATGGCCCGTTCTTCTCGCAATGGTTCCATTTTTTTATTCTGAACGTCGCAATAGTATTTTGAATTATTTAACATTTGTAATTGACCTTCATAAGAGTATTGTAGAAGCCTAAATTTAATAAATGATTTTATCATTGACTTTCACTTCGATGAAGTATATTCAGTTTTAAGTACTATTATTGTGGGGCATATTGGATGATTGGATATATCTAAATAAAAATATATATACAGCTTAAAAGTTTCATTGAACTATTCGTATTCAAAGCAATTCTTTGGAAATTATCTATATACACATATAATTATATGGACTTTGGATTGAAGGACACAAGTCAAATAATTGCAATATATGGATAGCTACAATATTTTTTTACTACAAGTATTTATTTGCTACAAAGTTACATAACTAAGCTACTGATGTTTTAGGTCCCATGTTATAGACGTGAAAAGGAGTATGGCAATAGCCATCCAGGCACGCTAGTATGTATAAGTTCAATCAATATAAACAATATATGCACTCATTAATGTTTGTTTAACTCTACAGCTGCGGTAAAGTTATCAGACTTAGGTAATGTGCCACGGCGTACCATCGATGCAATAGAACAGTGAACAGTATGGTAGACTTATATACCTACTCTCCTGACTTAAAATGCCGACAATGGTTTACAGCACGCGAAGATGTGAGGCAATTGTAGAGTGCTACCATTCCGCTTGATTGCATATAATATTTCATCGTCGTGCCTAAGGGCTCACATACAGATGTGGGTGGTTTTGAGAGTGAAGTAAACTGATACTTACCACATACTTCTTATACCTAGTACTACGGGTGCAGGTACGTATTGTGCACTTCACCTCTTGCACTTCAAACTAAGATATAGACGCACCCTACGCGTTCCATTGTGTCTTACTCGTAGGTCCGTAAATTAAACGATCCGGAAATTAATACTGATATTTAAGTTTAAGGAAAACACCCGTAATTTTAACAGCTTGTGGTATTCATATATATATATATATATATATCTACCTATATATATCTACCTATGCTTAATAGTTATTGACATTCTGAAAAATACGACATCAACAGTCACTCTGCTGTCATGTAATACATTTCAATTCAATGTCACATTGACTGTGCACATCTGCTAGTGAACTCTTATGAAACGAGTGTACGACAAACTTATTTGATGTGGTGAAGGCGTCACTTTTGTGATATTATGAGAAAACTTGAAATTAATTACTGAATGATTTCCATACTAAATTTGCTTAGATTACTAACTTGTCAACACAAGTTAATTATCTAAGGCCGTATTCCACTTGACGCCAATTTCGTTATTTTCGATAATTTTGACCACATTTTGCGTCTATGGTTCCACATTTAATATGAACCATAGACACAAATTTGATCAAAATTATCGAAAATAACGAAATTGGCGTCAAATGGAATACGCCCTTAGTACATTCGACAGTTCGATCGTTTGATAGTTACCAATATGTTACATAATAAATTTCACACTTCCATTGATAACTGTGCGCACTCTATGTAAGTTAAATTTGTGATTCTTGTGTGTTTTTCAACGTATAATTGTAATTCAATAAGTAATAAATTGTAAGTTCTTGCGTTTAATTTTTCTAACAACGGATAAGATGGCACAAGAACATAATTAGGTACTTATAATGTGTTTGCTCTGAAAACACACCTACATTACCATCAGTTTTCGGCTATCAGAAATAAATAAAAAAGAATGCATAATAACATTATATACATATACATTATATATTTCTCGATCGTGCGCTCGAAGAGTCAAGACCTCCTGAGGATGCTTCGTGTAGAAGCGAAACGCATCGAAAATTCTTCCGGTTTGGCTGCGTGGCGTTTGTGACGTCACGTCGGCTTAGCAGGAAAATTAGGCGAAATTGTCACTAGATATATTTTTATATTTTTTAAGTGTTTTATTAAAATATTAATTTGATGTTTTCGTAAAATATTTGTTATTATTAAATATGGATTTCCGCAAAGTAACGCCTGAATCTATTCATTAAAAAAGAATGCTGAGCATTTGGCGTATTTTTTTATCTAAAGAAAATGGAAAGATAAAAACAGTCTTTATATTCTTCAGCCGATACTGTAGTTACGACGATACTAAAGCATTTAGTATTATTTCACTTTCAAACAAAAGAGGCAACGCTTTCGTCCGCCATTGATCAAAGGGGGTTTGCCGTAATCCCGACACACTTGGCAGGCGTCTTGGGTATCTCAGTGTATTATGGTAGTTCTTAGGAAGGCACTGCTGTCCAGCTGCTGGCATTTTTCCCTTCTTCGCCTCTTAATCTTATTCCCACACGAAGATATGGGGGTTTGATTTGATTTGATTTTTGAAGTTCTTTATTAACATAAGTAGGAACATGTCATGTACAACTCAGCGCTAGAAACTAAGTTACAACTATCATTATAATTGTTTATTTTACAGGCTAGGGTCGCCTCTTAAAACTTATAAAACAAAATGTTAACATTTAACTAGTTCTCATTAAATCTTGAGTTATAGAGGGTAGTTACAAATAAAGAGACATGAACTATCTTACGTGCTACTGTGTCTTTTCGTGCGTTTATATCATGGCTATAAAAGGTTTTTTATTTTATATAATAATAATATGTTAAGTTAAACTTCCCTAGTAGGAACTGGTCGATGACCGAAAATGAGTACCTATAATCTACAGATACAAAACATATTTGCCTACGAAGTTGAATTATTTAAGTTTACACATAAGAATTTCTTTACAGTAGGTATACCTGTAACACATGAAAAGTATCATATTATAAATAATTTATATCAATATAAATAATACATTGAGCAGATGCCTACTGATATGTAATGTATATACTTGTACTAAGTTAACAGGCTTTCGTAGGAAATAGTTTAAACTCAACATCTTATCCATACGTTGTAACTTATAAAATAACAATAAACATTTACCAAAACTTAATTTTATATCTAGGTAAAGTTTATCTAGATGACAGTTTATAAATATTCAATAGATATTATGGTAATAATCTGTAGCGACTTCCTTCATTCTCTCACACATATTCGAAATTTAATATTAATCAGTATTTATTTAACATTGGAATGTTCTTTACTCATTATGTGGGTAGCATATTTTCTAACATAAACATGAATCGAGGCAGTCCACAGTAGTCAAGCAATAATTATCGAAACGTTAATTTAACCAGCCGGTAATGCCAATGATCGCCTTATGCGACAGATGCATAAACGACTGATTAACATAACCGTGTAGTTACATTCTTAGGTGAGTGGGGCTCGTTCGAATCATACAAACAAAAGGTAGTGATGGGGCAATTTGTACGTTTTGTACTTGTCGATATACGAAAGATTGTGACTACGAGTTTTACCCAGTTCATGAACTAGTTTATTCGAGTGTTTAGAATGTATTTTTAAGTAGAAATTTTTAGTAAGTTTTAAAATAAATTCTTTTAAGGTTGGAAGTTTTATCGATAAGTGAAGTCTTTGTAAATTAGTTCTAAATGGAGTATTATAGCTTATTTTAAGTGCTTTATTCTGAATTGCTTGTATTTTGGCGTAGTTAGCCTTACAGGTAGTATTCCATACAGGGGCGGCATAGGTAATGCATGGTCTGATCAGGGTAGTGTAAATACGCAACTTAGATGTCGAACTAAGATTAGATTTGGGGGTTTAATTGCGGCAACCCACGGGTATCAACAACACTAAGTAGGTACACGTTACGAGTATATGATAAAAAAACGCTAAGTAATAAAAATATAACCCCTTTTTAGGGTTCTCAGGAAAAGGGACCCTTATACTAAACTTCCTGTCTGTCCGTCAAGCCCACCTTTAAAGGGTTGTATATCTATTTTTATATAAGTTTTCTTCACCCAAACATTACCTAATAATCAACTCAAGATCGTCGAAATTTTATATTTCAACGTAAACTTTAATGAAAATGTATTGAGTAAAGGGAAAGGAAAATGACTGTCATATGTTTCCTTCGATCGTCACGGTGGCGGCGCGGCGTGAGCCGAGCAATTTCCGAAAAACGTGACAAAAGTCATAAAAAGAGACCCTCCGCGACACTCGGTGACCCGGTAACAGAGAGGAAAACATCAACGAGGCTCGAGATGGTCTTGTCTTGTGCATTCAATTTAATTTGCAAGTGAAAGGGGCAAAAATATAACAAGAGAACACAACTTTTTAATAACCACTGCTAGTCATTACAGGCTTTGCCGTTGAAAAGCGTTGAAGGCGTTATCAAGACTGATAAAAAATTTAAGAGCTCAGATATTTTTGTTTTCGTGTTCCTTTACCAAACAACCTCTTTTTAAGTGGCTTTTCGAGATGTGAACTTTCACTATTCGGTCGTACTGGATTATCGTGCCTTCAATCTTTATGCTATCAGAAATCGTAGTGCCCATTTTCCTCATCTTTGTAATAAACGGGAAAGACTAGTATCATTTAGGACCAAAATAAAAAGATCATTTTGTTTCTTTCCCCCAACCGAGCTGAACTAGAACTATTTTGGGAAATGCGCTGCAATTAGGCATTTTTCTTGTGTGAGAGCAGCTCACATTTTAAACTTTTCTGTTCTCACGGTAAGCTTTGTATGAAAAATTAGAATAATACCTTTTTCGTACATAATGCACAGCTACGAGTTTCAGTACTAAAAATTTCATTGCGACGCTTATAAACCCGTGAGCGGTGTAGGTACCAAGCCAACCTAAATAAAATATTTCTTTATAAAGGGCGGATAAACTGAAATAGCCAAAGTAAAACGTTTGTTTTTAGTTATAGCTAGATAGGCTAGCCTATGAACACTATCTTACCTGAGTGATGATGTTGTTAACTTAAAATGACTTGCTCTCAAGGACATCTTCCGGAACACAATTTTTATTGCCTGGCGAAAGATTTTCTAATTAAGGGTGGTTGCTAGCAAATCTTGTAAATTGCCTATCACCATGCAAAATACCATGAAGTAAAATCCTTTTTCAGAGGAACAATCAAATATGTGATTTTTATTTGATCATAGCATCGTTGGTGGAGTGGCAAAAAGCGTAGCTTTGGAATCTCGTTGTCTTGGGTTCGATGCCGGAGTCGGAAAGTGAATTGGTTTTGATGATAAAAAAATTCTTAGTTACAGCCTAGAATCTAGTATTCTCTATGCCCGGTACATTTTTTTTTTTTTTTTTTTTTTTTTTTTAATTATGATAAGCAAGCATTTGACCACAGTCTCACCTGATGGAAAGTGACGACGCGGTCAACGGTGGAGCATGCTTGCCTAGCAAATACCTGTTTACTCTGTACTTGAAGACTTCCAGATTATATGTATCGGGAAATAAAGACGCTGGTAGGGTGTTCCATAATTCGGCCGTACACATTATAAAACTAGATTTAAAACGCTTTGTGCGTATTTTCGGGATATCGACCATATATGGATGCCGTGTTCCTGTGCGTCTTGTTGTCCGATGAAAAAAAGGGGAGGAGGGAATAAGGTTGTGTAAATCGATCGCACACTCTCCGAAGTGTAGCCTGTAAAAAACCGATAAACTAGCAACTTTGCGTCTATGCTCGAGGCTTTGGAGTCTAACCTCCACCAACGCATCGTCACCAATGAGCTTCTTAGCTCGGTTATCTATCGAGTCCAAGGCTTCGAGCTGGTACTTTGCCGAACCGTCCCAGAGATGGCTGCAGTATTCCATACAAGACCGGACTTGAGCTTGATATAGGTTTAGAAGCTGTCCCGATGTGAAATACCGCCGCACTTTCCAGAGAACACCCAGCTTTTTCGCAGCCAATTTAGCCCTGGACTCAATGTATGACCCGAAATTGAGTTTTGGTGTAAGAGTTACACCTAGTAGCTCGAGCTGGTTCGTTATCGGAACAGGCACACCTCGGAAGAGAGGAGTGAGAGAGAAAAGACTCTGTTTAGCACTAAAGAGACACGCCTGGGTCTTTGTAGCATTGAATTTGACTAAATTAGCGTCACCCCATTTGCAGACTGCCTCTAGGGCCAAATTCATTCGCTCGACCATCGCCTCTCTATGAGACTGGATTTGTACATCGCCGGCCCGCGCATTGGATATATACCTCTCTATAACTGTGCTGTCATCTGCATACCCAACGATACCGGGCTTAAGCAGGTCATTTATGTGCAGCAAGAAGAGAGTAGCAGAGAGAACCGACCCTTGAGGTACCCCGGCATTTATTGCCAATTGATCGGACGAACATCCATCAAGGACAACTCGTAACGATCTTTCCCTCAAGAAGTCGGAAATCCAAGAGCACAGGCCAGCGGGTAAGCCATACGATGGAAGCTTATTCACAAGACTGTCGTGCCAAACCCTGTCGAAAGCCTTTGAAATGTCTAGAGAGACGGCGAGCGCTTCTCCGTACATATCAATGGCCTCGCTCCAGATATGAGTGACATACGCAAGAAGATCCCCAGTTGACCGGTTTCGGCGAAACCCGTACTGTCGATCACTGAAGATATCATTTGCTTCCAGGTATGCCAGGAGCCTATTGTTCAATACACGTTCCATACTTTTACAAAGTATGGAAGTGATTGAAATGGGTCTGTAGTTAGCAGGGTCTGCACGACTGCCCTTCTTGGGCACAGGCTGCACATTTGCGAGCTTCCAAGATTTCGGCACTTTACCAGTCTGTAGAGAGAGGCGAAAGAGACGTGTCAAAACAGGAGTCAATTCAGGTGCACACGATTTTAGGACTATGGCGGGAATTCCGTCCGGACCACTAGCCTTGTTCACGTTTAGATTGCGGAGCGTCTTACGTACTTCAGTCTGACGAATGAGAATTTCTGGCATAGATGCCTCGCATCGACGTAGACATGGAGGTGTTTTGCCCGCTGCATCTAAACGTGAAGACTCCGCAAATAGAGAAGCGAACAAGTTCGCTTTCTCTTCAGCAGTGTGAGCCAATGATCCGTCAGGCCTTAATAGTGGAGGTAGATTAGGGCGGCTGAAGTTGGATTCGATTGACTTCGCTAGGGACCAGAATGCTTTGCTACCCGCAGGGTGAGAAGCTAATTTGGACCCAACACGGCTTATGTGATCGAATCGTGCCCTTCTTACAGCCTTTTTGCAAGCCTTGGCAGCCTTGTTAAAGGCTCTCTTCTTGTTACGAATATCCTTAGTTTTGCGGGTTCGAGCATCGACCCAGGCTAAGTACGCTTCATGTTTCAGCACTTCAGCGCGTCCGCAATCAACACTAAACCAAGGGATTGCTTTGCTGGTCTGCGGTGCATCACAAAATGGAATAAAATACTCCATTGCTTGACGCAGCACATCAGTCACAGCATCCGCGCAAGTAGAAGGATCACAAGAAGAGAAGCAAAGAGACTGCCAAGGATAGGACGCAAAAAAAGACCTCATCCCATCCCAATCTGCTGACTTGTATCTCCATATCCGCCGGGTGCCTTTCTGGCAGCGGTCGGGCGGAGAGTATAGAGATACAGATTTCACCAGACAGTGGTCAGAACTACCTAACGGTGAAGAAACTGACACAGAGTAGCGGTCTGGATCTGTGGTCATCAGAAGGTCAAGGCAATAGGCTGTATGCTCAGCAACGTCAGGTACCCTTGTTGCCCCATTGACAAGCTGGGTGAGGTTTAAGGTAAGAGCTAACTTATGCGCCTCTTTCCCAGCATGATTGGTGTCCTGGTGTGGGAATAGCCATTCGTGATGGTGAGCATTAAAGTCCCCCAGTAACACAAGTTGGGCAGAAGGGTACCGTTGTTGAGCTATATCCGCCGTCACACTTAGATAGTCCATAAAATCGTTAATCTCCTGGTTACAGGTGTGCGATCGATATACTCCAGCGTAAAGAATTTTCTCTACACCGGTTTCTACCAATATCCACAGAACAGAGAATCTGGAATCTTCAAGATTACGGAGACGCCGAAAACAGATGTCATCACGAATAAATACACACGCCCCGGCACGCGGCCTAAAACAATGCTCCAGGACGTAGCCAGGGTATGTCAAATATGACGTGTCATCCGGACATCTAATCTGCGTCTCCGTTAAAAACAAGAGGTGCGGTTTCGCAGTCTCGAGGTGATGATGGACTGGGCTGAGATTTGAGTGCAGGCCTCGGATGTTAGAGAGGTGCACTTTAAGTGAGAGGACGTGCATCCGCTGTGAAACCGTTTTCTTTATTCTTGTTTTCATGCATTTACGAGTGAGGTACGGTAGAAGGGCGGCAGTGAAACGAGGCATCACCTACCAACTCAGACACACACACGCAAGATGCTGCATCAAAGGATAGCTAGCTCGGAGACCGCGGGGACGCCCGAGCCCCCCCAAGAATGTCCATCGGGTCCTCTCTTCCGGTCGCCAACCGGCACGATGGCGCATTCCCGGGATTTTTCGCAAGATGGCGGGGCAGCCTTTCGTGTGTGGCTAGCACATTACTTGGGCCCCCTACTATCTGCGGTCGGCCAGCGGAGAACCGTGCCTCGGATCCCGCTGCTCTCCGGAACTAGCCATCGGGATGCTACAAACATGCTGTGTGTGTAAATTCAGCCGTTTTCAATGACGCAACTGTTTCGACCCGCCCTTCGATGTGGCTGCATCAGACATCATGTCGGAACACGACTAGGCCGTTTGGCGACATGGCTCCGTCTGATGGGTGGTGACAAGCCGCGGCCGAAGCCTACCACCAGAATTTTTCGCCCATTTAGCACCACCCAGGGATCACGTGTAGGGTCTCGAGGGTAAACCTACGGACGCGGGCGAAATGATCCCCATGGCACTTGGCACTTGGCTATTAGATGGTATGGGTGTAATCTGAAATAAATCTGGCGAAATGAGGGTATTAAGACACCTCTACCTACCCTTCGGGGATATACATTTAGCAGCAGACATAGCGATGCTTAGTCGTTCTTTAGGTTAAGCAACGTCCGCTGCCGTCATTACTCACATAGATACCCGTAGTGACCGTTACTACTGAACGCTTTCATGCTCCGGAGAGGACTTTAAACTGCCGATCCCGGTTGTTATTTCAGCTGTCGTTATAACATGTTGGAAGGAATTTGAGGTAATTCCCCTTCCCCTTCCTTCCTTGCCCTTCTGGCTAGCTACCACCCTCAAATAGAAAATCTGTCACCAAACATCTAGCGGTGGGTTCTGGCAAGTGCCTTGAGAGCCAGTAATTGTTGATTAGCGACAACGTCTTTGACCGTATCATCACTTATCATCAGGTGAGATCGGGGGTGGATACAGGGGTTACATAGTTGATCGGCTAAGAACGACTAAGCAAGCTTCGTTATGAGCGCTTCGAGATGACAGCTAATAGTATGGAATAAAAATGCTTGTTGTGCCGACCCCCTGAATCTGGGACAAGGGTCGAAATAAGATGTATTATCGCATATCATTGCCATCTCCTACGTCTTTTGTCTTCAATTATCGCGCCATATATCCTTTTTAAGCAATTTGATGAAAAAATGTTCCACCACCAGTTTTTCTATGTTATCAACGCCCGCGCCCGTACCAAACAACGGTTTGACAAAAAGCGACAAAAATAGATGTTGATCTACTTTTAATGCAATGGTTTTTAGACACGGGTGCTTATAGTTTACAGATAAATAGTCTACGTTTTTGTTTTAACAGTCGTTATGAAATACCATTCCTTGTAGCAAGTAATGGCCATTTAGTCGCAAACAATTTAACTTATTTGAATTCGACACAAAAAATGTACCTCGCGGAGGATATCGTTATTTTTAATCGAATACATTTAATTATAAAGCGGAAGCGAAGCCAATATTGGAAATCCTGATATCACTTTGATTGTTTTTCCGTTAACACTGCCTGGCATATTGCAATATACCTTTAACCATTTTGTTATAAAAACTAACGAGGCTTTTTGTGTATACTAAGTATTACAATTTTGAAGCAATCGTGTTCGAACGTTGGAACATTAAGCATTGGACGAACGATAACAAATGTTGGTTATGAGTTATGTACGTAGACTGCTACCACTAATTGCTGGGATTACAGCTTTAAGACTTGTGTCTGCATAGCGTATTTTATATATATTATTAACTTTTCATCCAAACGTAGTTTTATCATATTTTATATACCTAGTGTTCAAACTCTTTGATATTTTGCATGCATGTTCATGAGTCTAGAATCTATGCTTCTATATGGAAATATTATTGAATCGTGTTTTCGCATCAGGCATTGTTTTTGTCATATCCTCTAGATATAATGTATTTTATTGATATTTGTAGGTGACTACTATAATAATTGATTAATCCCCCGTGGGGTGCCGAGCTAGAATGTCACTCCCCCATTGCTACCTGTGGGTGTCGTAAGAGGCGACTAAAGGTAAAATACCGGAAGGTGGGCAGCAGCGCCTTCTGAGGATTTGATATCATAAACTGCGATCCCCAAGCCGCCTGCCAAGCGTGGGTATTATAGCTAAACCCTCCTAAATGGGGGAGGCTGTATTCAGCATTGGACAATCCGTCTGATACAGTAATTGATTAATTGTAAGAGATATATTAATTGTAAGCCTCCTTCAAAAATATGTTCAAAATTTGCTTTTTGAGACTCAGTTCACCTTAATCGGCCACCTGCGGACATTACTTGGACAGGTACTTGGATAGGACTACTAGTAGCTTGTACTACTGGATGCTTCCGTGCTTCGGAGGGCATGGTATATTGTCGGTCCCGGTTGTTATTTTAATATGGCAATCATTATAGCATGGTAGTAGGTGATTTCGCTAATGCCCGCCTGGTTACCAACCACCTTCAAGTAGAAAATCTTTTGCCAAACCCCCTAACGGTGTGATCCGGCTGTCTTGAGAGCCAGTAATTGCAGATTAGCATGTACAACGTATTTGACCGTCTATCACTTATCATCAGGTAAAATAGGGGATGGATACAGGACGCTGACAGCTTACGTGTCCTCTGCAGCACGGATGTGGATGTCACCTATCCAAGTGACCGCCGTGACCATTTCTTAACCCACTTAATAGGCAATATCCGCTACACGTGCTTATAAAATGGATGGCAAACTTTAGCACATTTTCTTCAGCCAAGGACCCGGGCTAATTCAATACGTATCTTTGGTTTCAGTTCGCGGTCACACAGAAGTGCGAGTGGAACTGCAGATGGAGCGATGGGCGCCGCGTGGTGGGTCGGTGCGCCTACGCTGCGTCCACGATGTGCCGCCTCACCTCCTCGACAAGGTCGTCTTCCTCCGCCACGGCACAAAGATCTTCCAATACATTAGGGACAGGAAACCTCCATATAGGAACTTCACGACTCCCGGAGCGGTGCTTAATGTAAGTATCTGTTTGCTACTGATCTAATTTTTATTTTTTCCTCTTGCAACGCTATCTTCCCCTTATATGCCGCGCAGCCTGGTTCATGATATCCACGCGACCCTCGTCTGTAGAGATATGTGTTTGTTAGCTTTTAAAGTAATGAGGTTGGCTTTCATACCTTATTAAAATAAATATTTTTACATACGAACCCTCTGTCCCTAGAGCCCTAGACGAACCCAGGTTGGGTCAAGAACTGACCCTTACGTGCTTGGCGGCAGACATTCTGATAATAATTTATTCAAAATGAACTCACATAGGTATGTATTGTTTATAAAATTTATATGGCTAGAAAGTTACACAAAATTGTACTTCAGGATGAAAACTACCTTGGACGAACATAATCATGAATTCCCATTGCAGAAGTTTTCAGGCTGCCTGAAAATGAAATATTGATGATTGAAGCGCTCCGTAGTAAATGTCACTAGCCATCCATGATGGTAAAGACCAATGCTAGCTAAGAAAGACTAAGCAAGCTCTGCTTTGAGCTGATCAAAATCTACCTGGCGAAACTTTGCCTATTTCGAACAATTACTGAAAAGTCCATACCATACACATTAACTACAAATATTACAATTAATGTAATAGTATTTTACCAGCGCTTGCTGTAACCCACTTCCAGTTGGTAGCATGCCCAGCATGCTGGTACTATTTCCCCGTTGGATTGCAGTCCATTTTGTTGAGCCAAACAAACGCCAGCATTTTGAACAGGCGTTGCATTAACCTAGCACTCTGATTAGTTTTGGAAAATATAATAAACTCTCGATCCGCACAGACCAAATTTCAAGACACCTAACGACTCAAATATATAACCACCATTGTTAGCATACTTGCGACGATTGAGTCATTCCGCTGAATAAGCCTTATGCTATGTGCATCCAATAACACAACCATAACATGGCTCTTCTGAAGTAAAAAGACACATTAATTTCCCCAACCATACATCTCCCAACTCTCAACCAATACTGAACCAAATGGCGTCGCCTACGACCAGTACTAAACCCCTTTATTGTTTCCCTAAAAGCACTTGTTTGACATGACGAGTGACTCACGCCGGGGTACGGATTAAGCCGATTGGCTCTTCGGCCTTTCAGTAAATCCTGGACAAATGAATTCTATACATAAGTTGGTATAATAGAAAAGTTTATAGATATAGTCATGTAAGATTTGTGCGGATAAATACGAAAGTTGGACAGGAACAAAGGTATAAAAACTGGTCAAGTACGAGGCGGCCTAGCTTTTTTAAGGTTTCAAATTGACATTTTGTTGGTTTCGGTTTAAAGAATTTCATTGCCATCAAAGATAAATTGTCGTTTACGTGGTAACATAATATTACTACTACATAATATTTGTGCTCGTTATCCCAAAAATGTGAATAACATAAAATAAAATGAAATAACAGCGCTTATTTAGCTTTGTAAGCATGCACAGCACAATGATGTGTTCGAGCTCTTTCAACAGTAAGCGTTGTTTTGCCGTAATTCGTTCGATGATTGGGAATGACAAGGTATACATATAAGGTCGATATTTTTTTTTTGTTTTGTGAACTTTAAATTCGTATGAGTGTTATTATTTAAATTTTTTCGAATAAACTCGTATTAGCATATGTTATACTTATACATATTTTTTATGATCATTAACTTTGCGTCTTCGTAGATTTTTTTCGTTGGCAGGGGTCGTTGAAAAGAGTTTTAATACTTTTATTTTGATTTGGCGTTGATCACAGTTTAAAAAGTACATTATAAATCACATGTGTTTGTTGGTACAATGATATAGGTACCGAAGTTTCAGATTCCCAACTTATTCATTTTTACATAAACCCCGTAACTAAAATAGTGATCTAAATAGACAAGTTGGACGGCTACCTATTTTTTTATACATAAACATATTATAACTATATTTGTACTCTATCTACTCAATGAGGTCTAGAAGACGACATGCTAGGGTGCAAAAAATATTTTTTGATCGACTACCTTATCTTGTACTGCCCAGTACAAGATAAATGAGTCTGAAAAATAATTTATTATAAGGGATATTTTTTTTTAATATTTATTTTGGCTTCACTTGATTAATGTGGCCCACCCATTGCCACTTCAACTTGCAAATTCTGAAAGCTATATCGTTGACTTTGTTTCTTTGGCGAATATCCGGATTTTATCACGTAAAGAAAATCCGAGCATAGCTCCTTCCATTATTCGTTAAGCTCTGAGATTATCCATAAGGGCCACAGTTAAGGACCATGTCTAAGTGCCATAAGTCATGACTGGCAACACATACCGGTTGAAGACTTTGGTCTACAGGCTCAGCTGGATCTTCGACGAGAAGATGTCTCGTAGCTTCCCGAACGCTGCCCATTCGGGTTGGATTCTTCGGGCGATCTCATTGTTGAAGTTGGACCTACGTTACTGGATAGTCTGTCCCAGATATATGTAATGGTCAACAACTTCGAGCGTATCGTTCCTTGTTAGGAACTTCGGTTACTACTGGTTCGGGTG
This sequence comes from Plagodis pulveraria, assembly GCA_963890685.1. NCBI lineage: Eukaryota > Metazoa > Arthropoda > Insecta > Lepidoptera > Geometridae > Plagodis > Plagodis pulveraria. Next base: position 17,413,624 of record OY982958.1, on the reverse strand, counting down.
TAATATGGAGTTAGAAATAATTTTCGTCTTGTCCATGATCATTTTACGACCCAGCTGCGGGGAAACTCCACTGATGTCACTGAGCATTGTACTCAAGCGACTCTGCCATTATGAAAATGTTATCGGCGAAACGAAGGTGTGTTTGTATTCGCCATAGATGTTAATGCCGAATCGTATCCGGTTCAAGAGCTTACAAACATTCTCCAACGCATTCGTGAACAGTTTAGGAGAAATAACTGTGTGAGTGCTCTTGTCCTTTAGCCAAATCAACACGGTGTCATTCCTATACAAACACTTCAGCGCTTCGATGTAGTTATTATGGATTTGGCATCACTGAAGAGCTGCAGTATGGCCCAGGTTTCGATTGAATTGAAGGCTTTTTTCATAGTCCTCAAACGTTAGACATTATAGCTAATTATACTCCTCAGTTTTTTTTATTAATTTGGCGGACCGTATCAATGTGTTTTATTGTGCTAAAGCCTCTTCGGAAGCCAGCTTGTTCGGAAGGCTGGAAGTCATCAAAGCTACGAGCAATACGATTCGAATGACTTTTGAGAACAGTTTCTAAACATGGTTCAGAAGTAAAATGGACCTGAAGTTCTTCAACAAGGTATAACATAATAATATAATATGACACAAAAGAACTAATCGTTATGAACGACGTATGTACGAGTATGGACTTAGTATGACGGGAATACATTATAATTATTGATAAATGAGTAGTTTGTAGGTAATTAACTACTGATAAGATTATTTTTGATGTGATACTTACTAGCAGGATTAAAATATACTGACGTAAAGTTGCTATGACAAGGAAAAATAATAGTTTGTTTGAGTTTATAATGAGTACATTCATTGTTACAAAGTATGGGTAGGTACAAACTAGACAGTCGGTGCTTTATAAATTAAAAACTATTAATTAGGTAGGTATGACTAGTTCTTCTTCTTGGCGTACCTATGTGTATTTTAGGTGAGATATACTTTTTCCTCACTAGGGTATTACAGTTTTGGACCGATGTATAATTGTAGTTCCTATCAGTCGTCACATTCTTATGGCCACAGTAGTTTTCTCGTGTAAGGTGATCGTTCACGAAAATCCGGGTCTCTAATCCACTCACACCCAAGGATTCAGTTGTTCGGTTTTTATAACTGTGATCTGGTTACAGCCAGTAAATTTTCTTTTGTGAATCTTACTAGGAATCCCACAATATGGCTGGTTTTCTAACGACAAGCTAGTTCTCGTAACAAAATTTATATCCGAGGGAATTATGAACTGATCCGACGAGTTTGCACACTAAATAAATCAGATTTTAGTACGTTTTTATGGAAACGCCTTTACCTTTAATATTATTTATGCATTCCCGTTGCACCTTGATTGCGATCTTCAGTAAGCTGCATTAATTGGTTCCGCAAATGAAGGTAGCCGTCGTCAGTGTTTTTTTTATCTCTTAAGCAGCAATACTTGTCTCTAAAACCGCCGTTTTAACGTTTGGAAAGTATACGAAGGAACTTTCCTTTAGAACTTGAACATCCTATTTGGGCACTTGGGCCGGCAGCTCCATTAATCTTATTCCTCTACTCATTAACGCCGCGAAAATCATCTCGTAGTTCGCAGAGCGAAAGAGAGGTCGAGAGTTGCGGGGGCCGGGGGCTTCACCATCGGGAAACTGGTTGCGGTAGGAAGCGGTGTCTTGTAGGCAGGGCACAGTGGAGCATCCTTCTTCACCTGACCAATTTTCTATAATTTCTCTCGGTGTTATTCGCGCACGCGAAACTATTGTTAACCTTATCACCCTATTGGGTGAAGTACAGTTCAAGCACAAACATTCAACATTTAACCAATCAATACGATAGACGACTCGAACGCGCTAACAGTGATAGGTGCAAATTGCCTGGGTAGGTATTATTTAGCCTTAACAACTCACGATAAGCATTGTGATTTCGTTTTATTGAAAATTGTATGACTTTTTGAATTCGAAATGTCGCTGCATCAATTTGTCAAATTATGACATTTATTTTATGTTATGAATTGATGAGACAGACAAGTCACCAGCGTCACGCATTTCCACTATAGTTGCAGTGTCACTTTTCTTATTCTGTTTAACACTGCAAAGCCCTCGTCACTCGTCGGAGTAGTAAGGTCTCGACCTTATTCTTATGGCTCGTCCACCAAGTAATTTCACTCGCTGCAGTGTCCCTTGGTACCTACTTTATACTAGCACTGCAGTAATAATGGATTTTACAACAAACCACATCCGCCCGGAAATGCTAAAACAAATGAAAAATGATCTCCCTCTCGTCACACACATGACTTTATTGTGTTGTGGTAACATATAAAATGTACATTACTTTTAGGAGTTAGTGTCGACTGCACTATGCATTTTATGCACTCGTACTGAATTTTACGACAGATGGGATGGGTGATTACCGAATTTCAGTGGGAACCAGATATGTAACATCCGTGTTATAATGTATTTGCCAAACTTTGTGTTTATTTATTGATGTGTAATGTGATTGGAGAGTGATTGGATTGAGAGGTGTTGGACTTTTAACTTTTGTTCCTAAACGTGCACACATGAAGGTTATTTAAACAATGCAATAAATGTTTAGCTGTGTGTCACTGTGTGCCTATGACTTAGGCCCCAATTGCTATACCATAATTATACAGGATTTTCGGAAAAATGCCAACAACCTCTTAGAGTTGACTTCTGTTAGTCCTAACAAACATTTTTTGTAGAAAGTTCTTTTTTTGCATGTTTTTGACGGAGTAAAACTGAAGACCACCTGATGTTAAAAGTTTCTTGGGTTTGTAATTTATTACATCATATTTTTTATTACTTAATTTGCTCGATGTAAATATTGAAAACTCTATTCAAAGGGAGAGTTGCGACGGTCGCCCTTAGCTCGGAGTAGGCATTGTCTTACATGAGACACAGAACTTAAAATTGTCAGATAGTACTAGAAAAACTTACAGCCTTACTTATAAACGCTACTTAAATTTTAAGCATTACTTAGCCGCTGATTAGCAAAATTCCTTACTCATAAACGCTACATAACTTTATCCAGTTCCTAAGTACTGCTTAAATCAGCTGTCAATTTAAACACCGTCCGACCCTTGTTTAAATATTTAAGTAGCAAGATGGCGCCCATATTTCTGATCAGCTGATTTAGTTACTATTGAGGTTATTGTCAAGGAGGTATACTAAACTATAAACACGACATACTCTGTTAATAAATCGTAAAAATATAGCAAGTAGAAACATACATTGGATGATGAAATAAATATTATGCGTAACCTACTTACTTTTCGTGATCTTATTGAAGAGTATACCGCAGGTACAGTTCCTGAATTAAGAATATGAGTATTGTGCCACACTCTTATATTCCTATTGGATGAGGATTGAGACTGATGAGGAACTAGAGATAATTTAAAAGCAGAATTGAGTACTTATTTGCGAATTTCAGCATAGATGTCGGTTCAGTACAGCAAAACAAAATATTTTGGGAGTCGAAATATTGTTATTTGTATTAAGGATCTCATTTAATAGGTCGCGAGTTTATCACCAAATGGTAATAAACTGGTCCAAATTAGACGCCGGACTGTTTTAACTGAAAATCCCTTTCTCGTTAAACCCCCAACATCTGATCCGATCCGGTGATCGAACTCATTGTAATTTTCTTATTATCTAGCCGCGCCATGCGGTTTCACCCGCGTAGACAATGATGATGAAAAGTATGGAGAACCTAAACTAACTATTCTGTTGTTTCATCCTAACCCTCAAGCCGTTAAAACGTGAATACATGTAGAAGACAAAAACACAAACTTTAGATACATACATATAATCACGCCTGTATTCCCCGAAGGGGTAGGCAGAGGTGTGTAAACACCCATGTTTCGGTCAATTGGGTTTTGATCCCATGTAATAGGTGGCGAGCCTATTGCCATTCACCGGGCACAGTTTCAGGGTCATACAAAATAATTTCTCTAACACACTAGACGAAACACAAGAACATATTACGGCCTTTATAATATTACTGTGATTTAAGGAATCGCTATAGAATGATTAAAAAAAATATATGAAGATTGGAATCTTGGCTTCATAGAAAAAAAACGTAGACATAATTGGGCATAGGTATTGTTTGGGATGGAAAAAGATAACATCCAGCGGGATATAACGGTATTCGGGCTTCCATAATGCATTTCCAATTATAATAGGTTGCTGGATCGAATTCACAGAATACTGGGGCTCTTACAATTTACAAAAAAAAAACTCGCTTCAGAAGTCTCCAGTACGCCTAACCATATGTACAAAAATCAGTAGGTCTACAAAGAATAGTATTTTTTTTACTTTTTAATTTTAAGATTTTCAGCACTAGATACATACTTTTTGGCAATTCGGGTCTTTCATAATACCTTTTAGTTGAATGTTGTCAACTTAAAATACGTACGACCTCATTATCCAGTGCTTAGCTAAACAGGTGCTATGTAGCGTTTATAAGTAAGAAATATTTAAGCATTACGTAAACACTGTTTAGTTATCCATTACTTAGCAACTACATAGCGGATTTTTTATAAGTAAGGGGGTTAATGTTTTAGGTTTTTATCTCGTAGTGTACTACGAGAGAGGTAATGCCTACTCCGAGCTAAGAAAAAATATGAAGTAATAAATAAGAGGCACAAGAGATTTGAACTTCAAGTGGTCCTATAGGGCTTATTCAGTCACAAACACATTATAAAAATCCACTAAAAATGTTTGTTAGGACTAACAGAAGTCAAATCTAAGAGGTAACCTTAATCCAATAACAATATAGGATCATAATTAAAGATGTTTCCCCAGCAAAGAAATGTTAACAACTTTTGTGTAGCCAACACAAAAAAGTTTGTTTAAGGCTAGCTCTACCTAACAAAAATTTACATTTTTATTCATTTCCAAGAAATGCAATGTTTAGGCAATAGTTGCGATTTTTTTTATTTTGTGAAGATTTTTGAAGTTATTAATTTTTGTTCAAGGAGAAATAGAAGCTGTCTCCACCAAACAAAGTCGGACACTTCAAAAACTCTCAAACAAAAAATGCCATCTTTTGCCATCAACATCCCTTGATGACATGGCTTCTACATAACTGTGACTACATTTAATATTAATTGGATGTCACCTGCCTACCTAAGGTTGGTAGAAGGGAGCATAGAAAAAGAAACAAGAGAGAGATTAGAATATAAGTATAATGAATAGAAAGGGGTCGTGGATCTCAGACAGGTTTATCAATTTGGCAAGCTTCCTTGTTAAGGACTTATCTCCGGTCCGCTAGTAATTGAGTCGATGCTCTGCAGCAGGTCTGCCGTGCAGGGCTCGGCTCCACACCGCCACGCCGGTAGAATTGTCCCAGCTAGATGCTGTGACGTTTGGCCGCGGTCGGTGCTGGAGGTCAGAGGACGGCCGGAGTTCATTAGTTGTGTGCTGCTAGTAGGTCAGCCTCGTACTCGAAGTCGTGTACAGGAACTTCCCTCGTACTTGAACCCTGGAAGGCACATGTGCTCCGGTTATGATGGGTCCTAGTACAGTGTTGAGCTGGTGGGTCCACTGTCCCTCTGCTACTGAGCATATTAGGGACTCGCAGAGGGCCTTTAGGGATGTGGCCCGCCAGCAAACAAGAGGTAAGGGCCAAAGAGGTAGATGCTGCTGGTGAAGAATTCGCCTCCGCTAAGGCTTCCGCTACCGAGCAAAAGGGACTAGCTAGGCCCTAGGCGAAGGCGAACCACCAGCCGCTCAGAATGCCAGAAGGGCGCAAGTAGGTATGTTGCCGGTAATGATGCTCACAATCCACGAGGTCCGTTCACTACCGAGCAAAAAAGGGACTAGCCTAGGTACCTCGTGAATTGCGAGCTACCAGCAACACCCTTTAAAGTTTGCCAGAAGGGCGTAAAATAGAGAACAGTTGAATGTTGAGAAGCAACAGAAAAACACATAAATTCAACAAGAGAGTTAGCAGGTAAGACACACAATAAAGTACAGCAATTACAATAAGATTACATACCATAGAAGTAAGGTTAGTTTTTAATGGTGATGGTCAAGTACACTTTCACTACACAACTCAAACTTACCCAGATTTTGGGGCTTGTCGTGTGGATTAGAATTTGTAGATTTAGTTAACTGAGTCTTTAGTAGTAGTTGCACAGAGGATGGCTGGGGTCAAAGTGATCGCGATTCCTCGTTGAGGAAAGACATCAAGTTGGGCGGATGTCGGGGGCGAATTTCATTACCATATATGGTAACGAAAAAAGCCTCCAAGACCGTTGTCGTCGCAAAACCAATGACTGCACTTGATTTTGAAAATATTTAAAATACAAACGTTCCTCTAGCGGAACTCAAAAACCACCTCATGGCATTATTTCTGACAGACTGCTTTGACATTTGTTTTAACTGTCATGAGTCGAATTGAATGGAGTAAAAGAAGAAGAAGACGGGTGTTGCTATGAAGACTTAACATTGTGATTGTTATGCGCGACCTCTATTGGTGAGTCGCTGAACTACCTCAGCGCGCGGTAGTTAAGCTTAACCTAGGTGCTTTCTAAATTCAGATGGAATTTAGATAGACGTTTGGTCGTTTGCCTACAGATGGCGCGCTGATTTAAATTAGTATTTAGTGAAATTTTTAATTATTAAGTTAACCGATATTTTTAGATCGGTTACACTACCTACACGGGGAATCTGTCGCGGGTAGTATAACGAGGAGCTGTTCGGCTTAATACCTGGACCTGAATTTTACCATTGGATATCCCGAAATGACATGATGTTTTATTAAGTTCATGTCGACGTCTGAACCGATCAACTCACGGCACTTTCTGCCTTGCACTGCCACACACTGTGGAACCAGTTTCCATATGAAGCATTTCCTTGGAAAATGTTCGAAGAGTATTTCCGAACCGATACGACTTGAGAGCCTTCAGGAATACCTAGAGCATGTTACATAAATGAGACCTCTGGTATTGCGGATGTCCGTGGACGACCAGGGTCATCTACTGGCCCTAATTCCAGATTTCGTCTTCTACCGATTTTTTTAAATTCACCAAATCTCAAAAGCCGTATAAAGAATCCAGGGCCATAACATTCCAAAGCGAAGCATTACCTCTCCCGAATAATAGGCAATCGAACAATTTGTAGAAAACTGACTTTATCATCATATCGAACAAAAGGCACAGTAAAACACTGACATTCCTAAATATGTCTGACTTTAGACTTTTATTTCTCGTACTTTTCGCCAATTCAGGTTTTTTTGAGTAAATAACTGTAACTTAAAGGGATTGAAGATAAAAAATAACGAGTGAGCCAGTCACGAAATGCGATAAAGATGGCGCCGACGGTCATCTTAGTGTTGGGACTGGAGTTAAATGTTCTTTAATACCTATCTTTGTGGTTTATAAAGTGGACTTTTTTGAGTTGGTGTCCGAGAAACGCCTATTCATACTGAGAGTAGAAAAATATTCATACGGTAGTTTAGATAATAAACTTTTGAACGCCGTTAGCATTAAATACATCATACTAGCTAAAATAAATAGTTGCATCCATGTAGAAAATTACATAATGTTAGGGGGGTAAGAGGGACGACGGGGAAAGAGGGTCACCATATAGTCGTTGAAAAACTAATGAGTTTAGCTCTACGTGTACTCCTTTGATAAAACAATTATTGTCATGTAGTTCAACTGTTTAATATAGATGTCGCTACGACATCGTTTTAAGTAAGAACGAAAAAATACCGCGTTGTTGGATATAATTAGTATGAGTATTTAGGTCGTAAAAAGGGTGTAATTATCTTCCTAGTTGGTAAGTACTACGTTCAAAATGTAATCTAATTGTTCTACGCATAATTATTGTTGAAAACCGTCTGCTTAACACAGTTTTGATGTGGCTAAAATCCTAATCTCAAAAACGTCGAGTGGGGAAAGAGGGTCCACTTATGTTTCTCTTAACCCATGTCAGGGGTGGGAAACCATTATGTAAGCAATTTTAAAGATAGTTTTAAATTCTTAATTGCAATTACAAGCTTTTGTTTTAATTCACTAATATCTGCCCGGAACCCAGGCCTACTTGTACTTCTATATGTAGGGTAACTAATAAGTTTGTAAAACCTATAGGGTGATATATAAGATAATATTTTTTTCTCTAGATGAAATTGCCTATATCACACATATGTAATATTTTCTTGTACGTTTTCAATTAAATACAACATCGAAATTAACATTACATTTTGTGATTTTGAATAATGGTAGATTTGTTACAACTTTCACTATCACATGTTTTTATGCCGGTAGAACCCTGATTATATCGGCTAAGTATGTAGGTATCGACTAAGTAAATTAAAACAGACCCTTTTAAGAAAAAATCTTATGGAAAATCTACTGTTAAAACTTCGTTATGTAAGCTATTTTCAACTTGTTTTTTTCCGATACTATTCCACCTGCAAGTTTGGTTTTTCTTTTAATATCCTTATCTAAATATCCTTTGTATACGAAAATGTGTATTAAATAAATCTAAACAACAACAAGCTTTACAAAACTACAAATATACGAGAGAAAAAATTATATTCGTGTGCGGGATTCGAAACAGATGGTTGAAGAACGAGAGCTAAAATTTGACTTAGGAGTCATTGTGTCATGTTAGCTCAATTGGTTAGAGTATACCCCGGCTAAAGGGGTGGATGAATGCAGGTCCGAATCCCGGACATGACTATATTTTTTCTCTGGTAAATTTTTAATTTTGTAATGTTAATCGACAAGCAGGCGTTATTGCAAACATAACAATATTAAAATCTTTACCGCTCCTTAAACAGAAAATAAAATAAAGTATGTTCCTCTTACTCCACCTAACCTTACGTGTTTTTGCTACTACGTAGGTATAGTTATATAAATATAGATACAAGGCAATGAAAATTGAGATATTTAGTCATCATAATAAAGTTAATGTCTGTCTATACTCATTAAGAAATTTTTCAAAGGGATTAAGTTTAAGATTGTTATCAGATATGTAGGTAGGCTACATATATACTATATATGATTTATTACAATGAAATGTGCATTGTTTAATTAGAAGTAGGTAATTAGAAGTTTTGAAGCAGTGATGGCTCAGTGGCATTGGCTATGGACTGCCGCGCAGCAGGTCCATGGTTCGAATCCCGCCCAGAGCTTGAGCTTCACCGCATGGTGGAAGGGCATTTTGCGAATGCCCGCCTGGCTAGCGACCACCCTCAAGTAGAAAATCTGTCGCCAAGCACCTAAGGGTGTGTTCCGGCAGCAGTCCTTGAGAGCCAGTAAAATAACAGGCAAAATGAGACTTAACAACTATGTCTCAAGGTGATGGGCGCAGTGCAGTTTGTCACTTGTGGTGAAATGCATCTGTTATAGGCAGAGGATACCGCTTAACATCAGGTGGGCCTCGTGCTTGTTCCTTCACAATAACAAAAAAAAAAAAAAGATACTTTGATTACCTGCCAAGCATTTGGGTGACCTGCATCTCATGTTGCCCTATGATTTGGTTATTAGTCCTTCTCAGTACCCCAGTCCTTTAATTAGGCAATCAATGCATAATTGAACTATAGGAATGGCATGATATAAATATATGTATGTATACCTAGTAATTGGCATTTAGCTATTAAGGCTGTTCTCATTGTAAGTAACATACCTACTAGGGAAGGTATTTTACCTACTTCCAACGCTTTTATTCAGTATAATTATTAATGACTCATAATAAAACTAACTGAGAAGTATTATTATAATCGAATTATTTATATCAGTTTAATTAGGAAACAGATATGATCGGAAATCAAAACCAATGAAAATATTAAAACTCCTGGAATTGATTTGAGATACGAAACCTAAGCTTTAGCAGATTAGGTCCTGATCGTTCTTATAATATTCCTCGAACTAAGATCGGGCGCACATCTTATACAGGGATATTGGTAAAATGCTAACAACCTCTCAGGGTTGACTTCTGCTAGTCCTAAGAAATATTTTGAGACGTTTTTTTTTGTTTTTAAACATTTTTTTTCCATTTTCCCGTGTTTTTTTTATATATTTTTGACAGGATAAGAACGAGAACCACCTTATGTCAAAAGTCTCTTGTGCATGTAATGTATTATTTCATATTTTTTTATTACTTTGCTCTCAAAATGTTTGTCAACGCAGAAGTCAACTCTAAGAGGTTGTTAGCATTTTACCAATAACCCCTATATATCGTCGGCTAAAGTGTCAGACCTCGTAACTCCATAAGAGCAAATTATACAGGAGACACGAAAAACTTCATCACGAAAAATTTTGTATAAAGGTTTGTTTTCATTTTATACTTAAATACTTATAAAAAATAATAGATATAATTATCTGAAATGAATTTTGATACATATTAGCGGCATGTGTCGATAAATGGAGTAACGAGATTTTCCTAAAAAAAATAATTATATAAGTTACGTGGTTTTCTATTTATCATTTTAAACCGTAACGGCTTTTTAAAAGGATTTAAGAGTTTTGCCAAGGATGCGTTCAGAATTTAGTAATAAAATGGTATAAAAATTTCTTTTCGGAATAAAAATGGAGTTACGTGTTTTGACACTTTAGCCGACGATATACGCCCTGCATACACTGCACGCTTTAAGAAATTTTGTTCCTGCTGTGATTCTACACAGTTCCAGTATTGCTAACGTAAGCAATTTTCGCCATTTACGCAGACGCTCGGAGAATGTTATTTTTTAATATACCTACTTTTAAAATACCAAGTATACATTGATATTAACTGATACATTTTCACACTAGCTGCGCCCCGTGGTTTCCCACACGTAGAAAATAATGAAAAATATCCTATGAATATCCAGACCGAAATCTATTTTCAAGTTTCATACAAATAAGTTTAGCCGTTTCAGCATGAAGGAGTTATCAAACATACAAACAACAGCCGTAATCACCGACAAACTTTCAATATTTTTTTTATGCTTGATAGGTTAGCCTTTGACCACTATCTCACCTGTTGGTAAATGATGATGTAGTCGAAGATATTGTTTAGGATAACCTAGAATTACTAGCTCTCAAGGACAGCTGCCGGAATACACCGTTAGGTGCTTGGCGACAGATTTTCTACTTGAGGGTGGTAGCTAGCCAGGCGGGCATTCGCAAAATGCCCTACCACCATGCTATAACGACTGCCATCCTAAGACAACAACCGAGACCGACCATTTAACGTACCCTCCGAAGCACGGAAGCGCTCATTAGTAATATCACTAGTCACACATCCAACTTATGACCGCGGCAAACGTCGCTTAATTTTGCTCATAGGTTAAGAACGCGCTTCAAAAGTATGCTGCATTTATAGTATTAGTGTGGTTCGCTGTGTAGTTAACAATATTGACTCCACGTAAAACTTACAATTATATTATTATTCACATAACCAAACAAAACATTGTTAAGGATATACAAACACATAATATACTTAAAAAAGGCTTAGCTTTAACTTACCACCAGAACAAATAACAGACAAAAATAGTAAATGATCACCAAAATTAAGCTCGCATTTAAATGTAAACTTATAACCAACGTTTAAACATCTCGCTATCCTATTTGAGCAAAATAATTTCAAATAAGTCATTGTTAACCCAAAAGTAGTAAATGATCTCCAAAATCAAACTTGCTATAATTCTTCTAGCGTTGTCGTGGTCACAAGTAACCTAACGCTCCTCCTTGCTTCGCTCGTCGTGGCACTATGACTTTGAGATTTAGTGAATATTTGGCACAGTAAACAAGTCATATACTTTGGCGAAATCCAAATAAAAACCAGTACATTTCTTTAATGTGTCAGGATATCCTACAATCTTATAGACTATCAACGTAACAGTATCAATAGTCGATTTGTTTTTCTGAAAGCAGATTTTGTTTTCTTAATTCTAGTTTATAGCAGAGTTGCACAGCAGTGTTTTGGTAGACGACAAGGATGAAAAGCTATTAATTGGCAGTTAGCCAAGTCAGTAACTTTTAAAATGTACAGGCTCAATTATTTAATTATTATGAAAATAATTTTATATGAAAATTATTTCAATGGGTTCCATACCCGGATTTACTGTTCAAATCACGGAATTACGGTTCAAATATACTACGCACTGTATTCACGCAAATGGTCTATACTTAATGTGCTAAACAGAAACCATGAATCATGATAGCAATATTGTAATCTATAACGTCACATCCAGCTGCATACAACGCTCACAAAAAACAAATCTATTGCAGTGTGTGCATAAACCTCAAACTCAAATTTTGACAGATAGTGACAAGACTTTTGTTGTTTTGGTTAGAATTTTACACGTAAAATAATCTTTTTCACAAAAAAATGTCTTGAAATATAACACTACTAATGTTGCTAATTTAACCTTAACTTCTTTTTTTGGGTTCAATTTTAAGAAGCAATTTGACAGTTGACACTTGACATGTGACATAAGCGCGGCTACTAATCGGTTTAAAGAGTTTGTGTTCATGTGAATATTTCTCCGAACTATGGAACTTATTTCCGTATTTCAATTATGAACCGAGCGTTTGCAATGTATTCAACAAAAGCAGAGTTTGCATGATTTAAACCGTAGTGTTAGAATCAAGAAAAACAATAACAGGAAGCAAACGCTGATATGTTTGATAACATAGATAATACACATATAAGTTGTTAAATAGTAACTTTTTTTTTTATCCTTCGGCTGTGGCCTTCGTAATTAAGTACCTACTTGCAATATAAGAAATAATATAATCACTCACCAACATGGGCGTATCCAGCTTCTGATTCAGGGAGGACAAATCAGTAATTTCTTACGGGTAGTCAAAAACTTATAAAAAATCGGCAAGGAGCAGGTCGGGCCTCGCTTTTCAAAGGTCTCATCAGACTCTCATCAAACCAGTCAAAAAAAAACCGAAAAATCTGTATTTATATCCAAGATATCAGTAAGTATTTCTATAGAGATAATAGTGCATTATGAGCTTTTATTGTAAGTAACGAAATTTTAGTTAAAATTAAACATATATCACGTATAAAAAAATACTAAAATTCAGCCCCCATTTCGTTAGTTTATAGGTTATAAAAATAATTAATTGAGGCGAGCGCAGCGAGACTCCTTTCTGGTCAGTTGATCAGAATTGGTCCATCTCCTTCCGATTTAATGTCACATACACCGATTATGGGAACGTAAAAGCGAAAGACATTTATTCTCAAAAGAGACATTACATATCACTTGAGATTGGGAACAATAGTAAACATTAATTAAAATACCATAGTGTAGCCCTATCTAGTAACTACCAACCTACACTGTCAACGTGTTCATTTGCTCAATCGATTGCAATTTGCAATTAGATATTGAGCAAGTTGTTACAAAATTACAAATATACGAGAGGAAAAATTTACGTCATGTGCGGGATACGAACCCGCGTCCATCCACCCTATAATTCGGGGTAAGCTCTAACAAAAAAAAATTGTAGTAATAGTAATTTTGTAATGTAATCCGCATAGCAGGCGTCATTGCAAACACAACAATATTAAAATTGAGCAAGTTGTATTTTAAACACGTTGAAAGAGTTTACATTTTTTATGGGTGATCTTATTATAAAGTTGTACTCCTTCGTATGGAATATTTTTTTGCCGTAATTGGTTTTACTCTTGGTAAGATTAATAAAGTAGCGCCACGGCTGCTTCGTTTGTAGTTTCTTTAATTTTCGTAAGATAAATTTTACTGTGAACACTTTTGTTCAGAATTATACGAATAAAAAACATACGTAATATATTGTTAAGTTCTTTGACCAATAATTAATATAAATTTGACCTAAATTGCTTAGTTGAGTGTTACTAAGAATATGTCAATTAACACGTCTATGAATATTGTCTCTATTAAAGGGGACACTTTGTTGTTCATGGTGTTTTTAAAGAAGGATATATTTTAGTACTTATATCCTTATATTTTAATTTATCTTTTGTAAGATAAACCAATTGCAAAATTGGTCTTGTTTGTAGTACAACGCAAATGATACTATATATCGCTCCATCCCAATACGATGGTTAAAGAACGATAGGAAAGATTTGAGTTATGACGTCATGTAATGTTATAGCTCAATTGGTTAGAGCATACCCCGGCTCAAGGGGTGGATGGACGCGGGTTCGAATCCCGCACATGACTTTAATTTTTCCTATCGTATATTTGTGATTTTGTAATGTAATTTGCATAGCAGGCGGTTTGCAATAAAACCTAACAATATTAAAACATACGTTATAATATATAATTGCTTCACATTCATTATTTTGGGCTCTTTGTACATTTTTATAGTGCATCCACCTCTTCTGTTTTATGGAATTTGTAGTTCAGCTAATTTTATTTTTGAGGCGCAACCCCAAATTTCAAATAAGTTTAGTAGGTGTGGTTTAACCAATACCCCGTAGATGGTGTATTGAAGTCTATGTGCGAAGTCTTTCAGCGTACGGTTGTCTGGAAAAGATTGCTGCCTAGCAATAAGGGCGCCGATTGTACTATTTCTAAGATACACTATTTTGTAACTAATATACTAATAATTACCACAAAGTGCAATAAAGTGTTATCTATCTTTCTGTCAAAGTCAATGTCATTTATATTTTTCATTGTTTTATTTTTTTAAGTTAGGTACCTACTGCGTGCCTGGACTATATCGACGACGCATTAGGCATACAACAGGACTTACCATAATTCCGATCCCGCATAAAAGGTATTAGGGAATAAGATAATTTAATGTACTCTCGGTTGGTAGTTACTACTTCTTGTCTCTAGTTGTCTCTGTGTATCCTAGTCTACTGTTCTGTTATCAGTGTCCTAGCGTATGTTTTTATACTTCACATTACCATACCAGTAAACTTTTACCATATGTAATAATATTTTTAGTCCACTAATGTTTTCACTAGTCACGGGTTTTTTTATGTTATTATTACGCTTATCACTCTGAGACATACAGTTGTTGAGTCTCGTGTGCCTATAATTTTTCTACCTCTCAAGAACTGCTACCGGAACACTAGCTAGCCAGGAGCGCATTAGCAAAATGCCCTTGCCCTTCCACCATGCGGTGAAGGTGAAGCTGACGATGTTGATCGAACCATGCACCAACGGCACGGCAGTCCATAGCTATTACCAATCGGTCATCATTGCTTCAAGAATAAAAAATTTAAAACGTTAACTTTCATAATTACGTAAAAACTCATTGCGTCGTCCGAAAACATATACTCGTACATATACAACTACTAGGGTTCTTGAATTATTTTCAAATAGATTGTACTAATCTGTCTATTTTCTGTAGAATAATCCGATTCGGACAGTATATTAGGTACGCATTGTGTTATCACATAATCCTTTGTAGGTAAACATTTCATAATTATCTGAACATATGTGGCAGGAGTGTTAATCTTATAGTATCACTTAATTCTAGCTACGAGTTGTTCTCCGACCTTTTAAAAAAAATTAACAAGCAAAGCGTAGTTATAAATGCTGGGAAATACCAAAGATCCAGTCCAATCATTAACATTGCTCAGTATATTTAGTGATTGTGTATTTAATATGGGTGGAGTGGGTCAGAACTCTACTGCAAAAGAATTGAACGCCGTACTATATATCGTGTTTTCGGAGAAATACCTTTGTTTTGAAAAGGCAACTTAAATAACTTCAAAATTACTTAATAAGTAATGGTGCGATTAAGACTTTATCGTTCATTCAAACTCACTTAAAAATTGTACAAAGTAAGGTACTTACGAAAGTATATCTATAGGTGTATACTTTTGTAGTTCCCTCTGCCTGCGGGTAATGGGGCGGGTGTTGTTAATTCTCCGCGCAGACGTCACCTTAGGGTTACCACACAATTGAAGTTAGCCACGGCTAGGCCACGGCACTTATCTAGGGTTGAAACGCTCGTAGTTGTATCGTTGTTTACAACTACCCGGCAAAGTTTTAAGTGGCAACGGCGCGCAAACCGTATTTTATACGGACATGGAACATGAAACACCGTGAACTGACCATTCTACGTTTATGTCGTTGTCTAGGGAGATGCTTCATTTGTACATACGCCTACATGCAAACATTTACTGTATGTGCTCTGCCTGATAGTCACCTCTTATACTGTTACCATGGAAACATTATTTTATTGAATTAATTACTTTTGCAATGTGTTTGTAAAGACATGTAATAGTGTGTCAAAACTGCCGATCAACTTTCACGTATTCAATGTTGTATAGAAAGTATACATACCAATTCGATTCGCTAACTTTTTATGAACTTCGTAGGTTCTTAGTAATTTGCTTCGAATTCAGACAGGAAATTACCACTCCTTTTTTGAATATATTATAGTGGGTTCATGGAACGATCATTTGTGTAAAAAAGTTTTCCTAAAGAAAGTTTTAATGGTGGCCACCTTAGGGGAAACTTGGTAGGCACCTTTCGTCCGCTGGCCAACTAATTGTATGTTCTTAATGAATTAAATGGTTTAAGGCAACGACCCCTCGGAGAAGCTCGTTTATCGTCGAACATTAGTGTTTCATGCTTAAGCAGTTAGAAAATAGGTTAAAATATGCTGAAGTGTTTATGCTTTCTATATTATCATAATCAACTCGTGGCATCTTCTGTACTCACTTTTCCCCTACTTACTCCTTATAAATTGCATTCCTATAAACAGAATATAAACTAGACATGCAACATTTGTTGCATGGTCACAACACCTCACATCAAAATATATATTTTTTTATATACGTGTGCCTAGATGCGGATTTTCTGTTAGAGGCCTACTACATAATGCCCTACAAAATACTATAACGACTGCTACTGTAAAAGTACATAACAACTAATATGGGACCGAGGGCCTCCGAAGTACGAAAGCGCTCTATAGTAAATGCCGGTCACTTATGTTATAAGTGATGACCGCAGCAGACGTTGCTTACTTAACCTAATTGATCGATTAAGAACGACCAGGCAATCTTCGTACGAACGCTTCACTCACGCTATACATATATATATGTATATATATATATATATATTCTATATATATTTTATTCAAATTTTTATTCAGTAGCTGTAGTGTTGTATTTAGTTTGTAGTATTTGGTTAATAAAGGCATACCGCCGGTAAAAAAAATGTTTTATTCAAAAGTACGTATCTCTCTTTATACTCAATAGACCATGTTGTTGTTGTGGTCGAGTATATTTTTTATCTTTTCTATAGCTAACGTTTCAATGTTGTAAGCCTTAAAAAATAAAGTAAATAAAAATATGATCTAAAAATGTCTGACGTAAATATACTTAAATGTAGAACATATTATTATAAAAGACTGTATTTCAACATTAGATGGGTACGTAATTGTTAGATATACTTAGGTTCTGATAGCAATAATTTTCAAAATTTACTAAGATATAATAATAACTATATGTAACGTGTTATTGTTACGAATATCTACTTTTTTTAGGCGGTCGGAAAAACGGGTTCCTATATCTACTACTTAGTTATAATCTTCTGTCAATTTTATCTCATCGTTGATTTGTAAAACACATGTAAAACATGTACCTTATATATAAGTATATATATATTGGGAAGGGCTAACATTACCGGTCAAATATGAATCCGGCATTTTTATCGACATATTTTATTTTAACTATTTTATTTGTTTGCGCGATCAAAGTGATTTTAGAAGGAAGGTGTGCGTTGATGAACATTAATTTTACGTTAGCTACTTTTTTTGAGATTTCTGGGCACATTCATAAATCTGATGCCATATTTGCGCTGCTCTACCTCTAGTCGATGTAACCATTAAACTTGGGTGGTTCTCGAATGAAAGGTAGGTATACAAAATGAACTAGCCTTAAGGAGACGTCTTTCGGAGTTCCAGGTGGCTCCTCAATTCAGATGTTTAGATTGAGGAGCCACTTTTAAATTGATATAACTTTTGATGCATTATACTACAAATTATAGAATTTGTCTACAAAATTTTTACCGTTGCTACTAAATAAGGGCGTGAGTTTCCTTTCAAAATCTGGAGTGGCTCCTCAATCCATACGGACATGATTTAACGTATTAGATGTCATATTTAGTTACTTCGTATAGCTGTGACGTTGGCACGTCTTTTCGTACGTTGCATTGACATCACTTACGACATCAGTTACGTCGAGAATGACCATGAAAAGACGTCAATATGACGTCTAATTGCTGCCTCGGTAGCTGGTATTCCAGCTATATTCAACAGCATACTCCGTACAGTTCACTTCTCTGGAGCAGCTATCAAGAGTGATAAGTAATCCTTCCCAAAGAGATAGCGTTACGTCAATCAGCATACCGTAGCGTCAGCAGCATATTGTAACATAGCGCAAAGATATTTTTTCATACATTCTTTTTTGTTTTTTATGTTGTCCGAAAAGACACCAACACCACGGAGTGAGTGGAATAAAGGTAGAAAGATGATAATGGTAACTATCTTAACTCATATGTGTATTCTTTTATTAGTGTATGGTTAAAGTCAGTGCCAGCATTCGGTAAAATTATATACTATTCAATACATCACTAGTACATATATTCTGATAAAATTGTACAATCGTTATCTTTTAATTCTTTTAACAAAGATTATATAACAAACTTTTAAAAAACAATCACTATCAAAATTTATAAAATAAAACGTATGTAGGTACATTGCATACTGTATACATAGATGGTAGGTTTCTTAAGTAAAAGTCCGTCTGGTGGATACCACCGCGGTGTCGGATGTTTTGCCTTATTCATATTCATTTATTTCATAAAACATAGGTTAACAAAGATGATTAGGAGAAGTACAGCCATGTTTCGCCTTATCAGCATATGAAAATTATATTATAGAATTGACTTAATTATGACATTAAATAAAAATAATAATTAAATTAACATGTAAAAATTGAATAATTAGATAATGAATTACGAAAATTACACAATCAAAATTCAAGAATTAATACGAGTAATGTCAATAGCTCACAAAAGAAAATATAAAATTCACATTTAAGTCATTATATAATATTTAAATTATTATTGCACATTCTTTTCATTCAAAAAATCTCATCTCGTAATATGCTTTTTCAGTAAGGAGACCATTGAGTGCAGTTTTAAAGCATTTATTATCGTTAAGAGACCTAATTGATAATGTTTTTTTTTTATAGATTGTAGGTGCCATACATTTACACTTATTCTCTTAAGAAGGCTTTTGCATTTATGGGTTGTCTCTAAGTTACCTTGACGTCTGCTTCCAGTAGGTTTAAATTTAAAGTAATGAGGGTTACATTTTACAAAATTAGGGACTCCTTGAAGCAGTATAGTATGCAAACTCTACTGTGTTAAGGCATGAAAGACACTGCAGCAAGTGAAATTACTGGCCTAACGAGACATAAGAACGTCTTGGAATGATGAGCGAAGTGCAGTGTCAAGCAGAACTAGTAATTATAATACATAAATAGAAATGTATACAAAAATAATAAGGGACAAAATTGAATTCCGGTATTTAGCTCAGGATAATTCATAAAATATTGAACTTAAATCTACTTGTACCTAATTCCAAATTAAAACAAAGAGGAATACAACAAATCCCCATCATAATTTAGGCTCGTCGGATTTATCGTGACAAATACCAACATACTAATTTAGAATAAGATGGTCATTATAGAGCTGGAAAGTAGCCATAGGAATTGTTCAACTAAACAAAATAAAGCCTCGCCCTATTTTCTACTAACTAAAAAGCCTGGAAACTAATGATCCAAAACACATAGTATATAATATATACTATAGCACGCGCATTGAGCTCCATATATTATATGGAGCTCAATGCGCGTGCTACGGAAGATATGTGTCATCAAGTTCATTACTTCGGATGATAGCTGTCAAAATGAAAAATGCTATACCTACTCGTATATTGCTACTAATCCTAGTACAAAATATTCTTAACAATAGTGATAGATCTCATTGCGCTTTTACTTCTCGTGACAGATGTCAAAATGAATGAATAATGAAGGGAAATGTCTACAAATGTTTCCTTTCATTGTTCACTTTTGTTACATAACCATAAACATGTGTGTTATCTTATTTTTGCTTTGATAATGCGTAACTAAAAAGTATTTATGTATACCATTTTGATTATTGTTGTAGTACCAATCCATATCAATCCGTGTGCTGAAATTATAATTGGAACTAGCTAAAGCGTTTCCCGCCGTTACAGAAGGTAACTGAAAACAGTCAGTAGGTAATGTAAAAGCGCACTTAAATTAATTCGGTGTTCCATTGCATGCATGCCGCTCGTTTGAACGGGAAAGGGCGTAACAGGTCGACCTCACTTCTTGTTCTGGGTCATTCTGGGTATTGTGGAAATAGGTAAATTCCAGTACACACCCTGTATTTTTCATTACAAAAATTTTTTAGATATCCTTGTTAAAGAAAATTTTGAGGCAATTAAAACTATAGGTGGTGGTAATTGCTTCGTAGCTAAGAATTCGTCGGGGCATTTACTGTTACAGTAATAATCCTACGGAAGGTCGGACAGCTGCCGGAACACACCGTTAGGTGCTTGGCGACAGATTTTCTACTTGAGGGTGGTAGCTAGCCAGGCGGGCATTCGCAAAATGCCCTACCACCATGCATATATATTATATGAGTATAGAAGTTTGAGACCAGGCATGAGAGCAATTTTATAATTAGTTACTTTATACGTTTGAATGTGTATGTATTAATTTCAAGCTGTTTGAACATTGAATTGTACAAAATTGAACCTTGAGTGTAGGTATTTCTTTCGTCCAACGAATTATGTTTCCTTATGTTTTTAATAATTATGGCTCATTCAATAATAAATATCAGTTGTATCTAAGGTAATGTGTATCGGAATTTAAAACATATAAAGAATTTATATATTTTTTTGGGGTGACGGATTGACTGCCTTCGACAATCATAAGAATTATATATATATATTATAGAATTATTCCATAAATAAATAAAAACCGAACCAATGTCCACACTAAAAAGCTCGAAATAATTTGTTAAAGTACAATGCTGATTCAAATCATTGAGGGCACAGTTTCATGGTACGACTTCCACAAGTTATTAAATACTTTTCAATTAGAATTGGTGCAGTTTTTTTGCTCTGTAGCGTTGGGGCTCAGTAGATGTAGGTCCGTCACCCACGGTAAAGCGAAGAGGAACCAGGGGGCCACTCCACTGGGCTCTGTCTGTCCTCGATGTATCGGCAAGGGAACGATGCGGTGCTGTATAAGCATCGCCGCATCTGAGGCGAGTTGCGCAGCAATGTTATTTGGTTTTTGGGCGACGCCGACCATAGTGGCATTCTGAATACAGACATAATTATGATAATAAATATAAAAGTAACAAAAAAATGCAAAAAGAGGAAAGTGAAAGAAAAACACATGCTCTATGCCACTCCCACAACGTAGGATAATAAAGACATGAAGAAGACGAAGAACAAAATACTATTACAAAATTACAAATTTATGAGAGAAAAAAATATACTTATGTGAGGGATTTTGTAATTTAATCCGCCGAGCAGGCGTTATTGCAAACATTACAATATTAAAAATAAGAAAAAACTAATTTGGAACTTAGGTTACTAATGTACACCCATAGGTATAACACAGATTTATAACGTAGTGAGCAAAATAATTGCTTTTGGATACTTACAACGCATTCGTACTCTGAAAATAAACAGAAGATATCAGAACACATTTGAACTTAAAAATAAAAAGTACATTAGAAAAATATAGAATACTATTGAGATATAGGTATTAATAAATAAACAATACAATCATGGTATAATTTGCTAATGTGTGTTATTGCCGTCTATACTAAACGAGAAAGATAGGTAATTGAAAAAGGTTGTTTTACGCATTTCGTCAAGTTTCCCCATTAACCAAAAGGTAAAAACTTAATTCACACGCGAGCGAAGCTTCGGGTATAGCTACTGAATAACTTCAGTCCTTAGATTTCTTTTTTTATTGGTCCTAATAAATAATAAGTGTCTTAGTAACTAGATCACAGGCAGTCATCGTTACTCTATTGTTAATTTCAGATCGCTCTGGCCACAGACAGCTCCATAGTGCTACAAAACCTAGACTTCGCAGCGAACGGCATCTACTCTTGTGAAGTGTCTATGGACACCCCCATCTTTACTAAAGCGTCCACAGAAAAGCAACTCACTGTTTTCCGTAAGTAACTAGAATAAAAACTAACAAAAAGAGGTATGTCTTAGTAATTAAACAACTTCAAACGGTTTAAATCAGTCACCGCGTGACCACGATCACTGCAAAGTTTTTGTAACGTCGGGACAAAAATAATGATAAATATAAGCGATAGTTTAAACCGTTGAAAGTTGTTTAATTACTATGTGTTATAACCGCGAAAACCTAAGACAACATTAGAGGTATGTCTTATTTACGAATTATTGGAGTACACAATTTTAAGTTCCAGACGGGTACAGAAGGCTAGCGATATCGTTACGAAAATTATGTGTTCGAAAAAGCACTTCCTTCAGTCAGATGAAGTCTAGTAGTCTGTTTGATAACCGCGCACCGTCCCCTATGACGGTTAAATAAATACAATTGAAGTACAAATTTTCGACTCGAAAGAGTAAGGTTCCGATGGCCAAATGGAATAGGCATGCGGCGCGAAAGAGCTATTATTTCAATATAGGTACTCTCTACAGTAAAGAAACGCTGATGTTGGGCGAATACACCGCCACCGGGCGTAGGTATATGTGTCACGTCATGCGAATATGTGCACGGGATTTCACAAAATGAAATTAATATATATGTGATTAATAATATATAATCAGTTATTTACAAGTACACTTACGGAAACGCACGTCAGTGAGTGAAATAAAAAAAACCGTTTATGCAGCTAGTCTGGGTAATTAAGCGCACGTAGCGAAGTTTGCTTAGCCGTTCAGTTAACCCATTGGCATCGGCGATAATGATAACAATAAAATTTCATTCATAACTAGGACATAGTGTTCCTGACGATGCCAATCATGGTATAATTTGGTAATGTGTGTTATTGCCATCTATACTAAACGAGAAAGATAGGTAATTGAAAAATGTTTTACGCAGTTGTTTCTTGCTTCTTAAGCAATGTCCACCGCGGTCATGACTTGGATGGGTGACCACTAGGGACACTATTACTCGCTCATTACGCTTCCGCCGTTCGGCGGGCACGTTAATCCGTCGGTCACGGTTGTTGTCTTAGGATGGCAGTCGTTATAGCATGGTGGTAGGGCATTTAACAATGCCCACCTGACTAGCTACAACCCTCAAGTAGAAAACATGTCGCCAACCTAACGATGTGTTCCGGCAGCTGTCCTTGAGAACCACATCATCACTTAGCATCAGGTGACAACATACATATGTTGTCACCTGTTATAGTGTCTCCATTGCTCTTTCTATACAAACGTAGTTTCGTCATAATGTAAATACCAAATATTCAAACTCGTTCAAATTATGCATGCATGTCTTTGAGAAGCATACATTGTAGGCTCAGGAACATGTATGTTAAATTTCACTGAGTTTCAACACTTGGTACCATTTTTTTTTTATGTTATTGTGACGGAAATCAAGCACGAGGCCCACCTGATGTTAAGCGGACTAACCTGTGCCTATAACAGATGCATTTCGTCACAAGTCACGAATTGCACTGCGCCCGTCACCTTGAGACATAGTTGTTAAGTCTCATGTGCCTGTAATTTCACTGGATCTCAAGGACTGCTGCCGGAACACACCGTAAGGTGCTTGGCGACAGATTTTCTACGTACCTATTTAAAATGTGACGAAACTACTTTTGTACGGAAGCGGTATGAAGACTATTCTTTGTAATAATAACAGACATTTTTAAAATATTTGTTACTTGACTCTACGAGCGCACGATCGAGAATGACAATCTTCATTCTCGATCGTGCGCTCGTAGAGTCAAGACCTCCTGAGGATGCTTCGTGTAGCGTCGAAAACTCATCCGGTCTGGCTGCGTAGCGTTTGTGATGTCACGTCGGCTTAGCAGGAAAATTAGGCGGAATTATCACTAGATGTATTTTTACATTTTTGAAGTGTTTTATTAAAATACTAACAGGACGTTTTCTTAAAAAAAAAAAAATTATGTTATTTAATATGGATTTCCGCAAAGTAACGCCTGATTCTATTCATTAATTCCTTATAAGTTCATTCATTGTTGGCTCTCTGGGCAATCGATGTGGAATCAATTACAAATGTGTACGTTTTTACGAATGGCCTAACGGGTCTACGATTTATAGGGACCGGGCCGCCGTTTCTATTATCGGATTTTCGGCACCCGTAATAAATCACAATTTATATGGCCGCTGGATTTGACATGGAATTCGCAAGCAACAACTCCATTAATTTCTTGTAATCGTTCAGGTGCAACGTTATTTTGCCATTTGGCTAAATGTTAGTTATCTCTCAAGAGGCCTTTTACATTATGCAGCCCTCTCACTCGCACTTTTAATGATAATTTCAAATAGCAACAATACGGTTTATATTTTTTTAAGTGTGGATCATTATTTCGCTGCATGCAACTATAGATGTTCTCTACTAATTTTCATTTTGATATCTGTAATGGGGGATCCAAAACGCGTAATTTAGTTATTTTAAATGTTGGGCAAACCTAACACACCGTTAGGTGCTTGGCGACAGATTTTCTACTTGAGGGTGGTCGCTAGATAGGCGGGCATTCACAAAAAGCCCTTCCACCATGCGGTGAAGCTCAAGCCTGCGGCGGGATTCGAACCATGGACCTGCTGCACGGCAGTCCATACCAAATGCCACTAAGCCATCATTGTTTCAAATATCTAAAAAAAAAAAAACCTATAGTAATATTTCGTTAACGACAATGGCAGTAGTGGTGGGAGTGCGCCAAATGCTGAATGTAAAACAAAAGTCAAACATTTAATGTCGGGTCTTTTTAAATTAAAATATTATAGTTTTCGTGTGCAAAAAGATTCACTCTGAAACCTGACACGCAGGTTTTTATTCAGTTGCTAGTGCGTTAAAATGGCAACTTTATACTATCTTTTCTTTGAATATTGTGATATAAGGTACCTAACTCAAAAAAAATTACGTAACCAACGCGATCAGATGCGTCCGCAGTGATATTTTTTATCAGTTATAAATGGTGTACCATCAATAATAAAAAGCATATCAACAACATACATTCAGAATAACTAACGTGTATACATTTTTATCTATTATAGATTCTTATAGACGTGATCGCCACCTTGAGAGCCACCGCGGACGCAGCGCGTCGCGTTGGTTTGAGGTACAAGTTCTACGTAGCACCGTAACAATTACTTATTATTAAATGGGGTTTAGCCATGATCCAACCCAATAAGTAACTTAGCGTAAAAAAATAGAAGTTGTAATGTAGATTACTACTTGTATTTTTTTTTTCAAAGTCTGGTGCAGTTGAACAGCCTACATCGGCAGTCAACATCTTTGTTCTCCCTAAAACCTTGTATTTTTATGCAAGTTAGTACCTACCTAGTACTTTACTTACTTGGTATCAATGTTAAAATTATTAAACCCAAAGTTAGTCTTACGTTAATTCCTAAAGTACCTACCATTACCCATATCAAAGTTTTCAGAAAACTTAAAACCTATACTTAATAAGTAAGATAGGTACCTACTGCAGTGCAGGCTTTCGTAGCGAAAGCTTATTCTGTGGGCGAATGGTACAAAATAATAAAACAATACCTATAACTCGGAAACTTATGAGTGAAAAACAAAGGAATAAATTGATATAATACCCTATTTAGCCCATAAAAGTATCCATTTACCGTCCAAAACATCATCATTAACGTTCTATTTGGATGCACGAGAGGGCCGGCTGTTTCGTGACACGAATCACAAATAGCCTAGCATAGTGTTGCTAGGTTACGGATACCTGGGAAAACCCTACAAAAATGCGCTTTGAAAACAGATAAGTTTTACACGTACGCCTGATAGGATGACACTTTTTTGATAAATATAATAAATAATGTGATAGATAACATAAAAATTGTGGGCACCTCTTTGTTTACTTTTGGATGAATAAATAATGCTTGGCGAGATAAGAAGTGCACGCAAATGAATGTCTGCGTCTATGACATTTAATTTATTTTTCAAAACAGTACTAGGAAGGTACTAAATACTGGATGAAACAAATAATGTTTGGCAAGAAAAAACTAGAACAATCGAAAAGTACTACTTGTGTAAGATTTGGTATCGGTTTTTGTTGATACATTTGGGCTCAGTTGATACAGCAAGCGGTTTGAGCGCGGTTCGGGCGCGGCACGTTTGCGCGGCGAGCCGCCCACGAACTGCATGCTCGTGTGAACAAAGCCGCGGCGGACACACAGTGCGGTTACGGCGCATCCGAGGTGCGTCGGGCATGACTTGGTTCGGGTAGGACTCCTTGATACGCGGTTTCAGGGAGGCCCTGAAACCGCGTACCCACCGCGCTACGACCGCGTGGTCACCACGCCCGCGCCGTGCTTAAACGACGCTCGAACCGCGATGCTTGCGGCGCGGTCGCTGCGGGCGTATTCTGATCGAAGGCTTACGGAAATCTATAGTAGAATCGCATCATGTAGTTTGTGCGAACGAGAAATAAGAATTATACCGACATAAGAACACTCGGAGTGATGAGCGCAATGCATTGTGAAGCAGAATGAGAAGTGAGAACGATGACTTTTCATCTATGATTAGCATGCGTGCTTAAAATCAGACGAGATACTTTACTAACTGTATCAGCCGGATCGTCCACTGCTGAACACAGCCTCCCCTAATCCTAATTGCCATAATCCCCACGCTAGGCAAGCAGCTTGGGAATCGCAGCGTAATATGGCTTTAGAAGGTGCTGCTGCCCACCTTTCATTATTTTTTCCTTAGTCGCCTCTTACAGCACCCACGGGATGATATGGTGTGAGCAATTCTAACCCGGCACCCCACGGGGGACTTGTCTAACGCATCTCTGAAAAAGACAAATTATTTTCATACCTATATAAGTATTTTCTACACTGAACAATTTGAAAACAGGTATGGAGGGCTTTTATCCATCAGTGGGATGATAATAATAAAAACTATAATGAACTCTATGAGATGATTTCAGAAAGGCAGCATTTCTACCACATCGCCAGAATATTGAATTATCGTCCGTATTGCCATAGAGAAAAGCATTTCAG
Organism: Plagodis pulveraria; assembly: GCA_963890685.1. Lineage (NCBI taxonomy): Eukaryota > Metazoa > Arthropoda > Insecta > Lepidoptera > Geometridae > Plagodis > Plagodis pulveraria. The sequence goes on along the minus strand of OY982958.1, from coordinate 17,386,389 downwards.
CGCAAACAGCGCTATCAACCTGGCTGAAACATTCGGTCCGACAGTTGGGGTTCATTCCAGCAATGTCTTGGGCAAATATTGGTCGAGCTAGATTTGCTTGATGCTCCTGGAACCACCTTTATAGCTACAGGCTAAATGTGAGTTTGATAGCGATGTTTTTAATTTTAAGTGGTAAAATATTTTCTGCAAATTTTGTAAATCGGGCTCATTACGTATAGTCTGGTTTTTAATTCGAGATCAAAAATGTAAACAAAGAAATGTCAATATATGTCATTGTCAAACTGATAGCAATAGTTTTTCTTCAAAAATATTCTCACAAGTGTGGCTATTAAAAACAAAAAAATCTTACACAAATTTTTTCAGGCTTGAATATATGCGTAAATATGTACGCGCATATAAAAGTGTTTTATTGTTTCATAATGATGCAATAAATTATAGCATTAAATATATTTTTTACATTAAATGCTCCATCCGTTCCCAAAATTAGAAAAATTACCAAGTACTTGTAATTTTTTTGCACGGTTAACACCTTTGTTTACATTTTTGATCTCGAATTAAAAACCAGAGTATAGTTAAACAACAATAGAAATAATTCAAATATTTTATTGTAAAATCTGTCACATTTGACAGCTAGCCAAAATTTCGCCATTTCAAAAGGTAGTAAAGTTTTGGCTAGGCAGAGCATAATTAGCTCTGACAGATATGATCAAATCTTGTCAGGATCAAATTAAGCTCAATTGGAGTACTGGAACGGTATGTATGTACCCGCAGTTAAAGCAAAGATGGATGGCCAGAACATACCTCGCTAGAACCAGATGGTGTCTAAAAATGTAGGGCTGTTGAGAAGATATGACGCTTTTTTCTCCATCAAATAGAATAAACGTTATTCCCAGACAAGCCCTAGTAAAAATGAGATTCCTTTTCTTGCAAAACGATTTCGTACACCGATTAAAACTACACAAACATTCCGAACGCAATCTTTGTTTTTAAATACGTTCCTATTTGCCTATTCCAAAAGTTCAATGATGTAATATTTTTGTACCGCAATTGTAAAAATAATGTTATAATAATGAACAATACGTGAATCTTATACATAAGTATTAAAGTGACATTTTATAATGAAAATCTAGTAACCTACAGACTGTATGTAGAATGGAACGTAAAAAACCTACTGTTCAAGTGTTCTTGTCAAAATCATGTGTGGCGGACGGACGATTTCCTTTCACAGATTATCTTTGCGCTTGCTGTAATAACCCATACTCTGTTTTTGATTTCTTGATTTATTTGACCATTGCATACCTACCTGACGCCGATATTTTTCGATTGTGCTGGTTGGCTGTGCATTTCATAAACTGTGACTTCGATTCCAGCATCATATGTTGAGATACCTACCTGTGAAAAAAAAACCTGCTCTAGTGTATACTCTAGGGCAGAAGTGTCAGACAGGTTTTAAAATAATTAAGTTGGTACCTGTACAGCATTCAATTGTATTTTTTCTATTCCCAATTTTTTATGTGTGATAAGAAAATCCTAACCTCAATCACATTTCTTTATTACAAAATAATGTGGCCCTTGGTCAACAATATAAATAAGGGATACATTTATAAATACTTTAACACAACAAACGGACTAGTAATAATGCCATGATAAAGATTTTTCATGTCAGGTCCAGATCAGTATATAAAATGACCGACAATATTTGCCTTGGCCGAAAGAATGCTGGGACGTACCTGAATACATGTAACACTACCTATAATTTATATTCAATACCTATGATTTGTTACAAAATCTTTTGTTTATATTTTATTAGTGGATTTATTACGCACCAAAACTATCTGAAACTACTTTTATATATACCAATAAGGTATTTTTCCGTTAGTGGACGAACTAGGTTACTAAAAACTAAATTTTGCGTCATATTCTATCAGTTTCAAAACGGGCAACATTTCTAACACGTGGATATAATGACACCAGTTTATTGAATTATCATCCGTATTGCTATAAGGATAAAATCATTTTAGCGAAAACAGTGTTACCAACTTGCCTGAAACATTCGGACAGCTGAATAGATGGAATACGTTTACAATTCTATACCAAATCAAATGCTACGTTGATTACGTCCTGAATTTGGTTTAGAATTTCCAAGTTTGTAATGTGACTTGACTTATGAATAGCAATAATAGGGCATTATGATTGTTCGCTGGGCTACAAATGACGTAATTTTAAAATATAATCGAGGATGTTTCTAGACTTATAACATGAAATTTTAGTTAACCGTCGCTCGCGTCTCTAATGAGTAATGACACACTTAGTAACAATTAAACATTGGCTTCACTAATGATTCCCAATTAAAAATCGAAGAAATTATAATAAGAGGATATTGTATGGTATGCTATAGGTATATTACAAAGGGAAAATTTTTAATTGATGAAAATTTAAGTAACCATTTCTATTAAAATTTAGTAATTAATTTAGGGGTACATCATCGATTACCGATGTACTTAACTATTACATAATCATTTTAACCTTAATTTCTTGTGATAACGTTTTATTTGAAGATAAGTCATGCTTTTGTTAAAGTAAGGTAATGTAACCTACTTCGTTCCCTGACAAATAAAATTAATGTTACAAATAGAAAATATTTCATCATGATTTGAAAGGTTTTTTCAGCAGCTGTTCTCGAGAGCCTTGATATCATTCTAGGTCTAAACCATAGACGTAGGATTTTTTCGCAACGCTCAATACATCAATACTCAGTACATCCTAAGCCTATGGTCTAAACTACGGATGAAAGTTCTCATATACGAGTAAGTATTCATTTATTGATAGAGTTTCAGACTGATTACCTGATCAATTGTGTTTATTTAATATTAATGAAAATAGTTAGTTAAGGGGATGGCTGATCTTTCTGTCCTGTTAAATGACTAAAGGGGTTTTTGGACTTATTGTCCAATTATCACCTTCCAATACTCAAAGACGACGTGCAGGGGATTTTAGGGCAAAAAGTTCAAAAATCCCCTTCGCAGGGGAGGTGCTAAGGGGATTTCTGGAATAAGCCTCATCTTACACGTCAAAGAGTTGTAAGTAATTACCTATTTAAATAATGATAATCGTTAACTGTCAAATTAGTTCATTACCTATTAGTTTAAAACTAATATAAATTTCCTTCCAAAACTAAGATATAGGCAAATAGAATAATAGGATACATACATTCATGCCAAAATAAAAATAAATATTTAATAAATATTACCAGGTAATAATTATCACATATGTCAAAACATTAATATGCATCAGTCTTGTCAAATACAAAAAAAACATTTGTAATTTTGTAACAAAATAACATGTTAGGTAAATTCCAAGAAATTTTTCAAATGTAGAGCGGTGGTCGTGAAGCCAAAGTTTTGGTCTTAGTTTAAAAGAATCCAACTCGATGCAGCGTTATATAACTCAGGACGTCAAGACAAAGTTGGTCGGATAACGTGAATTACTTTTGAAGATTTAGTAAGAATAATAAATGACACAGGGTATTTATAATGGCTCGTAGGGTGCCGGGCTAGAATGTCGCATCCCCATCTCAACACGTAGGTGTCATTAGAGGCGACTAAGTGTAAAATATCAGAAGATGGGCAGCAGCGCCTTCTGAAGAACTGCTATCTTATACTGCGATCCCCAAGACGCCTGCCAAGCGCGGGGATTATGGCAAACCACCAAATAAGTATCTGTGTTCAGCAGCGGACAATCCGGATGATACAGTACAGTAATTTATAATGCGTTTTGTATGTGCGTGTGATGTAGGTATCTTCGGTCTTCGGCCAATAGTCACTTATCAAAGAGATATATGCACTTTTATCGGGATCTCGCAATTACACCGTGACGATTATGCAACTGGAATATTAGGGCAGCCATTTGTCGGACTCTAAGTGCTATGACACTTTAGCGCCGTCGCAATCTTCTTGAAACAAACGTGAGGGTTGGCGCGACGCAAGAATTTCAATCTCGGTAGTGGTTACATATTTGAGCCGTTCGGTGTAGAGACATTGGGTCTATGGGAGCTCATATTACTTTCCAAAACTCAGAGCGCTTTGTCGATGCGACGAGTGATCAAAATACTGGCAGTTATTTGGCTCAACGAATAAGCATTGCAATCCAACGGGCAATTTTTATTTTTTTATTTTATTGTGACGGAACAAGCTCGAGGCCCACCTGATGTTAAGCGGACTAACCTCTGCTATAACAGATGCAATTCGTCACAAGTCACGAATTGCACTGTGCCCATCACCTTGAGACATAGTTGTTAAGTCTCATGTGCCTGTAATTTCACTGGCTTTCAAGGACTGCTGCCGGAACACACTGTTAGGTGATTGACGACATTTTTTCTACTAGAGGGTGGTCGCTAGCCAGGTAAAATGCCCTTCCACCATGCATAAATGCTGCCAGTATGCTGGGATGGCTGCCAACTGGTAGTGGCCTGGGTATTGTATTTAGTTTGTGTGTTATAACGGGATGTGAATAACGGGACACCACCGATAACAAGCCTAGGAACACTGGACGAAAGACACAAATATAATTAAATCTTATAAAACCTAGTCAAATGTGTCTGAGATAGATGAATAAATTAACACTATAAACTATACGCAAAGACACGTAACTAACGCGACAAGATTTACATCAATAAACATCCCAAACCCTCTCGTTAGTGAGAGAGGTAAAAACAGAATGAGAACTCCTATCGGCGCTAGTGGCTGGGGTACATTCCCGAATGCAAATGAGATTTAAAATTTTAATGACCCTAATATTATGTGCTTCGACTTATCTGGGAGCTTGATGCTCGAGAAATCTCAGGTACGTAAGCTCTTATGCTAAGCACATTCGTCTCTTATCGCTGTATTCGCGATACGATGTCTTTGTTCGTGAGGTCTTCAATAAATAGGTATGTTCTGACGAAAAGGGGTCATATAGTAATCATATGAATAAAAACAACCGTTATAATACGTTTTCTTTGTTATCAGTCATTTGAAAATATGAATCAATCAACAAAACAAATGAATTACCAAATGAAACGATGATTTTAAATAAATATATTTGTAGCATAAGGTTGAAAACCCTCCATATGGAGCTAATCGCGCCTGTCAAATAAACATAAATTTTAATTCACTTCATAATCCTACAATCCGTAAAACCCAAATTCTTTGGATAAGTCCTCTACTTAATTTTTCCTTAATTTATCTTTCATTAGTTAAGGGAATTAATCTTTTTAGCAGGGGTTATAAAAAAATTAACTGATTATTAATATTTTTATCTGTTTTTAATGTGACCAAAACTATAGATAAGCGTCTGACTATGTTTATAAACAACACGCGGTCACTGTCTAGCACAGACCGAAAAATGCACGCACTTGTCTTATTGTGTCTCCTGTTTAGTCATTCTGCGTGGAGCTTGCAGGAGACAAGTGGTGTATTTACGGGATGGCACGAGAAAGTTGGAATCAAGACTGCCCAGCAGATCAAGCTTTACGAGACAGTGCAATTTAACAACAAAGATCGAATCGTCGGAGGAACCGTTGCAACTGTCAACGCACATCCGTATCTCGCAGGCCTGCTCATTAGTATCTGGGGACTAACTGCACCTTCTGCTTGCGGTGGATCTATCCTCACTACTACAAGAATATTGACAGCGGCGCATTGTTGGAACGATGGAAGGTTCCAGGCATGGCGTTTCGAGGTCGTCTTGGGGTCACCTTTCTTATTCCACGGAGGACTAAGGATCTGGACTTCCTCCATCGCATTGCACCCGAACTACGACCACCGAACATTTGCAAATGACATAGCTATGTTATACATGCCGGTGCGTATCCCATTCAATAACCAGATTCGTCCAATCGTCTTACCGTCGGGACCGTTTTTGACGTTCGACTATACTGGATCGTGGGCACTAGCCAGTGGGTACGGCAGGTACTCTGACTTCACTATTCCCACTACCAACACTGTGGTGAGGAACGTCGTCTTGCAAGTTATTCCCCTGGACCAATGTCGCAGGGTTTACGGTAGAGAAGTCATATTGGATTCTAACATATGCACAAACGGCGCTGGTGGAGTGGGTATCTGCCAAGGAGATTCGGGTGGCCCTCTGACTATATTTAGCGGTGGACAAGAAATTCTTCTTGGTGTGAGCTCATTTGTCGCTTATGCCGGATGTGAATTGGGACATCCTTCTGCGTTTGCAAGTGTTCCTAAGTTCATCAACTGGATACATAAGCATTTGTAGACAGCATTTGTTGTGTAACTAGAAAATGGAAAATATAAGGGTATCAAACACTTACAGAATTTACATTTTCGTTGTTTTAAATAAAAACTGATTATGTGTAGATATATATAAGAAGCCTCGAGAGAGCGCCACATCGATAATTTGATTGACAATAATAAATACAAGATACGTATAGGTGGCATAGAAATAAGTTCCTAATTTTATTAATCTGATCCAATATTTTTTTACCATTATTCAAAAATCCACGTAGCGATGAAATTCAAGTCATGATTTGCACAAACGACAACAGGAAGTCAACGTAAAATTAGAACAAAGGTTGTTTCAGGAAACTCGGCTAATGGATGACAAAGAACTCATAAATTATTTATAGGTACCCCAAATATTGGTCGAACCCTCCCCGATTTAATATTAAGCTTATCGTAATTAACGCGTATAGACCGAAAACAATATTGCAGCAGCATAGCCCTTCTGTCCATTTACATGTAGCTTGATGATTGAATAATGAACATTAATAAATTAATTGCGTATTAAGCATTAACTGCCACGTATAAAGGAGCCGCTTTTTGGATTTTCTCGCTCTGCTGACATAAACACTTGGGTAAGTAATTTGTTTTAAGATACAGTAAACGCCAGTTATTATATAAAAGTACATATACGTGTAAGATTATTGAAAACAAATATTTAATCTAACAAAGATGCTTATGCTGGAAATGGGTTAATCTATAACAGTACAATGAATTTACCAAATCACCTGGATTGTTCATCGCCCCTAAAGATATAGGTTATATATAATATATTATAATAATAATAAACCATTTATTTTAGGCAACTTAGCATTATACATAACACAGGCCCATAAAATATATACCTTAAACTAACATATATCATAATTTATATAATGACAACTATTGTTTTGCTGCTGACGCGATGCGCGAGGCGTCAGGTATCCGACGAGGAAACGCCGGAACTTGACACCCTGATATATGTATATAGGTCCATGTTTTCTTCCACCTGTATATACACCATAGGCCTGTTTTCTACCAGTAGATATACACCATAGACCTTTTCTAGCACTAGACACAACTCCAAACATTGACTACGGAGTTGTCAGAAAAACCTTATATCACTATCCGATCCCGATATCGAACCGAAGACTGAGAAATCAAAGCGACACCACCCTATACGTCATGATGAAATTGTATGGTTAAATTTACGAATAACTATGTATTAGTCGTAGGGTTGAATTGTGGAATAAATATGTGAACAGACCACATTATTTAATAATACGATAATGTCGATTTAGGAATAATTTTTGACTGGACTCAATATTTAGAAGGCTCTGGATTTCCAAGGCTCGAGCAGCTATTCCCCAAACGAGCCCATTTGTTCCCGTCTACATGAATCTCTTCAAAATGTCATAAGCTGGAAGCTAACCTCGTTCGCGCACCAACATTATAAATTCAGCTCACATTTCCTTACCTATATTTTTCGCTAATCTTTCCGTTTCGAACTTATGATCAAGCCCCTATTCATGCAGCAATTCTTCCTATTTGTAGATTAATGTCATCGAAGAATTTGTTTTTCCATATAAATATAGTGCGCTGTTAGAGGCAATACTAGATTAAGAGCTGTCATGCGTAAATGTACTTTTATGTTTTTACATTCATATGGATTTCCGTAAAGACATTTTTTAGTTCTTTGACCAATAATTAATATAAATTTGACCTAAAATGCTTAGTTGAGTGTTACTCAGAATATGTCAATTAACACGTCAATGTATACTGTCTCTATTAAAGGGGACACTTTGTTGTTCATGGTGTTTTTAAGACTTATTCGTCAACTCGCGAGCGTGAAACTCGCGAGTGCACGCGAGTTGGCACCTTCCGAGTTTACCTATTTTTTTTGTCGTCAACTCGCGCGCACTTATAAAGTACAGTCATATACAAAAGGATAAAAACTAGTTCAATATCGACTAACCAAGAAAAAGAGAGAGATATATAGAAAATATCTTTATTTGAAATGACCTGCTTTACGTATACAAAATAAAGCCACTACGATGTACCTAAGTTAGTACAGACAAAAATATGGAACTTCTATTTCCTTCATAATTATTAACAATATCACAAATCAATAATTTGGTTTATTGCCTGTAATTGTAAAACTCTAAATAAAAATTGTCTAAAACTAAGGAAATAAAACAAACAACAAAATCATAATATTAAGTGAAGCAAAATTGCTCCTTATTATCTTAATATGATTAAAATAGTAATCGACGAGTTTTGCTAATTATTTAGTTTTCGATAAAATTAACTCATAACATAATATTGTCTTAGGTTTTCGCGATTATTACATACAGTAATTAAACAACTTTAAACGGTTTAAATCGCCTATATTTATTATCATTAATTTTGTCCTGACGTTTTAAATACTTTGCAGTGATCGTGGTCACCTCGTGACTGTAATGATAAATATAAGCGATTTAAACCGTTTTAAGTTGTTTAATTACTATGTAATTCCTAACATTTATAAATTCAGGTATATTTTATGAGGTCCTTTATCATTTAGTGTTGAAACAGCTTGTCGTAACGCATTTGGCACAGGAACAGTATAATCACTTTTTCAATGGAATTATTAAAGTTAATAATATCCAATTAATTTGACACAATGTCAGGCACACAGTTGTGTTTGTCATCTCGTTTAATGCAGTTAATATAATAGTAATAAATAGTCTCGCATTAGTATTCTTTTCGTACACCTCAAAATACACGATCCGACTTTATTTTTTCGGTCTTTGTTATATTTATAACCTGCATGAAGTAGAACCGACTTTCCTCGCTGGGAAGCAATTTCATGTTCAGTTTCACTACTAGAGGACCTGCTTGTGATCCACCTCCAGAAAATATTTGTGAATATGGAACCATCTGGTTCTATTTATTAAAATCGATTAAGACAGAAAAAATCTCATAGTAATAAACATACAATTTGCTTTATATTACTAATACAAATAATTTAAACTATGATAGTAAATTGGTAGCAAGTAATTGATATTGTACTATACAAAATACCTATCTAAATATTATACTATATTTACCTGACCGTAATACAAATTGTTAACAAACCATAACAAAAGTTATTAAGGATGTCATATTTTAACACCTACATTATATTACAAAATACATTAATTAAAAACTTTGTCACTCTAGCATACCTGTGCGAGAAGAAAAAGTGTTTCAAGCAGATTACAATGCTTTCCATGGATAAGATCACCTTTATTAAATGCATTTAAACCAATTTTAAATTATAAATGGAGAAAAATGTACTCGGTATTTATTTTATTATGGAGTAATCCTGTTATAAAATATGTTAACAATATACTGCTTGTAGGTAAGCAAAAAGTTAAATCATTATAAAACTTAACCTCACAATACATCAAAATCTCCAAATACTTCCACATATTAATATTTTTTACCCAACAAATAGCAGTCTTAAATACTTAATAAAATATGTAATGCACTGTAACCGGCAGCTTAACTGACACTAAGATCACTTAAACAATGGCGTCTCAGCGGTTTGCAACAGGAATTAGAGGGAGACAGCAAGGGTTTGCAACGTCATAAGGGATATCATGCCTCATCGGCCGCGTCCCACTTGTGTGCTTCTATTTTGTATAAGTCTGGTTGGTATATAAAATAATATATGTATATATATATATATTTATTTAATTACAAGCACTATCGCGTGCTTAGCAAAAATATATTTAAGAATATATTCGAGTGCAAAACTTTATAACCAAGGAGGTTTAGGCATCCGACGCGATATCGGAGGACGCGGGTTCGATTCCCGCCTTGGGCATAGTATTTTGTACTCCAATAATTTGTTAAATATTTTTATTTCTTTCTTCCTATTTTTCTGGATAGTCGATACTTAACTGGTTTCAATACTTTTTTATTTGACTGTACTTCATAATGTATGTGCGCGCGAGTTGACGACAATAAAAATAGGTTAAATCGGAAGGTGCCAACCCGCACGCACTCGCGAGTTTCACGCTCGCCAGTTGACGAATAAGTCGTTTTTAAAGAAGAATATATTTTAAAATATCCTTATATTTTAATTTATCTTTGGTAAGATAAACCAATTGCAAACTTGGTTTTGTTTGTAGTACAACGCAAGTGGTACTATAGATGTTGCTCCATCCCAATACGATGGTTAAAGAACGATAGGAAAGATTTGAGTTATGACGTCATGTCATATTAGCTCAATTGGTTAGAGCATACCCCGGCTCAAGGCGTGGATGGACGCGGGTTCGAATCCCGCACATGACTTAAATTTTTCCTATAGTATATTTGTGATTTTGTTAGGATATATTTTTCTAATGAGCTTCTACATATTTTTTCAATTTTGAGGTCCCGATGTTCTAAGACTTCTAATGCCCGGTTCAAATATACCAAGATGCATTAAAAGTACATTTTACTGTTTACTTTTTTCAATTTGCCTCAGTACATTGTTTTGAAGGCATTGTATCATCTGCGTATTAATTACTCTTTTTGGTACAGCCCCATAGCTGGATACCGTCCAGACTGGCACGAGGACTTGTTTGTATAAACTTATTTTGTTCGATACTGATGATGATGAGTATTTCTCAATTAACCAAAATTAGTTTTTACAGCACAGCTGTAGCTCACTGCATTTCTTTTTGATGTGGTAGGGCATTTTGCGAGTGCTGGCCTGGCTAACTACCACCCTCAAGTATAAATCGGTCGCCAAGCACTTTACAGTGTGTTCCAATCGCTGTCCTTATAAGAGCCAATAATTCTAGGTTAGCCTGAATAACATCTTCGACCACATCACCTTGTTGTTAGAGACATTGATTTTCTTCTTTAGTTCTGCCGAAGAAAACTTTTTAGCTTTCCACGGACTGTAGGCATCCGGAAAATCCTCCGGCTGGTTCGGTAATCGAGTATTTTGCCGCTAGGTACACATGCCCTATTCGGGATGGAAGCACCCCATTTAGGGCGTTCTCCTCAATGTCATCCTCATTAAAAGCGAGATTTCTCCAAGGTTATAGAAGATGGCCTTCCCTTGCCCAAAGTGCGGTTTTTTATCGCTAACAGTGCCAGGTAACATCCTTGTCCTCCATAAATATAATTTTTTAAAAGCTAGGTTTAATTAGTCTTTGTTTGCTCTTTGCAAAAACTTATAAGGCCGCATTTATTTAAAACACGTTAATATGAGTTTTGAAATTTTAGGGATAACGGATAATAATAATAATAACAACATTACCAAGCAAAATCTTTCTATTAAAAGTTTGATACAGCACTATAAAAAATATTAGCAATGCCGTATACTACCATTGACAAGATATTCATGGAAGCCTAATAATGACACTCCGCTTAATCTATTTGTCCTTATGTCTAATGTCTAATCTAAGGCCTCTTACTTGTAAAAAGAAGAGAAGCAAACCTGAAATTTAAATATTTGGAAAAAATACGGACTCAAAAAAATATTGGATAGAGATTCAATCGAATTATTATTCACGGGGGCTTCACCTGAATGAGAAAGTAGTCGAAATTAAAATAATTTCTGTTACCAAAAAAATTACCAAGGCTGTGAATTATACTAATAAGACTATTTTTGCTACGCGGTCGGTTTATCTGAATATTAGCTGAAATTTCGTTACACAATGTGCCATTTGGTCTATTTAAACAACAAATACTTACTGAAACTATCGATTAAATTTTTTATTTAGTATTTTTTTTTACTTCATCTCGTTTCTAGGATTGCCTCACCCTTAAGAAGGAGTCCCCGCATTTAGTCGTTTTTTATTTATATTGATTTATACTGCAAAATCACAAATATACGCGGGTTCGAATCCCGCACATGACTAAAATTTTTCCTATCGTATATTTGTGATTTTGTAATGTAATCCACATAGCAGGCTTTATTGCAAAACTAACAATATAAAAACTGATTTAAGTTTTTTTTTAATTATTTTTGATATCGTTGACAGCAGAGAATTTGGTCTATCACATAATGGGGTGGTGGTAAAACGAGAGGCTTGGGGATCCTTATTATTTCAGGTACTTTCTACATTTCTGGTTTATAGTTCAGCTGCTGGTTAACTTGAATATTTGGTAAAGTGTTTACCAGTGAATTTCAAAAGTTCTATGCTACATAATAATATCATCATTGAATTTATACTGTTTATTTTATGAACCCCTTTTTTAAGAATTGATCGCTTCCTTTCTCTACTGGCACTATTTTTCTTCAACTAACTGTGTTTACTGCACTTTCAATCTTAGTCTCTTGATGTCAGATCTTCAACTATAGTTTCACGTAAACATGAAGAATTTATGTTTTTGACTTCTTTTGCTCTTAATGGTACTGTTGTTAACGTAGTAATGTCGAATTAGATTTTTTTCCTCAACAGCTTGGTAATTTCTTTATATTCATCACATTCAATAGCGTTTGTTTTAACTCTTCCTTCATTAATATTTTTGCAATGAACCTATCTCTAGGCACACTTGCTGAAAGAAAATCGAAGACTTTAGTTACATTTTTAACTACAATCGTTGGTCGGTCTATTTTATGACATTGTACTTTTCTTGCGATATAACTCTTAAATAGTTATTTTTTTGTGTTGTTGGTGACAATTAACAGTTCAACTTCCGTTTTTTTCTGCTGGTGAACCCACATCATTTCACTTACAATATCCGGTACATCCGTCTCATATTGAACTGGCTCTGGAGGTCTCTTCTTTTTGCCCTGTCTTTATCTTGAACCAAGCTATGCTGACTATGCCCAAGTTGACACTGAATTTCTTGGATTTGAGTTATAAGTTCCAATATCAAACTGTATTTTTTCATAGTCACGTTTCTTTTTTCATATAACTATTAATTTAAATTTTCAGGAGGATGCCAATAATTAAGCCAATGTTATTATGTTACGGCTTCATCTTAATTATTATTAACGCAATAAATCACGATTCAGAATACAATTATTACATACACACTATAATGCAAGAGCGACTGCGTGACGCTACAGCAGTCCTCAACAATCACTCGAAGACAAAGTAACCCCTGAATAATATACTCGTATTATATGGCCCTTAGATAAGGAAGGTGAGTAGATGTCCAAAAACATTTGTAAGTATAATTATACTTATTTAAATTGTCTCTTTAGCTAGAGTCAAAATAGTTAAGTTTAGCGTCAAATATATTGTAACGTTATTAGCCTCTAGGTCTAGTTATTTTTTTAATAAATTGATCAAAGTTTGTTTTAGCGTAACTGCATAGTATTTTTTAGATAATGCTTTTACATTTTCGACTGAGAAATTTCATATTTATTGGAGGAATGTGACCAGTTTCGATACAAACTTGTAAGTTACGCATAATTAATAATATTTAAATCCATTTCCCGACGTTTTTCCTCACTACACGATCGTTCTAGGATATCCGATGCAAAAACAGTACAGACCAAGCACGAGTGAAAATATTCGCTATATAAGTGTATGTGTCCCCTGACACACATATGGCTCATGAACGTATTCGTACGTTTCGAGCACTTTCCTTAGCCATATGTGGTTTAGCGGACAGGGAACATGTTAATTGAGTTACGAGTTTGCGCAAAACCAAAAGGATCGTAGATTTTGACAGTTTGGCATCACGTTAAATTAGTTTCTCGATCATACCGTAAACATTCTCTTTTTATTCGAACTGGTGATTTTTTATAGCCTAATCAAAATATCACTATAATTTCGTTGTATAGCGCCCTAGGGAAGTCTAAGTCACAGTTATTATTTTTGAATGTAGGCGTTGGAAGAAGCAAATAAACAGTTTATGTAGATAGGTACCTAGAAAAACGTTATTACCTTTATATGTTAGTCTATTTTTTATTCCTGATAGATTAGCCTTTGACCACGGATGGTAAGTGATGATGTAGTCGAAGGTGTTGTTCAGGCTAACCTAGAATTACTGGCTCTCAAGCACAGCTGCCGAGACAAACTGTTAGGTGCTTGGCGGCAGGTTCTCTGCTTGATGGTGGTAGCTATAGATAGGCGGGCATTCGCAAAATGCCCTACCAGCATGCTATAACGACTGCCATCCTAAGATAACAGCCGGGACCCACGGCTTAATTTGCCCTCCGAAGTACGGAACCGCATAGTAGTAATGTCACTGCTCGCCTAGTTTATTTCGCGTACTTCCACAGTATTATGTCGTAAGGCGTATTGCTGTGGGGAACTGCTGCTGAGATAGAGACAATCTTTATCATACAAAAGCGTGCAATTCAAGCCATATATAAAATGGGTCCTAGGGAATCTGTGAGGGATCTTTTTAAAGAAATTGATATTTTAACTTTACCAAGTCTGTATATATTTGAAAATATTATGTATGTTCGTAGAAATTTGAGTAAATTTAAATTAAACAGTGACAATCACGATTACTAATACTAGGAATAAAGATAAAATAGTGGTGCCAGGTTTTAGATTAGCAAAGACAAATAAAAGGTCCTTCTTAGGTAATTGTGTGCGGTTTTATAATAAATTTCCTAAACATATTACAACGCTCACAGAAGGGAAATTCAAGTTTCATGTGAAAAACATATTGATTAAAAAATCCTACTACACAGTTTCTGATTACATAAACGACAAAAATGCCTGGACAATTCCGCCTCCGCCAAGCTATTGCCTGTCACCTACATAATTTAAACAAATATTGTAATAACTCTATTATATAGTATGTATGTAACACATTGTTAAAAGAATGGCCCCGAGTTTCTTGCCCGTTCTTCTCGCAGTGGCTCTATACAAATTATTTGCTGAACGTGGCAGTACAATGTAGAATATTTCAATACTAAAAATTTGTAATTGACCTTCATAAGAGCGTCGTAGACGCCTAAATTGAATAAATGATTTTGACTTTGACTTTGACTAGCAGTCACCCATCCAACTCATGACCGCGGCGGACGTTGCTTAACTATGCTGATCGATTAAGGACAGCTAAGCAAACTTCGCTATATACGAGCGCTTCAAATTATTTCTTCTATTAATTCTATATTCTGTCATCTGTGGTCTCTAACAATATACTTATTTATTTTGGATAAAAATATACTATCATACTTCCTGAAGCCATAGAATACCTAAATAGTAAATGAAGCTGGAGATTCAAGATCTCGAATGTCCTATTTAGGCGTCATAATGAGATCGAATATCAGACAAACTGATGAAAGTAATCGTTTAGATGGAAATTTTATGGAGACTTTCGACGAGAAGCATATCATGGAAAATCCGAGATACGTCTGGGTATTAGCATGCAAAGCATCGCGCTGATACTAAGATACTTATTAAGCGATTAGCTTCAGGTTTAGTTTCTTTTACGTTACCGCTAAATTACCAGAGTTCTTAGTTAAAACCGCAATTACGATAATTTAGGACGCCAGAAGTAAATCAGAAAATCTATATACGTTACGTACCTATATAGTATCAGTACCACCCTCTACCACTATTACGTAGAACATCTGTAATAAAAAAGTTTAATCTGGCGAAGGTAGAACCAAGTGAAATTTTTTCTATATTGGAGTTATATGCAACAAAGTAATTGACTCAGGAAGGGGCAATGGATGTCCGTAAAGAGATAATCAGCAATGGGCAAGAACTTGCGATGTTGTTTTATTTATGATGCTAACGGAGACAATTTCACCACTGCGGTTGAGAACTATATCGGCATATTACAACACTTTACATTGGGCACTACGTTAGAACTGGTAGCCGCGGGGCAAGTATATAACTATGTTTTTGAAGTGTACACGAATGGGGAACATAATGGACAAATTGCTACTAAAGGTCGACCTATAAAACGGTTATGATATACGGGGCAAATTTAAAAATATTAAAAAGTAACCTAATGCAAAGAAAAAAAAATTCAGTTGATGCCACATTGATCCAAGTACAAAAAGCGAATAAAACGCTAAATTTTTCACTTTAGTATTATTCTTACTTTCAAAAATATATCCTGATATACTGCTCCAATTTTTATTTTTTATCTGGTTTTTTATGCAGAAACCAACATTTTAACTACTTTTAATCAAAATATTTTAGTATAGATTTTATTTTTATTTTGTCTGACATATCATCATCCGATCAGCCATAATTTCGATAAAGATTAAAGCATAATAAATCACGTATTTTTATAAAACAAGCTTAAATGCGTTTCCTTCTTTTTCTCAATATAATGAAAATGTTATACTTGGATCAGTACGGTTCTACCGTTTCCATTTATAGTTTCGGGTCTATTCGCACACATTTAACTTATTATTTAAGTACACAATATTTTAAAAATCTCTGCTAACTTGACATAACTTCATAAGCGCCACGTACAGGCCACGTCCAGAATTCCCTATCGTGGGCTCGAAGAGTCAGGACCTCTTGATGATGGTTCTAACTAACCTACTTAATAAGATAACATGTATATTGTTAAGAAGTCTAAAATGGGAGAAGCCACTGGTTCCTGAAACACAGTTAAACCCTAGTCCGGGAACCTATGGGTTCATTGTATGTACTATAATCAATGTATGTCAATAAAAAAATGTGTGTTGTTTGTTTGTTGATGCTTTGTGCAGAAGCGAAATTTGTCGAATATTCCACTAACTGGGCATAAACGTCACGTAGGCTTTATATGGGGTAATAACATAACTGAAAAACCGATTTTGATGAAATTTTAATGAATCTAATTTGAGGTTGGTTGGTATATTTCTACCAAACAAGAAAATCGTCAAGATTGGATGATCCAGTAAAAAGTTATTTTCATATGTATAAAGCATCAACTTCAGAACCTCCGTTTTAGGAAGTGCTTAGCTAAAAATAATTTTAAATTCTTTTGTTTTGTGCACTTTATTAGTATTATCGGTAAATCTAGGCTATATATGTCCTATTTTAATAACCTAAGTATCAAGCGCCTACCTACTTACAAATTTGTTTATGGTAGGTATTGAAAATGAAAATGAAAATGTTTATTCTGATAAGTAAGAGCACAGTTTAAATGGAAGCACCTGATTCCCACACTAGGCTCGAGGCCCGTATTATGATTAGAAGGACTCTTCCGTCGAAGTCGTTACAAACAAATAAATTCGTGCCTTTCATCAAAGTAATTCATAATGACTGTGGCCAATTATTCAATAGTTATACATGGCAATATTGTATTCGCAAAGCATGCGATAGTCTTGAAATCATATTTAGAACTGTTATAAACCTATTTAAAACGTTAATCCTCAGATCCTCAGAAGCATCATCCGCGCATCGACTTCCCCATACGGCACCTTAGCTTCGGTGAGACTCTCCGAGCTAATTGCACCACCGCGCCCGCCGTGCCCGCGCCGCATATCACGTGGTTCATTAACGGGAAGAAGGTACGTAGTAGTTAGTATACGGGCTGTAAGCGACATCTTTAGTAATTGTATTTACGTCGGCTAGGTCTCGGTCAGTTTCGGTAAAGTCGGGTAGTAGTCGGTAGTTAGTGGGTTGGTGGAGCTAGTTTAACTAGCGACTGAGAACAACAATTCTACAGAAATAATACCAGTCAGTAGTTTTTGCTGTATAAAACGAGCGAAAGTAAGTTTATTGAAAGTAATTTATATGTAGATATCACAGACCTAGGATTTTTTCGCTACGCTCAATAGACCTATGAAGTGTGTGAGTGAAAGGTCCTAAGCTGCTACAAACCGTCGCGAGAAAAAAAGAGATAGTGAAACAAGAAGACGGTATGTCATGTTTTACTCGAGTAAGAGGCCATAGCGTCCCGGGCTCTTCCAAGTCGGTACGAATTTTGTGTATTTGCTCAAATATCTTACGATTATAATATAAAATATGTATTCTGCAAGCATGGTGTCTTGTTCAGTGAGTGAATGTGAGGTTACAAGACACAGTAACCCGAATATATACACGTTTCACAGGTAATTTATGTTTATTTGTACTGCTTTTTGGATAATCATTATTTCGTCATTTTGTTTTAAAATTAGTTATATGAACTATGGAAATATTAGATAATAGATTTCTCTTCATACTTATCATCAAATTACATTGCTAAATGAAGAATTGGTTGGTATTTTACGAAAAATACAAAAACATTTGTTTACGATAGGGCTTGACAAAGTCCTGACGTCACAAGTATCGATAAAGTCGATAGTTTATGTCTGACCTGTAGCTTCGACGTGAATGCTCGGGTACATATTCGAACCTCAAAAATAACCGGTAGTTAGTTTAATCATAAATTGGTTTAAAAATAATATAATTACATAATAATTAGCGAGAAGTTGACAGAGCAGTTTATTGCTTATTGAGTATTTACGAATAAGGGAGAAAATATTATCACAAGATATATTATTCAAAATTTATTATGATGTTTTCTGTGAAAAGTTCCCCTAACTCTCAATAAATAATTCGAAATATCTCTTACTTCTATCATAATATATTAGTATCTTTATACAAATGGCCATTTAACAGAATTTGAAATAACTATATGTTGTATATAATGTTTGTGTTCTTACAGATTACCAACAAATTTTCAGTATGTGATAAAAGGGTTCGGATTATTGACGCAATGTAAATAAAAACTACAGTATGTAGTAAACTTTGAATCAAAATGCTTCATACAAAGAAAACATCGATTTATACTAATGAAAGACTCAATACCAACTTTTAATGTCTCTGAATGCATAAAGCTGTGGAAATGGTAGTCAATAGCTATAGGAAATGATGACACAAGTAACGTAAAGTTTAATTTGTAGTAAAGTACATGGTCAAATATTTTTTTTTCATGTAAAGACTGTAGGATATGTTGAGTCAATCTAGTAACCCTTCCCTTAGCGTCCCTGGTGCAATAAAATCTACAATACTCGCTTCATTGCAGCGCTGGATAGCTATGGCTATCCTGACACTAAATAATTTTTATTTTTCCTTTCAGATCAAATTGAAAATAAGACGGCCCTGACCTTACTTAAATAGAGATATATTACCACCGTTAGCCATTACCTGCCCTTCAAATCAAGTACTGTCTCCAAGGAAAAAAACTTATTAACTAATGTTCTAAATTGAGACAAAAATTACAGAAAAAAATTAGCTCTTAAGAAGTTTAAAAGCTGAAGCAAAAATAATAATAAAACGGCTTTTAGACTTAAAAGCAGACTTTAAGGAATTATATGTTTTGTAGGCCATTTAGTAAAGATCATCGAAATTATGTACACATCGTCATTTCTACAGCCAAATGAGCTATGTTTACACAAGGGACAAATTCGACCTTTGCTTACCACATGTGAATGCTTTACGCAAATGGTATTCAGATAAATGTAATTTAATAATTTACAGTACCTGTATATTTGCAGCTTAATGATTTTGTTAATGGTAATCATAATACTTAGTAATGGTAAGTTTTATTTAATCTTGTTACGATGAAGTTATAGTAGTTTACTTTTAAAAGTGCTGTACCATTTTAGACCTACAATAAATGCATTTGACTTCAACTTTGAATGAGTTTTATTTTTAACAGATCAAAAAGGGAGCAGATTCTCAATAAGGTTGTATTCATGTTATGATATTTGGTTTGATTTTCATTTGAAAACATCGTATTTTGTTTGAAAGGATATACTTTAAGATTCATCCCTTTGAAATTTCATCATAATCAGTTAAGTAGTTTGGTTTTTAAATCATAATAACTTGAAAAAGAAGTTGTTCAAGTTAATGAAATTGCATATATTGCATTTCTGTGATTTCAGTGTTGTTTACGATCATTACAATAGTCTCAATGAACTATATAGGGCATAATTTCAAACAAATGTGTCCTAAGATTCAACAAGTAAAACTGTCGATAGTATTACGCTCGCGTCATTACAACACTATGTCACTCACACATTTACATTTAATTTTTTGTTACACAATTCATCCGTCACTGTTGGTCTTGTACATCCTAAGCCTATGGTAGATATAACATACATAATCTCAAGGTAATGTTTTACGTTTAAACTACTTAATTTTTTTTTCTTCTTTTTTGAGGTTTTGTCTATCATCGACCTTGTCACCCCCGTAAGTCTCACATCATGTTAATAGCTAATTACTTTAACTAGGACTTGTTCCTCCGTAAAGAAACACACTACTTGGTTGAGTACCTAAGCTATACCACAGATACTTATATTTAAAAATCTTCCCAAAATCCAATATCTTCTACCATGCATGGTGGTAGGGCGTTATGCGAATGTTTGTCTGGCTACCTACCCTCAAGTAGAAAATCTATCGCAGGCAGTAGTCCTTGAGAGCCAGTAAAATTTCAGGCACATGAGACTCAACAACAATATGTCTCAGGTTGACGGGCGCAGTGCGATTCAGCACTTCGACGAAATGCATCTGTTATAAGCAGAGGTTACCGCTTAACATCAGGTGGGCCTCATGCTTGTTCCCTCACAATAACATTAAAAAACATTTTAAGAGTAAGACAATGATCTACATAAAAGATCTTAGTTATTTCAGCAGTCATGGCCCAAAAGCATTCACATGAGCTGCCGTCCATGGTTCGAATCCCGCCGCGGGTTTTATGGTGGTAGGGCCATTTACAAATGACAAGAAAATGTGCCACTTACTCTAGCACATAACGTTCGGGCGATGCCTTTAACAGCCAGTAACTTCTAGATTACGCTTCTGTACCGTCCTCGGCCACATCATCACTTACCAACACGAGATGGGGTGGTCCATGGAGGTTGCCCATTGCCAACCTCAAAGCTGAAAAAAAAATCTAGATAATATATCCATAAAATTCTATTATTTCTTATAGCTGCAATATGCTCCATGCGCCTGAATAGTTCTGCCGTGAACATATATAACTACTTATATGTACGCATCAACGACCCACCCAATCCTCTCCTGATTATGAAATGAAAATACAGAAATAGCACTACCTATATAATTATATTTTCAGTACCTATTAAGTAAAACAGAAGGTGCCTTTCAACTGTCAAGATACTCAAGTCTGCCATTCCATTTACAATCTAGACCCAAGCAATTTAAGAGTTCTCATAAAATAAAACATCGTTTCAGATGAACGAGCTTGTCGCGCACTCTCATAAACTCCGAGTGCCGATGAGCGAGAGGAATGGACGAAGAGGAGCACAAAGGGCGTTTGAGAATGAGGGAATTAGCACGCCTCCTCCACTGGTCGCACTTACACATGCATCTCATGTCGCCACACGTCCCCCTGGATGTAATCTTAAGGATAACCAGGTTATTTCTTTTTTTTTTACATTTATCGACCATAAAATTCCGTTGAATAATAGAATTCGGAGCTGAAGTGAAGTGTGTAGAAGTCAAGTTAAGCATAAAGACACGAGTAGGTCTACGTAGGTATACGACTGCATCATCATCTGAAATAAAATCGAAATGCAGCACACTGGTCTTTACATCTAATGTATGCTAAAGGTATCATAGCTTTGTAGTATTTGGCGTATCGTCAGTATTGTCACTAACTGTTGATCTGAACGTCTGATTATTGATGAATCGAAGCAATGCCGCGTCGCGTCTTTCTAATTTAATTATTTTTCTTCTATTAAAACCTATTACGGTAATTGGTCACACAGGTTTTTGCATAGTGGTAGGGCATTTTGCGAATACCAGGCTAGCTACCACACCTAAGCAAAAAATCTGTAGCCAAGCACTTAATGATGCGTTTCTGCAGCTGTCCTTGAGTTCCCATCCCATTATAGGTTTTAAGCTTTTACCATCTTCGACCACGTCATCGCTTACGAGGTTAGATAGTGGTCAAAGACTAGTCCAATGGATGAACTTAACAAAAAAAATTCGTTGAGCTACTGAAGAAATATGCACTTAAGGGTAGTGCATTCATAACGCTTTTCATATACAGAAGTAGTTTCGTCATATTTTAAATACCAAGCTCGGTGAAATTTTGCATGCATTTCCTTGTGCCCAATATCTACATTTATAGTTCTGGTTTGCCATATATTCGTTTTATTATTTATCTCTATTCTACTATGTATTTAAGGGAAATCTTAGGGAATGGGAGGGAAGAGAATTCTAGAGGAGATGTGAAAATAAGAATTTCCATACAAAACGATCTTTCTAAATAATTTAAAAATACGTAACTTAATGAAAAAGTTGCAAACCAGAAGCGTATTATATGTTCTATACCAGAAGCTTAGATGGGTGCAAATATCACTTTTTGATTATTGTTGGGTTGTAAGTAAAATATGACGACACTACGTTTGGATGGAAAACGCTTAGAATACCCTTAATCGTGCAGTGTAAGAGACCACTAACGTTATCAGTATTATGTTATCATAAGAAATAACCCCTTAGTAATTTTTCAGTAGTACAGGTCGTCCCTTTATTACCTAACCGAATGTGGGCCCAGATACCCATACCAATTTTAAAAGGTGTAGGCATGTGGTCACTGTGACCTTTTTCGGCCTAGGTCGAATTATCCCCGAATCCAAGAAAACTAATTGCAAATTTGTATGATCGCGTTAGTCGTCAAGTTTTGTTCGTGCTCCATCAGAACCATCAATCTCTTTCTAATTAACCTTAAAGTTTTAAGTAACATTGCGATACCATCGAAGTATAATTAATTCTTGGTTAACACAGCAAAGATCACGACGGTGATATAATTTAATGATATAATATCCTGTTTTATTTACTGTGTGACTTTAGCTGGTGATACCTACGTCTATCTCGGTTCAAGGAAATTACTTTTATGCAAATTAACCATTATGTTCGCACGTGCAAAAGCTTACTGTGGTATGGAAATACTCCTACCTATATTGTCCTGTAAAGTCAGTTCACGGATTACAAATTTTGATGGCACCTTTTGTTTCATAGGGAACAAAGGTGTCATGCACGCCCCTTTGGTATACGTGTTTATGAATTTTCACTTAGCTGAAAAAAACACGCATGCCGCGCCGCTAAATGTACGCAAGAAATTTCCATTTAAATTCATTTCTGGTACATTTTTTATCCCATTCTCGATGAGAACGTATTTTTAACGTCGGTTAAATATATCACTAGTAGGTTTTCATTAGTTATATCAAAAATATGAACTAAGTACGAGTATAAACACGAATAAATTACTCATAATTGCCTGGTAGGCAGTTTACCTTTGTTATGTAATTAGTTGTTAATCTTGGTTTTTATGACTATTATTAATTTCCATATAAAAAAAGACAACAAAAAAACCATACGAAAAAGCTTATTCAATCTCAAAAATAAGCTTTTTCGTAGAAATCAATTTACGAACGATTTTAGAAATCCATAATTTAACGGGAATTTGAAAAACCAGTACCCTATTCGATGTTATCTGAAAATAAAGTGTGTAATATCAGTTATAAAGCGATTTCATCGTTTGGGAAGAAATTATAAATCACGTTCAGTGATTTATTAGCAGACTAGCTTTCCGGTCGCAGCTCCGCCCGCGGGTATATCGGTTATCGCGCAAAACCATGAACCTCTTTTTGCGCAGTTGGATAAAAACTATTATATCAAACTATTTCCATACCAAATTTCATCCAAATCGGTCCAGTATTTTCAGAGCCCATTCAATGCAAATAAACAAACAATCAAATATTTCCTCTTTATTATATTAGATTAGATAACACCTCTGTAATTTTGAAATTATAAAGAAAAAATAGTATATTGGTACAAGTAAATAATTTAATAGCTATTACCTCTAATATTCTTGTAATGTCTCTAATGTATTATCTTGAATATAATACTAGTAAAAAATACGTATAGTGTAGTTTTCTTTACCTAGTGTTAGTTATGTATAACCAAACATTGAACATGATCCAATTTACAGAAGTACCTAACAGTTTTCTTTCGTTATCCCGTATACGCAGAAAACTTAGTTCTGTTGTGTATGCATCCCGTTCGAATGATATGAAAGTTGACGGACATAGCCACAGCTCGGTTGGTTTATTTCGTATTTCCGCAGCAAACTGTCGTATGATGTATTGTTGTGTGATGCAGCAGCTGATATAGAGACCATATTTATCTTCGACACGCCGCACTTTTTTTCTTTAAGATATTACATTTTAACTTTATTTAGTCATTATTTTCTTAATAATATAATGTATGCTGGAAACAATTAAGTAAATTTAAAGGAAATATAAGAACTCCTTCTTAATTTGGGGAATTGGCTTCGAATTTCTATTAAAACTCCTAAAGATTTTCACAAAGGTTTTAAGCTGCACCTTAAACGTATCTGAATTCAAAATGTGTATTATAAAATGTATATTATACAAACGGTGAATATTTAGACGACAAAAATGCTTGGAACTTTCTCCTCTGCTAAGCCACTACCAATCACTTATGTAATGTAAATAAATATTGTAATAATTTCATAAGGAAGATAAGTTACAAATTGTAAAGACATAATAAGAATGGCACCTGGATTCTTCCCCGTTCTTCTCGCAGTGACTCTATTTGTTCTGAACGCGGCAGTATACAAATTTAGTAATTGACAAAATTTGTAAGATAATTAAGGTGGCCTGCTGGCCTTATAACTGGCATTCCTCCTTATGCTTCCCGCAGCGTAAGGTAGGTTACCAGGTTGCCAGCGTAAGGTACTATTTGAGTGACCTACGCAAAAAAAGGAATGACATTTATGAACATGTTAGAGAGACCTGGATACCTAGTTAGGACCAAAGTTAATAACGTCATGTATTGGATATGGAAGGGTCAGCCAGTAGTATACCTATAAGATTAAGAATGTTGATCGACTGGCGTATTGTGTGGTTCCAACTATGCTACGAGCACGTCT
Source organism: Plagodis pulveraria (assembly GCA_963890685.1). Classification (NCBI taxonomy): domain Eukaryota; kingdom Metazoa; phylum Arthropoda; class Insecta; order Lepidoptera; family Geometridae; genus Plagodis; species Plagodis pulveraria. The sequence goes on along the minus strand of OY982958.1, from coordinate 17,361,325 downwards.
TCTTTCAACTTCGAGTTCGAAAGTAATATTAGCGAAAAGTAACCCTAATCGACAAACAATTTTCAGGGCTCGAAAATTTTGGTTGAACAGTGATTCATTATTTATCCCGAAGTCCAACTCGGTATAATAGGTTCATCACAAGTCATTAGTACTGCTCAAAGGAAAACTTCTTTGCGAATAATAATGATGTTTGATAAAGCGATGCATAATACAATACCTAACCTCTAGAAATTTACTCGAAATCATATGTAAATATGAATGCAATATTCTAAATGAACACTTTGAATATTCCAGATAGGCGAAATGAGAAACACCGAGGGCCACGAAGACTTCAACGTGATCCGCACAACCACAAGCCGGCACAAAAGCAGGAAACCTAACAAAAGAGACCTCTACGTCACCATATCGGAGCTTCAGCTTGTAGCTACTGCCAGACTGGAGATCACTTGTGTCAGCACTATCCCTGAATTCAGAAACATTGATGACAAGTTTGCTGACGTCAGAAATGATACAGTCATAGGTACGAATTATAAGTAGTTATAAGTAGACCCTTTCATTAGGCTTTACTACTGAAGCTTATTCATAATATCATTGACATAGTTGTTGGTCTTTTGACCGCAATTTAGATTGCAAAATTCACAACAAAGTTGCGCACGAAGTTTTTAAAAATTTAACAATAATCTTGTATTGCCATCATTTCGTGTTCCTTTGGGACATTTATATTTACTTTTCTCTTTTGCAGTTGACGTCATCAGCCCTTCTACATTCTTCCAGCCAGTTGCTAACCTAACTCTACCCGAGTCCAATACATCAGGAGCCGAAACCGTTCTTCCATCATTAATAGTTTTCATCATTAACTTAATCTACATCGCTTGATACTTACAATTATGTCTATATTATAAAACGGGCTGTGATAAAAACATATGTTCATTTAAAATAGGTACACAATTTTGCGAGTGTGATATTATGTTATGTAATGCCTCGCTGACTTCATTGCTGAAACCGTTACCTACCGAATGTGTTTTAAGTATTATTTTAAACCAATGTTTATTTGAATCATCCACTTGCCTAACATAAGCATCTGTTTCTGAACCCACTACAAAAAACTTAGATTTAACTATCTTTTTGTGCAGCTGATAGGTAAGCCTTTGACGACCATCTTATATGTGAGTAGTAAGTGAAGCTGTCGAAGATAGTGATAAGATTTGTTTTAATTGTTTCGGGGCGAATTGTTAAAAATCGTACCTATCTATTTCGACACCGCCTAGAGATGACGTATGGTATAGATAGACAAAGTATAATTTATTTCAGTTGTTTAGGCCTAATGACAGACTTCCTAAAAACTTTTTGGGGACGGACGTACAGAACACGGTAATCGATATAGAACCGGGATACTTTGAAGGCGTCATGAAAGTTTGTAAATGTAATTCGATCATGAATCCTTTATATCAAAGCTACATCGCTGTGGTCTTACTTTCATCACCTTTATAGCAATACAATACGAAATTATTTCCAATTACTTACAAATCCAAATACTTAAAGCAAGGTTGGTTTCCTGCGACTTGATTCTTAAAGCGCTGACAAAGGCTAAATAACTTTACTACTGGTTTTTAGCAAAATGTAGGTATTTCGTTTTTAGCAGTAAGAAAATTATTTGCTATGTAATCTTGATTATATTTTTTAATGCCTAGTCGATTCCAAAACACGTTTTTAACATTTTCTTGATAAGATAATATGGAATAGTTGACACTAAACTATACGCTTCTACCAAAAATATGTTAATTATTTATATATGTGTTTGTGTATAACATTATTACAATAAAATAACAAAACCTTATCATGACATGAGGGCCAGTTTTGTGGGGTATGACTGAGATTTCACCATCGCTGCCTGTCTTTCGCTAAGACGTAGTCTGATAGGGATGGAATTTCGGCATTTGACAGCGTCTTAACGCAATGTAAAATCAACAACAATGTGCAATCAAAGACAAATCTGTCTGGTTCTGCCACAAAATGATACATATCATAACCCAATCTGACTTTTGGTAGGTAACTCCAGTTTGCATACATACGAGGAGGTTCTGCTAACTTTAACTTGCTTTTAAAATAATCTTTCAAACACGAGGAGGTATATTATCAAACAAATCTGGTTGTTCACAAAGGGAGAGATAAGATCAAGAGGGTTTAAAGGGCAAAACTAAGAATAACCTAAGTTGGGGTCGAAGTTTAGCAATAGTTTAAAACAATCTTATATTGCCATTATTGTGCCTAGACTAATGGAAAGCCGCCAAAACCTAAATACATATCAATCACTTACTCCTTGGGAGATAACGTTTAGATTGTAAGTTATGGACTTTAACTAAAGTAGAATACGAAACTGACTAAAAAAAAAAGTTATCAAATAGACAAAGCAGAAGCGCTTATTATAAAACCTTATATAATTATGATAAGTAACCTTACATATCTGATCGATTTTACATAAAGGAAATTAGTCTATTATCTATATTCAAGCCTGCGTATATAAAATAAGACGAAACATTAATTTATTTTAAATCTGAATACAAAAATATATGTATTGAATCGATATTTTTTAAGTGAATATGTTTTATTTATTACACATTTGCCTAAATATGTGCTGTATTATTTGTTATAAACAAGGGTATTTTAAATACTAACCAATAAGTAAAGGAGAAACTATCATATATACATATCAACTTTTTTTTTTAAATCGTTGTTAATTATTATACGTAGCGAATGTTTATAATGCTTCGAACTAATCGATGAATAGGGATCAAAATTAGCAATCTAAATATTATTAGATATGAATACATACCTACATAGGTAGATAACATAGTAGTTTAATGCTTTCTCCTTTCTCCGTCTATCTCCATTGTTCTTCGCCAGTTTTTACAAAATTGTTCTAAATAAGTTAATATCGTGCCTAATAACGAAGTTGTGAATACAAGTAGACTATTTATAACAAATGTAAAGGGGCTCCATAGCACCAACTAAGGATTTAACTGTTTATTATGATTTAATACACTTTTTATTTTACCGTTGTATACTTTTTACTATGGTTATATATATAAAGAGTACAAAATTTGTTTCCAAATTAAGTTTTAGTTATGTCATGAGGCCGTGACTTATGACACAAAGTGCACAATATCTTATGCGACGTGAAATTCTCGTGGTTTTCACAAATATTTGATAATTATACATTAACGGGCAAAAACACTCACGGTGGGATCGAATACGTCGTGAGTGTTTTTGCTGGTTATTGTATAATATTGAAATATCTTATACATTCAATATTTTCTCCAAAGCTATAACAATTAAGGCTAGAGTGCACGTAGCGCGTTCCTACAAACGTAGTTTCTTCATATTTAAAATACCAAGTGTACAAACTCTGTGAAATTTTACATGCATATCCCTGTTCCTAATATATACGCATCAGGTTTTTCGATTTAACATTTATTTTGTTCCTAAATATGAAACTAAGAATCCCTTATACAAAACGATGTTAAGCAAAATAATAATAATATAATAAATAATATAAATAATAATTTTGAAAATATACATAAAATTACGGAAAACTGGCAAACCTGAAGCATAAATACTTGTATACAGCTCACGAACCTCAATCTCCTCTCGGTTTTTAAAATATGACGAAACGAAACTACCTTTTGGCCGAGCGATTATCGTAGTCGCCCCTCACTACGTTCCGTATTTTTTTTTTTTTATATTATCTAAGTAAAACGTTGAACGCCATGGCCGAAAAAAAGCGCGGGAAACTTTCTTTGAACGGTTGTGTTTTTTCATTTGAAAATTTCAATTTTATTATTTTATGGTTTTGGTGATCAGTTAAGTAGTACTTTGTAGTTAGTTAAGTTACTTATTGTACAGATTTTGTATATTTGTGTATATAATTTTCTGGTAAGTCTTTTAAAACTTATTTTCGTCGACGATGAATGATCCCCCAGACCCTGGGGGAACAATTCCCTCCGTCGGATGTAATGTAACCATTGCATCTGAATCTGGTATGGAGACGGATGGATCGCATAGTGTACGAGCCATTAAGCGTAGTCGCCTACATAAAGTTTGCAAGCATTGTAACAAACGCAGGAGAAAACATAATTCTGAATTGAAATCTACCGATTGTCATTGCGCTGAAAATGAGCCTCTTATGGAGAAATTAAATTCGGAACCAATTGTACCCGCTGATACCAACCCTCCACGTCCGACCCCGGTTGCTAGAACTTTATATGAACCTTCTGATAGTGCCCCTTATGTTGTACACATCCAAAAGGAACAATCTGCCCCCAATGATGGAACAGTACTCCACCCCATAGCTTTTGGTAAATTTTTGAAGCAATATAATATTCAAAACATTATGAACGGGACTTTAAAACGTATTGGACGGAATAGAATCACCATCTCATTTTCACACCATTTAAATGCAAACTCATTCCTTACACACAATAGCCTTTCTTCACACAACCTAAAAGCCTTCATACCTTCATTTACTGTAACTCGCATGGGTTTAGTTCGCGGAGTGCCTAGTGAGTGGACCCCTGAAGAAGTAATTGAAAACATTAATGTTCCCATAGGGTGTGGAAAGATTTTAAAAGCTCGACGACTTAACTATAAAGTTACAATCAATGGTGAGACAACATGGAAACCATCTCAAACAATGGTTCTTACTTTTGATGGTCAGATTTTACCCAAGCGTATTTTTATGTGCTACAATGCACTACAAGTAGAATTGTATACCTACCCCACAATACAGTGTTACCTATGCTGCCGCTTCGGTCATACCAAGAGTCAGTGCAGGTCCAAACCCCGTTGCTTCAAATGCGGCCAAGATCATCCTGGGAGTACTTGCAATACTGAAGAAGACAATGCAACATGCTGTTTATGTGAAGGCTCACATTTTGCAAATAGTAAATCGTGTCCAGAATTTGTCCGTCAGAAACAGATTAAGTTATCAATGGCTGAAAGTTGTTTATCCTATTTTGAGGCTTGTAAACTATATCCTCCTATTTCAAAATCTTTTGCAGATATTACTACTAAGCAACAACCACAAAAGTACTCTATCCCTATCAGTTCACAACCCACTAATAATACTAGCACCTCACAATCATACAAAAAAACTGTTTTTAAGAAACCCCACTCACTTCCTAAATTTTCTAAGGGTTATGACCAACATGCTCATAATGAGCTAACCAAAGAGTATGATGCACCAACACCCTCCAATGGGTGTGCACTGAAAAATAATATTTCTTCTAGTGCAACAGAAAAACAATCTGTTGCTGATATTATTATTGCTTTAATTAATTTACTTTCTCAGTCCCAAAATATTGAACCGTCCAACGTTGCCCCATTAATTGCAGCTATTACAAATTTATCGGTCCAATATGGATCAAGTCCAGGTAGTTCAGTGGAACTGCCGCAGCATAAACAGTAAGAAAAACGATCTTATATATCTTATAAATAAATTTAAACCAAATGTCTTCGTCCTCTCTGAGACATGGTTAAAACCCAGTTTTATATTTAAAATTGGGGGATACTCATGTCTCAGAGAGGACAGACAAGATGGGTATGGCGGTGTAGCCATACTTATTAAACATTCTCTTTCTTATACGCAAATTTGTCTTCCCCAACATAGTAATGAGTATTCTGTTGTCGCCGCCTTAGTCAATGGTACCTGTTATGTTTCTGTTTATATTCCTGAGCCTTCTACTGCTATATTTGATGAACTTAACTCAATGTTGCATTCACTTCCCAGGCCCTATATAATTTTAGGGGATTTTAATTCCCAACACCAATCTTGGGGTAGTTCCATATCCAGTAGCCATGGTAAAGATTTGTTAGAAATAATTGACATACATAACCTATGTTTATTAAACACTGGTTCCCCAACTCGTCGCACTAGCCCTAATGAAAATATTAGTGCTGTAGATCTATCTATATGCACTCCTAATTTAGCCTCTCAGTTAACCTGGTATACACTCCCATCCACATATGGTAGTGACCACTTTCCTATCATTATCTCTTCCATAGAAAAATCTTTACATCCGATTCTGATTCGGCAACCTCGTCTTAAATATAGAATCCAGGAAAATGATTGGGATAAATTCAAATCTTGTGTGGAATGTTACTTTAAAGATCTTCCGGAAATATCTGCAGGTAACAGTGATATATGTCCTGAAGCACTTGCAAAAGCTATTTTGTCAGCTGCGGACCAAGTTTTCCCCCGTAAAAATTCTGCTTCCAATTTGATACCCTCACCTCCCTGGTGGGACAATGAATGTACAATAGAAGTTCAAAAACGTAAACAGGCAGAAATAAATTATAACAACTATATGAGCCAAGAAAACTTTGATGTCCTTACTAAAATCATTTCAGATACAAAAAAATTTTTAAGAGAAAAAAAGTTTTCGGCATTTAAAAGATTTTGTCATTCAATTTCGCCTAGGTCACACCCTTCTACTGTATGGATTTACATCAGAAGATTCAAAGCAGGTATGTCTAATACTAACCAACCTCCACTTCCAACTTCTATGGCTAGCTCATATTTAGACTATCTTGCACCACCTTCAGTTGCTCCTTCACCACATACAATACTAATTCCAATTCCCCAACAACTTCCTTTGATTCAATCAGATATTTCTTCCCCCTTTACATTGACGGAGATTAAAGGAGTGTTTTCTAAGCTTCGTCACTCTGCGCCTGGTGAAGACGGTATTCCATATTCATTTTTGTGTAATTTAAGTGACAACACTCTTTTATATTACCTTAATATGATTAATTGCATAATCATGTCTGGTAACGTTCCCCAATCTTGGAAGTCTCAAATAGTTATACCAATATTAAAGCCAAATAAACCACCAACATCTGTAACATCATACCGTCCTATTGCACTTTCTTCAGTTATTGCCAAAATCATTCGGAACATCTTGTGAAAAATCGTCTCGATTGGTATATAGAAAGTCGTGGTTTGCTTGCAGACTCCCAGTATGGTTTCCGTAGAGGTAGAAGTACTTTGGACAGTTTGAGCATTTTTGTAACGGATATTCGACTGGCTTTTACAAATAATGAATCTATTGTTGCACTGTTCTTAGATATTAATTCCGCATATGACAGTGTACTTTTGCCAATACTTAAAGAAAAACTGCAACTGTTACATGTTCCTCCTATTATTTGTAACTTTATACTTAATATGCTTTACGGTAGATCTGTGAAATTGGATAATTCAAATGAAATTAGATTTTTATGGGAAGGCTTACCACAAGGTTCAGTTCTTAGTCCGATACTTTATAACATTTACACTTATGACCTTGAATTGACAATTAAAAGCCCAGTTAAAATTCTTCAATATGCAGATGATCTCCTTCTCTATTGTTCAGATCGCAATATAAATAATTCTAGTTCCAATGTGTCATCAGCTTTAAACAATCTAAACACTTGGATGGAGAATAATGGTCTAGAACTTTCCGTTTCTAAAAGTAATGTGGTAGTTTTTACTAGGCAACGCACCGCTCCACCTGTTAATATTCTCTGTAATGGGCAACCAATTCCAGTTCAAAATCAAGTTAAGTTTTTAGGTTTGGTTTTAGATTCTAAACTTACATTTCTTCCACATTGTGATTATGTCGCAACAAAATGTGAACGCCTTCTTAACATTTTAAGATGTCTCTCGGGTGTTTGGTGGGGAGCACATCCCTCTTCTTTAAGAATTGTCTACATTGCTCTAATAAGAAGTGTCATTGATTATGGCTCATTTTTGTTAGAACCATGTAGCATTGCTGGAATAAGGAAGTTAGATGCTATTCAATCCAAAGCTTTGAGAATCATCACTGGAGCAATGAAGTCTAGTCCAATAAATGCACTCCAAGTGGAATGCATTGATCCTCCATTTTATTTACGGCGCCAGTATCTTTCCGATAAATTTCTTTTCCGTTCACTTAGATTCTCTAGACATCCTATATTTTTCAAGTTACAACAATTATCTCAACATATCACATCACATTCCAGTTATTGGTCACATAAAACTACACCCTGTCTTATTAATAGCAGGCATAAATTCATGGACTTAAAAGCGCCTACTCACAGCATTGACAAACTTCCCATTTATAATGTTAGGTATGAATGTCTATCACAGGATCCTGTAATTATCTACAACATTGGTATTGATAGAGATGATCCCAATGCTAATATTCACTTCAATTCAATAGTTCAAGAAAGATGGAATGGATGGCACCACCTTTATAGTGATGCATCCAAACACACATCTGCTGATTGTGTTGGTGTGGGAGTTTATCACCCGCAGTATAATATTGTGCAAAAAATTAAATTCCCCCCTGAAACATCTGCTTTCACTGGCGAATGTTTTGGAATTCTAAAAGCATTGGAATATATTCTACATATGAAACTATTTAAAACTGTAATATTCTCGGACTCCCTAAGTGCTCTTCAAGCTTTAGCTAAGTTTCCATTTAAACCTCAATCACATATCCCTATAATTATTGAAGCCAGATCAAAATTATATCAATGTACTCTCTTAGGTTATTCAGTTTCGTTTGCTTGGATCCCAAGTCATTGCGGCATTAGAGGTAATGAAAATGCTGATCGCATAGCAAATGAAGCTGTTACATCTGGAGACATTTTTCCATTTGTAAACTATTCCCATGATTTAACATCTTTACCAAAAGTTTTTCTCAAGGAATCATGGAACAGAAATTGGGCCAGCAGTGCTCAATGTAAGGGAAAGCACTATTTTCAAATACAACCAAATATAATGAATAAACCATGGTTCAACTGTTTGAAGTTACGCAAGAAAGTGACGTCAATAATAATAAGAATGCGGCTGGGCCATGTTTGCAGTCCAGCTCATCTTGCAAAGCTTCATATTGTTGATTCTCCTACCTGTGCATGCGGGGAGGATGTGGGAGATTTAAATCACATTATGCTCTCTTGCCCCCAACATGACCAAACTGCAATGCTTGAGGCTTTGGCTGTTCTTAAAATTCCGTTTCCAACCAGTATTGTTTGTATTCTTCAATGTTCTGACCCAGATGTATATAAGGCAATATCTGAATATATCATTACTAATAATATTAAACTGTAAATATGTAAATATACATTGTATATAAATATGTATCACTTATCTTTGTATGTATTATGACTAAAATTTAAAATGAATATATTAGTAGGTAGTTTTATCTTATGATAGGTACATATAAAGGTAGTTATTCCTTTCTCTATCCTCCTCTTCTATTCCTTTTCCATGTTATACTTTCCTGATCCGATTACCTGTTCCAAATTTCCCGTGATCCGTCTTTTTTCCTCCCATTTTTAGATTTCTTAAGGTTTCCCCGTTTTTATATCAACTTAACTTAACAAAAATCAAAGTAAGAAAAACTAACGAGGATTTAAAACTTGACACTGGCAAATGCACAAGACGTGCGAGACCATATCCCGACATAGGGAGCAAACGAAAAAAAAAAAAAAAAAAAAAACGCCATGGCCTATTGATAATTAAAAACGTGTAACTGTATTTATTTTGGTTGCATTGCATTTGTTTTTATTATCGGTACTTATGATATTGTTTCTGAATGTTTATATCATTTATATGTATTAAAAACAGTAAGTAGAAGAACATTAAATTTACCACATAAAATGCATATTACCTATATTTATTCTATTGTACACAAAACGTAGTGTTTGAACTTAAAATAGAGAACAAACTGTATTCTATATGTTTAAATAATTGTAGACGCCTGCATAATTCTGAATAAGTCGCTGGGCAAAGTTTGCCTTTACGAGTATAATGCATCAGGCACTTTTCATCAAACAAATTTTAATAAAAACTATATTTCCTAGCCCAATGTACCTACGTTCGATGCTAAAACTTAAATAAATGAAACAATCAAATAATTGTAGGTACTACACATATAAAGAAAAACTGAGTGATTTATGCGGACCAAAGAGCCATCCGAATGTCAGAATGACTGGTCCAAAAAAATTACTTATTGCCAAGAATATTTATCAGAGGCAGCAATTTATGATAATTAGCAAATAGGTAGTAATTCTAAAATCAACTCTTACAGGCAAACGCCACTAACCTTATTATATTAACACTAAAAAGTTTTAAAATCAAATTGTAACGATCACCTTGCAAGTATAACAATATCGTACTACCTACAGGTTCAACAACACAATAAAACTGACGTATTCTATTAAAAATACATACATACATATAATCACACCTGTATTCCCCGAAGGCAGGCAGAGGTGTGTTAACACCCACGTTTCGCCAATTGTGTTTTGGTCACATGTAATAGGGGGCGAGTCTATTGCCATTCACCGGGAACAGTTTCAGGGTCATACAAAATGTTTTCTCTAACAGAATGGACGAAACACAAGAACATAATAATGAGTTTATATTATAATATATAATTAGTATGCGTAGGTATGTAATGTTTTCATTTAATATAATTTAGCTTGTTTTAATTTAATAAAGTTAATTATATTTTTATTTATACAAAGACAGTACCTACTATATAAGAGATACATACAGTTTACTAAAGTTAGTAACCCACATGCGGTTTTGAACTGAACTTTTAACGAAGCATATCAATCATTCCTAATATTTAGGTAAAATAAAATCCTAATATGTATCAAACAATTCTTAAATCTTGATCCTAAAAATATAGTAATAAACTTTTAATACTAAGCGCTATTTCCCATAATACTTATAGGTAGGGAAAACATTGATTGTTTAATTTCCTCTACGATATTAAGTAATAGGCAATACTAATTTAAAAACATAAAACATAAAAAGAATATAATGTACGTACTAATGTAAATAAAAAAATCCTTATATAAAAATGTGTTGTTTTATTACTTATTAATTTTGCTTCAAGATATTTGCATTTTTAAGGTTCAAGTTAGTAGCGGACGACATGAATCTGCAGCAAACGACGTGTCGCAGCGACAATACTGGTTTCTACGTATTTCTATGAAATACCCACCGTAGTTAGCGACGACACGCTTCAGTCGTCGAGCGGAAGACGGCAGTGTCGTCCGACCGCAGATCAGTAGTGCCGCTGACGCCGGAGCATAAGTGGCTTCAAAAGGGTGTGTATATACATATACATGATCTATCCGGAATACTTAGTTCTGCTGCATATGCACTTCGTAAGATAAGACAGTTAACAGACGTATCTACTGCTCGCCTAGTTTATTTCGCGTACTTTCACAGTATTATGGTGTATTGTTGTGGGGAGCTGCTGCTGAGATAGAGACAATCTTTATCCTACAAAAGCGTGCAATTCGAGCCATATATGAAATGGATTCTAGGGAATATTATTGATGCACACACTCCTTCTCAAACAGCCTCGCTGGATGACTGGTAGATAATTCCTCCTTTTGTACATATTTTTTGTGCAATAAAGTATTAAATAAATAAATTAATAATTTTGAAGCGCACGTAGCGAAGCTTACTTAGCTGTTCTCAACCGACCAGAAAAGTTATGCAACAGCAGTTAGCAAAGTTAAGCAAGGATGGGTGACCACTAGCGACATTACTACTGAGCGTTTCCGTGCCTCGGAGGGCACGTTAAGCCGTCGGTCCTGATTGTTGTCTTAGGATGGCAGTCGTTATAGTATGGTGGTAGTGCATTTTGCGAATGCTAGCCTGGCTAGCTACCACCCTCAAGTAGAAATATAAATTAGCCGTATTCGTACACTATAATCTGGACTTGTTCCGACAATGAGGCGTATGTCCTTCATACAGCCTTAGAAGCAACGCCAAAAAGAACCAACTTGTGACACCGGCTCACAGCCTGGCTATAAGGTCCGAGAGGTCTGTCTGGCTATACGTCGGAGGGCCCGCCATTTATAATAGAGTGCCCCTAAGCGTGAGAGATGCACCTTCTGTCGCAGCCTTTAAAAACAAATTGAAGTCCTGGCTAATTGCACAAATTATTTTATAACATTAATGACTTCCTAAAATTGCCTGACTTTTAATTGTGTTTAAATTAAAGTAATTTATCAGATGTTAATTATAATTATTTGAATGTTTAAAATGACTGTTATCTTTTTAGTTAAATTTATGACACTTTTTTAAATTTTCTGTTAAAGAGGTCCTGTATTATGAATTAAAAATAAAACTGGACATATTATGAACGTATGTTTATTGCATACTTTCTCTTATTGTATACTGTTTGACTTATGACATTGGTGTCATCAATAAATGATTTTGTATTTGTATTTGAAAATCTGTCGCCAAGCACCTAGCGATGTGTTCCGGCCGCTGTCCTTGAGAGCCAGTACTTCTAGGTTAGCCTAAACAACATCTTCGACCACATCATCACTTACCATCAGGTGAGATCGAGGTCAAAGGTTTACCTATCAGGCATAAAAAAAAATCAGATGGATTTTTTAACGAAATTGATATTTTAACTTTACCAAGTCTGTATATATTTGCAAATATGTATGTTCGTAAAAAAAATATAAAATTTTAATTAAACAGTGACAATCACGATTGCATTACTAGGAGTAAAGATAAAATAGCGGTGCCCGGTTTTAGATTAGCAAAGACAAATAAAAGGTCCTTCTTAGGTAATTGTGTACGGTTTTATAATAAAGTTCCCAAACATATTACAACGCTCACAGGAGAGAAATGCAAGTTGCACGTGAAAAACATACTGATTAAGAAATCCTACTACACATTTTGTAATTACTTAAATGAGAAAATGGCCTGGACAATTCCGCCTCTGCCAAGAACAAACTCCAGCAACTGTTAAAGATTTCCCAGAAGATATTTTAAAAATAACCACTTCAAGTTATTGCAGTTTCAGATAGCGTGGTCAGATATTCAGATTTTCAAAGCCATTTATCTGAGAGGAAATATTATCGCAGAAAATATGGCTTCTCAGATCGCAGAATATGTATGGTTTGTGATAACTAACCCTATTAGACCAGTGCAGAAGCATTTGAAAATGTTAAAAAGTAAAAAAAAAAAAGTAGGATGAAACTCGGAGAAGGTAAGTTTACGCCAAATTTACTAATAAAAAGATTTTTTTTATAACATATAAACCAAAAACATTATTATTTGAATTTTTCACATACATTTTAAAGTCAAGTGAAAAAGGTGTTAAGACAAAAGTTGTAGCTTTTTATATTACCTAGAACTTTGTCATATAACTTTTTTCCATAGGACTTTAGTTTTGCCGGAAATCGAGATAAACCTTTTCAACGGGTTTCATCCTAATATTATTTTTTGGTTTGTGAAATTATCGACACTGGTCTGTATCGATTGGCACCAGATTCATTAATGTTCAACTGTGATAACAAAAAAAAACACGAAAAAAAATGAATGTTTTTTGGCATGAACATTATGCCCCATTTACTATTTACGAAGCCTGATAATGAATGAGAGCGTTTGTTTTGAAAACCTCTGATTATTTTAAATAGAGATTGCCTTGTTTATTGTTTCCAAATGTATTTTAATTACTTTTTTTAGACCTAATGGTAATTGTGCTTTACTTTCGCCCATGGAGTTTTGTTTTTGTTTTTGTTGTGTTATATTATGTCTAGTCACAAACTTTAGGTCCACAAACAATTACTTATTCCGACAATAATTAATTTTTAATAAACTTGACTGATGTCCAGAATCTTTGGGCAGATGTCCCGGAAAATGCCTATTCCTATCACTGCTTATTAGTAATACATTATTGAGCTTTTATAAGCTCAGTTCTATACCCAATAGCTATTATATGTGAGAACTAAATTATTGGATTGTTAAGGTAATCTAGAAACTGACACAATTTGCAGAGGTCGGTGAGGGCAGCAAATTTTTAATATTAGAAATATGTGTGATAACCTCCAGGGTATGGCGGCCACGACTTTTCTATTGCGATTAAAAAGTCCAAGACCAATAACACTGTCGTAGAAATCAACCCTTAAGTACCAACTTATTTACAGATTTTTGTGTTGAGACTTAGCATGAAGTATTTACACTACCCCCTGCGCGGTCTCACAACATTTACGTTTTTTTTATGGTAGCATTTATTCTTATTTTATGATCACAGACATTATTTTTAAAACTCATGTGGAAGAGGTGCGTTTTGAAGTCATGTGATTTTAAATTAACTCTGGCAGGCCATTTTAGAGCAAGCACTCATTCCTTTATTAAATTAATTATAGTTAATTACTTTTATAGGTTTACCTAGAGATGTTCACAAAAATACAAAAGAAATGGGATAAAATGACTTTTATTTTTAAATAACAACATCTAATTTATCATTTATAGAACATATAAAATAGGCGTATTCTTTAACATAACACATTAACACGCCTATATTGCCCCGAAGGGTCAGAGGTATAAATACCTCTAATATTTTAAATATTATATAATAAAATCTAGATCACACGTTGGTTGGGTATAACTAAAAATAGATTACATGTCTAATACTAGATTTAAGGCGTTACCAGACAGGCGCGATATTTATTTTTAGGTACTTAGGCCCGTTTTTCAATCTTCGCATAAAAATATTACAGCGATAAAATTAAAACCGAATGAAAATTAAAACAAATAAACTTATCGATTCAACAACATCCGTTTTCTTTAAATTGGTTGTATATTATACATTTATTCTTGGGAATAGTAACCATCTGATGATTGGATGGAAATACTTTAATAAGTAGATGTAGGTAAGTTGCTTTGTCTTATCTTCTCGCAGCAACGGCTGAGCAGATTAAGATGAAATTTTGTACATAAATTGTTTAGGACCTAGATTAAAACAGATTTTTCAAAATAGTGAGCTATGTCACCCAACTCTATGCAGGCAAAGCCACGATCGAAAGTTAGAGCTCGGTATTATAGAAATAAATTAGTAATCTAACAATAATAATACATAATTAGGTTTTTCTATCGCTAATTTGTGATTAATATGGCTGCAAATGCCTGTACAAGCATATTATATTATATTTTTTTTTTTTAACCCGGTTACCTCGTCAAATTTCATTGAACATTTTCTCATTCAACGATTAACTTTGTAATTTAGGATAAACCTAACAACCCGTTACCGAAAATACCTGCCGGCACAGATTACAATTTCCAGTTCTGCATCGGAATAGAAATAAACGAGGGTACTGCATTCCCTAATACACACGAATATATCGGACGATAAAACGCACCTGTAAGGAAAGGACACGGGACGCATTATCGCAATAGGTATGCTTGCGATAAAATCGACCTATATTATCGCAGCTGTCTGGTAGTACATTAATGATAAACTAAAATTCTATAGAATATTACAAAAATAATTACTATACTCTGTGCCAAATAGCATGGATATAGATTTCGTAAATTTTAGAGTTGTTTATTTGTACCGTTGCGTCGTTGTAGGCCCTGTACCACGAAATTCTAGCGATACGAGTTTTATAAACTTATCTCGCTAGAACTTCGTGGTACCACGAGATTCTAATTTTTGTTTATAAACTTATACCGCGTTGAGTTTTATAAATTTATATCGCTAGAATTTCGTGGTACAGGGCCTACAACGACGCAACGGTACAAATAAACAACTCCAAAATATACGAAATCTATTGCCATGCTATTTGGCACCGAGTATAGCAGTTCTATTGCTGTGGTAATTCTTTTTATAATAGAATTGCAAATTATCTTGTTTTAGGCGATCTTCTTTCTTATAGATCTAGTCTTAATCTCTTCTATTATTTAGTTTACAATCTAGACTTAATAATAGAAAAGATAAGATAATAGAAAATCTAATTACTTAATTAGTTGAAGTTGGTTTCAATAAATATTTAATAATCCTGGTCATAGGTCTATTACACACAAGCTATGGAGTTCATTTGATAAGTGAAGCACGGAGACATGATTGTACTATTATTTTACAGGTAAATATTACGTCCGAAAATATTTAAAATACTTCAAATTATTAAATATACAATAATAGTATGCTTTTCGTATAATTTCGTTTGATTCGCTGTATGAAACTGCAAGATTGTCGGCATTCTCTTTAGCCTCGTATATATTCTATGGTAATACAGGACAATGCACAAAACCAGGTCAGACCTTACAATTTTTAATGGAACCCTATTTACATAGTCAGGGTTATTGGTAAACTGCTAACAACCTCTTAAGGTTGACTTCTGCAACATTTGCTAACAAACATTTTGAGATGTTTTTTTTTGTGTTTGTGTATGTGTATTTGGCGGTATTGCATGCACAAGAGACTTAACATCAGGTGGTCCTTGTGCTTATTCTGTCAAACACACATAAAAACATGGTAAAATGTTTGTCCTAACTAGCAGAAGTCAACCCTAAGAGATTGTTATCATTTTTCCAATAACCCTTAATATCCTGATTGTTTTCATGCGTCTATATAAACTTGGAATTCTCAACAGAGCAAAGTTCAGACATGGTCAATGGCGAAGGCGCACCCCAATATTTTTAAGTGCAACTACTACTACCTATCCAAACTCAATCCCAATACTGCGCCTATCATAATTTCAATATACTGTATGTGCCATTGCATTACTACCACATTAAGACATAGTGTATAAACGAGGCCTATCAGTGTAGAAACTACATCGACAGTCATTATGCCTACTGCTGAAGCTTGGCAGGCGTCTTAGGGATCTCAGTGTAAGATGTTAGTTCTTCAGAAGGCACCCATCTTCTGGTATTTTTCCCTTTGTCGCCTGTCACGACTTCCACAGGAAGAGGGGGGGTGCAATTCTAGCCCGGCAACTCGTAAAAATGTGTATCAATAATTTAATGAGAAGGCGCCTTTGTAAGTGAACAAGTATGACCGACCACTTCTATTCTTAACCCCTTTTCTAGAGTTAATTTAACCTAGATATTGCTTCCTATTAGCCTCTTATGATGGAAAAATTACATTAAATACCTGAGTACGTTTGTGTTTCGTCATCCAGGCCAGACATTTTACTGTTCTCTAGGAAACTGAAACATAACTAGTAATTTGTAGAACTTACATTAAAGTGTGAAGCAACGTAACAAAAAACACTAACAAATATTACGACTTAGCATATGAATTGACCATAAACGGTTATGTAGTTAATTTATATGCTGTAAGAGTAGGAAATAGGGGTAAGGTACTTACACCAGTGAAATCTTCCTATAAGATAAAATTATTTTCGCCTGACAAGAACAACCGAATTTTCCATCTTACTGTGAACACTCACGCTGCACGCGCTTCGTCAAAGTCGTTCGTAGTGGACGCGGGTAGGGACGTGACCCTGCTGTGGAAGTCCATCTCGAGAATACGCATTTGAAGCGCTATTATTTGGATCTTTTTAAATTTGGCTATTATATATTTGGGATGCAAGACTCTGGCACCTTCTCTCCAACGCTATGGACCCGGTGCACGGTGAAACCATGGAATGACGAGTAATTTGCCACTGCCCGCGTATTAATATTTATCACATATTAGTATTCATAGGTAGACTATAAGTACATTTTATTATATAATTAAATTAAATGCATTTTTATTAGTTAGGTATGATTTTTTACAACATGGTAAGATTTTCTAAACTCTTGGTCAAGGCATAACAGAATCATCAATAGAACTCAACACTACCTTAAATAGGACATCCCATGTACAGCTACATATAGTTAGGTACTAAAAATTAATAAACAATGAAAAATTTGCCATTTGGTAAACACTATCAGACAGTCTAGACTGCCAATGCTAATCAAACTGCAAAATAAATATATGTGTCAATAAACTAGTCACATTATGATAAATAAATATATATCATATATGTATAGATGTACATTATACCACAATAAATATTAATGACTGAGATGAATGCCTATATATTAAATTTTAACTATACCTAGGAACTAAGGTAAAGTAATAATTAACAAATAATATTCGTTGATGTAATAAAAGTTTCGTAAAATCCCTATTTGAATTGCTAATATTAGACATAAGGCAGTGGAAATATATTGCAGTGCATTGATTATTATTTATAGAAAAGTATTGTACAAACATTGTGGCAAAGAGGTGCATTCTTTTGTCACCAAAATTTGCTTTATTTGCTTGCAAAATTGCCCATAATAATTATAAACTAACTATTATTCACGAAACAAAATATTGATTTGGTTCTAGTAATGGATATTTTTTTTATTTACTATCCAATTGGTGAACTATTTGATTGGAAACGACTTTTGTTGCTACAGAAGCATTGGGTATTAAGAATCTATCCATATCTTTAATCAACAAGTTGTCTCCATCGGGAACTCCATATTTAAATGTAATAAGTTCTGGGTGCCTCTTTTTAGCGGTGATTTTAACTATTGTAGATAATGGTCTTCTAGACATGACATTAGCAGCACCTCGCTTATTTGGAATGTCTCGTAAAATAATCAAATGTGTTTCAGTAACAACTAAGTATGAGTCATGCATGTATCCGTTCAATAGCACTTCCTGGCACTGGAAGCTGTCAACCACATTATACTCCTTTAAAAAGGAATTAATATCCACTATTTCCTCTATAGACTCAGACTCTCCATAATCTCTTTTGTTGCTGTCTGATCTAGAGTCGTCATCTTCATCATTAATACTGAAAACTGGAGGAACATTCCGATACCTATTGTCCTTTCTGTCAGCAGCCGAAACATGCCACTCTCCAGTGTTTGAAGTAGAGTTTGGGTTGACAATGTATTCTATAAGTTTTCCTTTCACTTCCTGACTTTTTGCTTTCATGGCAGATGACAACTTACTAAACAGTTGTTTGGCTGGTATGTTATCTCTAACTTTACTCTGATAAAACTCAGCGCCACCATTGTTGTTATTAGGTGCACAAACCAAGCATGTGGATGGATTGTGTTCTTCCAAACAATCCGTCATATGTGGCCCAAAATAATCATGGATAGCAACAAAGCCTCCATCAAGCATGGAAACATGTTTAGTATTCCGCTTCAGAAAAGATGCCACTACCATATGGGCATAGCTGTCTTCTTCAGTTCTGCCAGAACCTACAAAACAGAGATGCTCACCAGCAGCTAAGGAGCCAGCAGCTAATGCTTGACGCTGGGCGTTTAGTAACCCTTGCACAGCCGTGTTGAAAGCTGTTGGCTCTTGTAACATTAAATTACAGTCAAGGTGGAAGGCAGTGGACAAATGACCAGCATTGTACTGGTCAGCAGGCCTACAGTCAACTAAGAAAAACTTTACATTATCTACATGGGCATCAACTGTGGCACTTTCTATCAATTCATGAACTGCAACAGGAAGGCATAATGCTTGGGAATATAGCTTGGAGTTAATTTCCAAGCCACTCTCAGAGAAAAGGACTTCTAGGACATCTTCTCGGAATGACTGTGGAGTCTTCAATGAATAATAATGTGCCAATGAACAAAAGTCTGACACATCATTTGCTTCAAGGTCTGCTGGCATACCAACCAGTGTTTGTATTATTGCAGCTTTATCGTCATTTTTCATTTGCAATAATTGTTCTCTGGCATTTATAATCATAATCAAGCAGAGGAAAAATATAAAGAATGGGTCTGACCTCTGAAAATATAAGTCCCACATAAAAAGGACTACTTCCAAATTGCATGTGCCTGCAAATAAAGATCGTAGCCATGGCATGCAATACTGCTCTGGAGTTATTCTCTTAGTGTCTAAAAAAGAGCAAAGTTCTGGGTCATGGTACTGCAGAACTAGACGCAGAATATGGAATGGTACACCATTCTTAACACAGCCTTTAGGAATGTAAAGTTTTTCAATTCTTTCAAATAAATTGTAAGTATCGGCTCTGGGCAATTTCAGGCTGAGCAGAGGCAATAGAACTTCAATCCAGCCATTGTTGGATACGTAATTGATACAGTTAGATTTACAATAATAAGTGATAATGGATTCAATATCTGATATAACAGACAGTTTTTCATCTTCATCATTACCAAGTTTTTTTACAAAGTTTTTTACATCATCTCTTAACTCATTTTGATTCGGCAGATCAAATATTTCATCAAATAAAAGGAGCTGGTTACTTGCATCCTGGCAGTTCAGGCACACCAACCAGACATCAGGTCTAAGACTCTCTGGAATTTTCTTGCCTTTTGTAAGTATATTGATTTCCTGTGCAGAACAGCCATCAAGCAGAGCTGACTCCAATTCTATAAGCCTGAAATATAAGGATGCAATATTTGTAATAAACAGTTGCCAGTGACTTTGTAATTGTGGGCTTTAGATAAATTATTTACCACATGTAAGTGTTAAATAACAGTAAAAGAAAGCTACATCTGATTTAGAGCTACTAAATTTGAACATATATATCGTACTAGACAATAACCTACATAATTGCTTTTGCAACTTATACATAGGAATATTGTAGATAAATAAAAAAAAATTTAAACATACACAAAGTTTATAATTGCTATAATAATAATAATAAACCATTTATTTCAGGCAACTTAGCATTATAAATAACACAGGCCATGGTTGTAAATAAATAATATGGAGTAAATAAACTCAAGCATCAATAAAAACATTAACAAATCAACAAAAGCATCAACAAAAACATTAAATAATATGTCAGCTTCAGTTTTGTACTTTGAAACACAAATACCCACTACAATTTCAATGAAACCGTTATGTTAATATTAACCTGTACATGAAAAAATCATAACCCAGCTTTGAATGTAGGATCTGAAATATAAACCTCTTTGGAGATTATTTTTCAAGGTTAAATGAACTATTGTTTATAAGTAGAAATTCTGTCGCCAAGCACCTAACGGTGTGTTCCGGCAGCTGTCCTTGAGAGCCAGTAATTGTAGGTTAGCCTGAACAACATCTTCGACCACATCATCACTTACCATCAGGTGAGATAGTGGTCAATGGCTAATCTATCAGGAAAAAAAAAAAAAAAAAAAGAGTAAACATTTGAAAAATAAAATAATCAAATAATGTAAAAAAAAAAAAAAAAGATAAAATATATTAACCCTCTCGCTCGCGCTATGTCATTATGCAATGTGACACTTTGACACCAGAGGTCATGGCGGACCAAGAAATAAAATTATCTAGTTTTACATTCTACGCCATATGTTTTGATCCACAAAACCAATTCAAATAAAATAAAGAGAAAAATATCAATTGATAATTACTCTATCACGATGATTTATACTAAGATTTAGCTTTTTTATCTATGACAGGAAAATATCTCTCCAAAACCAAGACACTATGAAAAATTATGCACTCACCATAGAAAATGTGTAAATAATCGACGTATGTATGGTTATTTTATAAATGTACCTGTATCTATATAAATGAGACTATACGTTTTGCTAAACTGCATCTTTAGTTTTTTTGGTTTTACTCAACATTTTCTAATAAAATAGGATTGAAGTCATTGTTAGCGCACACGTATTTTATGTTCAAGCTCACCTGATCGTGTAAATTTATAACCTGGTAAAAACATGCTCCTGAAGAATTTTGAAATAAAAGCCTGTATTATTCAAGAATACATTTATTTCTTTCATTGAAACTTTCACTAGATCTCATAAATTTCATCAAATATTATAGAAATTCACTAATCACGGCTACTAGTTTTTACCATACATTGGAAGTACTACTATGAAGTAAAATGGCATCCTTTGACCAAATAAAACAAGTGGAATCTTATGAAACTTATATTTATTGCTTTCTAGATCTCTTACTAAATTACCTTAGTGTAAAAAACGGAATAAAATATTTTTTTAGAATCTTGCAAATATTTGTATGAAAATTATATTACTAATAGTGATGTTACTGTTATCGGTTACATTGTCGATAAAAAAATCCGATGTATCTACTATGTAAGCGTTAATTGCCAATAAAAGTTATTTTTGTGGCAAATTATGTGATTGACAGTTAATTAATAAATTAATTAAGTTACATGTCAATTCGACTTATGAAGCAATGATTGCTAAGCGGTAATGGTTATCGACTACCGCATGGAGTACCATGGTTCATATCCCTGAGAGTTGCTTTAAGTTTCACTGCATTGTGGCAGGGCATTTTATGAAAGGTTAACTACAATCCTGTAGTAGAAAATCTGTCGCCAAGCACCTAACTCCAGACCTAAAGTCTATTCTATTACAATGTTCCGGCAGTGGACCTTAAGATCAATTTTCCATTATAGGCTTAGCCTGAACAAAGTATTCGACCTCATATTGATCCAAAAAGCTGTGATGGTAATCAAAGGCTTGCTTTTCATGCAAGATAAAATACGTGTTACATTGGAAGCAATACAATTTTGTCAGTTTATTTGATATAGGCGTAAAATATTTTTAACAAATTATTGGAGTACAAAATGTTATGCCCAAGGCGGGAATCGAACCCGCACATTCACAATTTTCTGAAACGTCATACGATATCTAATTCAATAAATAAAAAACCTAGTACTTTTATGACAAATCCAAAAGAGTACAAGCATGTTCAATAACAAAAGTGTGTATCCTGAAATCTGCTTCTCAGCCCTGCCACGGTAAATTCTAAAGAGATATAGAGGGAATTAATACAATCAAACATACATCTGGCAACACAATGAGACAAGGTTAACGGCTCTCGCGTATTTTCCATTTATAGTCCGTTTGCATATCAACCAACACTCGAAATTGCAGTTGTATTTTAGGAGAAGAAAGCTATGACTGCATGGTATGGTACTCTTTGAAACAACCTCCAATACAAATATAGGGAACATTACAGTCCGGACATTCGTATTTCGTACACCAATGTGGTCTTAAACCTCAGTGTGTACACCAAATACCATTTCGTCATCCCAGGTTCGTTCTGTGGGAAACTTTCACTAATCGCGTCGGTGACTTCAATTCGGTGAAGAAAATGCCTTCCCGTGAGGCACTCTAGAGGAAGCAGATTAGCACGAGAACGCATACGTGAAGAGGTACCTTCACGCTGAGATTATGGTGCTTATCAATTATGGGTTTCAGTAAGGTTAGCTGAAACACAAAATAACCAATTTGAGAGTCGGAAAACCTCTCGAGAATAATGCGCGCATTTTGTATGGTTATATTTATAATGTTTTTAAAAAGTGTCTTTGTACATTTGATGCACTGTTTCCTTTCAAGCATTCAAAAACATTTTCTTAAAATCTAAATCTGTGCAAACAATGTAATTGAGTAACAAACACTTATCTCACAAAAATACTATTGCATATTAATTAAACAACTTTAATGGTAATTTTAAACTTTTATTTTTTTCATTATCTTCTTTCTTTTCATGTTCTTGGTCGCTCAGTTATCTGTAATATAAAAAACAAATATGTCTATATGTACACATAGTAGCTAGCAAGTAGGCATATAGCTTGATCCCACTGAGTAAAAAAATAAAGTGATGTTTTACTGAAACGGGATACAGTAATCCATTCTGGTATATCACGATAAAGTGTCCCTTGTTCATCATCCTACTAAAGGCTAGCCCTGTACAAAAAACTACTAACAGGCAAATAGTGGAATGAATTACCAGATAAACTCATTTCTATATTAATAATTTTAGCAGAGCAATTTTGGAGTGCGTTTCAATTTGTGCAAATCGTACCAACAGCACGCTCAGAGCTGGTCCGATTTATACGAAGGGCACCAAGCCCAAACCAAATTTGCATGACTGATAAGTGTGATATTATCGATGACGTCACCACTCAGCGCTGACAGTACTCACGGCCCCACGGATGCGCACCGTGAGCACTCCATGTCATTAAACGCTCTGAGCACATTTTGGACCAAGCATTGGCATACTTTCAATTCTGTGGCTTAACTGTCACAACAAATATGACAAGTAAAAATTAAAAATCTAACACCCTTGATAACTACTGTTTTACAGTTCGTATTATATATCTCAAGTACGCTATAACATTACAAGATTACAAATGAACGTGAGGAAAAATTATAGTCATGCGAGGGATTCGAACCCGCGTCATCTACCCTATAGCTAGGATATGCTCTGGCCGAATGAGCTAACATGACAATGACTCATAACTCTATTTTTATTACTGTCCGGCACTTTTGTGTTCTGTGTCGTAGTACGTAGTAAAAGACAATGCCTACTCCGAGCTAAGAACGCCAGCGGCGGCAACACTGGACCGCGCCGGGCTACCTTTGAATAGAGTTTTGAATATTTACATCGAGCAACGTAATAAAAAATATAAAATAATACATTACAGGCACAACAGACTTTTAACATCAGGTGGCCTTCGTGCTTATTCCGTCATATACACTTAAAAAAAAAACAAAAAAAACTTTGAAAATAATGTTTCCTCACAAAATGTTTGTTAGTACTAGCAGAAGTCAACCCTAAGAGGTTGTTAGCATTTTACCAATAACCTTGTATATAGGTATTCAAATTTATTTTGCATAATAATTACCCAGAAAAACCTTCAACGTAGCAAAGCATTTTTCATTCTACAAAAAAAAATGTGTCAAAATCGTATAAAAATAACCGCAAACTTGCATTACAGCTCATTTTCCTGTGGCAATTTGGCAGTTTGATAGCTTAACAATTAGAGAAATGTATTAAAAAATTTACCTGTAAATATGGTGCCTGTGTATAAATCTATAAATGTCTATAAATGACTTCAATAGGTTCAACGCAACGTTTTAGTCATAGTCTCTTAAAATTATACGGGGTGGATTCCATATCATATTGTCACGTGGATACAGTGAAAGATAAACGCTGAAGATTGGAACTTCTGAAACAGAAGTAAATTGTTATGATAATAGCATAACACTAAGATATCTTTTTTTACGATTTCTAGTACTATCACAAGCTTTGCAATAACTTCCCGTTTAGAAATTTATGGAGCGATTAATCGTGTATTCCGATCTGCTTTCGGTGTAAAAATACCTACGCTAATTATTTATATATACAAATATAATTAGCGTAGGTATTATATATGTGTATATATACATATATATATACAAAAGTATATGTTTTTACAAAAATAATCGAACTTTGTGGTTGGTAGAGCATAAAACCAAGATAGTTATGACATTGCCATTAAAACTCACCGATCAATGTAAATATCGATAAAGTATTATCGACAATGTCACAGCGCTCTTCAAAAATTACACTGGAATATGGCGACTAACTCAATAGCAAACGGGCTCGTTTCGAATTTGCATTTTAGTATGAAAACTCAAACTTTACGACAAATGTTAGATTAATAACGCATACAAGGAGAAATTAGGTACATACTCGTAATTATAACAATCAATGGCACTATGTCAGTCACTGTTGAAACACGAATCAACAATGCTAGTCACATAATTTATTATTGTTATTACCGAAAACTGTTACTTATTTAGCACTATGTTATTTCTTTTACGCACTTATTATCTGTATGAATATCCATAGAACTACGTATATCATTATTTAACGCACATTTATGTAAAACTGTCACCAAAACACTTTTTTTCAGATTTCGTTTTTCGCGCGCAAACCGAATGAAAGCATAAATATGTTTTCATATTCATTCAGTTCGTTCTCTCTGACTATAATAGATTTTGTTCTCATTGAACCGTCAAAATAAAGCGCGTTTCACACGCTACAACTTGTCCATAGACAATAACACACAATTTAGTTGTATAATTGAACAAAACATAAAAACTTAATTGGTGAGCATGAAACCACACATGTGTGGTCATTTTGACTTTATGCACCTTTCAATACAACCACACATGTGTGGTCAAATTGCTGCAACGGTTAAGATAATATCATCACATTATAATCTTAAGCTTTACAAAATTTTTGAAATTTAAGCTAGAGATCTAGGGCATTGGATTTGCAACCATTTCATGTTTCCACTACCTGACAACTGAAAAGCTAATGAGATGCTTGCTAAGCTGCAAGAAGTAAGTGGGATAACAAAATTCTCAAAAAATCATATTTGCGTGGGATCTGTGAGTCCCTGAAGATTGCCAAAATAATGATAATTAATGGATAATAGCACTATTTAGAAATACACAAAATACTGTCAGTTTATAACATATAGTTCTGAATGTTTTTTGTGACTCTATGGAAGTCAGGCAATAATCATTTAATGTGCAAAAAGTGTCTGGTGCTAGCAGACTTAAACAGATGCAGATACAGATAATCAGAAATGAGGTAATCCTTGATGCATCCTTTGTTCCATAAGAATCAAAGTAACACTTCTAGAAAGTCACTGAATGGCGCTATTGTATTATGTATGACTGACATGATTAACTTGTTTGTTTGAGGTATTGTTTTCACAGTACAGGTGTTCTTTTTGAGGAGCCCTTGAAAATTTGACTGGAAAGATTTACTTGATTGTTTTGAAACTACTACACACATTCTAGATTTTGAAAAATCTAGTTTGAAACTTCTGGTACTGCTGCAGCTTTTTGAGTGTTATCAGTGTAGGTCATTAGATATACAACTCTATGCTTAATCTCAACTAGATCAGACCAGTTATCCTAAAATATTTTGCAAAATTTGCACTAATTTCAAATATATTTGAGATGAAACATCATAAAATCTTGAAAAAAGAATGACTGTTTTCTACTACTATTAATTTTATTATGGATACTATTAGCAATGGCACTACTATTACTGCAACATATGATTCTTTGAATGTTAGCTACAGTACAAAGTACCAGGTCTCCAGTAATACTGAAGAGGTTATGGCATTTGAATCAATATAATTGAAAATGTTAAAACTGAAGTGTCTTCTATAGGCCTCTTGCAAAAAACCAAGAATATCTTAATATATCTGTTCCAAATGGCCCCAGAATGGAACGAGGCAGTGGATCGAATGCAGCCAAGGACTATTATCTTTAGTAGTTACAAACATTATATCTTATAAGGTTTTAGGTAATAATGACTTACCAGGTACTATCCTCTTCTTCGCCAGCCATTGACACTTTTTTAATGCGCTCAGTACACGGTATACCAACGATAATTTTAACGATTTAGACAACGGTTTAATAAGTTACATGTGAGCTTTTTATGACGAGGATCATTGAAAGTTTACACAAACCAATAAAAGTTAATTAGTTTTGATGGAAAATCAAATATTCCAAATAGACAGATGTTTGTTGGTATTTGCTATTTTGACATTGACACTAAAAATCACAACTGACAGATGACAGCAAAACAATAAACATAGGGCGCATACCATTTTAAGTTAGATTCGCCAAAAACGCTAAAAACGATCAAACTCCCAAAAAGTTGTTCCACATGCGTCTTGGCATTATTTTCGCCATAAACGCTATGAAGCTACAGGAACAGTTTGAATTACCTACATCTAATGTCAAATGTGACAGAAGTGGCAAATTTTAGTGGCATTCTTAGCATTCATATCCTAAATGGAACAGGTGAGAACAGTTACAAACGATCACAGTGATTACAACCATAGACGCAGAATGTGATCAAAATTATCGAAAATAACGTTATTAGCGTTAAATGGAATATACCCCTAGACATATGGTAAGTACAATGGTACTTACCCTACGAATTTAACGCCAAATGTGGCGTTAAATTCGCCAAAAACGATAAAAACGATCACACTCCCAAAAAGTTGTTCCACGTGGGTCTTGGCGTTATTTTCGCCATAAACGCTATGAAGCTACTGGAACAGTTTGAATTACCTACATCTGATGTCAAAAGTAACAGAAGTGGCAAATTTTAGTGGCATTCTTAGCATTCATATCCTAAATGGAACAGGTGAGAACAGTTACCAACGACCACAGTGATCACAACCATAAATGCAGAATGTGATCAAAATAACGAAATTGAGGATGATATAAATCGGTAGCCTATCTCGCACGTCCCGGTATAGTGGGGGCGATCAATGATTCAGTACAAATTTACTTCCCGTCCAGTGTTAACAGACCCGTAATATTTGTGTGTGTAATCAATACAATAACGAAATTTAAATTTGAACACAACTCACTAACTCTTGTGCGTAGCTTAAATACAATATCTTTGAATAAAGCGGTAGGTAGTGTATTCAACTATTTTTAATTATTATATATTATATGTTGCTGATTACTAAAAAAACAGTTACATGTAAGGAAATCAGTATGTATTAAATAAATATTAAAATTTAAATGAAATTCGCAGCAGTAAACATTTTAAGTAATGTAAATGAATAACTACTTTTAGGGTTCCGTACCCAATATGTTGCTAAAAAATATTATTACTTATATTGTTTAGTAAAAAGGAAAACAGATAAGCTGTTTTTCTTGGTGGGAAATGCTAGGTTGAAAAAAAAGCTTTTATCACAGCTACTGAATTAGACCCTTTATTTGTTCTTTATTAAACAATTTAAGTAATTAATATTTTATAGCAACACAATCATCGTCAAAAAAAGATAAAAATGAAATATCTACTTGATGCATAAAAAGTGGCAATTCAATTTATCATTCCTTTGAAAATTATATGAACGGGAACAGTTTTTAATCATAACCTTCATAACCATCATACCTAACATTATTCCTGACGAAGTGTCGAGAACGGTAAAAATTATTTATTGTTCATAAAAGTATGGTATTTTATTGGTTCAATGTCCATCACTGCTTATTTCCTAAAACTGTTCCCAATTCAACCAACAAATAGCGCTATGGAGAATCGTCCATAGATATTCTCAATGAACAGATCTAACCGTGGTGCGGCCGCTGCTATCGTCCGCCACTTGTCTCTCGGGTCATGCGTGACATATTTCTTATTTTCACATGCTAGCCAGGCAGTTTAAATGCCGCAAAAGGGTCTTAAAAAACAAAGCTCACCAAAAAAAGGTAACTGTTTGGTGGTCTCAGCATGGTGTAATTCACTATAGTTTTCTCCGATCTGGTCAAGCAACAACGGCAGATGTCTATTATGCTGAACAATGATAGCAAAACTGGCCGGGAAACAGCCCCGACTTATGTATCGATCTTCACCGTTATTGCTCCATGATATCGCGAGTCCTCATTCAACATGAGAAACCGTTTTATCCCTACAAGAACCGCAAATAGAAACCATTCGTCACTCTTCGTATTCACCGGACTTTATTCCAACGGACAACCATTTTTTTCGTGATTTAGACAATTTTCTACGGGATAAAAAGTTTCCTTCCCAGGAGGTAGTACAAAATGCTCTCACACAGTTTGTCGAATCTAGATCACCAGAGTTCTATCGCAAAGGGATAAATGACCTTCATATTAAATGGCAGCAATGTATAGATAATAATAGCAATTATGTTTAATAAATAAACATGAAAGTCTAAAAAAAAACTAATTACTATTTTTCAGTACAAATCGATAATTTCATACTTTAACCCCTAATATATATTCTTGTAACAAATTCTCCTCCATTATCGCTTTAAAAAGTTGGCATCGTTAGGACCACTACGTCCTAGTTATGAATGAAATTATATTGTTATCATTATCGCCGATGCCAATGGGTTAAGTTAAAAAATAACACGCTCGTTAGATTTTGTTCCAGCGATCATCTCTTTTAGATATTTATATACTTTTTTTTTACCGGCGGTATGCCTTTATTAACAAAATACTACGAACTATACACAACACTACAGCTACTACAATAAAAGCATTTAGATCCCTATAAGTCATTGCAGACTCATAGGCAGTCCAAATGCTCTAGCCCACTACCAGTTGGCAGCGTGCCTAGCATGCTGGCAGCATTGCCCAGTTAAATTGCAATGCTTATTCTTTGAGCCAAATAGGTGCCAGTATTTTGATCAAGCGTCGCATCGACCGAGCGGTCCGATAAGTTTTTTTTTATATGCTTAATTTTAACTTCTCTGCCTATAATAGCATATTGTGATGTTTTTTGTTGTAAGAAAACGTTCAAAAGCTATTTTTATCCACCTTAAAAATGGTCCCTTTTAAATTTGAATGAGACCTGACGAGTAGTGTTTGAGTTATCTCAGTAATAATGCGTATTTATTGTTTGAAGTCGGCTTATTTTATTAAAATTTTATTTTATAATTATCTAGAATATTATACAGGACGTCCCACAGCGATGCCTCATGGAGGGAAAGTACCTTAAAAATTATAGATAGAAAATTTTACTGAAATAAGACTTAATTTAGACATTAATTTTAAAAATAATTTTAAAAGCTTTCATATATATTTAAATATTTTCAGCATTTAGGATAAGAACGCTAAGAATGCCACTAAAATTTGCCACTTCTGACACTTTTGACATTAAATGTAGGTAATTCAAACTGTTTCAGTAGCTTCATAGCGTTTATGGCGAAAATAAGGCCAAGACCCAAGTGGAACAACTTTTTGGGAGTGTGATCGTTTTTGGCGAATTTAACTCCAAATTGTACGCACCGTTAGTATTTATGGGTTTTATTTTTGCTAACAGTAGGCTATACGAACGTCATGATAGTTTATCCTGGGGTTCGTTCCAAACCTTGGTTAGAGTGCACTCGGAGTGCAACTTTTCACTCTAACGTTCGTTCACAACCTTCGAGTAGACCGCAACTTTTTAACTATCAAATACGGTCGTTAAAAGGTTGAATCTTTAACTGACATGACCTTAACATTTCTTGATGAAAGAATTATAGGCACTATTTTGTATTTTGCAGGTAACCGTAGTTATTACTTTTCAAACATCATAAACCTTCTATATATTTTGCTAGTTCCCCGCCACAAATCGATATTTGCGGTTATAAAATAACCGAGTCGTACCAAACCTTTGAGTAAGTTAAAGCAACTGACAACTACACTCTGAGGCTTGGAACGCGGCCCTGTGCTGTCATCTGTTACGTCATATTCTACGATGTTACGAAAATGGAACGTCAAATGGAATATACCCTACGGGTATATGCTAATAACGTTATTTTCGATAATTTTGATCACATCTGCGTCTATGGTTGTGATCACTGTGATCGTTTGTAACTGTTCTCCCCTGTTCCATTTAGGATAAGAACGCTAAGAATGCCACTAAAATTGGCCACTTCTGTCACTTTTGACATTAGATGTAGCGCTTATGGCGAAAATAACGCCAAGACCCATGTGGAACAAGTTTTTGGGAGTGTGAACGTTTTTAGCGAATCTAACTTCAAATGGTAAGCACCCGTAGTATTGAATGCTCATTGGTCATCTGTTCTTCTGTGTGTGTATGTTGTTATTTCTTTGGTGTTAAACCAGTGAGATGGTGTTATGTTAAATTCTTAATATTTGTAATTGGGCTATACTAATATTATAGGTAACATATGTTAAAATCTAAAAAAAACGTGGTTCCATACAAAACGCCATCTGAAATATAAATAAAAAGTTTAAAGACGTTATCGATCGAATAAGTTTTATATTATTTTTGGATTTTCTGCGCTCCCTTTTCGATCCGAGTACCGGTACCGGTAAATTTTGATTTGTATTATTTTTATGAAAAGAGAATGACGAATTTGATGTAGTGTAGAAGTGTATTATAATAGGAACTTATATCCATTTTAAAAGTGTACGAACAAAAATACTTACTGCCATAGAAGTGCGACAAATTACCATTTGTATTTCTTCTATTATATTCTATAGAATTGCATTTAGATCAAAAATGAAGTTCAGCAAGTTATTTCCCAACAAAGAAGCTTTTATCGTGTTTGCGTTGTACATAATACTGTTTGTATTTCAAGGTAAGCTTTTATTTCTGATTCGTTTCGCCTGCTTGCAATGGCAGGCTTTTCAGCATCAATTTCGTATTGCTATAGATCCGAGTTAGAGTAACTCGGATCTATGGTACAAAAACTGTTCTGTCATTTAATTGCTTGTGGGCTACCTCTACTGATAATGTGGTTAATGTTTGCAGCCTAGACTGTATAGAATGCGAGCAGGCTCTCAATTGGTTCCTTATATTCTTCTAACATATATTAGTTAGCTTAACACAAGTCTCACATTCCACATAACATCCACTGTTGAACAAAGTACCCCATATATTTCCACGGGAGTTATAAGAGGGCACATAAGGTAAAATACCACAACATGGGCAGCTTCTGGGCAGTCTTAAGAATTACTATCTTACACTGCGCTCTGTGAGGTGCCTGCCAAGTGTGGAGATTATGGTATTCCACTCTAATTTATTGAAGAGAGGCTTTTGCTTCTACCATGGACATTATCGCTGATGATGCAAAATTTGTAGGTATTTTATTCGCTAGTGTATGATAATCATATATAAAACGGGCAGGTGACTTATCACAGGCGACATGCCTGCCTGATGGTAAGCGTCACCCTTCTTGTTCTACTTGACTGCTGCGCTCATAACTCTATGACTAGTTCTTATGTCTTGATTATCAATCAATCAATTTATTTCAGATAAATTACAATCCATAATTAAATACCTACATTATTACATTCAATCATTCATAAGTGCTTAAATTAAAATTAAAAATCATTAAGTAAAATGTCACAGATAAAATATAAATATCGTCTACCCCTACGTATACTATCGAAACTAAATATCGCGAATTTTAAGTTTCGTGAGTTTACGAGGACCAGCGACGTCATATTCCATACTTTAACTTGCTAAAACTGAATATATTAATAATATTTGAAATAAATTTTATCTACATTGTAATATAATTTGATAGAAACAAGTTGCGACGGTAATAAAAAAAACCCTTTTTTGAGTTTCGATAGTCTACGTAGGGACAGTCGATATATGTTATCTATATAAATATATGTCTATAAAAGTTATGTTAAATACATGTTATATTATGGCATACCATTATAGTTAATTTAGCCCAGTTATTTCACTGGTGGGCTGTCACTCAAAGGAAACCCACTTGCTTTTCGAGACTTGTCATCAAACCTATTATAAAGTATATAGAGAGAGAATTTAGGAATGACTCAAGAGTACTCTTTTAGAAAATGCTAAGTGTCACTTGAGGACAGTTGCCAGAACACTATATGCTTGGCGACAGATTTGTTACTTGATGGTGGTAGCTTTCCAGATGTTTCTACTGCAATTCCTTACTACTATACAATTGCTAAAATGTACACTGACACTTAAGGACAGTTGCTAGACCAGTATATCATTGGCGGCAGGTTACATGATAGCTACGTGGTAGCTTTCCAGTTATTCCCTACCAAATAATGTAGTAATATCCTATGTAATATATAGGATATATATCAGATGATCTGTACAATAAATAAGTATTAAATATTAACATTTGTTACATTTTTTACTGTTACAGAAATATATTAGTATGTAGATAATGTACTTTTAATTGCCAAAAAGGTATAATTGCTGTTAGATAACTGAATCTGCCAAACTCGTCTCCATATAGTTCTTCTCTGACCTGGGTTATTAGTGGATTAGTTTAGGTTCAAAGTGAGTCACAGATCTGACATGGACACACATAATTTCTGTCTGGTCTTGTGATCCCTACTCCTAGAGTGTATAAAAAATATGCAGAGCGAGATGCTCACATTAGAGATCGTGAGTGTAGCAAGCTTGCGAGGCCAAGTGGAGCAAAGGGACAAGGTGGCTAGCAAAGCCAGCCTGCCGTGTGGGTCGTTGCTGAGTAAAGGTTGAGTCCCCTTCCACCTCTCACCCTTCTATTTTTCGGGACAAACGTAACTACATTTTTAACTCAAACCTATGACAGTGATCTTGGTTATTTTTTTATAAAATGAGATCTTTTGGTACAAGGTAAGAGATATATGAAATAAATCATAAGATGTTGTCTAGAAATTATTACAAGGAATACTCACATTTGACACTACTACTTTGACATACTAGAACTTAGATGATGAAGTTAAATGACTTGGATGCAGCATTTATCAATGCCAATAAGCATTGCCATTGAACCAGTTGGGATAGCTTGGGTAGAAGCTGGCCGGGGAAATGCACAATACACCCCAAGCGGGACGTCAGTGCAGGACATATCGCCCCCAAATAGAATAAGAATAAGAATGACTTGGATGGGTGACTGCTAGTGGGGTTACTAATGAGCGTTTCCGTGCTTCAGACGGCACGTTAAGCCGCCACTTCGGTTCCGGTTATCTTAACATGGTAGTCGTTATAGCATGGTGGTAGGGTATTTTGCGAATGCCAGCCTGGCTAGCTATCACCCTCAATTAGAAAATCCGTCACCAAGCAACTAACTGTATGTTCCAGCAGCCATCCTTGAGAGCAATAAATTCTAGGGTAGCCTGAACAACATCATCAACCATGTCATCACCTACCATAAGGTGAGATAGTGATCAAAGGCTAACCTATCAGTACTCCGCAGTGCTGCCACTGTAACCAGACTCATATAAAAAATATAATTTTATGTCACCATCATTAAATGTTTTATAAAATTGCAGGTGTTTTCGTAACAGCATCAAAAACAGAAAGTGGTGGATATGACTATAACACAACCCTGGTTGTATTTTTGTCAGAGCTACTGAAGCTTGTGGCCTCGGCGGTACTGTACACAGTTAGAAGAGAGTAAGTTTACTAAGCCTACCAGTAGAGATCTTTAAGTCTAAAAATTTACATCCTTTCACTAAATGTGATTATTTAAAGTATGCGTGCAGCGATTTTACTGTGATTTGGAGATGTTCGCGCAGATCGCACACAGATCACAATGACTGAAAAATTATCTTTGCAAAGTTAGGTGTATTATTGCGTCTATACTATACGAATTGCAGGTCCATGGTTCGATCCCGCCGCGGGCTTGAGCTTCACCGCATGGTGGAAGGGCATTTTGCGAATGCCCGCCTGGCTAGCGACCACCCTCAAGTAGAAAATCTGTCGCCAAACACCTAACGGTGTGTCCGGCAGCAGTCCTTGAGAGCCAGTGAAATTACAGGCACATGAGACTTAACAAATACGTCTCAAGGTGACGGGCGCAGTGCAATTCGTGACTTATGACGAAATGCATCTGTTATAGGCAGAGGTTAGTCCGCTTAACATCAGGTGGGCCTCGAGCTTGTTCCGTCACAATAACATAAAAAAAGTACACTATTTTGCATGTATGGGTACAGACATTGGAGGGATTTTTAGACTGAAAGATCTCTACCTGTCTTTATATTATAATATTAATATCGTTATCGTCCTTTTTCTACCCTTATCTCATTCATGTGGGGTTGTTGCAATATGTCTTCATGAAAACATAAGACAATTTAATAATATGTTTTTGTGTACTTTGCATAGGAATATACCAGGACACAAATGTAAAAAGGTTTGGATTTAGTTTTAGGGCTGGGCGCCTACCTAACACTAAGTTAACACTTCAAGGATTGCTCTTCCTAGTATACCCGCTACTTCTCCGACAATCAAAGCTTTAAAATGATAAGAAGCTTACCCAACTATTTAAAAACACCCTGCTTACATCGACGTTAGTGGTGACATGCTGCTCATTTTGGCACTTTCTCACTTGTTCGCCTTTTACAATATTCAACAGGAGGCTAAAAAAACAGTACTTTCCTTCTTAGGCCGGGCACTGTACGACTCCTTATACTATACCTACATAGAGAAAATTAATTCTGATAAAAACTGTAAATAGTATTAGAAAGGAGCAAAAAAGTTTTACGGCGAGGTCGTTATTTTGAATCCAGAGCATGTGAAGGCCCGCTCTAGATCGCCCGAATACAAATATTTATGCGGCCGAATACGAGAACCGAGATACGCTCTACTTTTCATCCCCTTCTATGAGAAAAAAGTAAGAACGTTTTAAATACAACTAATGAAAGCAACATAATAACATATAATCATATGTTGCGTCTGCTATAATGATTTCAGATTTTAATAATGATTTCTATTTGGAAATAAATGGACTGTGAATGATCCGTCCACAGGTAATTTTTATTCTCTGTCAGAGTATTGAGTCACAAATTTTTTAAATAACTAGACGAGACGACGTCGACCATCGCTCGTTTCACGTAATTTGCGTATTATTCACAAATCAATACGTTAGATACATTTATTGTTATATAAAGAATTTAATTGGTTATTAAATAACAATAACTTAGTTAAAATACTGTCTCATCTTCTTTATTAATAATAAAGCAAATTTATGATAGATTATTTATTTTGTTAACATGCATCGAGATTCACCGAGAGCTGATTTTGGATCTCTTATTAAATACCTGTGTTGAATATAATCCATAAAAAGCGTTCATTTGTAATGCATATATTTTCAATGTAATGCATCTTCTGTAAAAAAAAAATAACGACATAGTAAAATTTTCTACTGAAAAGGTTTGGAAAAAAGTCTGAATAGTACCGATACCTATTTCTACCAGTTATTTCGTACTTTACAGTGTTGAAAATCAAGGTACAAAAGACGGTTCACGGTAAGTATCTCGTGCAGGCAAACCGTGGTGTGTAGCCGGAGTATTAGTGGTCCAGAAAAGACTGACGACCTGATGAAGACACGCTTTTTTGTCGAGCCTTGAGCCGGCACAAATCGGTCTCGTGAGTGTGCGACCTCAGCATTTACGTCATACCGTGTATTGTTGCACAACTAGCCACTATTTGAAAACCATAAAATGTTGACCATTCGAGTACTTCAAGGCTGCACACAGTAATTATTGTAGCCGACCATCGCTCGATAAGTTCCTATTCCATGACAGACCTACAAAAACTTAGCACAGAATAATTCATAGTTTTTTATTCAAATACCTAGAGGTATAATTGTACATATTCTCAAAACTATTGCTCACGTTTTCGAGTACACTCTATTCCAAAAACTATTAAATAGAAATATTAGTAACATTGCATTGTTCAGTGTTTATTCAATATCCAGTAGTCACAATGTCTGTCACACAGTCCTTATCATTATTGTTATGCAACAATGCTCTAAATAGCGAAGTGAGCATACACACAAACCCATTTCCAAATACGTTTTTCACCACAATTGATAAATTATCCTGATTCGTGTCCTGTTCAAACCATTGCCACCATACTGCTCGTTTAATACACGAATTCGTCTTCGATACGTCATCTTTCTTAAGTCGTGACTTTTAATGATCGTGAAATGTCGCACCTCTTGGTGATTTTAAAAATCTCTTAGAGATTTGGTTCATGATGAGGAAAACATACATTATTTAGTCGCTAAGTGACCGGAATTTACATTACTGTGTTCTGGATTTAAAGGCATTTTCTTTCTACGGCCGTTTCTTCGTTGCTGAAGGTCGTGGTCACTTTTGCTTATCCGCATAAGCAAAAGTGACCACGACCGATCAGACAAACTGTCTCCATTGATTTCTATCTGTGGCCTTCCTCACTCCTTTATAGAATATAGACGAAGGAGTCTGGTCAGTTTTCCTCTCGTTGGTGGCCGCCCTCATAATCTGTTTTCTTCAGTGCTGCCAACTAAAGCCAGTTCCAAACTGATGACTTTGGAATGCCGAACGTGTATTTCTAGTTGCGTGTCTGATGCATTTGTCCGTTTCACAGTCCAGGATATTCTCAAGGCTAGAGTGCACGTAACGCGTTCCATACAAACGTAGTTTCGAAATATTTTAAATACCAAGTGTTCTTGATCCTAATATATTTATGCTTCTGGTTTGCCAGTGCTCAGAGTTCAAAGGACGGAGGAGTGATTGTCAGCGTAATTTATTTTTATAAAATGATTATTATAAATATATTTTATTGTATTTATTATTATAATTAGGTGACGGAGGGAAAAATACCAGGAGGCTATCATGACTTGATTGGAAAATTACGAAATCAATACACACACCTATATAAAAGCGTAAAGGGTTATAATTGTGGCACATATGTTAGTATAGCGGATTGCGTAACAAATAATAAACAATATAAAAAAAAAGGGGGCCCCGTATTAGAACCCATTCTTTTTACTTTAATTGTATTTGTGGTACAAGAAGTACAAGCGTCACAACTTGTGTGACTGATTACATTTCATAATCTAACGTTTAACAAGTAATAATATAAAACCAGCCAATCAGCTCGGAGATGTGCTAGGAATCTCGAAATGTTCGAATAAAAAAATGTGTAGGTACTTCGTTGTTATGGAAACCTCGGGTGCCTTTTGTGTGCAAGTCCAACTAACACCTGATAGTTAAATTAATATACCTGAAAAACTACTTGAAAGGAGTAGATAACATAAAAAACAATGGAGGTATCTGACTCTACCAAACAATAACAATCCTTCATATCGGCTGATCCAAATCATATGCAAGGTCATACAATACATAAAAATAAAATACCTACTAGGAAGTCACGCCCCATCACCAATGATGGAAACAATAGTATAAGTATCGCCAGCACTCCAGTTATGAATAGAAAATTGCTAGCCATTTTAACAAAGCAACAAAATAGTCATTGTATAAAGAATATAAGGTAAGGATAGGTCGCTATATTATCGCAAGAATAACCAGCATCTTCTTTTTTGGGTCTCGTATACGCAAAGGCTAAAACGTAGCCCTCTAGCGTAGTCGTCTAGCTCGTTAACGGAATGAGTTACAAACCTAAAATTTAGATAATATGTGTAACAAGTTGTCTATGTTGTATAGGATATGTTGGAATAGAAATTAAATTAATTTATTTTCAAGAATGTAAACCGATACTAGAGTGTGGCCTAAAAAGAAGAAGTTTTGCTGGAGGATGCTATCTTCACTTATTAGGAACCGGCTAGGACCCGCGTTATATTTACCGGAAAGAAACCGACCAGTTTCGGACTGTTTTGAAGTTCTTCCTGGAAGTCAAGATTGCGCGAAGCGACGAGCACGGGCTTCAGCGCGTAACGATACGCGGTACGTATCTTTCCGGTAATTATAACTCGGGTCCTAGCCGGTTCCTAATAAGTTAATGTGGATAAAACTCGCGATAGTTTTCAAAGTGAGTATGCTATTGTATTCCACCAGATTTTGGTCGAGGGGTTCCGAGGCCCTCAATTTGCCTGGGGTGTAATTGCTGAAGACACTGTACCCGAGACGGGTGCAGAAACGTGACGCACGTTCAGCCACCGTCATCTACGGGAGCTGAAAATCAATGTGATATGAACCTCTGCTTGAACCGTCTCTTAGATTATTTGGGGGCATAGGAAATTACTCAGGTACAACAAAATATATATTGTTGAGAGTGGGCCCTACAGCTATTTGCACCATGACTAATTGGAGAGAAACTAATCGGGATTTTATGTTTGCCTCGTGAACGCCGGCAAGTTCGGTGTTTGATTGTGTAACTTCTAGCACTGCCTCTAATTTTCTCTGACGTTGAACCTCGAATACCTTGACCAAAACGACCAGAGGGTTCGGGTAGTAGGTGCCGCTATAAATAAACTGAGCAAGGGAGATATTGCATGGTGGAAGGGCATTTTGGGAGTGCCCGCCTGGCTAGCTACCACCCTCAAGTAGAAAACCTGTCGCCAAGCACCTAACGATGTGTTCTGGCAGCTGTCCTTGAGACCCAGTAATTCTAGGTTAGCCTGAATAACATCTTCGACCACATCATCACTTACCATCAGGTGAGATAGTGGTAAAAGGCTAAACCGCAGGCATAAAAAAAAAGTTAGGAAATTGCCCAGTTACAACAAAGTTATATTGTTGAGAGTGGGCCCTACAAGTAAATATATACTTGAGATTAAACAACACTCCCGAGAATAATATTATTCTTGGATTGATACTTTGTCAGGGCCCATTTTTTTCCGTGTACGTAAAGCAGGTCATGTCAAATAAAGATATTTTCTATATATATCTCTCTCTTTTTTGTTGGTTAGTCGATATTTAACTTGTTTTTATCCTTTTGTATATGACTGTACTTTATAATTGCGCGCGAGTTGACGACAAAAAAAATAGGTAAACTCGGAAGGTGCCAACTCGCGTGCACTCACGAGTTTCACGCTCGCGAGTTGACGAATAAGTCAAATTTTTGCACCATGACTAATTGGAGGAAAACTAATCGGGATTTTACGTTTGCCTCGTGATTGCCGGCAAGTTCGGTGTTTGATTGTGTAACCTCTACCTCAGCCTGTAATTATCTCTGACCTAGAACCTCGAATATCTTGACAAAGACGACCAGAGGGTTCGGGTGGTGGGTGCCGCTATAAATAAGCTAAGCAAGAAAGATAAAAGTTACAGTGCAATTGGGAGTTCCGTAGGTAATACGGCGTGCCCACACAATCACATTTTAATAGTTTATGCTCAAAATTGGACAGATTAATAAAAATAAAATAACAATCTAGGAAGCAGCCTTAACCGCCTGTCATGGTAATGTCTCTTCAAGATTAGATATGGCATTATACTGTGGGGTTTCTCCATTGCGCGCAGGGCGCTTTACTGCGAAAAACAAATGAATAGGATGTCTATGTGGGGGGGGGGGGGGGAATATATGGATAGCTCTGAACCTGAACTGTTTAAAGACCTTAAGATACTTCCAGTGTCTTCATTTAAAATTTGAAGAAAAAAAAAACAATGTTATAAAAAAGTTCTTGTCTGAGTAAATTATTATCGCCAATTCAACCGTTACAACTGACAAAACGAAATGCTAATTGTATGGCAATAAGTTACGTGACAAAATCGTTAAAAAGTAGACGGTAGAGTTTTGTTGGAACTGTATTATAATGCTATAATAACTCAGCAATACTGTACCTAAAACTTTAGCAAAAACATTCATTCGTTCATTAACAAACTTATACGTAAGAAGCTATTCTAAGGGCCTGTTTTAGAATGTTCGAGTAAGTTCCGGTTATACTACCCAGAACATATTTAATAAATAAAACACTATCTTTGCGTTTCACAGTCATCGATCTAGCCTATTTAGAGAGAGAGAGTTAAAGTTTGAAACGAGCTGCATGTTAATTGTCATTTTTATCATTCAGTTATTTTATGTTCTGGGTAGTTTACCGGAACTTACTCGAACATTCTGAAACAGGCCCTAAGTCCCTTGAAGGTTGTGAAGATGGAGGTCGCTAGCATGACCGAGCAATACTTAGGCCTATAAGGTCATGATATCTGTGTCATCCGCTTACTGGGCGATATAGAGTCAGAGCGTGGAATATCGTTGGTGTTGGCACGTAAAGTATGGGTGAGAATAGCCTTACTGGTCCTGGGGTATTCTTAGCTCGGATTGGGCGAGGAGTAGAGAGTAGGCCCTCACCGCGGTAGCGAAAGCTTCCGACCTACAATTCCCTTGTGCTTAATATAAAATTGTTTGAAAAAATGTTCGCTTCGTTTTTGGAGTTACCGATTCTTGACGAATCATTATCTCTTTTTGTCGAAGAACAAATTGAAAAGTTTAGCTATGATATTATTATTTAATATTGACACATATGCATCTTACTATTCTTTGATTTTGCCTTTTTATTCCTAAACTTATTACTAATTTGAGATGCGTTTTATCATTATTTGGTTTTGCCTTTTTGTTCCTAAAACTATTACTAATTTGAGATGTTGTCAGCTGTGGAAACACAGTGAGATTTTAAGCTAAGGCAACTTAGCTAACTTATACTTGGCTGGGTTGCAAGCCTCCATCTTTTTCGAGGTTGGCAGGCATAGGGATAGGGGTACGCAAAATGTCTACTAGTGCATTACTAAGATTTTTTGTTCACACTACATACATACAAATTAGTAGAAAAAAAATCTCGTAACGTATTAAAGCTCTTTCGATGTTGCATATCTGGCCGAAATAAAAAAACATGAGATTAACTTGCCCAAATCTATACTTATAATAAAACTGTAACAGATCCAATACTGTACATGGTAGATATTTTGAAAAAAAATAATTGACATTGTAGCTGACACTGATGCCAAATCTGCATTTTTTTTTGTCTGTCTGTCCGTAACCCGGCCGCGCATCACTCCAAAAAACTGAATGGAATTCAATGAAACACGTTTGAGTTCATACGACGAAGAAGGACATTGTATACTTTTTATCCCGAAATCCAGTACGGTTCCCTCGGGAAAGGGGATGAAAGTCAAAATGTACACTTAGTTGTAATTTATGAACGCGTAGTCCCATTTCAATTATTCTTTTTTTGTTAGAATAGTGACCCCACGGACAGACCGGCACCCCAAAGGTAGCCTGGCACTCTAAATAATAAAACTCTAAAATCTGGAACATTCGCCACAATCAGTTTTTTTTAAAGTAGGTATCTATCTTTTGCCGCATACATTTTGGAGACTGCGCAATGGCAGAGCACAATCTGAAATTCCAAAGAAACGCACAAAGTACTTTGCTTGAACATTTATTGTGCGAACCGCAAAGGAACTCTCTGCGTTACTTAATTACTGTCTTCTGGAAAATACAACCCGGGAGTTTAAAAGAACCCTAAGTAAAAAGCTCCTTTCTGGGCTATGCTTTACTAATAGGGCTTCACCGCAGACCACAGCGTTGCTTAATATGAGATAAACAGTTCTCAAATGTGAATCATTAGTCTTCAGGTACGGCAATCGCGAACGAAATCTCAGGTACAGCTAGTACTGAATAAAGTTATCATATAACGCAGGTTTTGTCTTCGCAGTGATAGTGGGATCGGCTCCTCTGCTCACTAGCACGGAAATATCTTTCAGATACGCGTCGTAGTGTCGCAGATAGTCTCGTATTCTCGCTGTTTGTGTGTGGTAGTGTGGTCTTAAGTTAGAGGCCCTCCTTCTTTTAATATTGGTACGTTATAGATCCATCCGATTTTCATCTAGCTATCAGGTTACGCTTTGGTGCAAAGTTTTGTGCCTCCTATTACTGCAAATATGGGATTCCAGTTGATAAACTAGGTCACAGTGGCCCTCTTGCTCTACAAGTTCTGGTCAAATTTCTCGCCACACCAACTTTAACGATATCAAACGCTAGGCTTATACCAGTGCCAATATTACAGCTATTCTCGAACCGAATGGTCTGACGATATGACTTTGGATTCTTTGGACGGCTATTAGTGTGGCTAATTTGAAAAACAATATAATTAAAAAATGCTTTCGTTGT
This sequence comes from Plagodis pulveraria, assembly GCA_963890685.1. Lineage (NCBI taxonomy): Eukaryota > Metazoa > Arthropoda > Insecta > Lepidoptera > Geometridae > Plagodis > Plagodis pulveraria. The sequence goes on along the minus strand of OY982958.1, from coordinate 17,318,435 downwards.
AGTAGCATAATCGTATTGCATATAGTTGCAGCGTTTTATGAATAATAAATGCATACCGTCGGCTTTGTTGAATAATTGAATAACATGTTTTCTAGAACAGCTGCATTATAAATGTACTGGTTTTATTGTTGGAACAAAAGAAATAGTTATAAACTAAATATATACTTATAGTAATAAACACACGGATCGGTTAACGACTATACCTTCTTTTGATTTTATTGATTAATTTATAATAAAGATCTGCTCATATTATTTGTATAATCAGTTATTAATACAACTGATAAGTTGTTAAATCAATTTAACACAACCTGCTGAGGAGTTTTATGATCAACGCCTCTACATAAAATTCTAATTGGAATGTTATGTCAATCATTCCACGCACAGACTGCTTATTATAAAGTGCTCACGTATGGCAACAATTTTATTATAATGAAATTAAGGAGGATCACCTTATCAACGCCAGTTAAGGCGATCACCGTAGTGATACGCGCACTTTTGGAATCTTTTTTTACTGAAACTATGAGCTTAAAATATGCGAAATAAATATATCGTAATCTTTAGTTCTTTATTTAGTGAGTTTGTTAATTCGTTTTTATTTGAACTTATTAGTTCTTCTGTAATAAATTGTAATCGGCCACCCGTTTTGGACTGTTTTTTATTTATTTAAGAGGATTAGTTAAAGTTAGGATAACAATTCTTTTTTTATAAAATAGCTTATACTATACTCTAATGAAATATCTACTTACTTGTGTTAAAAACATTTTTAAGAATTTTTGGCACAAAATTCCCTGGTGGCAAGAATAAATCGCAACGAAAATCAGTCTGCCCGCAGCGCTCGGGCCGTTTGGACGTGGGATCTGTGCCGTTCGTTACGCCATCATTTTAGTGCATTTATTTTACGAATTAATGCAATATTTTTTACCATAGGTTAGTTTGCAAGTTATACATTATTGACCCCCAATCAAAAAAAAAATTGAGTGAGTACTTTTCATTATATTGATTTATAAAATCTTTATAATAAGTTCTTTGAGCGAGATGATAAAAGTTTAGACACGGCATTGTTAATTCCTATTTTAGTAGGTACCTAGATTTTTAACCCGTAGTACAATATTTCATTTTGTTATTTTTAGGGTACTGTACGTGTGATACGGTGATTTTATAGTTATATGATATTGATTTTAATTATATTACTAACTAGAAAATCTGCCGCCAAGCACTAAACGGCGTAAGCCGCTATGTGTCCTCGGGAACCAGTCATTTAGCATGATGATAGGCCATTTTGCGAATACCCGCGTGACTAGCTACCACCCTCAAGTAGAATAACTGTCGCCAAGCACTTAACGGCGTAAGCCACTATGTGTCCTTGAGAACCAGTAATTTGGCATGTTGGTAGGGCATTTTGCGAATATCCACCTGGCTAGCTACCTCCCTCAAGTAAAAAATCTGTCGCCAAGCACTTAACGGTAAATGCCGCTATGAGTCCTCCAGAACCAGTAATTTTGCATGGTGGTAGGGGATTTTGCGATTACCCGCCTGGCTAGCTACCACCCTCAAGTACAAAATCTGTCGCCAAGTACTTAACGGTATGTGCCGCTGTGAGTCCTCTAGAACCAGTAATTTGGCATGGTGGTAGGGCATTTGGCAAATGCCCGCCTGGCTAGCTACCACTCTCAAGAATAACTGTTGCCAAGCACTTAACGGCGTAAGCCACTATGTGTCCTTGAGAACCAGTAATTTGGCATGTTGGAGGGCATTTTGCGAATACCAGCCTGGCTAGCTACCACCCTCAAGTAGAAAATCTGTCGCCAAGCACTTAACGGTATGTGCCGCTATGTGTCCGTAAGAATCAGTATTTTGCATGGTTGTAGGGCTTTTTCGAATGCCTGCCTGGCTAGCTACCACCCTCAAGTAGAATAACTGTCGCCAAGCACTTAACGGCGTAAGCCACTATGTGTCCTTGAGAACCAGTAATTTGGCATGTTGGAGGGCATTTTGCGAATATTCACCTGGCTAGCTACCTACCTCAAGTAAAAAATCTGTCGCCAAGCACTTAACGGTAAATGCCGCTATGAGTCCTCCAGAATCAGTAATTTTGCATGGTAATAGGGGATTTTGCGATTACCCGCCTGGCTAGCTACCACCCTCAAGTACAAAATCTGTCGCCAAGCACTTAACGGTATGTGCCGCTATGAGTCCTCTAGAACCAGTAATTTGGCATGGTGGTAGGGCATTTTGCGAAGGTGCTTGGCGACAGATTTTCCACTTGAGGGTGGTCGCTATCCAGGCGGGCATTCGCAAAATGCCCTTCCACCATGCGGTGAAGCTCAAGCCCGTGGCGGGATTCGAACCATGGACCTGCGGCACGGCAGTATATATGCATAGCCAATGCAACTGAGCCATCACTGCTTCAACAAAATTGTTCACACTGTTCTCCCAGAAAGATTCGAGTAGGTAGAAAAAGATGTTTGGGAACAGTGTCAAGGGGATTTGGGTGAAAATGGTATGATTCTAGCTGTACCACTTTTAATAGCAGTAGGGTGAATCTTACATGGCGGTTTCAGTACGGTTATCTTTTGTATTGAGCGCATACCACGCACTACCACGTTCTCGCATTGTTACACACAAGCGTGTTTATCTCGATTCACACTCCAGTGTGGACAAAACACTTAAAACGATATTTATTGGGTGATCAAAACGAAGCTAGCCTTAAGTTCTTATACAACTAAACGGCAATGTTTGCTCTTCATGTTATATGTATAAGATGTACCTTGGTAATGGTCTAACTAAAATAATTCAAGCTATATTTGCGATTATTACTTTAAATATCTGAAATTTTAATACATAGTGATAGGTGACAACTTGGTTCTTGTAGTTTACATGTTGGCTTAGATTTTTGCAGACAATCACTGAACAATACGGCATTTTAATAAAAATAGTCTACTCGCACACTCACATCGAACAGGTTTTTAGTAATATTTGCGGTGAATGCCGTGGACGCTGCATATAGGTGTCTCGCGTGCCGCGTAAGAGGACCTCTATATATCTCTGTGGAACCGACTCATACATCTGAAAAGAATGAAAGAACTTGTCGAAGTCTGTACCGTGAGCACAGTATTGAGATCATACTTTTGAATTGACAAGGTACTAACTTTGAAAAGTAATTTCACCCTTTTCAGGAATAGAAGTCGGTTACATTTTAGTTTTTAAAATATAATTTTCACTTTTAAATTTAATCTCGTTTTAAGGACCCCAAAATCTCAGCAATCCATCAACCATTATTAAGCTCATACAGGTTCTTACTTGCAATTTATGTTACTATGAAAGAGGTATCTTTCTACCAAATTTCAAGAAGGTCTATCAGGTAATCAATATTTATTGACGGGGAAATATACAGTGCTCAGACCTCCACCTCGCTTCGCTTAGTCTATTAAATATTTCTATACCTACAAGTAATGATATTTTCTTACCCTACAGCGGTTCGCAGTAACTGCAGATAAAAATGTTGTTATATCTACACTTCTGTTCTGCCGCTTCTAATAGTTCACGAAGCTCTACAATTTTAGCGATACTACGCGTGGTACGGCGACTAGTGCCGCCGTGCGAATGAATATTTTTAGGAGTTAAAAGTTAACGCCCATTTCTTTTAGCTCCGCCCGAATGAGAAATTATTTTGATTACGGTCTTGGCCTTAAAGAGTTTTCTTTACCTACATTAAACCTCTAAGGACGTTATCATCAGACAAAAGCATGTAAAAGTTTTAAAAAATACAAACTATGAAAGAGCACAAACATGACAGCAATCGATAGTCTAGCATATAATTACTAATAGAGGTCATTGAACCGAATTTATTTATGTTTTTTACGAATTTATTCATTTAATCGTAATTGATAAAAAAATTCAAAAAATTAAAAAAAACAGTTTTTAATAATGTGAAGGTGCAATTGACCTTGCAATTTATTAGGTCCTTACATATGAAATTGGCGTTTTTCGTACTGGCCACTGTAACGTAACATACCTTGGAAAGGAAGTTCCGTCACTAAAGATGAATAATATAGGTAAAGAATCTAAAGATCAGAAATAAATTATTCATTCTTAGTAAAAAGTTTTAATAGACAATATTTGTGTATACTAACCTTATTGAATTCTTAAATCAATAAAGAGATTCCAGGATCTCATTTTATGTTTAAATAATAACTGGCAATGAATATTTTGAAAAAAAAAAGAATACGATCAAAATTCAATTTAGCGGATCTGTCAACAAGGCAGGAATCGAAAGAAAAATCGTCATAGTAAATTCTCGTGTTACAGCTAAGGTGATCCTTATTTTGCTTTACATTTTTAATACGGTTATTTTATGTGAAACATTGTGAAGTGAAGTGGATATCTTTATTGCGATCAAGTGATTGTGAAATTGCAAGACCTTTTCTTAGGAAAAGCATTTGATCGTGATGAGAGAATAGCTTCATGGATACAATGTAGGTAAAGTGTTGGAAGAGTACTGGGAATGAAATCTTATGCAGATTATAGATTGCTCAAGCAAGATTCTTTTCGTCAAGGAAAGACTATAACCTGTATTAGGAGAGTATTTTCTTTTACGTTACAACATTTTGCTTCTTAGATCTTAACGTAAGTCTGGTGTTGGAAGAGTACCTGGAATGAAATCTTATACAGTTTATAGATTGCTTAAGCAAGATTCTTTCCGACAAAGAAAGACTATAACCTGTAGTAGGAGAGTATTTTCATTTACGATACAACATTTTACTTCTTAGATCTTAACGTAAGTCTGGTGTTGAAAGAGTACTTGCAATGAAATGTTATGCAGATTATAGATTGCTTTAGCAAGATTCTTTCTGATAAAGAAAGACTATCATCTGTAATAGGAGAGTATTTACATTTACGTTTCAACATCACAGTTATTTGCAATAAAGATCACCGCATTTTCCCGATAGGACCAATCATGGTATTGGGGATGGTTTGGTAAACCTAACGGAGGCGACTGAGAACCATCTGATAGGGACCTTTCCCCATGATAGGCTGGGATTTTTGAGACGAGCCCAGAGTCGTTTATACCTTTTGCATTGAGGAACGGCTAAGTCTCCCATCTTTGTATATCTTGTAAATTGGAGGACTGGGGTCTCACGTGCGGACCATGCCATTGCACCAGAATCTCTATTTGCAAGGTCTATAGAGTTGGTCTATACTTACATGTATTTATTTCCTTTATATACTAGGGCTACAGCACTCTGGACATCCCCAGCGTTGAAATCTTCGGATTATTTGTCTGGAGTGTTGTGTAGGGCAATCATAGACAACATCAGGATGATGACCTGAACGATTCCAGATTAGTCAGGAAAACCTCCTTGAAAGAATCATTGCACTACTGATTTCTTTCATGCACTTTAAAATGTAAATGTGAGATACGTCTCTAGTTTTGAATAAAACACATTTTAGAAGACTAGGAATTCATTTAGGAATCAGGAAATTAATAGGCAAAATTGAGAAAGGGATATTTATGTTTATTAGGTATATGTAGGTAATTGCTTAAAACGTAAAACACAATAAATCAAATAATACGTTTTAAAGGAGGGATATTTATGTTTATTAGGTATATGTAGGTAATTGGTTAAAACGTAAAACACAATAAATCAAATAATACGTTTTAAAGGAGGGATATTTATGTTTATTAGGTATATGTAGGTAATTGGATAAAACGTAAAACACAATAAATCAAATAATACGTTTTAAAGGATAACTTGTTCTCATAATTTTTCTTCTGTATTCCATGTATAATGCACAGCGACCTTGATATTGTTTGGAAATTGACATGCTTGGAAGTTAATATTTCCGTGCGGATAATTACCTTCATTACATGGTTGAGATATCCTTTCAATATGAAGATGAGTAGAAAGCGTAGAAAACTGCACAGCTACCCTGATATTGTTTGGAAGGCGACATATTAGGAAATTGATATTTGAGCGAATATCTAACTTCCTTTATATGGTTGAGATGTCCTTCCAATATGAAGATGAGTAGATTAGTAATAAACATGGAACTAAACATAACAAAGCAAAGCGTAATTATATCTTATATCGTTTGGGAAACAACATGTTCGGAAATTTGTGTTTTCATATAATATGCGGATACTTAATTTCCTTTGCATGGTCGAGAGGCCCTTTCAATATTGATATTTTATAGAAAATTTGTCATGGGAAATTGATCTTATAAAAGGTATTTAATTCATTTTAAAGATTAATCTGTATCTTAGAATTATTCTGCACTTCCTTACATGAATTCGCATTCCTATGTCAAATTACAGAGGTGAAATTACTAGAATAAAGTTATCCTGAGAACATCATATTCATAAATAATACCAACGTTTTAAAATAAAGTTATCATGAAAATGTTCAAGCCGATAAATAAAATCAAATATGCAAACGTATACCAATGCTAAGTCTTGGGTCTTTCAGTTCAAATGTAATGCAATAGTAAACTATATACATTTTGAGTTCAAATCCTATTCCAATGTTTTATGAACATTATGCGAGAGAATTTATTTTGTCTAAGTACTAATGCTAACTTATAAAGGTATACGATTATTCTACTCAAGTATTTGGATTGATATTGTTCAACCAAGATGGATTGACATTTTTTTTACGACAAGAATGAGGCATATAAGTCCTCGTACAACAATATGAAGTTTAAATTCTATTCAACCATGATAATACATTGTTGAACATTGGTGCAAATGCGACCACACTTTTAATAAGTCTTTCTGCTGTAAGGATGAAAGATGTTATATTCGACTTGAGAAAATCAGAGGGAAGATAATTCCTCTTAACCTTATATATATATTCAAATTTGAGTACTTGAGTCTGAGTAAAAGTATAATTTACTTTTGATATCACAAACACGTGATTTTACAAAACTTAGGCAAAGTAAGTCCTAAAATATAAAACCAAACTTCTCATTGAAATCAATTATAATATTGATAGTATTATGATACTCTGAAACACATTCTATTTCAAAATGAGAAATATCATGTCAATGAAATTAACTAACTAGATATTATGTTATATACTACGTAATTTGTAAAAAGAAATTGAAAATTAATCAATCAATGACACTCATTATATGGATATTATGAATTATCCAATAATGTGATAAAATAAGAAGTTAAGCAGTATTTGATTTAAGGAGAAGGCTTTACCTAAGTGAACCGATGAGCATTGGCGTCGGGCGCCGTAAAGAAGGCCTTCTTAAACGTACACCAGGGGTTGCAAGTCCCTGGCACTTAGAATCTGAACCTTTCCTTATAACTGCTAACTAAAATACGATGGATCCATCTAATTATCAAAGTTGTAACTTCTCAAATAATCAAATTTTACGAAAACAATATCTATAAAATATCTATTTGCTAGTTTACTTCCAATAAACGTTATACTTCCAAAATGTAATAGCATAGAAGTCAGAATCAATGTAAACTAGGAATTATCAGTCTAGTCCATTCTACTACTCTTTTAATTAGACCAACTTTAAAATAATACAATTTAATTTAATCCAAATTCATCATATAATTTTGTACAATGTATTTTCTTATTTTAATATTCATTTTACTCTACGATGCTATGAATATAATTTGATAAGTTCTAAGTAAATGAACAAATTGTACTTTGGAATACTATATACAATATTTTTGGAATTTTCTTTATATTTTCGTTGAATCTGATAAGTTCGTATAGGTATAGTTATTATTTTAGTTAATTTATCACGAGTATTGTGGTGTATTAATTAAATTAATTTTAGTCTATTTCTATTTAGATCTTCGAATGATTGAAGTCAAATATAATACAAGTTAATTACGAAGTTTGTTGATTATCCTTTTTGGTATATTTCCTTTCGTCAGTCTCTCTTACATAACATAATTATCGTTAAGTTAAACATCTTAGTTTTCTAGAGTTAAACTCTAGTTTACTATGTTATGTATTTTAGAGGAAATATCTTCTGATACTTTCCACTTGCGTTATTCGTTAAGCAGCTAAGCACTTTAGATTCTTAATATTTAACTATAATATGATTTGCGATTTTTGAGGAAATCTTAGGTAATCTTAGGAGTCATGACAATATATTATGTGTACATAATTCAAGTAAATTCTAGTTCCATATTGTTTTCCTTACAATAGCCAATGCATAGTTGTTTATACTTATGCTATTTTAAACCGAATCCTAAATTACCTATTTATCTAGATTTTATGTCAGGTTTTCTCGGTGTCTATTTGTAATTTGAGAATATCTACAATATTAATTTATACACGTGGTTTTAAATTTAGTTACTGTATATTAGGTTTCATATACCTATTTTTATCTGTTTGAAAAAAAAATATAATCGTTGTTTTAAATTGTAATTTCTCACAGATTTCTATAAGAAACATATTTACTCCCATACAAAATTATTTAACTTTTAATGATTTTATTTAACGATTCAATTTGGCCCTATTGATACTTCGCTTATAATTGCTTTGCTTTGAATTTATGGTCTATAAAATATATACATATAATTATCTTCTATGTAACTTCTTTAACAATGATTTATCTAATTTTAGATTTCAGGTTCCCTAATATTTTTTATTGGTCTTAAATTCCTAATTTCAATATTTTATGAGATATTTATTATTCTCTGTTCACTAATTCGGAATGTCTACGTTAATCTAATAATACATTCAAATTCCATAACTTTACATAATCAAGTGTACAAATAATATTCTAAATTATATTAGAGTGAAATGATATAAATTTTCTATAAAATTACTAAAGTATAAATACTTAGGTATCTTTATGATTTTTATTTTAATTATAAATTTCAATTTGATAGATTTCAAATTATTGGTTAAGTAGATACTATATAGGAGTATTATTTGTTAGGTTAGTTAAATTCTTTCTTAAGTACCTTAAAAGAAAATGGATTACTACAATAGGTCACTTCTTAAGGTCCTACCATTATACTAGACGATTCACATGCCATATTTCAAATCACAATAATTTTAGAATGTACAAATATATTAAATACATTATTTTAGGCTACTTTAGTACTTTGAAATTTTGGGATCAGAATTTTTAGTCAAGCACGATCGTTAAGTTTAAGCAAAAATAGGATCAGTTTTGGGAGCAGTTTTAATTTAGGTCTTGTAATTTAATTTAAGTTTAATTCAGTTTAATTTATTCTTATTTATTTAAATAAAAGAGTTGTAGAACAGTGATGATAGATTAATATGGTATATTCTAGAGTTATTGTGATTTGTAAAGGTGCGATTCATCGCACAATTTGTTGCCGTGAAAAAGGAGAGATACTAAGAATGATTTTATAGGATCTTAATATGCGTCAATTCAATATTTTAAAGTATATTAAAGTGAGAGATGATTATACATTAAAGTGTAGTGTAGATTAAATTCGATATTTTAAGGTATATTAAAATGAGGGATGATTATATGTATATACATATTAAGGTGTAGTAAAATAATTAATTAAATAACTTTAGTCAGGGGGTTGTATTGAATATTAATTTTACTATGACTTATTGGAGACAATTGAAGAAAAATATATTTGGTATTACAGTGAGATTACAAGAATTAACAATACAGTGAATAAATCTATAAAAATTTAGAAAAGAACTTAGTGACATAATGAAATGAAGAGACCAAAAATGAAATATTCTTAGACAGAGTGGTGAGAAGCCGTATTTAAAAAAAAAAAATTTTTTTTTTTATAATCTAATGTAACCTTTTTATGTATGGATTGAAATCGTTCGTTTATTATATATTATTTAACAATAATTTATTTTAATAAATCAAAGTTTAATATTTTCTAATCAAAATCTTCACTAGTAAATAAATTAATACAAATTATTTAAAATTAAGTATATATTTGAAATAGTATTTAAAAAAAAAAAAAAATTTAAAGTTATAAAAAAATATATTATTTATATTAATAATATATAAATACTGATTTAGTGATGGAATTTCACGATTCCTCGAGTGTGTTTGTTACGGTCAAGTATGGTTAAGTTGTTAGTTATCAATATAAAATATTTATTTTGGGCTTCTTACTAAAAGAAATTGATTCATTGTTAAAGAGTATGAAACACAATGATTGATAATGTTTTGAATGAGTTACGTAGAAAAGAGTGAAAATGTTATCGTTTAATAGAAAAGAAGGAAGAGTATATGTGATAGTATTATAATAGAAGGAATGGAGGGCTTTAATGATTTATTAATATTCTTGGTTTGAAGCAATTTGTTGTCAATTGAATTCAGATGCATTACCCTATCGACGGAGCTTAAATGCTAAAAAAACAGTACATATCAGCGACTTATATGAAGGAGATTTGGTGTTAGGATAAGTCAGAAGACAAGTCATCAGTATACACTGATTTCATATGGGTCTCACTCTACATTAAATATTGCGGTACACTATACATCTCCAAAACCAGAAGTTTGATTACATGAAATTGATATTAAGTGGAATAGAGGTGAACATACATAATTAAAACTTTATGCCTAAAGAGAAGATTTAATCCTAGGGAGGACATTGGGGGTGGTTTTCTCTAAACGTATGATTGGTTTGGGGTCTAACGCCTACCTTTGTATCATTAGGATGAGTGTGCCCCACAGAATCACTTCCTTCGAGGATTGAATCGGCTTGGTGAAAAGAAATCTTTATTTATGGATATCGCTATATAAACTTATATATTCACTCATATAATTTTAAACTTTTGGAATGGTTTAAAAACACACTCATATACAAATACACCATGTCTGAGTTCATTTGCCAATAAATTTAAAATCGAATTATAAATATATTAAAGAACATATTTCTGATTAATATTTTAGAAAATTAGTTAAAAATTTACTGTGGTTAAATTACCATATCAATTGTGTAAATTTTGGGGGTTGGATGTAATAGAACATATCGTGGGAGGGAAGTTCTATCACTAAACACAAATAATATAATATAATTGAAATATGATAAATAATTTAATGCTTAGCAAAATAATAAGTAAATCCTTATGAGTTCATTTGCCACTAAGTTTTAATTATAATTATAAATAAATTAAAGAACAAATCAATGCAAAATATTTGTAGTTTGTTAAAAATTTACTTCGGTTAAATTATCATATCACCTGCGCAAATTTTGGGGGTTGAATGTAACGGAACATACCTTGGAAAAGAAGTTCCTTCGCTAAAGACGAATAATATAATATAATTTAAAAATTATAAATAATTTAAAGCTTAGAAATATAATAAAGAAATCTTTATGAGTTCATTTACCAATAAGTTTTTATTATAATTTTAAATAAATTAAAGAACATATTAATGATAAATATTTGTAGTTATTTAAAAATTTACTTCGGTTAAATTATCATATCACCTGCGCAAATTTTGGGGGTTGAATGTAACGGAACATACCTTGGAAAGGAAGTTCCGTCACTAAAGATGAATAATATAGGTAAAGAATCTAAAGATCAGAAATAAATTATTCATTCTTAGTAAAAAGTTTTAATAGACAATATTTGTGTATACTAACCTTATTGAATTCTTAAATCAATAAAGAGATTCCAGGATCTCATTTTATGTTTAAATAATAACTGGCAATGAATATTTTGAAAAAAAAAAGAATACGATCAAAATTCAATTTAGCGGATCTGTCAACAAGGCAGGAATCGAAAGAAAAATCGTCATAGTAAATTCTCGTGTTACAGCTTAGGTGATCCTTATTTTGCTTTACATTTTTAATACGGTTATTTTATGTGAAACATTGTGAAGTGAAGTGGATATCTTTATTGCGATCAAGTGATTGTGAAATTGCAAGACCTTTTCTTAGGAAAAGCATTTGATCGTGATGAGAGAATAGCTTCATGGATACAATGTAGGTAAAGTGTTGGAAGAGTACTGGGAATGAAATCTTATGCAGATTATAGATTGCTCAAGCAAGATTCTTTTCGTCAAGGAAAGACTATAACCTGTATTAGGAGAGTATTTTCTTTTACGTTACAACATTTTGCTTCTTAGATCTTAACGTAAGTCTGGTGTTGGAAGAGTACCTGGAATGAAATCTTATACAGTTTATAGATTGCTTAAGCAAGATTCTTTCCGACAAAGAAAGACTATAACCTGTAGTAGGAGAGTATTTTCATTTACGATACAACATTTTACTTCTTAGATCTTAACGTAAGTCTGGTGTTGAAAGAGTACTTGCAATGAAATTTTATGCAGATTATAGATTGCTTTAGCAAGATTCTTTCTGATAAAGAAAGACTATCATCTGTAATAGGAGAGTATTTACATTTACGTTTCAACATCACAGTTATTTGCAATAAAGATCACCGCATTTTCCCGATAGGACCAATCATGGTATTGGGGATGGTTTGGTAAACCTAACGGAGGCGACTGAGAACCATCTGATAGGGACCTTTCCCCATGATAGGCTGGGATTTTTGAGACGAGCCCAGAGTCGTTTATACCTTTTGCATTGAGGAACGGCTAAGTCTCCCATCTTTGTATATCTTGTAAATTGGAGGACTGGGGTCTCACGTGCGGACCATGCCATTGCACCAGAATCTCTATTTGCAAGGTCTATAGAGTTGGTCTATACTTACATGTATTTATTTCCTTTATATACTAGGGCTACAGCACTCTGGACATCCCCAGCGTTGAAATCTTCGGATTATTTGTCTGGAGTGTTGTGTAGGGCAATCATAGACAACATCAGGATGATGACCTGAACGATTCCAGATTAGTCAGGAAAACCTCCTTGAAAGAATCATTGCACTACTGATTTCTTTCATGCACTTTAAAATGTAAATGTGAGATACGTCTCTAGTTTTGAATAAAACACATTTTAGAAGACTAGGAATTCATTTAGGAATCAGGAAATTAATAGGCAAAATTGAGAAAGGGATATTTATGTTTATTAGGTATATGTAGGTAATTGCTTAAAACGTAAAACACAATAAATCAAATAATACGTTTTAAAGGAGGGATATTTATGTTTATTAGGTATATGTAGGTAATTGGTTAAAACGTAAAACACAATAAATCAAATAATACGTTTTAAAGGAGGGATATTTATGTTTATTAGGTATATGTAGGTAATTGGTTAAAACGTAAAACACAATAAATCAAATAATACGTTTTAAAGGATAACTTGTTCTCATAATTTTTCTTCTGTATTCCATGTATAATGCACAGCGACCTTGATATTGTTTGGAAATTGACATGCTTGGAAGTTAATATTTCCGTGCGGATAATTACCTTCATTACATGGTTGAGATATCCTTTCAATATGAAGATGAGTAGAAAGCGTAGAAAACTGCACAGCTACCCTGATATTGTTTGGAAGGCGACATATTAGGAAATTGATATTTGAGCGAATATCTAACTTCCTTTATATGGTTGAGATGTCCTTCCAATATGAAGATGAGTAGATTAGTAATAAACATGGAACTAAACATAACAAAGCAAAGCGTAATTATATCTTATATCGTTTGGGAAACAACGGTTGTGAAATTTGTGTTTTCATATAATATGCGGATACTTAATTTCCTTTGCATGGTCGAGAGGCCCTTTCAATATTGATATTTTATAGAAAATTTGTCATGGGAAATTGATCTTATAAAAGGTATTTAATTCATTTTAAAGATTAATCTGTATCTTAGAATTATTCTGCACTGTTCCTTACATGAATTCGCATTCCTATGTCAAATTACAGAGGTGAAATTACTAGAATAAAGTTATCCTGAGAACATCATATTCATAAATAATACCAACGTTTTAAAATAAAGTTATCATGAAAATGTTCAAGCCGATAAATAAAATCAAATATGCAAACGTATACCAATGCTAAGTCTTGGGTCTTTCAGTTCAAATGTAATGCAATAGTAAACTATATACATTTTGAGTTCAAATCCTATTCCAATGTTTTATGAACATTATGCGAGAGAATTTATTTTGTCTAAGTACTAATGCTAACTTATAAAGGTATACGATTATTCTACTCAAGTATTTGGATTGATATTGTTCAACCAAGATGGATTGACATTTTTTTTACGACAAGAATGAGGCATATAAGTCCTCGTACAACAATATGAAGTTTAAATTCTATTCAACCATGATAATACATTGTTGAACATTGGTGCAAATGCGACCACACTTTTAATAAGTCTTTCTGCTGTAAGGATGAAAGATGTTATATTCGACTTGAGAAAATCAGAGGGAAGATAATTCCTCTTAACCTTATATATATATTCAAATTTGAGTACTTGAGTCTGAGTAAAAGTATAATTTACTTTTGATATCACAAACACGTGATTTTACAAAACTTAGGCAAAGTAAGTCCTAAAATATAAAACCAAACTTCTCATTGAAATCAATTATAATATTGATAGTATTATGATACTCTGAAACACATTCTATTTCAAAATGAGAAATATCATGTCAATGAAATTAACTAACTAGATATTATGTTATATACTACGTAATTTGTAAAAAGAAATTGAAAATTAATCAATCAATGACACTCATTATATGGATATTATGAATTATCCAATAATGTGATAAAATAAGAAGTTAAGCAGTATTTGATTTAAGGAGAAGGCTTTACCTAAGTGAACCGATGAGCATTGGCGTCGGGCGCCGTAAAGAAGGCCTTCTTAAACGTACACCAGGGGTTGCAAGTCCCTGGCACTTAGAATCTGAACCTTTCCTTATAACTGCTAACTAAAATACGATGGATCCATCTAATTATCAAAGTTGTAACTTCTCAAATAATCAAATTTTACGAAAACAATATCTATAAAATATCTATTTGCTAGTTTACTTCCAATAAACGTTATACTTCCAAAATGTAATAGCATAGAAGTCAGAATCAATGTAAACTAGGAATTATCAGTCTAGTCCATTCTACTACTCTTTTAATTAGACCAACTTTAAAATAATACAATTTAATTTAATCCAAATTCATCATATAATTTTGTACAATGTATTTTCTTATTTTAATATTCATTTTACTCTACGATGCTATGAATATAATTTGATAAGTTCTAAGTAAATGAACAAATTGTACTTTGGAATACTATATACAATATTTTTGGAATTTTCTTTATATTTTCGTTGAATCTGATAAGTTCGTATAGGTATAGTTATTATTTTAGTTAATTTATCACGAGTATTGTGGTGTATTAATTAAATTAATTTTAGTCTATTTCTATTTAGATCTTCGAATGATTGAAGTCAAATATAATACAAGTTAATTACGAAGTTTGTTGATTATCCTTTTTGGTATATTTCCTTTCGTCAGTCTCTCTTACATAACATAATTATCGTTAAGTTAAACATCTTAGTTTTCTAGAGTTAAACTCTAGTTTACTATGTTATGTATTTTAGAGGAAATATCTTCTGATACTTTCCACTTGCGTTATTCGTTAAGCAGCTAAGCACTTTAGATTCTTAATATTTAACTATAATATGATTTGCGATTTTTGAGGAAATCTTAGGTAATCTTAGGAGTCATGACAATATATTATGTGTACATAATTCAAGTAAATTCTAGTTCCATATTGTTTTCCTTACAATAGCCAATGCATAGTTGTTTATACTTATGCTATTTTAAACCGAATCCTAAATTACCTATTTATCTAGATTTTATGTCAGGTTTTCTCGGTGTCTATTTGTAATTTGAGAATATCTACAATATTAATTTATACACGTGGTTTTAAATTTAGTTACTGTATATTAGGTTTCATATACCTATTTTTATCTGTTTGAAAAAAAAATATAATCGTTGTTTTAAATTGTAATTTCTCACAGATTTCTATAAGAAACATATTTACTCCCATACAAAATTATTTAACTTTTAATGATTTTATTTAACGATTCAATTTGGCCCTATTGATACTTCGCTTATAATTGCTTTGCTTTGAATTTATGGTCTATAAAATATATACATATAATTATCTTCTATGTAACTTCTTTAACAATGATTTATCTAATTTTAGATTTCAGGTTCCCTAATATTTTTTATTGGTCTTAAATTCCTAATTTCAATATTTTATGAGATATTTATTATTCTCTGTTCACTAATTCGGAATGTCTACGTTAATCTAATAATACATTCAAATTCCATAACTTTACATAATCAAGTGTACAAATAATATTCTAAATTATATTAGAGTGAAATGATATAAATTTTCTATAAAATTACTAAAGTATAAATACTTAGGTATCTTTATGATTTTTATTTTAATTATAAATTTCAATTTGATAGATTTCAAATTATTGGTTAAGTAGATACTATATAGGAGTATTATTTGTTAGGTTAGTTAAATTCTTTCTTAAGTACCTTAAAAGAAAATGGATTACTACAATAGGTCACTTCTTAAGGTCCTACCATTATACTAGACGATTCACATGCCATATTTCAAATCACAATAATTTTAGAATGTACAAATATATTAAATACATTATTTTAGGCTACTTTAGTACTTTGAAATTTTGGGATCAGAATTTTTAGTCAAGCACGATCGTTAAGTTTAAGCAAAAATAGGATCAGTTTTGGGAGCAGTTTTAATTTAGGTCTTTTAGTTTTAGTTTAATTTAGGTGTTTTATTTTATTATAAATGTTTTTGTGTTCCTTATAAATGCTAATTGAGTAATTTATTAATTTATAATTATATAAAAAAAAAGATTTAAAAAAAAATAGTTAAGGGGGGGCGGTTACACCACTTTAATCACGAATTTCTCCTCTTTGGTAAGGAATTCCAAATTCAAATTTGTACAGCTATAGACTCATGTATTTGTGCTTCGATGATCGTCATTCATTTGTTTTTTTTCTTCTGTTTTTTTCTGTTTGCGTCACTCATTTTACAAAATGGAAAACCTTAAATATCGCATTATTTACGAGTACGAGTTCCGCCGTGGCACTAGTGCTGCGGAAACAACTCGAAGGGTGAATGATGTGTATGGCGGTCGTGTTGCAAAAGAAAACACAGTTCGTTTTTGGTTCCAGCGTTTTCGTTCTGGAAATTTCGACCTGCAGAACAAGCCCCGTGGACGGCCTGAGACTCAAGTTGATAATGAAGAGTTGAAGGCTATTGTGGAAGCGGATCCATCGCAAACCACGTCCGAGTTAGCTGCAGGCTGCGATGTTAGTGATAAAACTGTTTTAATTCACTTGAAGCAAATTGGGAAGATTAAAAAGCTTGAAAGGTGGGTACCTCACGAATTGACTGAAACAAACCGGCAAACGCGCGTCGACTGCTGCATTACATTACTAAACCGGCACAATAATGAAGGTATTTTAAACCGAATCATTACCTGTGATGAAAAATGGGTTCTTTACGATAATCGGAAGCGCTCAGCGCAATGGTTAGATCCTGGCCAGCCAGCCAAATCCTGCCCCAAGCGAAAATTAACCCCAAAAAAGTTACTTGTAAGCGTTTGGTGGACTAGTGCCGGTATTGTTCATTACAGTTTTTTCAAATCTGGCCAGACTATTACGGCTGATGTCTATTGTCAGGAATTGCAAACCATGATGGAAAAGCTAGCGGCTAAACAACCTAGGCTGGTCAATCGCTCCACTGCTGCTTCACGACAACGCTAGACCACACACTGCGCTACAGACGGCTACTAAATTAGAAGAGCTTCAATTGGAAAGTTTAAGACATCCTCCGTACTCCCCGGACCTTGCTCCAACAGATTACCATTTTTTTC
Source organism: Plagodis pulveraria (assembly GCA_963890685.1). Taxonomy (NCBI): domain Eukaryota; kingdom Metazoa; phylum Arthropoda; class Insecta; order Lepidoptera; family Geometridae; genus Plagodis; species Plagodis pulveraria. The sequence goes on along the minus strand of OY982958.1, from coordinate 17,300,675 downwards.
GAAATTTGGATAACTTCTTGCAAGGGAAAAAATTCAACTCCGATGGGGCAGTCCAAATCGCCTTCAAAGATTTTATTGATTCCCGTCCGACTGGTTTTTTTAGTAAAGGGATCAATGAACTACCTATGAGATGGCAAAAGTGCATAGAAAATAATGGTTCATACTTTGATTAATTAAATATATTATATTAAAAAATATCCGACTTTTTGTTCCTCCCATACAAAACGCCAATTTCATATGTAAGGACCTAATATATTTGCATGTAGAAGTCGTGTTAATAAGTTAGTCATGTATTAGTAAGATCGTAACTTCCTATGGAGCAGTAAGATCGTAACTTCCTATGGAGCATGGGCGAGGACTCGAAAAGTAGCATTTTTATTTTGTTTTTTTTTTTAATGTTATTGTGACGGAACACTAGGCCCACCTGATGTTAAGCGGTATCCTCTGCCTATAACAGATGCATTTCATCACAAGTGACGAACGGCACTGCGCCCATCACCTTGAGACATACTTGTTAAGTCTCATTTTGCCTGTAATTTCACTGGCTCTCAAGGACTACTGCCGGAAAACACCGTTAGGTGCTTGGCGACAGATTTCCTGTTAAAGGTATTTCTATATGCCTAATCATGAAGTTTTCGTTTACGAACACATGCGGATATTAACCCACTATTATTACATGATAAAACTCTGGATAAACATAGTGTCAAAGATGATAATATTTCCTATTTTCCCACCGCAATGTTTCACACGCGGTTATCACTAAATGATGATAAAACTTGGAGTTTGAATGTTCAATTAATAAACAGGCCAAATGCTTGTGCAATTGATAAATGAGTTGGACTCATATACCGGGAATTCCATACCAGCGGAGAATGTACCTACTAAAATTAGTTTTTTTTTTTAAATTATTGCTGATAGGTATGCCTTTGACCACAATCTCAACTAATGTAAGTGATGATGTGGTTGAAGGTGTTAACAGGCTTAAACTATAATCACTGGCTCTCAAGGACTGCTGCCGGAATACATCGTTAGGTGCTTGGCGACAGATTTTCTACTTGAGGGTTGTCGGTAGCCAGGCGGTTGCGGTTATTCGCAAAATGCCCTTCCACCACGCGGTGAAGCTCAAGCCCGCGTTGAGATTCGAACCATGGACCTGCTGCGCGGCAGTCCATAGCCAATGCCACTGAGCCATCACTGCTTATAATAAAAGTTATTGTTTTATACAAGTAAAGATTCTTAACGGGAGTCTGATGCGCTCTTGGGCGGTTTCTATTATATGTTGTTATATATTAGATATAGAACTATGTATCATCAACCATATAAATTAATACAGTTTTACTTACTACTTTACCGTGTGGTGCTGGGTGAGAATGTCGCCCTCTTATTTCTTCCCGTGGGTGTCGTGAGAGGCGATTAAAGGAAAAATACATGAAGGTAGAAAGTAGCGCTTTCTGAAGAACTGACAACTTCAACTGCAACCCCCAAGATGCCTACTAAGCGTGGGGATTATCTTATTTCAGGTTGATGTGATTGTATTATTGTACCGTCCTTACATTCGACATAAATCATAATTGTATTTCATTCATAAATGGACGACATCGATTGCGCGTAATAAGTAAGGATAAATATTGTATACCACCAAAATCTAAATTGGTTGGAAGAGATACTCGCATTAGCTAATGCAATACTTTTTAATTCAGACGAGCAGTTCTCGTCAATAGAATCAGGTTTATTCCCATTAGCCAAATGAGCAGCAAGCCACTCATCGACGCGCAAATTAAATCCAGATGGTGTAAAATTTTTGAGAATTAGCAAAAACCGTGGGGTGCCGGGTTAGAATGTCACCTCCCCATTTCTTCCCGTGGGTGTCGTAAGAAGCTACTAAGTGAGTAGGGTGTTGTGGGCATTAAACGCAGAACAGGGCTGTTTATCATCTTAGTGCCCTGCCAGGATTTCATACAATATGTTCTTGTGTTCCTGTCTTATATGCTGTTGCGTAAACATATTATTCGTAATATGTTCTTGTGTTTCGTCCAGTGTGTTAGATAAAACATATTATATGACCCTGAAACTGTGCCCGGTGAATGGCAATAAACTCGCCCCCGATTACATGGGACCAAAACCCTATTGGCGGAATGTGGGTGTTTACACACCTCTGCCTACCCCTTCGGGGAATACAGGTGTGATTATATGTATGTATTAGCACAATTAATTCCTTACTGAGTATCAGGGGAAAATTTAGCAAAATGAGCAGCACGCCACTAGTCAAAATTAATAAATATTAACTAGAAAACATCTTTTCAGAAATAAACCAAATATTTTCAAAGCCATAGTGGTAAACCAGAAGTTGCTGTACTTGTACTTTATACCATCACTACTGTACTGTTTCTACAACAACTTGGCGTTTATCAACTTGTCGCATTATGATCCAACGTCGTACTACATACTGCTGCAGCTGAGAGTGCTCGTTACGGCTTTGATCTTCCAGGTATGATGAATAATTCAAAACATTGTTAGCATTTAGTATGACATCATAAATGGCTAAACTTGTAAATTACTTGAAAGTTATTATACATAAGAGCTTATACGCTAGGTGCATGGCGATCACTGCAATCCTTTTTTCTTTAACATCCCAATATTGTAATTTTATAATGAACACGAAAAAATATGTGAAATGGCGCGAGATCGAAAGAAGTATTTAAAATAATAAACGCATTCCAAATTCAAAATAATTAAAGAGTTGAAAAAGAAAAAGTTTTATGTGACAGTATTAAACAGACTCATCGTATTTTTTTCTATTATTAGGTATCTTCGTTAATGTTGTTTGCGTTGAGCTTTAAAGTTTTTAAGGATAAATTTAAAACAGAAGTGATTGGAAATTTGTTTTTCAGTTCCTGTTCAAGAAACATTTGGGATATATGCAGTGGGTGTCCCTTGGGATATTGACATTCGGATGTATGCTGAAAAATTTCGACGCAGCCTCGGCTCAGTCCACAGATGTATGGTCACAAATATACAACATATATTTCCTATCAATTAATTTCCAAAACTTTTGTTCATGTCTAGCTGGCACATACAACGAGTACCTTCTCAAAACACAGGGCTCCAACGTCGATATATTCCTACAAAATGTATTCATGTACCTTGACTCCGTCTTATGTAATTTAGCAATACTCATGTTCAAAGGCGAAATAGGCACGATTTTCAACGACTTTAGTTCTTTATCTGATAAATTTGTTATTCTTATTATATTTAATAGTGCTATAGTAGGTATAGTTACAAGTTTTTTCTTGAAGAACTTAAACTCGATTTTAAAAACTTATGCTAGTGCTCTAGAACTTATAATCACAGCTGTAGTTTGCTATATATTGTTCAATATATTGATAACATGGTATACTATAATATCGATATGTCTAGTCAGCATCGCTGTAGCGATGTATTTTCAAAATCCAGTGAATAATGTAAGTACTAGTGAAGCTGAATCAAAAGACAAAGTTCCACTTTTAGAAGTCACTACTGACAAATAGACTGTATATGTGACTGTGTGTGTTGTTTTGCCATACGCAAAGTGTTATTTATTTTGTTGTTCTCACTACATAAATGTAGTTACCATTTTATTGGCTGAAGAAATAAGTTCAAGATGGGGCATTATTTTTTTATTGTGTTAAACAAAGGATGAGGCTAGTTTGTCCAAATTTCTTTAATTTTAAATTATATCTTTCATCTTACATTATTGATTATAATTTTGTAGAAGAATATTATTCTTATCCTATTTTTAGTATTATTACCTATGTGATAAAAAATGTCTTATTTTATGAGACCTGATTATAAAATCTGATATATTTTTAAGGTATTCATATTGAATCAAAATTTTGGATTATAATTTTGTAAATGTAATTGTAAATGATTTATTATATCCGTATTTTAAGTTTTACTATGTAATATAATATAGTGACTCAATTTATGAGACCTGATTACAAAAGAACAACCTGATAAGAGAAGTTTGCCGTTGCAGTTTTCGGCACTGATTAGAACTCGGATGCGATATTATGTCGATGTGTGAACAGAACACGTAATACGTAGTTGTTCTGTTTTTACATACGTTTGCTTATCGAAATGTGTAGTTTGCCAATCTTTGTCGGAATTTGAGGACACGTCGATTTAGTCGTTTATTTATACTAATATTATAAAGAGGAAAGATTTGTATATAACGAATAAACTTAAAACAACTGGATATATTTGAAAAATACTTTCAACATTAGAATCCTACACTATCCCCGATGAACATAGGCTATAGAATATTTTCAAAAACTTAGGAATCCGTATGAAAACTGTGATAATGTAACACAACGTTTGAAAAATACAAAGAAATCGTGTACGCTGCGGAAATTGTTGGCAATAGACCAAAGTGATTGGCTAACTACAATTTTATAATGGACATCAATTGTCTACAAAAACGTCCGCAATATATAATATAATAATAATTTATATTTTTTTTAAATACCTACCGCTAGTTATCTATAGACATAGTTGTGAGTCTCATTTTTAGTGGAAGCAACAATTGTAGCAAACCTTTTCTATTCCGGTATGTAATCGGCCTCAAAATAATTGATTAGGGAGCGTAGCAGGTTTGGTGATATTTGTAGCAATAATGTACTTAAAGAGCTTCTTCGTAATCGTTCCATAACTATTAAACTTGATATATAACTAGGTATAGGATTACTACTGCAGTTCTATAAGACGTTTGATAAAGTTCTGAAACGATTATGAACTAGGGGGTAAGTTCAACAGACTGATAAAGGCCGATACGATGGGTTAGGTATGTAAAGATGCCTTCCTACGGTCCGTGTTTATAGGATTCTCATCGCAGTTATTTATACATAGATGCTTTTGAAACAAAATGTCATCCACATAGAAATATTTAGCCTGTAAATTAAATACTTACGTAGGTAATCTGTGGATTTACTGTAATATCACGCACCGTGGGAAAGCAGCTTATGTAAATCTAGTAAGAATAGCATCTTACTAGACCAGTGGATCTCGTATAGTCAATTTGTAAGTTATGGGCATTATTAATATTATTTAATATTAAATGCATTCTGACAGCCTTTGCACAAGTACGACTTTGTTTTTACACTTGAATCAACTAATGTAATTTGGATAAAAATATAAAAGAAGTAAGCATTAAGTAATTTTATTTACATTCCAATATGTTAACTATACATACAATTCATAATTTTCACTTTTAAATTTAGCAGTTAAATTTATAACTGTAATAACAAAATACTGTAACATAATTGACTACTTAAATAACTAATTTACTTATAACATAGCCAACTAACAATTAAGAACGACACCAAAAATTAAATTAAGACATGTTAAATTACAACTATGCGACAGAAAAATACAATGTTTAACCTCGTTGTTCACAAACATTATTCTATTTATAAGCAACGATTAGGAATAAAGCCAAAACCTTTCAACTAAGCAAAAAAACATGACTTTCCTCATTCATAATTATTACAGTAGGTAAAATTTTACATTTGTGATATCGTCTTTTTCTTATTATAAATGTAAGAAATGGAAATAACAGAGATAAATTAAATTATTACAATAATTTTACATCATTATGCGAGTTTGTTATTTCCCTATAATTAAGTTAAGAAACATAAAATTGAGTTGATGTGTGCTCTAGATAAGGAAAATTTCATTATAATAGTGTATTATATAGTTTAGGGATTAACATAAACTATATTACATATATCAACTAGATTAAATTTATTTAAGAATATTAAAAATTACTTTATATATCTGGTCAGGTGACGTCACGACCATACAGCTTTAGTTATTGTGAGGATCTTCATGGTTGAATACAAAACTCAAATCAGTATCTAGGCTGATTATGATTAAAAGTAGGTAATACGGCGTTATTTGATAGGGTTTTGAAATATAATGCGCCACCGCACCGGCTCACTGCCTAATAACTCCATCAACATAAAATAACTCCTCTAAGGGTCTGTTTCAGAATGTTTGAGTAAGTTCCGGTTAATACCCAGAACATATTTAATAAATAAAACACTATCTTTGCGTTTCACAGTCATCGATTCAGCCTATCCATCGGTTAAAGCTTGAAATGCGCTGCATGTTAACTGTCATTTTTATCATTCAGTTATTTTATGTTCTGGGTAGTATAACCGGAACTTACTTGAACATTCTGAAACAGGTCCTACATAGAATTAAGATAAAAACCGGATCATTTAGGTATTTTACTAGCCTATTAGTACAGAATAAATATAGGCATCTAATGAAATGTTAATGTGGACTTTTTGTCATAACTGAAAATAATTATCCATGCTTGAAATAGAATCTGGTAATTTTGCTAAAAATAATAGGGTGGGCTAATTGGTGGATAGGGTAATATAGTGATTTTGTTATAAAAACTAACGTGGTTTTCACTCATTTTAGTAAATAATACGGGATAACTCACGTGAATAAGTCAGATAGCTCCGACTATAGCTCCGACTATAGTTCCAACCACATTCGGTGGTCTTTTTCAAGGAGAGCTCGGGACGCTCGCGTTGACGTCTCGCTGAGCACTCTATATAGTGATAATTTGTGTTATCGCTGTAACTGCAATGATCAGCGAGAATTGCGTGTATTTTTAGTTAAAAACTTGCCTAAAGGGCAAGGTTGCGGGTAGCTACGATGCAAAGAGTGCGTTCCGAGTGAAACAGGTAAGTATTTGGCCAGATTTTATTATTTGTTGTATTACACTAGATATTGGACTATAATTATTTGACTCTTGAATGTGTTACCGCTTTTACGAGAACCTTAGACAAAAAATAGGTTTCTTGTATTTTTTATTTTTTTGTTATAATTAACACATTCTTGACAATGGATTGGAATTGATATCTAGATAGAACTAATCGAGTCTAAAAGGCCGGAGCACAACCAGGAGCTTGAGCCATATACACTGCGTTAGCTCAGTTAATCATATACTAGCAGGTACCTATTCTTTGTAAAATTCATAAATTTAAAATAAAATACTATATTCCTAGCAAGTTTCTGGTTTATTGACCAATTTTGTGCATAGGATTGTTTCTACGTTATGGGATGGTATGGTATCTTCATTTTGATGCGTATTAAATATATATTTTATAATATAACCCCTATAGTCATATTGTGGCAAAAGCCACCAACCACCCCTGTGTCTTCAAACGCAAGAATACTTATTTTGTCGTATTACAATTTTAGAACTGTTTTCATGAAGTCACTGAAGGGTGTATGTAATTACATTTTCATACAAAGCGGACAATGCACTTTACTGATCAATATAGTTTGTCGTCGCTTGTTTTTTTTTTATTCTACGATTGATAAGTTAAAAGCTATAAAATGATATCTATGTTTGATCGTATCAGCGTGGTTAATGATTAATATATCAATTTAATCAATTGTAAGATCTTTTAATTGATAAAATCTTGTCAAAATATTATGATATTATGTATGATTTTATCAGGTGGCTATTTTTGAGAATTTTATACGACATATCGTCGATAAAATAAATATTAGGTCATCACAAAGAGACCAACTGGATCCATTCTGGGACTTATAAGGCTAGAGAAGAACTCTATAGAAAGTACGAGAATAAACGTAAATACAGTGTGCCTTAGGATTAAATTATGTCGCATAGTAAACACATACAAACACAAAAATGCTAATTTATACATAAATTTAACATCCCATTTACATATACTCTTGTCAACTACTTTTAAAGCGAACAATATTTCACAATAAATAAGTACCTACGTCTTCATCTAGTAAACAGCATAGTAATTTTTACAATTAAGGCACTTCTCATTAATGCATCTGCCTACATACAGACGTTTTTTGACCAACTAACTCTTTGGATTTGCACTGGTCTGTCATTGAAATATGTGTCTGTAATTATCTATTGGGCAACGTATACGTCGGATCTCATGGCCAAATAAGGAACGGCAATTAATACGAAATGACCGTAACAGGCGTGATTATTACTGCCATTGTAAATATTTACTTTTATGTATCCATAATAACCGTATCAAATTAATAAATATATATAAATAGTTATATATATATATATATATATTACCGCTAATTTTGTTATTATAAATTACGGCGAATATGGTATAAAATCAATATCATTTCTGGCTGGAATTATCTCGAGAAAACATAAAAAAGAATGCATCTCATGACGCCTCTACCACAAACATAGTCGTATATTGAGCTAATGCAGATTGGGCTTTGGATTGAGTTCTTGAATTCAATGTTAACTGACAAACAAAGCACCAGGTTGATTACGTTCGTAAATCAAAAAAAAAACAGAATCGTAAATGATGATATCAGTTTTAACCAGTAGCTAGTACTTTTTTACCCAACTACGCCGCAGGAAGGGAACTATAATGTTTTCTGATCTTATTTAAGTTTTTGTTAGCTTTCTTTGCCAAATAAAATGGCGCTGTAGCCTGAACTTGATGGATTTAGACATTTTATGAGGTGTTTTTGGATTCGCATTAATTGTGGGAGTGACATATGGAGTTATGGGAGTTACCTTTTAACCCATAATTCCTAGAATAAATATCATTTTTTTTAGCTTTTCGCGTCACTTAAGTGATGTTAATAGGAAATAATATTTAAAAAAAGCTATGACTTAGTGATGTGACAAAAAATATAGAAACAACATGAAATTAATTATCACCACATGTAAGTATATGAGGGATCTAAATATGTCTACGAGTTCTACCGACCGCCGCTGTGACTGTTATTTTTTTGTGTTGTGACTGTTATTATTGTTGTTATTTGAAGCATATAATAACAATAATGGACGTTTCTAAAAAAAGATAAGCAGACGCTCTTAAGCAGCCTAAACGAGCGTTGCACACTTGGATTTTATTTTGTTGAATATTTTGAACATCTTGATTAAATATCTCATTTGTATATCAAGTACATATGTACTTATCACGCCTATATAACTCTCTAAGCACTCGCGTTTCACTAGATATTTTTGTATGTGTGATATAGGAAGAGCAAAAGACTGTTTCTTGAAATATCTTTGGAAGAAAAACGTTATAATTATCCGATCCGGGGATCAAACCCAAGCACTCAAAAGTCTATAGCAACGACGACGCTACGCCACATAACCAACACGGCAGTCTATCTTATGATAAGGTATATTTTGACCTTTACAGTTAAATATTATGAGTATGTATGTCCAATTACGTTATTTTATTGGATTCCAAGCAATCAATAATAGACGTAATGAAAATACAATGTAGGGATTGAAATTATTCTAATAATAACGCACTGTACTGTACAATGTGTCTAATAATTTATTCGTTTAAAATGATTTACAATAATGTTAAGGTTTGTAGTAAAACCCGCGCCGAGATATAAAGTCGAGGGCATGTTTACGATACATCTTTTCTACTTTACGACCCCAACAGATTACTACGTAGGCGTAGGTACATTGAATCGGTTTATTGAACCGCCTTTTTTGCAACAAAGTGGATGCTCAATGATTTTGTATGTTCTTGGCTTCTTACATGGAAAAGAACAAGCTTAAGCATCATCTGGCTTCATCTGTACCTATCATTTTCGCAATATAATATTTATGAGACTATATTCCGTGCTTCGGAGGGCACGTCAAGCCGTCGGTCCCGGTTGTTGTCTTTCGATGGCAGTCGTGTCATTGTAGTCTGAGGTATGTTAATTTGCAATGTGAGGGTAGGCGTACGGTAAGGTAAAAATAAAATATTCGAGTGCGTCTGATTTTTATAGGGAATGTTTAGTGAAACCAGAAAGAAGTTCCCATTCATGTTACTGACTGATTCAAATGTGACTGCAAGCTCGAGGCAGCTTTTCAAAAGCAAAAATGTAGTCATTTTGAGTATTTACTCGAGCGAGTCAAATTATTATACAGACGGTTAATCTGAAGATTATATGGAGAGATTTTCTTAATCTGACGTTTTGAAAAAAAAACTTAGATGTAACAATTAAAATATTATTATATTGCAAAATATAACCCACAACCAAGTATTAGGTAAATTGTTTAAGTCGGTACCATGCGGATTCAAAAAACCTCTAAAAAACTCATTCCGCTCACATTTTCATGGTACGACTTCCACAACTGATGTCAGTGTTGGAAGAAGGTTAAATTCTGATGTATTTAAAAAAAAACAGCCGCGCTCCAGAATTTGAGGTGACATTTTTATATGACACTCCGACTCCCTTACGTCAAACTCAAATAGTCAGATGCAAATGCACTCTTTTCAGCATGTTAAATACATGCTGAAAAGCCACCATACCTTAATCTGACGCGCAGTGCAGTTTGTCACAAGTGGCAAACTGCATCTGTTATAGGCAAATGTTACCGCTTAAGACCAGATGGACCGCGTGCTTGTTCCATCACGAATTTAATAAAAAATGATGTCAGATGTTTCATCTACGGTGAAAATATTCAACAAGACGAAATCTATTGGGCTCCTCCACTATTTAATGCCTTTGTCAACAACGGGTAGGTGACTTCGTGAAAGTCACTTACCGATGTAAATATTCAAAACTCTATTCAAAGGGAGCCTGCGGTCCAGTGTAGTCGCGGCGGGGCTCTTAGATCGGAGTAGGTATTGTCTTTTACTACGAGACACAGAACTTAAAAGTGACAGACAGTACTAGAAAATCTTGGTGGTTTAGGTTTTGAGCCTTATAGTAAAAGACAATGCCCACTCTGAGCTAAGAAATAATAAATAACATGCACAAGAGAATTTTAACATCAGGTTGTCCTCGTGCTTATTCCGTCACAAACACATTAAAACAAACATTCTACTTACTTAAAATGTTTGTTAGGACTAACAAAAGTCAAATCTAAGAGGTTATTGACATTTTTCCAATAACCCTGGATATATAAGGTGGATATTAATATTTCAACATTACTGCGGGGGCGATTTGGAATCGATAACTGAATGTCTTCAACTAATATTTAATTTTTACACACACCTCCTTAGTCTGTCAGAATAGGTACACGAAACAGCTGAGCTGTGTTGTACCTAGTGATAGCCGTTCGTCGACTTCGCATAGCGTTATTACTCAATACTAGCGTTTGTACGTGTGTGTGTGAGTGGAGTACATCGCAGCCGCGGGTGATGTCACTATTATTCTTAAAGCCAATGCTCAAACGTAGAAGATCACGTCACAGCTTAGATAATAGTCAGTACTGCTTTTGTGCACTCAGTAATCCCCAGTATTGTTGATATATTAATTTACACCTTATTTATATTACTAAAATTGTTGTAGAGCAGTGGTGACATGGTTTACAGTTGTCAGTTTTTATGCTAAGCACTGAGTGCATTGAAGGTATTTCAAAGTGTCGTAGTACTACTTAGTCTAGTCGGTAGGTACTAATCCAATGTTTTTCAATACTATTTAATACCTTTTTCGATATTTGTACAAATGTATCAAATTAAATAACAATCTACACAGGTAATTTTGCAATACTATCTATTATTGGTAAATATCTCATCTAGCTTACTCCCAGTTTCTGGAACGTTTGCAAAGTCTTTCGTCTTTTCGATCAGTGAACAAATTGAATACTGAACGCTCATTGGTCACATATCGCGTTATAGAGTACCAATGACCAGGCAGCGTACAGTAATTAGTTTGTCAACTAATCAAAGCTTTCACAAAAGTTTCAGAAATTGGGGGTCAGTGTCCACATAGTTAATTCCCAAAGTGTTTTCCAACGCAAAAATAGTTTACATTCATATTGAATGGCAGTAGTTTATACATCGCTGAGGGTTGTGAAATAATAATACATATTTACAAATCGCTCCTACTTTTCAAGTAGGAAAGTTTACCAATATTGTCCAATACTAATATTCCGTTTTCTAAGATTGTACAAGTAAATGTACAAATATGTCAAATAATAATAAATAACTTTTTCAAAGGTCACTTTGCAATACTAACTACAAATGGTAATAACTCCAATAAATTTCATTACCGAGGCATCCTAAATAGGTTTGTAGAGCAAAGTGGTGACATACTTCTTTCTGTACCGATGAGTCGCTGAGAGAACCATGACACCATCTTTGATGGATAATGCGTACAGGTGGTTCAACATCACATGATTTGGCTCCGGTAATAATGTTGGCTCGCACTGTAAAATTAAAACAAGGTTTTTATTATGTTAGAGGCTTATATGCTCACAGACGAATTCCGAGGGTTCGGTCTTAAGCAAAATTTAATTGTTTATTCCTACAGGAAGTTAGCAGTAACATGCTGTCTCTCTACTACGTGGGAAACATCTGGAGAAATATATAACTGTGCCATCTCATTTGGGAATATAATATTAAAACAAGTCTTTAATTATGTTAGAGGCTTATATGAGAGGTCGTGGTCCAGAATTTTGTCATCAACAAAATGAAATTGGTAAACAAAACAAAATCAACAGGAAATTCTTAGTAACATGCTCACTCTCCACTACATGGGAAGAATCTGAAACTGTGCCGTCGCATTCGGGAATACAGCTCGGTAAGCCGGCCCCTGTCTAATCCGGAACCCTCTATAATCCGACATTTATAAAAGTACAAACAAAGGAAATTTATCACGGGAAATCATCCAATACATTCTTAATTTTTTTTGACTTGTGTCTAGGCTACAAGAAAACACTGGTGATGTCGGTCATATCAAAGACCAACCTATATAAAAACATATCAATCTTAAATAAATTTTTGGAATCAACCATTACTAACATCGACAAGGAAAATATGGCTAAAAACTATATGTAAAATTATGTAGCACATTTTTTTTTCTATGCCTGATAGCCTTTGACCACTATCTCCCCTAATGGTAAGTGATGATGTGGTCGAAGATGTTGTTCAGGCTAACCTAGAAGTACTGGCTGTCAAGGACAGCTGCCGGAACACACCGTTGGGTGCTTGGCGACAGATTTTCTACTTGAGGGTGGTAGCTAGCCATGCGGGCATTCGCAAAATGCCCTACCACCATGCTATAACGACTGCCATCCTAAGACAACAACCGGGACCGACGGCTTAACGTGCCCTCCGAAGCACGGAAGCGCTCAGTAGTAATGTCCCTAGCGGTCACCCATCCAACTCCTGACCGCGCGCGACGTTGCTTAACCTTGCTGATCGGTTGAGAACAACTAAATAAACTTCGCTACGAGCGCTTTAAAATAATAATAGATTTGATCTTACCATTTTTATAAGTATGTTACTCGTATTTGTCGGATTACAAACTGCTCCATTCAAAAATGTGCCGGACTACAAGAGGTCTGTGACTACTCTATAGACCGACAAATTCGATTATCCGACACCGCCTTGCAAAACGTTTGTCTGATTACCGCGGGTCTACTGTATAATATCTACAGGCGTAATGTTTTTGTATTGAAAGCAAGTAATTAACTGACACATAATTTGACAACTGCTTTAAAAATTTCGGTTCCACTGCTTCGGAAACTTGGTTCCGAAACTTTTTGAGGCAGACTGTCATGGCTATTACATTAGATATGGACTGTTCCATATCTTCCCAACTATTCAGTCACAACTGTCGCTTGGCGGCCAAGATGTCGGCGACAGTAGTAGGGCGGATACGCGGGCGAAAAAATATACCATAGTCAATTATCGCTTCTCTATAAATGTCATCCCTCTCGTATTCGGTGACGGTCGAGGGTGGACAAACGCTTCTTAATTCGACTGGTAGCGATAGCGGTAGAATCTTACTAATACCAAAGAGATTTGTCGAGATTCGAAGTCAATAAGTTCTTTCCATTAATTTGAACCTTTTCATTTAATGGGATTATATATTTTAGGTTTTATACGAATTTTTGTAGCACTAAATATATCGAGTACAGTTCCCAAAGGTCTAAGCCAGCAACATCTTGCTCAACAGCCATCATACACAACCACAGAGCAAACACGACTTTGAAAATACTATTGCAAAAATATATTTAGCCTACAAAGTTATAGTAAATATGGTAAATGTTAAATACTCACTGAGAGTGGCGTGTCCTTATTAAGTATGACTTGCAAGAGATGTGGAGGTAATATTGGAGGTCCGGATACTTTTTCCCATGGTTTTGATTGGGGAATTTCCTGAAAATAAACGGGAAAACATTTAATAATAACATTTGAGAGTATCCATTATCTTATTTCTATGACAAACGGTACAAGAGGAACGCAGCAGCTAACGAATTTAAACGTAGAGCGAGACCCTCTAACAGGTATGTCAATACGTCGAGAGTCTCAAACATATAAAATGTACCTACATTAGATTAAGTTAACAGTTTTTTTTTGTAATTTTAAAGTATTGTTCGCTTAAGTTTGTTAAATTTTGAATTCGTGTTGTGATATCCTTAATTTGACTAAATAAATGGAATGGATGGAAGATACGCTTTTTGAGGTCGGCAACGCGTTGGTAACCCTTTTGGTGTTACCAACGTCCATAAGCTACGGTGACCACATTCCATGAGGTGGGGCCTGTCTGTCTACTATTAGGCATTAAAAAAGTACATCAGTTTCAAATAATGGGTACTCTGACATTTGTGACAATACTTTATCAAAATAAATAGACTATTCATCATCCTCATGATCATGGATGAAGTCTACTGTTAACGACTCCCCGTGAGGAGCCAGGCATAGATTGCGCTGCCTAGTGTGGTCATTATGGCATAATACAGTCTCCACGGATCGCTGAGCGCAGCGATGCTATCAGAGGATTTTTTCTCCTCCATCTCCTATCTTTTTTTTACTTTCGCCACTTTAACTTGCAAATTCAGAAAGATATTGTTGACTTTGGTTCTTCGGCGAGTTTTCTCGTTCCGGATCGCGTAAAGAAACTCCGAACATAACTCTCTGCATAGCTCGTTGAGCAAGTCCAACCCAACCTTTTCACATCAAGTCAAGGACCACGTCTCAGTGACACCATACGTCATTACTGGCAACACACACTGGTTGAATACTTTGGTCTTTAAACCCTGCGTGATGTTAGAAGAGAATATGTTGCGTAATTTCTAGAACGGTACCATCTTGGACGGAGATCATCGGGGAATGGTTTTTGCCAACTCCCTACGCTTGGTAGGCGGCCTAGTTATCGCTGTTAATGCTGGCAATTCCTCAGGAGGCACTTCTGCCCTCCATTTTGTATTTTTCCCTGTGTCGCCTTTTACGACACCTACGGGGAGGCGACATTCCGACGCCACGGGCAAATATAATATCACAACAAAACAAATCAGTGTCAAATAAAGTTTTACCCGCATACCGAGTTCCGTACCAATACAGAATGTGTGAATAACTTATTTAGTTTTTTCACATTGAACTTCTTTTGATAACATAAAGACGTCGTCCTCGTCCTAATAATGGATTGAAACCTTATTAAATAAGAAAAAGAATCTTTCTCATAACTTCGATTTGAAACCTGGAGGTCTACTCCCAAAAACGAAGTTCGAAGCTTCGTTTGGGAACGAAATAACGACGAACATCGAACTTGTACCCGGCCACCAAATATCTTCGGATGCGACGGTCGGTTGTACGGACGGTCTTCGTTTCGGATTCATAGACAAACAACATAGTGAAGTGATATTGAAAGCTTTGTGTAGGTTCTTTATGGTAGACATGTAAATACCGGTACATAAATCAAAAATTAATATCCAAAAAGAATTTGTGATGAAGAATGTTTCGATAATTAATAAACTATTTATTAATAAATGTGGTACCATGTAACGTATTCTGCAATTATTTTCTTCCAAAACAAATATACCTTAGAGTGATGATTCGTCGACGACAAACTAAGAACCTAATTTAACTATGCCAAATACTATAAACTCTTTGGTAAATTCTATTTTTAATTTGACAATGAAAATGCAACCATGGACTTACATTAGTAGATAAGCCCATATGTTCACTATACAGTTCACCAGAAAGTGTTTATTTTCTGAAGAGGCAGACCTGTAATTGGTGGCTTCTTCTTTTTTGAAGTATCTATTTCTCGCGCTGCTTTCTATGAACAACCATGCAACGCGTACGTAAATTATGTAAATATATTCTTGATAACACAAGAATGATTTAATATATTGTTATTGCGAGTCTTGTATAGTTTTGTATACATTCAAGTTCCGACTCCATAACTTTTTCTTCCACCAACAAGCGCATCAACATTATACTAGTAAAAATAAGTTAATTTTCATTTTTGATGATGTATACTGCAAATGAGGGATAATGTGTTTAAAATTTTCAAGTGCAAAAAATATCCTATGAAAAAGCATACTCATTGTAAGTGCTAAAAACTGAATGTAGCGAAATAATGATTGACTACATTTAAAAAAATATAAACCATATTTAGGGCGTTCGGATAGCCTATCGGTGCCAAAAATAACACTCACAAACGCTAAAAATGATCACACGGGCCGTTCGTTTTGGGACTTCGTGATCAAAAATATCGTTTTCGCTCACCGTTCGGATAGCTTTGAAAACGCTACAAATGACAGAGAAAAGTGATATTTTTGACCCATGTCTTACCGTGGGATCGTTGTGATCGTTTTTTGACAACTGCTGTTTTGACAGTTGTATTTGGCGCGATTGAAGAGTTTCACAAGTTTTTTATATAGTATTTATATTATATATAAATATATAATATAAATACCATATTATTTAGTAGGTACCTACTTGTTTTGTTAATTTTAGTGATTGATTCCATGTTTCAAAATTGTTAAAATATTGTCGGTTGTCAAAGTATGTTTTAAGCCGTTCGGATAGCATGCAGTAATTGGTGGTCAAAAATAGCAAAAGCTTCTATCCGAACGCTAAAACACAAATGCCACTTTTGAAACTGCTACAAACGCAATCGAGCCAAAACGAACGCCCCTATTGTTGCTATTTGAAATACTCTTTAAAAGTGCGAGTGAGAGGGCTGCAAAATGTAAAAGGCCTCTTAACGCTAAAGAGCGGAAGAATGCTTAACATTTTCGTATAATTAAGATGCACATAATTGTTCAGTAATAAACATACAGATATACTTAATAAAGCTAATTATTAAGGATGCTATGAGCATTCATACAAACCGATCTGCGGTTTTTGTAATGCTTTTAAGTAAAACATTGTATAAGAAATAAATAAGTAAATAAATGAAAAAAAAAAGATGACAATGACTCGTCAGATGCACGACTCGCCAGAAAAGTAGAATTTGTGCCGGGCGACATAGTCTAGTGAATACGCCCTTTAGGAAGGATCCGAGAGTTACCTAACTCCCGAGATTTGCGAACCGCTCGGGAATATAGAATCCCAAATCCCGAGTGGAGTGACGGCTTCGAACACGCCCAACACTAAGACCGCTATATTTCCGACGAGAAAACTCTACATTTTACACTTTCTGTGAGAAAATAAAGCTTAGGTAATTATACTAGAAACCTAGTATTTTATTAAAGTAAGTTAAAAACCTACTAATTTATACAGAAATGATGAATAAGATAATGTAATTTGAATTTAGAACATATGTATGAAAACTTTTACCGTTAAAGTAACATTAAAATTATCTTAATGTTGTCTTAGGTTTTCGCGATTATTACACATAGTAATTATACAACTTTAAACGCCCCGTGACCACGAACACTGCAAAGTGTTTAAAACGTCGCGTCGGGACAAAAATAATGATAAATATACGCGATTTAAACCGTTTAAAGTTGTTTAATTAAAATTATCTTATTTGAAAATTGCCCATTGCCACCGCAAGCGCAGACCCAAGACTCTATACACAACATTTAATTTGATTATTTATCATTATAGATAAAATCTTCAAGAATATTTGAAGCGCTCGTAGCGAAGTTTGCGGAGTCGTTCTTACCTGATCAAATACATTGAACCACAATGGCTGCGAACATAACTCATATGTGTGACCGCTAGTAACATTTACTACTTGCTTCACAGGGCACGGCATCGGTTCCGCTTGTTGTCTTAGGTTGGCAGTCGTTATAGCATGGTGGTGGCTACTCCACTGGCTTGCACGATCCCACACGTCTGGGGGATGGCCCTAATGAGCTGGGTCATCCCTCCATTGGCCGGGGCCCGTCACCGGTGACGGGCCAACCGCCGGGGCGAGATGGTGATTGCTAACGCTACCCCATCTCGCCCCGTCTAGGCGGCAGACTGCTCATCCCGGGTTTTTAGTGGGTAACCTCACTTACTACCCCCCCGTGGGGGTAGTAAGGCCCCTCAGGCGAGGACTCCCACATAACCACTCTGCTCCCCCCGGAGCCGGGTGGTATCCATAAAGGATTTTCCCGGGTCAAAAAAAAAAAAAAAAAAAAAAAAAAAAATGGTGGTGGCGCCTCCTGGCTTGCTAGCATCTTCAAGTAGAAAATCTGTCGCCAAGCAACTAATAGTGTGTTCCCGGAGCTGTTTTTGAGAGCGAGTTATTATAGGTGACCAACAACTTCGACCGCATTCTCATTTACCATCAGGTAAAATAGTAGTTAAAGGTTGATTTCGTTATGAGTTAATAATGAGGGTTAGTTTGTTGTTTCCAATTACTACAAGCAATATTTTATTAAGTATAATATATACTTTGTACCTATCATCTCACGTGCGCCCCTTGTGACATTTTATATAGGTAACATGAATGTTTGTCGTGTCTGGTGGATAAGAAGTTTATTTATGTGTAAAGCAGAAAGGTATTTTTTATGTATTATCGTTTTTGGCTTTATCTAGTAATTCAAAGAAAAAAATAACAACCAATATCCCCCAGTCGATTTTTCTTCTGACCAAAGAACCCAAAGTCTGTAACTGTGCCCGGTAGGTGGCAACAGGCTCGCCCCCTATATGATGTGCCCTAAACATGTCTGGCGAAACGTGTTTGGAATCCCTGCCTATCCCTTCAGTGAAGACAATAGTTTTACACACATATCTTTTTCTCTGATAGCGATTTATATATCCTTATAGCTAGGCTACACTCTCCACCATTCCAATTTTGATTTTATAGTGAAACCAAATTTAAATTTTGTAGAGGAAGTCAGCGAGATTCACACCACACTAGTCAATACTGCATCCTCGTCAAGTCTACAATCATTAAATGTAAATAGGTACTGCTAATTCAGTGCTTAATCGTCAAGTACGAACTTGAAGAATATGTTACTGCAACGTCAACACTGCATTTTCGACAGCCTTACCAACATTGCTAATTCCTCATGGTTTCCTCAATGCTTCGTATTTGTCAAGATATCAAAATAACACGGTATATTCGTCAAGCTATCAACATTGTAACATCGTTTGCGTATGGTTATTTTATTTATTTGGTTGTGCCTTCGATATCTTGTTTTGTTGATGAGTTCCTATGGCCACCATCTGGCTTCATCGTTAAACCCTGGATACTGCCTTAGTTTATTGAGAATATTTTCAACACAACGAAACACGGGTTAGTTATATTATTAGTAGCTCCTAAGGCCATCTTCCGGCTCCATCATCAAGACAAGCATATTTGTAGATACCATATTATTACATTATCAATGAAGCTACTTAAAAAAAAAGACTACTAAATATAAACAACACTACAGCCACTAGAACGAAAGCATTTAGCCAACCTTAAGGCCATTTCATGCCCTCAGGCAGACCAAGATATGATGTAGTCCACTACCAGTTGGCAGCGTGCACAGCATGCTGATAGCATTGCCTCGAAGAATTGCAATGCTTATTTATGGAGACAAATAAGTGCTAGCGTTTTGATCACACGTCGCATAGACCAAGCGCGCTGATAAGTTTTGGAAAATACGATGAGCTTCAAACCCTACGACCCAATGTCTCAACACTTGAGTCGCGCCGAAGCTGCCGCGGTGCTAGCCCTAACTTTGTTTCAGAAATACATGAAAGTATCAATACATGCCATGTTACATAGTTACCTTTGCCAAGTCTCAATTCGATTAAACTAGTAGAAATTGTTTTCAAGTTCTGTACTACTGTACAGAACTTGAAAACAATTTCAATAATAAATATGGTAGTACTGGATTATAAACGACCACTAAAAAAATAGTTAACATTAAGTATGATAGACTTAACGTACCTGAGAATATTCCGTTTGAGCACTGCTATGAATTCCCTCACTGTCCTTAGCAAGGGCTTGGAACACCTCGAAGTCTGACATCTTAACTGACACTAAGTTATTCTTTGATCCCATCCCATTATCAATTACTTTCTGTAATTATCAGTAAAATATATGTCAACAAAGTGAGAATGTATACATAAGTCGTATTGAAGGTGGTTGAAGGATATTAAACTTAGACCTGGTTTCTCAATCATCAGATAAAAATTATCCGACTTATAAAATGTTACAGTTAAAACATTTTTTTTTTCTTTTAATAACCAACATTCTTTATTTTAATATTGATTGTGTACACATTTATTCTTAGGAATATTAATTATCTCATGATTGAATAACCGGGCCTTAGCAAGCAAGTTTACATATCATACACAACATTTTAGCAAGCTTCTTTGGCAAGAGTCTAGATTCTGTAGTGGTACCAGCACAGTATCTGATATTCTACCTGAAAGCAAACACTACTGTGTTTAATATCAAGCATAAAATCTAAGCACCTATCGGTATGTTCCAGGAGCTGTCCGTGAGAGATGGTTTTCATTCTACGTTATGCCTGGTCATCTTAGACCATATTATCACTTACAATCTGGTAAAAAATATTAAAGGCTATCAGAAGTAAAATTGGTTTTGTTCACAGCTCCAAAACTAAATTCGACAATATAGATACAAATCAGCGTTTATACTGTTTCTTGGTAAAATAAAAGTATGGTACTACAATATTGGATCAACATTTATCGAACGCTAAAAAAAGACACACAGTAAAATTAATCAAAAGCTATCAGAAGTGAAATTGGTTTTGATCACAGCTTTAAAATTTCACTGGGCAATATACTCGTACATACAAATCGGCGTTTGTAATATTTCTTGGTAAAATAGACGTATAAAAGTACAATATTGGGTGAAAATTCTTCACAATATTGAATTATTACAAATTTTATATTTTTTTAGATTGGTAACTCATTCCGTTCAAGGTGCAACACCCGTGACATACGGACGGACTGACAGACAAGTCAGGCATTGTCAAGTCAATTGGCAAGGTCTCATTAATACTTCATTACCCTGAAAATAGGTTTGAAGAGCACTGCAGCATGTGTAATTACTGGGCGAACAAGACACAAAAACGAAATATCTTGGAGTTACAGAATGATGACAATAAAACTGCAGCGAATTCATATTAAAAAAAAACAACAGCTGTATGTATTGTGCTATACAATAGTATATTAAGAAGAAGTGTACGCTTCAGGACCAATTCCATTATATTATCAATACAATAACATTAGCTTCTTAAAATAAAATAGGCTAACATGAAAATTCTCAATGAATTTGACAAGCGGCAAATAACTTCAGCTCCTGGAAGTGCATTGCGAAAACTCAAAAAGAAAACAGATTACAGGTCAAATTATCAATCTTGTTTTTGTGGTTTCATAACAGACTTTACAGAACTAAATTGGGTAATTTGCTCGAGTTCGGAGACGACCATGGAATCTTAAAGTTCCCTCACATTCTCCAGCTGCCGGCGTCATCTGCCATGCAGGCGGACCATGATCAAACTCTGTCGATAAACTCAAATCAAATGTGAAGTGAGCGCGACACCTTCGCGTTGGTTATCAAGGCGTTTCCTGATTTTAGGTCGTGTTGAAGGTGAACTCCTCATCAGAGGATCATTATGATATTAAAGATGGAGACGGAACTGCAGGACCACATAGCCCCGCCATAGTTACTTCTTACGACTTCATGGACATAAAGGCAGAAGCACCACTTTCAGCTGTTGAATTACGGCATATGAATGTGTTCTGTGGTGGAAATGTCCATTGCTTTATAATAATTGAAAAATTAGATAACTTTCGATTGTCGATTCTTTCATTCGTGAAATTGTAAGTAACATTGAAAATGTCTGAAAACATTTCAGTAGTTCGGACGGCCAATCAAAAAATTACCGGTTTGCTATAGTAGGTACAGTTTGGTTAAATTTAAGAAAATACGTTAATGCCACATGATATGCCAAAAATGTCTAAAAACCAACTTTTTCGTAATACAATGACTATTTATTTAAACCAAAAAAGAGTCCGTATGTAGCTGCTATGGTTTGATTGTGAGCCCTCAAACGATAATGACTCCATGAGTTATTAGAGGTGACTGTGAGCTACGAGAAGAAAGGTGTGAACGCCAAAGGCTATCTGCAAGCTATCTGTAAATTCACCAACAACATACATTTTATGCAACTCAAATAATTAAAAAAAGAATACCATATCATCACGCCTGTAGGTATTTTCTGCCTTCAGGGGCAATATCAGGGGTAAAATTTTAGACAGTGTTTTCTTAATTAACATTTATATAAATCCAGAGCAACAGACGGTCTTCTATGTAGCAGCTGGTTGCATAAAGATGTGACAGTGGAAAATGTACTACTGTACTGTGAAGCCACAGAATAAATAAGAATCATGACGGGATTGCTAGAGACATTCCTACCAACAAAATCATCACCACCAATACTATGTATATGCCGCTGGAGCAGCTATGCCAGTAACAAAAAGCACAAAAGCAAAACATCCTCATCCTATAAGACGTTGCACCTGCTTGGGTAGAAGCTGGCAGTGGTAAATACAAAAATATCCCAAATGGGATGTCAGTGCAGGCCATATTACTCCCAAATTGAGTAAAAAGAGCTAAAGTTATTTGCTGTTTTCTATATATTTTAATATATCCTTACCACTGTTGGGTCATGGCGCCATTCACCATCCACAAAATATTTATACTGGTGTTCTCCTTCAGGCAGGTCAATTATAGTCACAAAGTCTCCATGGGACTTGACCATGGGAATTGTCTTCCAATCGGTGAATGTTCCACTGATAAATACCTGTAAATAACACAAATGTTATAAGTTGAAACATAGGAACAGAATATTCACTGTGTGCAATAAATAATAAGTCTATTTATTCGTAGGTGTGCACACAATGAAAGGCTATGATTATAATGGTTAGCTGTATAATCAGGTTTTGGTCAGCCCTAAAATATCACCATTTATCAATGTCAATAAGCATTGCCATTGAACCAGTTGGGATAGCTTGGGTAGAAGCTGGCCGGGGAAATGCACAATACATCCCAACTGGGGCGTCAGCTCTTATCTCTCCAATATAGAATTATATTTCCATTGACCACTATTCAACCTGAAGGTAAATGATGATCTGGTTTGACAATGATATATACAGTCTTATATATAATAAAAAATATACAGCCTTGTGAACTGGTTCTCAAATACAGCTGTAGGAACATACTATTCCTACAGGTGCATATTAGGTTGCCAAGCAGATGACATGTTTTTTGGTTTTTTTTTCCAATAGTTTGGCAGCTATTCAGGCTAAGATTGGCATAATGCCTTACCAACATGCACAACTACTTCTCTTTGCTTCTAACTGAAAAAACGACCCAAAACAGGCCCTTAAATATGTTATATTACGTAAGCTGCGGAAATTGTTGACAATATTGCAAAGTGATGTATGACAATCTGTAATATATTTACACTTAGTTCTGATCTAATATATATGTCTGATAATTTTGGTTGTGCATTATAGGTTATATGAGTACATTCCGATTATCACTACATAGTATAAAACAAAGTCACTTTCTCTGTCCCTATATCCCTATGTATGCTTAAATCTTTTAAACTACGCAACGGATTTTGATGCGGTTTTTTTAATAGATAAAGTCATTAAAGAGGAAGGTTTATACGTATAATAACATCCATTAAATAGTGGTGAAATACTGTTATTTTTGAGGTTTCTAATGTGATGTCGTAAATAATTACATTTTTTCCACTTACATTGCAAACACAGGCTGAACCCTACGAGATTTATCAAAATAATGTACTAAATATATTGTACACATTGAAAAGCTCTACAGAAACTCCGCTATGGTATATTTATGTCTATCTCTTATGGATATCCCACAAGAACATTTTTTGTCATTTACTTTTTACAACAAATAATGGCTAATTTTCGAAGCGCTTTAACCAATAAAGCATTAATCCTTATGTAATTAAATACCTGTATGTAAGGGACTAACCTGCTTGCCTCCTCCTTCCCACTTGAAAACAGTAGGCAAGACCTTGATTTCATCAACTATCCTGGTACTCTCTGTTAATGTATTAGATCTTGGACGAGGCCCTGTGTATTCCACCTCACTTTCTGGCACAGCTTTGGTATAATAAGGTGCTCCATCTTCTATATTATTTTCGTCATCTCGACCGATGCGGTCATCGTCAATCTTCTTGTCGAAGGTAAAAGCCTCCCCTTCTTTGGCGGGCGAGGATGGCCCTGCATCCGGAGCCTTGCAAGAATCTCTTGGCCATTCTTTGGGCTGATTACTTCCTGCATTTCCCATTATATCACTCTAAGAGAAACAAGAACTTGTACATACAACCAAATCTTTTTCATTTATTCCACAAGCCAATCCAAGCAACAAGAAAATCAGCTGTTTAAATGTCATTACCGTCATAAGCCGTCATTGTCAATCAAAGTTATGTCAGTCAATTTCAGCGTAGAAACATTTGACCGTAGCTATGGTCTTAGCATGACAAAGAGTCAGCTACATACATATTTGTTAGAGTGTGACTGAGACAAAGTATTATAGAGCTAATTGAAGCGGGGTGGAGGCTGGGGGGAAGAGATAAGAAAAATCGAACTCAATGAGCGGAGAATTTCCAAGTCTAGTGATAAAGCCGTTGTGTATTTTTATTGATATAATTCGCATTGCTGCTCCAAATTCCAATTCATCTCGACGTCAATATTACTTCCATAACCTTCTCTCACTTCGGATCGAACTAGGTGACGTGAATGTCTAGTTATTAACGGTAAAAAAAATATAAATAAACTACGGGGATAGTTTACGAAAATAATGAACGATGAAAAGCAACCACTTCTCATTGGACCTAATAATGCAAATATTGAACACAATGAAATTCAGGGTGTAGAATTGGAGATCGATCCAGTGCTGACTCACGAAAAACCTAAATGTTCTGATTACCACCCAGCTTCAGAAAGATGCCTAGAACACCCTACATCCAATTTCGATACCATGATTCACCTGCTGAAAGGAAATATTGGAACGGGCATCCTGGCTATGCCAGATGCCTTCAAAAACGCTGGCCTTTTGTTTGGTAAGTTTTTTGGAACTGATAAGATAGCACAAACAATAACTTTATGCCTTTAAATACGAGCAATGCTCACGCGTTAACAGCTGTAGAGAGGTAAAATAAATTATAATAAACGAGCGCAAAAAAGTATATATTTTTTATATTGGTTTAAATCACATAACTTGTATGTAACTTTCTTATATAAAAATGCTAATCTAGCATCAGTAAAAAATCAAATATTAAAGTAAATATTTTTGACTATTTACTTTCATATAAGCACAGGTTTGAAGCTGGTGCTTTTAGACAATCATCAGGCGCATATTATATGTATACTTATAGGTACCTAACATACCTAACATATAATTACCTCCCAACATATCAAGATTGGAATGTTATATAGTAGTACACATTTGTTTTAAAACTTTAATTTTAAAACTAAGTGTTTTTATATTATTAATTAAATTTTATACCTAAAATATAAAAGATTATTAATAAAGTTATGTAAGTTTATAAAATAAGAACCTAATTCAGTAGCCCTAACATGATTTACAAGATATGTGCTGTGTTGCAGTAATTCTTTTATGATAAGTGATGACCTGATCTATATACCTAATTAAATAAATAAGATTAGTGATTACAGCATATTCAACCTTATATATTTTTTTCCATACAGGTGTGTTTGGCACTCTATTCATGGGAGCAATATGCACACACTGTATGCATATGCTGATTAATTGCTCACATGAACTGTGCATCCGAAGCCAACGGCCAGCCTTGAGCTTTTCAGAAGTTGTTGAAGATGCTTTTGCTTCTGGTCCAGTGGCACTGAGGCCATATTCTAGGAAGATGAAGTTAGTAGTACCATTTAAATTCCTTTTAATTTTTAATATAATTGTTGGTAAACCTTATTTCAAGTTATAAAATCTACCAGTGGAGAACAGAATATTATGTAACGATGGTTTTTGAGTTTAATAGCCAATAACTTTTATTACTTTCTATATTTACTAACAGTTGACTAATTCATACATACAGCCACTTCAGTATATATCTTAAAGGGGCGGATGTCTATACAATAATATTTGTCAAAATTACAACAATAGTACCTATGATAAATTTGAATCATACGTGGGATTCAAACCCATGACCTTCCATTAGTTTTCCTTTTGTTATAATTTTGTAAGCTAATTCACTTAGCAGGTGTTAATACAAGTATTACCGTAAACGTTTATATTACTGAGCTCCCATGTAATAGGGGGCTCGCCTATTGCCATCTATGTGCAGTGTTTTCATGCAGTTTGTCTTTCAGAGCCAGTTCTCATTCTAGGTTATAATCTATTTAAAACCTTCCACAAAGCATCGGAAGGTTAATCAACGTCTTTCAAACAATCTAACGCCCAGCACTAACAAAAGCGCCGCCGCTGCCGCGCCGGCTGGCGCGTGCCGAATTAGCTGAATAGTAGGAACTATCATAGTTCAGACACTTCGATAATATAGTTACTTGCTATATAGTTTGGAGCATGTATAATGTGGCTTTTATGCTTTAAATATAGTTATAGTTACTTACTATATAGGTTGGAGGTATGTTGTATGCAGATCACTGGCGAAAAAAAGGCACCCTAGAAGAAGGTTTTATTTTGAAACAAGGTTTATCTTGCCTGCTGTGTATTATTTTTTTATTGTAAGATTTTACAAATATCTAGTTTTTCTCTCTACTAATTATTTTAGATGCATTTCGACCAACTCGAAAGCTGTGTCGACGCTTACGCAAACTACGTTTTTCATCATGGAATCTTTATGTTTGTATTTTTTGCCTTATCCATAATATTTCTATTTAAATTCATCCTAAAAAAAGTAATTTGTATGTAGGTATACTTCTACGTTTCTATATGGTTAGACTTTTAGCTGTCTAATGCAACGAATTGCACGAAATAAGTGTAGCAATAAAGCTTCTCTTCTTTTTTCTTACTTCCACGCTCTCGGGGTAACATATGTTCTTCTTTCTCACTCATTTTCCTACTAGTATTGAAATAAGCGATGGCCACTAAATGATCAGTTTTCCACACCGCAACCGCGAGAATACGAATACGATCTGCGATGGACACGCATCTAAAAGATAATTCCATGCTTATTCGTAGAACACCCGATCACACAAAAACCTTAGGGAATTCAGTTTTTGGACAAGCCCCAAGGATTTTTGGCTTCCGACACATGTGCTACATGAAAAGAGCCTAAAGATATTTTTTCCCATTAATTTGTACGTAAAAAACTATTTGTGCCAATAAAGTCACAGAGCACGTGCTCGGTTTTCGTTCTGCTCATGTTGAATTCGGCACTTTCCAACTTTGTCCGCCTTTTTTCCGGTCTACTCTGGGCCTTGGTTATTTTTTTTCTGACAAGATGAATCATCAGCGAGCAACATACACCAGTGTGTCTCCTTTTGTACGTCTAATGTCATTGTATTGATGATGAGGCAGAACAAGTAAGGGCTTAAAGTGTCAAGATACAACCACAAAGGCTGTCTCGGATCGGATGTACTTTATTTTTCTATATGACTGGTTCCTAGGTATGTAGAATAGAAGGCCTTGTACGATACGAGATGTATCAGTTCAGCGTTAGCAAACACACTTAAGTTAATGACCAGTAAATTATTCATGTAACCAAATAAAACCAGTAATGTTGCTAGAAAATAACAGATTCGATGTGAGTCATTAAACCAAAAATAAAACCGGTTCTTATACATTTATTTAAAACTAGCAAAGGCGAGTATGGCTTTGTACTTTTCGGATTCAGTACACTTCTAACTTTCACAGAGAAGAAATAGCTGTTTAAGGCTAATGATATATATTATTTAACTATAATAATAGATTAAAATTAATGCATTAATTTACTTTGCAGTAGAAACGACTCTTTGTGAACGAGTTCGTTCAGTGACCATACTTATTTTTAACGCTAAGCAATAATGTTCGCATTGCATGTTCTGATTTGCTGGGTATGGGTGCCGGTGAGAGAAATTAAAGGCACGTGAGACTTAATAACTTTATAAAAATGCATGCTAAGCTGGATTTGTTTGTATGACACTTTGATGGCACACATTTTAGGGCGCTTATAGCTTAAATTCGCGTCTTGTGTCGGAATGAAGCGTCGGATGTTTCCATCTTCGCTACTGAAACCGATGTCAGACGCGCGAATTATGCTCTAATTATATATTTATGACCGTCAGGCGATATGTCACCGCCCATCGGTGACGGTACGGTAGTCGATCAAACTACTAGACTTCGCTTGCCTAGTTAATATTACAAACTTAAAATGTTCGCCTCGGGCGGGAATCTAACACGCATTGTTATCAAGCTATACACAAGGGGTTTTTATGTGCTCAAACACCCTTCTCACCAAATTTGATGAAGATTGGATCAGGAAAGTTAATGTCGAGCAAACAAACATAAGCGATGATGAGTAAAAAATGTTCTGTGGAATTAAAAATCGGTCATTACGTAATTTGAAAACATTAGGCGTGGCATAAAATACCTATAGAATAACAAATCCATGATAAATTCATTCCATATCTTGAGATCATACCATAAAATTACTAACATATAAAAATATAAAATACAAAAATACAATCTTGTGGAACTCTATTATGAGATTATTATACGGTACAAAAAAATAACAATGTTGGTGGATATCTTTTTTACGGTTCCATATTTAAAGCTAGCGTTGAATATATATATACTTTCTAGGATATTGTCCCCGAATAGCTTTATGTAAACCTATTCGATCCTATTAATGAAACGAAGTGTTTAGACTTCGGGAAGTTTGTAGCTATGGTGATTGGTTAAGTGACTACTAATACTAGAACCGCGGTTCGAGCCAATGGATTTTTACATTGTTCTATATGAATAATAATAATAATATAATAATAACCCATTATCAATAAAAAAAGATCTATTGAATTCGCGTCATTTATAAGAAATAATTTCGAAAACAAGATATGTTAATCACAGCCATAGAATAAATGTACTAACATACCCTTAGCACTACGTGAATACTTAGCCATCAAATTGCTTAGGACCTTACTCAGGACTTCCCAACAAGGGTGGCACTCCTTAATAAGCGGCCATAGCGAGATAGATCGTAAGAGGGGCGCAATGATCATAATTTTTTTAAAGGAAATTAAGGGTTTGCTCTGGTAGCCCCTGCTGGCTGAGGCCTAGCCCAAAATATCAACGAAATGAACCATACGCTTATCACTACATACTATACCGTGGTTCCCGAGCTTTAGCTTCAAAAATCTTGCCACAGATTTTACGACAAACTTTATACTTGATTCTAAAAGATCGTTAACTGCATAGAACAAAAAGATAATTCACGTCTCTTGACATTACAATATTAATCCCAGACTTGTATCTCAAACTTGCAAATACTTTTATCATTTACTGTGCTGTCAGCCGGATTGTCCACTGCCGAACATAGCCTCACCCATCAAGGTTTGCCATAACCCCCACGCTTGGCAGGCGTCTTGGGGATCGCTGTTCCTCAGCGCTGCTGCCCACCCTCCGGTATTTTTTAACCCTTAGTTGCCTTTTACGACACTCACGGGCAGAGATGGGCGAATGATATTCTAGCCCGGTACCCCACCTTTTTCATTTACCTTGGCTTATTTATATGACACAGGTTTTTCAGGGAATAAGTATAAAACAAGCAACAAAATTCTCTTGCCGTATACAATGACCTAAGAAAATCATTTGCAAATACAGAACATTGAATCGACGAGCTGGTTCAAAACATTTCACATGACGTTTTTGATTTGATAAACAAATGTTACTAAAATTATAATCCATCCCCGACATTAAAAAATTGTGAAACGAGGACTTGAAAGTATTGTTTATAGATCTTGGTGGAGTGGGTCCGAAAAATAGGTTGGGAAATACTGCTAAGGAATCTTCTCAACATTTGCACGAAGTTAATATTGGGGTAATAAATAATACATATTCTTCCCCTAGACAGGATTCGCACCTGCGTTTTCGGATTCAACGTATCTGACGCCTTAACCACTAAGCTACCGAAACCACGATCGATTATGTTATAATAAAGAAATATAAACGATTAAAAACATTTCTCAGGTCATATCTAATTATTTGAATAGTCTTAAAGTATTTAATGCCAGAAAAATGGTTAACAACAAACAAAGGAAATAAACAACTTTTTATCATATTTAGTTGTTTATTTGTGCATACCTATTTGTTGTCAATGTGAAAACTTTCCTATTTGCAATCATATGTAAACATTCCTGGGCCCTAAATCAATATTAATTAGTAGTTATGCACACAATGTTATATTGACTACCTTCGTAGATAAAGGAGACTGGCCTATATGTTTGACTGTTATCTGATACAAAGATACATAATAATATGTACAAAATGTATACATAAAATATAGCCTGCTTTCTATATGCAAAAATTGTGCAGATTTGTCACCATTCACTTCTATAACGACTAAACTGTTTTTAATAGAAAGTCTGCTACTAATTTTGTATTATTTTATTAACAAAAATGGTTGGAAGTTTCTACTTCTGCAATGCCACCTCCTATTTCATTACATAATATATAGGGTTTCCTACCCAAAGGACAAAACGGAGCCCTTAGACGCTTCTGTCTGTCTGCCTTTCCGTCCGTATGTCACGGATATCCAGCTCGTTAATAGTTACAAACCTGAAATTCAGATATTGTGCCAACCCAAATGTGAGTATTGGATTCGAAATATAATTAAATTATTTTTCAGGGGGGTTCAATACATGAAAATGTAAATTTAAATAAATTCGTTGTCTTACCCTGGCATGTGGAGTGTTATCGAGAAGAACTCGTTAAGTGGAGTAAAAAAAAAAATTGGACTGAAAAAAACATAAGTTGTAATTTTTTTACCATTTTTGTTAAGGGACCATTTTTTAATGATATAAAGTGACGAAAAAAGAAAATAGAATATGCATAGATAACTTCTAACGAAAGCTTCTAAAAAAGTTAGTTTTTTCTGTATCAATATAAAAAATAACTAATATATACTTAAAATTATATTAGAGTCAACACACCGGCACGGAGTGCATCGCAAGGCGACTATGTATGAATTCTATACAGACGAAGTCGTAGGCAACAGCTAGGCTAGCTCTCACGGCAAAAACTTCTAGTTATGCCAACATTTATGCAAATATATTCTGTAGTCCGGGATGCCCACTAACGAACAGACAGACAGTCCAAAAGTTCGTAAACATTTTATATTCGTGTTCAGTTGGTGCTTATTTGAAGTATTTTTTATGTATGTATATTATATTGTGTAAGTTATTTATTTTAAGTAGGTATATTTGACGAAAATTTGATATTTAACCGTCATCCAAAAAATAAAGGACGTTCTCCGGATAAGAATATATTTTTTATTTACATTTCTGTGTATTTTTCTCATGACCTTTTATGATGAAAGAATACTGATCGAATTATATGTCTCACTTGTGTTTTAGGGTGAAAAATACCGCGGTATTAAGATTTGGGTATCGGCTGTCAAAAGCAGCTATAAAACACATCAGTATATAATATTTTGTGAAGTGGTACGTGAAGACAACAATATCCGAGGCGTCTCGCTTCTACACGACGTATCATCAGGAAAGCTTGACTGTTCACGCACACTATCGTCTAAATTTTACGGCATTTGACAAATCTTCTTAAAACTGAACTCAGATTCAGATGTACAAAAAACTCAATTTTTAAGCTAGCTAAATTTTTAAGGCACGTCTATAATAATTTGTTTCGATTCGGTTACGCCGGCGACATGACAGGATTCGCCAAACTCGGAAGCGCTTGGATTAGGAACAATTCAATGAGGCCTTTTATATCGCGTAGATAGTCTGATAAGTAGTTAGATAGCAGATAGTCATTTGATATGCAATCATGGGTAATACGGGTGGCGTCAAATGCAGCTGCGAAGTATTTTTAATGCATGATAGTTTAGCCTTTGATCACTATTTCACCTGATGGTAAGTGATGATGTGGTCAAAGATGTTGTTTAGGCTAACCAAGAATTACTGGCTCCCAAGGATAGCTGCCGGATCATTAAGTGCTTGGCGACAGAATTTCTACTTTCGTAAAATGCCCTAACACCATGCTATAACGACTGCCGTTCTAAGACAACAACCGGCTTCGAAGCACGGAAGCACTCAGTAGTAATGTCACTAGCGGTCACCCATCCAACTCATGACCGCGGCGGACGTTCCTTAACTTTACTTACTAACTTAGAACAGCTAAGTAAACTTTATAACACAACGAGCGCTTTATAACAGAAGGTCTGAGTCGTCTGAGACAATAATTATCTGTGAGCCAAGCATGCAAAACAGAAGCTCTCGTAGATGTACAACAAAATTATGTAACTACAAAGTTTTCTATTATTGCTCAGCACAGAATCCCGCAAAACTGCGTTCTACGCCTACTCAAATTTTTCTCTACCATAATCAGGCTCAGTCAAATTGGTATGACGTCACTGCATATCAGAAAAAATGTGCTGTTTGGATGGGGCGGTATATGTGAATATGTCGGTTTGGCTTGGCTAAAGTGACTGTCTTGACTGCTGGGAAGAATGGCTTGGCTGGCCGACAGCGAGGATTGAGACTGTCATTACACATACAACTTTCAGTTGTATACTACCTATCTCAGAGTTTGAAAAGGTGTTTACAAATGATTTTGAAACCGACTGAGTTGTTCGTGTATATCGAGCTTTTTTACAGCTTAGTGTATTAGTCATTGTACCTAATCATGTGATAGGCGAGAGATTTAGAGAATATTCTACACATGGTCTAATGAAACATTTTAATAGTCCGGCAGCTGATTACTTTTTTATGGGTAAACGTTTTATGGATATCTGTAATCGTGTTCATAAACTTGTCAAGATATTGTAAGTAATCTGCTAACTCATGATTATATACAATAATTACCAAATTAGTTCTAAAAGCGATAAAACTACCATTTTTAAATTAACAGCCATAGTTGTGCATATCTGACCATCAGGAAGATTCCTAAGACACTAAGATTCCTTGAGTCGTTTAAAAGTCCCTAAATAAAACGAGAATAATAATAAAAAAAAAAAAAGATTCCTTGACTCTCTACTCTCAAAACCAAAGAAAACATTGAAGAACGAGCCATTATTGGATGGTAGGATTTAAAACGCATTTAACTTCGGTACTTTATGCCTGATATCTGCTGATTTCATGATGGTTGATATGTTGTTCATAATATAGCTCCTTCACATTTTATATTATACTATCCACTCTGACACTGCGTTGTATTGAAATTAATTTTGCGTGTGTATTGGCCTTCACCGCTGCAAATAACACTTCATCTTTGATTGAGACTCCCTTTTGTTTTTTAACAGTCTATTTCCAATTTATTTCTTTTTTTTTTACTGACCTTTTGTTTTGTTAAAATGGATTCACTCATACGCAAAGATCTTAGCAAATTTATTAATTTTATTATTATTCTGATAATATTCGAAGAATTCAAATAGGACTTACTCGAAAAAAAACTCTGATATTAAAATACCAAATCGAATAATTGCAATCCCTACTAGGTATTAACGAGCATGTTATCTGAATAGCTACATTTTAACACATTTAAAATAACAAAGTTTATTTCGTCTGCTCTGATAAGCGGCGGTAAATTTAGGATGCTCCTTACTGCCAGATTAAAAGCGATTCTTATTTCTTATTGTTATTTATACATTTTATTATATAATATGACGATGTTGGCAAATATTATGATTATTTTAGTAAGTAATATGGTATACATAATTAGGGCTATAAAAAGATAGTAGAGAGTTTCCCATATATACTGTATAAGAAATGAATACCAAATAATTTGCATTACAAGCAAATTTTATGATGTGTAGATAAATTATAGACTAACTTAGCTTGAATCTTTGAAATACACAAAAATAACTTGTATACAGAAAGGAGAGATTTTCTACGCGTGTCTCGGAAGTCAAACAGTGCCTCACAAAATGATAACATATAATAATAATAATTTATGAACCAGAAAAGTATTAAGTGTGTACCAATTATATTTAACTAAGACCAAGGTTTAAACAAATTTAAATCATAGCACTAACTTACTATAATATCCCAGCGGGTCCCAAACTAGGCAAAAAAAATGTATCTTGGCGACCTAAGACATTAGTACTAGATGCTGATTTTGAGTTGCAATTTTTTCGATATGCGACAGTTTATTTGGTACAAATCACAAGTAGGTAATCATCCAAACAAATGGTGTATTAATTCTCAAAATACAGAAGGTAGATTAAATATCCCGCGCGCTGTCTTGGGACGTTTGAATCGTTAATTCTGTTACCCAATATATTAATAGGTTTTATTTTCAACACAACATCACTGGCCATCACTACGATCTCTCAAAAACAGGTGGAAAAATAAAATATTCTTATATATAAACGTACTTATGTTAGAAACTTGCTTTAGTAAGAGTTTTTATTGTTTCTAGTTATATCCTCGTGAAGACAAGAATTATTAAATTACACTTCCGAACTATTTAAGCGACCTCGTTCACTAAGTTTGGGAAAAAATTGCGTCCCTTGATATCTGCTGTGATAAAATTTGTGCCGTTTTATTATTTTAACATATCGGGAAAGACTAAATACATTTAATTTTTTTTTTTTTCTAGTCTGTACAATAGATCACAAAATTTTTATAATTTAAGAAATAAATAATTGCGTACTAGAGCTCATAACTATGACAAATTTACGAAAGGAAAAATTACAGTCGTGTGCGGGATTGGATTCCTCTCGTATATTTGTAATTTTGTAATGTAATCCGCACAGCATGCGTTATTGCAAAAATAAAATATTAAAAGCTCATAAAAAATTTGTATAACGCTTCGTGTAACAAATCCTGCAATAAAAATTGTAGGGCAAGGGGCGTTCTTTATACCTACAACGATTGGTGAATGCATTTTTATCATCAGTGGAATTATTAAACTTTGAATAATAATAATACATTTAGTATAAAAATAGAAAAAAAATATGATTGTAATATATTTTTCTTTGGACTCTTTTTGTTGTACCTACACGTAGTTCTATACATACCTAAAAAAATCCCTTTGTTTGGTGATATTTATCACCATCAATGAGATTTTTTTACTTTTGAAACTATATTCAAAGTTAAAATCAAAATAATTTATTCAATTTCGGCATCTACCACGCTCTTATGAACTTCAATTACATAATTTTACTATAAAATATTTCACTGCCGCGTTCAGCAAAAATGGTATAGAGCCACTTCGAGAAGAACGGGCAAGAAACTCAGGGCCATTTTTCTTTTTGTATGTCAATACTCTTTTACAATATCTTATTAAACTCCTGATAGTAACGCATTAAACCAATCTTATTGCTGTCGGATTTCTTACTTACTACGATTAAAATATGTAAAGAAGTGTAACTCTCATACAGTGACCGCTTTAGTTTCGGACTCATCAAGTTCACGATTAAGAAAACGCGCACAATCTTCCAAATTCAATTGGATTGGCTAATTGATTTTTCGTTTATAAATGATTACATCTGATTGGTCGCTTCTAGGTAATGTCGCACGGTACACTTTTTATACCACGCCCGCCGCGGCAAGATTTGCGTTCTGCTGTTTTGTTTGTTCGTGGCTTTGATAGTATATTTAAGCAATATCACTTTGAATCTAGTACGAGTAGTTTCCTTCCATAGGTAAATTATACAACATCGCTATAAGCAGACCCTATTATTTTTTAACCTGGTACCTACATAGTTACCAACTACTCGTAAAAATAATTGGTTTATATTAAAAAATGTATTAATTATCGTAGATATTATGACGAAAACTATACTATATAATCACTCATGCAGAGGTGCTCTAAGTGTCTGAATCTCTTTTTGTCCGATAAAATTTTCTGATGATAGTTATATAATTCCCCGTGGGGTGCCAGGTTAGAATTGCGCCCCCCCCATGTCTTCCCATAGGTGTCGTAAGATACGACGAAAAAATACTGGAAGGTGGGCAGCAGCGCCTTCTAAAGAACTGCCATCTTACACTGCGATCCCCAAGACGCCTGCCAAGCGTGGGGATCATGGCAAATACCCCCTTAATAGTGGCTGTGTTCAGCAGTGGACGATCCGGCTGATACAGTACAGTTATATAATCTTACATTGCAAAAAGGTTCAAATATTACTGAACGTACGCGGTTTTTTGCTGAGCCATGTATCTAAAAGGGCAAAAACGCTAACTTTTAACCCTCTAAAGTCCATCTTCGACCTGAAAAAATTTCAACTTTAAGCAGTTTTAAAACTGTAAGCGGTTTTATTTACGTATAACACATACCAGCCAATCGAAATCGCGAATGCTCGCCTGGCTAGTTATCACCCTCCAGTAGAAAATCTGTCGCCAAGCACCTAACAGTGTGATGCGGCAGCAGTCCTTGAGAGCCAGAAAAATTACAGGCTCATGAGACTTAACAACTGTATGTCTCAGTGTGACGGGCGCAATGCAATTCGACACACGACTAAATGCATCTGTTATGGGAAGAGGTTAATCAGCTTAACACCGATGGGCCTCGTGCTTGTTCCGTCACAATAACATTAAAAAAAAGTAATGGGGAAAGCCGTGTAAGATGACTATTCTAAAAAAAGCGCTGCGTACCACCTTCTGGAATTTTCCCATTCGTTGCCTCTTAGGGAGTCGTCCCACATGAAGAAATGGAGAGGTCCAGATCCAGGCTAAAACCTCACGACCAGTAGTATGCAAGATACGTAATTGAGACGAATTACGTAGCATTCCATGGATTCACCGTGCGGGTGCCGTGTCCATAGCGTTGCAGAGGAAGATGCCCAAGTCGAGGTGCCTGGGACTTGCAACCCAGTGAGTAAGGTTAAGGGGCCCCTTTAAGATGCATCAATGCTCCCTATCACCGCTCGAGCCTCCTCCCCTGCCCAACCAAATATTAATTAAATATGTATTTATTGTTTCAGGAATATAGTAAATGTATTTTTGGTACTAACACAACTGGGATTCTGCTGTGTGTACTTCCTATTCGTGGCCACTAACTTAGAAGATACGATGCACTTCTTTAGAATACACATGAGCGTACACGTGTACTTAGTGTTATTGTTTCCACTAATAGTAATGCTTGCTATGGTGAAGAATCTTAAGTATTTGACCCCAGTGTCTTTGTTAGCTTCTATTATGACCGCTTGGGGACTAGTGATTACTTTCTACTACATATTACAAGATTTACCAAAGACAAATTCAGTGCAGCCTTTCGCTTCATGGCATCAATTGCCATTGTATTTCGGAACTGCTATATATGCTTTCGAAGGAATAGGAGTGGTAAGTTCTATTTTATAAATATTTACTAATAGTTGTTATTGAATTATGCTTTAACATGTTTGTTTGTATTGACCGCACGCTTTATCAATATCATAAGTCTGGGAATGTTTTTGAATAATATCGTTCAATGCTGCGTATTTAGGTCGTGCCAAACAGTGCCGACATCAATATGCAGCATAAATAATTATATCGCATATCTTCTGCTTTTACAAACTTGTCATGACATTTTTTTACTATATAACTTTGTAACAGATTCCGATACAAATTTAATACTAATGATCTTCATATCTTTACAAATTTAAGTATTATTATCATCGAAATTTCTTAATACCATCGTAGAATTTTTCCGCTTACACAGTTTCTTCTTAAACATCTGTTTATGCACATATTTTATCAAATATGCTTATAATATTTTCATCCCTAAAATAAATCACTAGTTAGACAGGGTTTGAAGCAAGATGGCTCAGTGGTAATAGCTATGGACTGCCGTATGTATCAAATCCCGCCGGCACTTTGCGAATACTCGCCTGACTAGCTACCACCCTGGTAGAAAATATGTCTTTAAGCGTGTTAAGTGTAACGCCAGATTAAACTTGTTCACTATACTCGACCAATTTATCACTTACCTGAATGTATCATAGCGGTCAAAGGCAAATAAGTATTCATATTTGTATATTTTTATGGTCTTGTTTTTATTTAAAAGTCATATATTAATCATACACGACACGCGCACCACATGGCTATTACATCACCGATAGCACAGAGCTTCATTAAAACATTTAGGTACCTACTTATGTTCATCCTATCTACATAATGATGTTAACTAATTAAGATAAGCCAATTTCTTTGCAGTACTTTTGCTCAGGTCATGATATAATAAAATGAGCTAGTACTGGATACTTTCTTCTTCTTCCTGTCATTAGCCTACACTAGGTGCGGTCGCTCGGTCCCCACAATGTATGTTCTTATTCAGCCTTCCTCTGCCCTTAATATTTTTCATCCCTCATTGCATGCCTATACTACACTAATAAAAACTCTTAAGGGTGAATTGACCGGTCAGTTCTCAATACAAACGTCGTAAGGTGATCAATCCCTTATTTGAGGTTTAGGGTCCAAAACAAAGCATGATATCGATTGATCTCTTTATTATCTAGGCATGTATCGTATTAACTTGAGAGTTATGAGCGTCGAAAATTTGTTTTATATAAAGTTTTCGAGGATCATAACTTTCGACTTAATTATCTTTTTAAAATTGCGTTACGATACAAGCCGATAATGACGAGATCAATCGATATTATGCTTAATTCTGTACCTAAAACCTCAAATAAGGGAGTGATCACCCTACGACGTTTGTATGGAGAAGTGACCGGCCAGTTAAATCTTAAATTATTGTATCTTTGTGTATCACTGGGTGTGGGACTACTTTCAAGTTTCTTTTGATACACTCATTCCTGATCTTGTCAATTTGTGACTTCTAGTAAAAGCACGCATCCATACGAGTATGCACTCTTCTTACTTCCACCCCCTTCGTTGCCCAGCATTTAGAGATCCGTATAAATTAGGACAGGCATTCCTTTTTCCCTTAAGCTTTAAAGCTTGCGGTACTGTTGTTTTTTTTTTTTTCATCCTGGTACTTTATAGGATAGGTCCACAATCTCACCTGATGGTAAGAGAAGATGTGGTGGAAGGTATTAACAGGCTTCACCTATAATTACTGGTTCTCAAGGACAGCTGCCGGAACACACTGTTAGGTGCTTGGCGACATTTTCGACTTGGTCGCTAGCCAGGCGGGCGTTCGCAAAATGCCCTTCCACGATGCGGCAAAGCAAAGCAAGCCCGCGGCGGGATTCGAACCATGGACCATGACCACAAACCATGGACGCGCGGCAGTCCATAGCCAATGCCACTGATCCAACACTGCTAAAAAAAATACAAGTATAGTCCCGGGCTTGATCTCCAGTACAAGCAGTTTTGAAGCAGTGATGGCTCAGTGGCATTGGACATGGACTACCGCGCAGCAGGTCCATGGTTCGAATCCCGCCCAGAGCTTAAGCTTCACCGCATGGTGGAAGGGCATTTTGCGAATGCCCGCCTGGCTAGCGACCACCCTCAAGTAGAAAATCTGTCGCCAAGCACCTAACGGTGTGTTCCGGCAGCAGTCCTTGAGAGCCAGTGAAATTACAGGCACATGAGACTAATTAACTCTCAAGGTGACGGGCGCAGTGCAATTCGTGACTTATGAGGCAATGCATCTGTTATAGGCAGAGGTTAGTCCGTTTAACATCAGGTGGGCCTCGAGCTTGTTCCGTCACAAACAAAAGAAAAGGAAGGAAAGAGGTACTATGTACGTATTATGAATAGATACTATGAAATACGTGCTATGTAAATAAATCGGCTGTTTAGCTTTGCTGTTGTATAGCCGCATGTCACGAACATAAATCAAGAATTAAAGAAACAATATAAAAATACATTGGGTTATTTTATAATACAGTTTGATTAAATACAAAATGCCGTGTAAATTGGAAAACCTATCCTGCATTTTCGCCTGCCAGCGTGCCCAGCTGTGACACTTTTTATTCGAATGAATACACGTATCATGCCCAAGTGTCTACTATATAGCATGCTGGCGCTAAAATAACATAACTACTTAGTACCTTTTTGAAATCTCTTTACTTTTTACAGTGCCTTTATCTTTCAGTACTTAACTGTACCGGACAATCCACTGCTGAACACAGCCTCTCCATTAAGGGAGATTTTTTTTTGCCTTAATCCCCATGCTAGGCAGGTATCTTGAGAATCGCAGTTTAAGATATCAGTTCCTCAGAAGGCGCTGCTGCCCACCATCCGGTATTTTTCCTTTGTTCGCCTCTTACGACATCCAGGGGTAGAGATGGGGGGGACATTCTAGCCCGCCACCCCACGGGGTAATTATACAACTATGGTGTGTTATGTATATATATCTCGGGGTTGGCATAATCCCCACGCTTGGCAGGCGTCTTGGGGATCGCAGTGTCATATCAGTTCCTCAGAAAGTGCTGCTACCCTTCTGGTGTGTTACCCATAGTCACCCCTTACGACACCCACGGGTAGAGATGGGGAGGTGACATTCAAGCCCAGCACTCCACGGACAAAAACTGTACCTACAAGAAAAATCCCAATAATTGTGAAAAAAAATGTTATTTACCTAACATACCCAACAATTTCGTAGCGAAGTTTGCTTAGCTGTTCTTAAATCGATCAGCAAAGTTAAGCAACCTCCTCCGCGGTCATGAGTTGGATGGGTGACCGCTAGTGACATTACTACTGAGCGCTTCCGTGCTTCGGAGGTCACGTTAAGCTTTCGGTCCCGATTGTTGTCCTAAGATGGCAGTCATTACAGCATGGTGGTAGGGGATTTTGCGAATGCCCGTCTGGCTAGCTACCACCCTCAAATAGAAAATCTGTCGCCAAGCACCTAACGGTGTGTTCCGGCAGCTGTCCTTGAGAGCCAGTACTTCTAGGTTAGCCTGTACAACATCTTCGACCACATCATCACTTACCATCAGGTGAGATAGTGGTCAAAGGCTAACCTATCAGGCATAAAGATAAAAAAAACTACAAATCTGCGCTTTATTCTATCAATCAAGACTCAATTCCTAACATTTCTTTACACTCATTACATTATATAGGTACGCACTTAGTGTTTGTATAAAACAATATAATGTGGGTTTTTTACTACAGAACATGCTATAGCGTTGTAATAACTTCCTACAATTTCTTAACCGTCTCTATCTGATACAATTCCCACGATAGCTAGTAATAATAATTGAATATTTATTAACTGTTCATTTCAGGTTCTACCTTTGGAAAATAACATGAAAACACCGGAAGCTTTCGGTGGTTGGAATGGAGTACTGAACACTGGAATGGTTATAGTGGCCGCCTTGTATACAGCTATAGGGTTCTTTGGATACCTGAGATATGGGGAGCACGTTGAGGGCAGTATCACCCTCAATCTACCAAATACATTGTAAGTATAAAATCATACATAATTTTCAATCTTTATGTTTAGAATATAAGGTTTATTCTAGAATTACAATAGTCGTAGGTATGTAATACTGGAACTTTACCGCAGCAGGGTTTAATAAGCTTCACATGGTAGCGTGTTGGATAACGTTTGGAACTTCAGAGCTGTATTCAGTGTATCTAGTTGTTTTTAACTTAGTTGTAGATCCACCCCTTCACAATATCCTTATAGCCTATTTCATGGGTTTTCTATATCAATAGTCAGATTCAATATAGATGGAACTAGTACGTCACTATACGTGACAACACTATATCGTGATGGGCTAGTTTTGTGGCCAAAAACGTGTCGAGATTTAACATTTTTGGCGCCAAGCGGCTATAGCTTTAGGGGTAAAAATTAAAAAAAAAACAGGCACATGAGACTTAACAACAACTATGTCCCAAAGTGACGGCCTCAGTGCAATTCGTGACGAAATGCATCTGTTATAGGCAGAGGCTAGTACGCTTAACATCAGGTGGGCCTCGAGCTTGTTCCGCCACAAAACATAAAAAAACAACATTCCAGCTGATACAGTAAAAGCCGATAAATATAACATGATTGCAATTTCCGAGCTTTTAAGTTTTAATAAACTCAGATCTTAGCTTAAACTTTCAAACGCGATTTACTCGAAACGAAAATATATGCAGTTAATTGGTTTTCACAGTAACTGGACGATATGCGTAATACAAACAAATCTATTCAGAAATACAGCTTATGCTCAATCGAAGCACTTTTTCCGATAGTCTGTTTTCCGACATCCTATGAAAAAACATAATGTGTTGCTCATCTAAAAACCTACAGTGATAATTTATAGATTCAGGCTACTATGCGGAAATCCATATTTAATAATAACTTTTTTTTTTATATTACTATAAAACTTTAAATATTAATTTATGTATACAAAATTACTTATACTAATTAATTTTACTTAATAAAAAGTATAATCTCGTGTCAATTCTGCCTAATTTTCCTGCTAAGCCGAAGTGAAATCTAACGCTACATAACCAAACCAAAATAATTTTGGACGCGTTTTGCTTCTAAACTAAGCACCCTCAGGTCACCCAGGTCTCAGACGCAAGACATACATTTGTAACCTAAAGTGAATTTTAGGGTTTTGTGATAAAACGGGACCCTATTACTAAGCATCGGCTGTCCGAATAATCAAAGAGTTCGACCGAATAGGTTATACTATGAACCGATACATTCATCCTACCCTATTTTCTTATTAAATTCCACGCGGTCAAAACAACGTGCAGAAAATAAACATCGCTGTTGGATTTATAGTATCCACGATACAAGATGTCGTTATCCGTATATACATACGTATGTATATAATATAATAACTATTTCAAATGTCTTTATCAGAAAATTCAATCTGATCCTGGGATCGATCACGAGACCTCAATAATTAGAGATAAAGTTGCGCAACACAAAAGAAATTAATAAGTCTCGTGCTGTGCCTATTTTTTATATCCGTTTGGTAGACCCGTATACACGCTTCATTATCTGGATGGTCCATTGACCGACCCCT
The DNA here is from genome assembly GCA_963890685.1 of Plagodis pulveraria. Taxonomy (NCBI): domain Eukaryota; kingdom Metazoa; phylum Arthropoda; class Insecta; order Lepidoptera; family Geometridae; genus Plagodis; species Plagodis pulveraria. Next base: position 17,257,456 of record OY982958.1, on the reverse strand, counting down.
TACATTCTCTAGGCCACCACTCCGATATCAATATCACTCTAAAATCAGGTTTTTTTATGCAATGACGACACGACTGTTCGTGTCGTATATATCTGTATATGTCCGGAGGATGATAATCGAAGCAATTCCGCTAACATAATATAAGACAGTCCGCTCAAAGCACGGATCAGTCACAAATCACAATGCAGCACAGCGATGCGTACCAGAGATACACTACCACAATTTTTATTATATAAAAATAATTTATCTAACACCTTTGTATGGTTGTATTTTTTATGTTATTGTGCCGGAACAAGCACGAAGCTCACCTAATCTTAAGCGGTAACTTCTGCCTATAACAGATCCATTTAGTTACAAGTGAATAAATTCACTGCGCCCGACACACTGAGACATAGTTGTTGAGTCTCCTGTGCCTGTAATTTTATTGGCTCTCAAGGACTGCTGCTGGAATACACTGTTAGGTGCTTGGCGACAGATTTTCTACTTGAGGCTGGTAGCTAGCCAGGAGAGCATTCGCAAAATGCCCTCCCACCATTCGGTGAAGCTCAAGCCGGCGGTAGGGATATCGAACCATATTTCATTTTTATACTTACTATTTACGTAACGTGCACTAAATTATACAATCATTTAACTGAATTATACATAGCTTTAATTGTATTAAAGCTATGTATAATATATATATCAAATTTAAAAAAATCTAATGAAACTATTAGGTACTTACTGAAAATTCTTAAATGATAAAAATCTTGACATTTTACCTATATAATAATTATTGCATGACATAGTGTTAATTAGAATAAAATGAATTGTATCATATTGATCTCTATATTATTGTACGTCTGAAAAGGTAGCTGTTCTGTTAAGTATTATTTAATATGTAACAATTTTTTTTTCTTCTATATAATGTATTGTATTTTTAATTTTCATTATCTCAGCTGTTCTTTTTCTAGATGTAAGCTCTGTTTTTTTAAATGTAAGCGTGTTACGTGGATAACTTTAATTTCATAAATATTATGTATATATATGTACCCGCATCACTAATCTTCACTCGATTGACACCTATGTTCGAGCAAAGGGGTATGCTGAAATCCAGCCCTGCGTGAACCATCCGGCTTACGCAGTACAGTGCTGAGCCTACCCCTATTGCCAGTTATATTAGATAGTGTTTTTTCCATTTTTTATTATTGGTCAATGTCCAATTTGTTAAATTGTGTTTTACTGGCAATAAATGTTATTCTATTCTATTCTATTCTTCTATTCTGTTCATACTTTTATATTTTGACCAACATGTAACACACAGCTGACAATAAAAGATTTTGATTTTTTTTTAAATGTTCTACCATGCTGAACATATCTAAATGCCGATATGTCTTTGATTAGTGTGCAGTTATATAGCAGTATATTCTATCCAATTATGGTATATAATAAAGCATTTGTGTTCGCTAAACTCTCTGACTCCTTGATCGATCTCCGTCCAAAGGATGACTGGAAGAGATAGCTTTGGACATAAGTCCGTCCTTTGTAAAATAAAATAACGTATCGTTATGCTGTGCTGCTAGTTAGAATAAGAATGTCGTGACTTATTTATTGTTATTTATTGAGAGGTTGGTTGGTTGCGGTTAAAACAAAATATCTCGTATGAACTCGTATCTACGTCTTTCCGTGTGTAGATTAGGGATGGTCAATTTTATATAGAGTAGAATCATGTATTAGAAAAACATGATTAAATAAAAAAAACTTGATAAAATAGCTGAAAAAAACCTCGTTTTCCTATAGATATCGTCATTATCCGACAGTGTTTATTTTGCATATTGAATCCATCCAAAGGTTGACTGGAAGAGATCGCTTTAGGCCATAAGTCCTCCATTTTTACTTAACTCTTAAGTTGCTGTATATTTGTATTATTTTGTATTATTCTATTGGTGTATAATAAAGTATTTTTGTATTGTATAGTATTATTTTCACTATCAGGTTAGCACAAAGCGTTCGATTCGTGATGGCGGCCGCTATCTTCCTCTCCTACGGCCTCCAGTTCTACGTGCCCATGAACATCGTATGGCCTTACATCAAATCCAAGTTAACATCAGAAGATGCGCTCAAATACGGGGAAGGAGTCACTCGAATTGCCCTCATCACGATCACATGTAAGTTGCTATTCGAAAATAAAAAAAAACCTGTCCTAAAAATGTACCGCCCGGTCCGTTAGGTTATCAAGCTTGAAACAACCAAACAAATAAATAAAAGAGCATGAATGACTGAACTGTCATACGAGCAATTTTTTATAGTTATCAAGCAATGATAGCCGAGTGGTTATAGCTATGGACTGCGGTGCCCCAGGTCCATGGTTCAATCCCCGGCGCCGGCTCGAGCTTCAATGCATGGTGGAAGGGCATTTTGCGAATGCCCGCCTGGCTAGCTACCTTATAGTAGAAAATTTGTCGCTAAGCACGTAACAGTGTGTATAGATGCATTTCGTCAAAAGTAACGAACTGCACTGCGCCCGTCGTCCCCCTGAAACTTCCAGTTGTTAAGTCTCATTATGTGCCTGTAATTTTACTGGCTCTCAAGGACTGCTGCAGGAACACACTGTTAGGAAAGCTGCTGCTGAGATAGAGACAGTCTTTATCCTACAAAAGCGTGCAATTCGAGCCATACATAAAATGGCTCCTAGGGAAGCTCTGAGGGATCTTTTTAATTGATATTTTTACTTGACCAAGTCTGTATATATTTGAAAATATTATGTATGTTCGTAAAAAATTTAGTAAATTAAAATTAAACACTGATAATCACTATTACAATACTAGGAATAAAGATAAAATAGCGGTGCCAGGTTTTAGATTAGCAAAGACAAATAAAAGGTCCTTCTTAGGTAATTGTGTACGGTTTTATAATAAAGTTCCCAAACATATTACAACGCTCACAGAAGGGAAATTCAAGTTGCACGTGAAAAACATATTTATTAAAAAATCCTACTACACAGTTTCTGATTACTTAAACGACAAAAATGCCTGGACAATTCCGCCTCTGCCAAGCTATTGCCTGTCACCTACATAATTTAAACAAATATTTTAATAATAACTTTATTATGTAGTAAGAATGTAACACATTGTTAAAAGATGTTTAAAATAATGGCCCCAAGTTTCTTGCCCGTTCTTCTCGCAGTGGCTCTATACAATTTATTTGCTGAACGTGGCAGTACAATATAGAATATTTCAATACTAAGATTTGTAATTGACCTTCATCAGAACGTCGTAGACGCCTAAATTGAATAAATGATTTTGACTTTGACTTTGAGGAGCTTGGCAACAGAGAGGGTGGTAGCTAGCCAGGCGGACATTCGCGAAATGCAATTCACCATACATTGAAGCTCAAGCCGGCGGCGGGGATCGAACCATGGACCTGCGGTACCGCAGTCCACAGCTATGACCGCTCGGCTATCATTGTCAAGATTCAAGAGGCTCAACAGGAAAATTTTCACTAGATATATTTTTTAAGATGTTTTTTTTTTTTTATGCCTCATAAGTTAGTTTTTGACCACTATCTCACCTGATGGTAAGTGATGATGTGGTCGAAGATGTTTGTTCAGGCTAACCTAGAAATACTGGCTCTCAAGGACAGCTGCCGGAACACACCGTTAGGTGCTTGGCGACAGACTTTCTACTTGAGGGTGGTAGCTAGCCAGGCGGGCATTCGCAAAATGCCCTACCACCATGCTATAACGACTGCCATCCTAAGACGACAACCGGGACCGACGGCTTAACGTGCCTTCCGAAGCACGGAAACGCTCAGTAGTAATGTCACTAGCGGTCACCCATCCAACTCCTGACCGCGCGCGACGTTGCTTAACTTTGCTGATCGGTTGAGAAACTTTAAGTAAACTTCGCTACGAGCGCTTCAAAGTTAAGTGTTTTATTAAAATAGCTGGATAGCTTCCACCCTCAAGTAGAAAATATGTTGTATTAAAATATTTTTTATATTTGTTAACTTTGAACTCAAATTGTTTACCGCGCTCATCGTACTTGGTATTGTGTTTCAGTTTCGGCTGCAGCTATAATTCCGAATCTAAGCGGAATCATTTCGCTGGTCGGTGCGTTCAGCAGCTCCGCTTTAGCGCTCATATTCCCGCCGATAATAGAAATAATGACTCTATGGCCCGACCAACTCGGAAAACATAACTGGAAACTATGGAAAGACACCGTCATCATTATGTTCGGTATCACTGGCTTCGTGTTCGGTACTTACGCTAGCGTGAAAAATTTATTTTTACATTGATTGTAAACAAGTACGACATAGACCGTATTCCATTTGACGCCAAATTCGTTATATTAGATAGTTTTGACCACATTTTGTGTCTATGGTTCATATTAAATGTGGAACCATAGATGCAAAGTGTGGTCAAAATTATCGAAAATTTGCGTCAAGTGGAATACGCCCATAGATGTGGAATACCAAAGATGTTATTTATTGATCATGACAATAATTGTACCTACGCAATGGCGGACATTTGTATGTGTATACATTATTATTATTCTCCTTTTTGACAGTTAATTTATTTACTTGATGTTATTGATAGCGGCGCTTTATTGATCTGAGTTTACGTATACCTCCTTATACCTTACGTATACCTTGCTTATCCAAATCATTGATTTTAAGTTACTTACGAGAAGTTAAATTTTATTAATATTGGTATACTCACTATCAACTATGGACATGTAGTAGAATAATGATATATGTATTGTATCTTGATAGTCCAAAAGTATTAATAAATTATCTAAAAACTAAGTATGTAAAATATAATTTTTTACTACTGATAGGAAAAACCTTTGACCACTATCTCACCTGATGGTAAGTGATGATGTGGTCGAAGGTGTTAACAGGCTTAACCTAGAAATGTATACAATAGCTTTTAGATATGTGCATACTTTGAGCTAAGTTAAACGTATTTACTATTGTAGATGTATACAAGGTTCAATAATTACCTGCTTTTGTTGATTTTGTTATACTTAGTAAAAATATTTATAAAACATATTTTTAAAAATATATAATCGTATTGTTATGCTGTGCTTCTCGCTAGAATAAGAATGTCGAGACTTATTTATTGTTATTTACTAAGGGGCTGATTGCTGATGTGAAACAAAAATACTGATGTATGTTATGTTTACAAGCAATGATGGCTCAGTGGCATTGGCTATGGACTGCCGCGCAGCAGGTCCATGGTTCGAATCCCGCCCAGAGCTTGAGCTTCACCGCATGGTGGAAGGGCATTTTGCGAATGCCCGCCTGGCTAGCGACCACCCTCAAGTAGAAAGTCTGTCGCCAAGTACCGAAAGGTGTGTTCCAGCAGTAGTCCTTGAGAGCCAGTGAAATAACAGGCACAATGAGACTTAACAACTATGTCTCGATGTGACGGGCGCAGTGCAATTCGTGAGTTGTCATGAATTGCAACTGTTATAGGCAGAGGTTAGTCCACTTAACATCAGGTGGGCCTCGAGCTTGTCCCGTCACAATAACATAAAAAAAAAATATCTTCCTCTTTCCGTGTGTAGATTAGGAATGGTAAAAAGTATATAGAGTCCCTGAAAAGGAAAACACGATTAAATAAAAAAATCTCGATAAAATCGTTTAAATTAGGATACGATAACTCTTTATTGCATACCAATAAAATTACAGAGAAAATCACAAAAGTGTGCTTAATTTATATTATAACTTTAATTATTATAACTATATAATAATAGTAATTAAACAACTTTAAACGGTTTAGCGGTTTTAACGGTTAGTTGTTTAATTACTATGTGTAATAATCGCTAAAACCTAAGACAACAATATATAATAATAGTTATACAATGACAACACAATCAGCGGTTTTCAAATACCTCGTTTTACACTTATCCAATAGATATATTGTTTTTATTATTGCATATTTATCAAATTATTGTTTTTAGCTAATAGGCTAGCCTTTGACCACTTCCTCACCTGATTGTAAGTAATTATGTGGTCGAAGATGTTGTTCAGGCTAGCTTAGAATTACGGGCTCTCAAGGGTAGCTGCCCGAACACAGCGTTACGTGTTTGGCGACAGATTTTCTACTTGAGGGTGGTAGTTAGTCAGGCGGGCATTCGCAAAATGTCGTACCACTATGCAAAATGATACCTATACAAAACTGAATTTCGAATGAAATCGTGGTATCCGTTTTCATTAGCAGTAAATTATATTTTTGACTACTACCCGCGAACTGCACTTTTCTTCATCTAAACGTGAGAGTGTATAACGCTGTCCTTGTCTAGAACCAGCCCCTTGAGGAGTTGCCGACATTTATCATCATCATCTGAGAAATTCAGGCGATGACTACCTTGCCCAAATGCTCTTATAATAAAAATTATTGCATACGATCGCGATGTTTGGTGATAAATCAGCTACACCATTATACTGAATAATGGGGTCAAATTAATGAAACAAGATATGACTAAATAGGTAGATTCAGTTTTGCACATAAAAGTCTCATTAGAAGATAATTTTATAACAGGCTAAGTTTGAATTTGTAGACGCAACTAATGAAGTGGGTAGTTTCCTGATTTTGGTCTTGATTTGGTTGTTTGGATGCAGAAAAAATATAATATTTACGGACATAATAATAAAACAACTTTAAATGGTTTAAATTGCGTATATTTATCATTATTTTTGTCCCGACATTTAAAACACTTTGCAGTGATCGTGGTCACGGGGTGACTGTTCAAAGTTGTTTAATTACTATGTGTAATAATCGCGAAAACCTAAGACAACATTATATTTACGGACATTTTGGCAACAAATCCGAGCTGAAGGTTTTTCATAACTACTTGACTATTTTTAACTATTATAGTAAAAAGAATAGGAATGCAGGAGTAACCAAATATTTTTTTGGATATCCTCAACGATAGTGAGTTTTCACATCTTACGCTGAAATTTGACCAATTGTATCCTTAACCAAATACGTATCGAATATTTTAAAATCGGCCAACCACCTTAGACATGCATCTTTGTGAAAAGTATTTTTTTCAATAATTTTCGCGCTTTAAAAGATTTCATTTCATTTTCAAAAGATTGTAGTCGCACGCGCAGCGCGCATACAGATTGAACTTTATTCAATATTTTTATTTTCGTTTTTTTTTAATTGGTCTGCATCACCCCCTAAAAAGACCAAAAAAGTATAGTATGTTATAGAGTGGAATTAAATTGAAATTATAATGTTAACGTTTAGGTAAATTATGAAAAAAGGGTTTTTAAAACTTGTTAAAGTAATTATAATTACTGTATAAAACGATAGCAAACAGGCTATGAGTTAGTTGGGCCTCGTCCACTTTCGGATCCGCGTCGCAACAATCAGCCCCTGAAAGAAGTAAATGTAAAATTATTAGATTGAATTTCTAAATCAACACTTGGTTTTAGGCTAAACAACTTCACAAAATATTGTAACACTTGATTAACTCTTTCTGTTTACGAGCTAGAGACGTAGAGACTCGTGAATCCCGTGATACTTGGATGAACACACAGACAACAGAGGAATATTGAAAGGACTCCGTTTTGCCCATTGGTTACAGAACTCTATTTTTTAGGATTCCGTATATGGTACTTATAGCTCAAGTTAGTAAAATATTGTTACTTTAGATATCCCCAAAGTATATAATTTATTTTTAGCTTATACTTATATTCCGTTAAATATATTTAAGTAAGAAAATATATTTTGTCTGTTACGAATATAAATTTTAAATGTGATTTTTTTGAAAATGTGATAGATCTTATCTAAAAGTGATTATTTTACATTCCTATACAGAAGTATACGTACATCATGTACTTGTCGGTATTTTTTTATTGATTTTATTATGTGATGCTGTGAAATATGTTCTTTTTATTATATTTTCTGTTGCATTTGATGCTTATTAAATATTTTTTGCACCTTGAACAAGATCTGTGTATACTTTAATATTTTAACGCATAGATGTTATGATTGCCTCGTTAGTCGAAAGGCGAAAAGCATCTCTTTATAATCTTTATAATTTTGAAGCAGTGATGGCTCAGTGGCATTGGCTATGGACTGCCGCGCAGCAGGTCCATGGTTCGAATCCCGACCAGAGCTTGAGCTTCACCGCATGGTGGAAGGGCATTTTGCGAGTGCCCGCCTGGCTAGCGACCACCCTCAAGTAGAAAATCTGTCGCCAAGCACCTAACGGTGTGTTCCGGCAGGAGTCCTTGAGAGCCAGTGAAATTACAGGCAAAATGAGACTGAAGAAGTATGTCTCAAGGTGATGGGCGCAGTGCAGTTCGTCACTTGTGATGAAATGCATCTGTTATAGGCAGAGGATACCGCTTAACATCAGGTGGGCCTCGTGCTTGTTCCGTCACAATCACATCGTTCAATATGTACCAGAGTGAAAGTCTGGTACGGTGCCCGGTAGACGGTAAGAGAATCGTTCTCTTTTTCACGGAACCCAAAAAACAATATGGTTCGTCCCTTCCACCTACCCTGTCGATGATAAAGGCGTAATAGGTATATCATTTTATGTATAACATGTATATTAAATAAACTATGAAACTCGCGAATATATTTTAACACGTTTGCTCGTCGTTTTTCTTATACCGCTTTTATTCATATGCGGCCTCTAAAATATTTTTTTATGAAAGTTTTTACTTTGTATTGGTATCGCCCTGGTGCGTAACTTTGGGCTTCAAATCTAAGTAAAGAGCTTTATGTTCTATTTGCGACATCGACCATGCCTCTCTTTCCACTTACGCGTACAAAGCTTACTAACCCAAAGACGGCGGTACCACTTGCTACAAATATGAATTGTCTATTGCACAAAATATATTAAAGAAATGTTATTTATACAATTTTTCGTGAGTGTGATAAAAAGTCATATAAATATGTCAATAATTACCTACAACTTCGGCTGCATTATGCAATCGCCTTCGGCTCGGCCTGCAATCTTGCTAAGAGTGTAACGAAATGGAATTGCCAACAGAGCTCACTTACTGATTGAACTAATAGATAAGAACAATGAACATACGTCATTTATTGATCATAGTGTACCTATATATTTCATCCTGCCTTAAATGACGAGGCATCAAGTTAGTAAATACCTACCTAAAGTTTCTAACCATATACTATATGAAAAATCAACCAATAAATTATGTGAGAAAGCTTGTCTAAAATTATTTAACAGTTTACTTGTTAAATATTCTGAATTGTTGAATAGAGTAGGTAGATAAACAAATTGCCATAGGAAATTACTAAATGGAAATGCATAACTAATTGTGTCTAGATGGCCCTTTATTATTTTTATTTATTAAGTATGTAGGTACATATAAATAACTACCTACCCGTACAAATTTGAACAATGAAATATTTGAATCTTTAATTCTATAGGTACTTAAATAAATAAGCTAAACATCTGTACATGTTTATCAATTATTTTCTTGAATTATGCTTTATATTTAGATGTCTGTGATTTCTATATTACCTGTCTATTTATCTCGAAAATATTATAATCTATGAAGGTGCAAAAGATAATTTTGTTTTATTTTCACTGAATTGCGCATCAATGCCCAAATTCAGATTCTGTTTTCCTGAAATCCCTCTCGAAGTAGTACCTACCTACCTCGATTTAATTTAGGTGGTATCATGAAATTAATCCTGTAATCATAGGCAACAGGCAGCAACGGTGGAGTTTCGGACAAAACCACTTGTTATTCTGTGACAAAACCTAGATGACATTTACCTTGTGTGCGCTACAAGACTTCTGTAATATTTATTTGTACAAGACAAAACCTCACTCCCTTTTAGGTTAGGTTACTTCCAAGGGACCTTTAAAGAACTGGCAAAACGTGAGTGTTTAGTTTAGATACCACTTGTTTGACTTCATAGAGATACAAAAAAAGTGACTTGTATGTGTGCGCGCCAGTACAGAACTCCAGATCCAAAGTGGGTTGATTTATCTTAAGAGTGTGGCGTAAAAGATTATTTAGGTTTTAGGTATCTCTTTCCACAGACCTACCAATAGTTTAGAGCTAAGGGTAGGCATTAAATATGCCTACCCTATACCTAGGTGGGTTACGAAAACAATTAAATACGTAACAATATCAGATTTATTTCGGTTCCACAGACTGGATGTAGGTACTTCTAATGTTGTTCCGCGATATTTTCAAAGCCTAGAGGATCCGCCTAACGAGCAGCAACAGATGTGGTAGGCCGCCTGGCTGCGCCTCACGCCGGTAGGGTGGCGTGGTCGTAATAGTGATTTTTGTGAAATGTGACTTAGAATTTTCACGAGTGACTGGCCATGCTTTTTTTATTAGGGAGGACTTCGATGCTGACTACCGCTGTCGGTTAGCTACACCGGATTTTGGGCGAGGGAAGGCCCTCTAATTGCCCGGGAGGAAGGGGAAGTGCCGAAGGTACTTCTCCCGAGATGGGCCCAGAAGGCGAAAAGCGCTTCCTTCCTCCATCTCCTGCGGGCGCCGAAAACGCACCGCTACTAAAGGAGGGGTTGACAGCAAGCTCAAGGGCTCCACTATGGTTCGGACCTCGGCTTGAGTCGCTGCCGAGAGACATTGGGAGGATCGGAACTAAATGCAAGTACAACCCCGTTGAGAATGGGCCCTACGGAAAATTTCTCTTTGACTATTTGGAGAGACACTTATCGGGATTTAGTTTTTGCCGCGAGCTCGTTGTTTGATCGTGTAACCTCTGTAAATCGCGGTGATTACCGCACACCTGCGGATGTTACCGCGACGACTTGCTGATGACACTAAAGCTGCCAACGTAATGGCTGCTATGTGGTCATCCGGGTCGTCCAATACCTGCCGTGGTCGGCGACGCCGGGGAGGTTTATAGTATGGGTCGGATGAGCTGGCCATTCGCGGCGGTGCGCCGTATTTATATGGCACCCGTGTACTATTGCGAGCCTGTAATTTTCCGTGGTAGGATCATGTGCTAGCTAGTTAGGTAATTTATATATAATATATTTAAAGTTAGGTAATCAATTCGTATATATATAAACATAATAATTGTGTTTGTTAGTTTGTAGCTACGAATTGATTTGCCATAGTACCTATACATATTACATGGATACCTATAAAATTTAGAGATACGGATCATTTGGACTACCTACCCGCGTATTCAGATAATTAAAGTAGGCAATCGCATGTCCTACCCAGTAAGACTACTTCTCTGATGTTACTATGCCACTACCAATGCTTTCAGCGTTATACAGGATTTTAAATATATGTTCGAGCTGCTCGTTTCAAATACTTGCCTTTAAGAACATTTGATAATGATTTTCTGGATTAGTATAGATATTGCTATTCTGTTGTACCATAATTTAGTCAGATTAGGTGGAACCATAGATAATCAAACCTAAAATTAATCAACGAGTAAACTGGTGTTGACTAATGCTTTCATGTTCTCCAATTAATTTATTTTGGCGTAATTTATCATAATCACGGCTTTCTTAGTCGGATAAACAATGGAGCATGGTAGGTAGTATATGGTTGCTAGACTTGTGGGTTTTCCGGAAAGGATTGTAATTTTCGGTAATTCAAAAGCATAACTAGTGACAAAAGCTTGTAGGCGAACTTGGATTAATAAAATCTTTGCACACCTGTAATACCCAGAAGGGTGGCATATGTGTTTAAATACCCACTTTTATTAGATTCGACTTTTTACGAGAGACCAGTAGATTCTGTTACTGAACCTAGGCTTTCGAGATTATGAAGCGACCAGTTGAATCTGCTCTGCCGTGTCAAAATCATTATATTTGGGCTTTATCACAGGTTTCGATAGTTTCGAATATAAACAAAGTTCCATAGGTAAATAGGGCGTATACCATTTGACGCTCAATTCGTTATTTTCGATAATTTTGATTACATTTTATGTCTATGGTTCATATTAAATGTGGATCCATAGACAAATCTAATCTAATCAAAATTATCGAAAATAACCCAAATGGAGTACGGCCAGACAAACATTTTTATAAAACAACTTAACTTGTGCGCCATCTAGCGTAGAGTAGCGGCAAAGTGAATTATATTTAGTATTATTAAGTTGCTGTATTAAATTTAGTTCGAGGTAACAGCAGAATGACTTTTAGAAATCCTAAAACTAAAATTAGAACTTTTTAATTAGTTAGTATAGTTAGTGAGTGTACAACAGAATTGCTACCATTACATTTTACTGAACGGCACGTGTTCAAATTAATCAGATTTTTAAAAACTGCGCGTATTAATAAAACATCTTCCGGGTAAACAAAGTTCCCAGGTCGCTCTTTCTAAAAGGTTTAAAGTAAGCGTGAAATTGAAGCAAAGTTTTTGTTTATAATTTTTTTTGAGATACCTTTTATTTCCCAAAAAATAAACTCGGCAAGCTCCGCTATCTTATAGCGGAAATAACTAGTATAGAATTTTGTAACTAGTCATGTCACCTAGTTAGTTAGTCCGACCAAGAAATTTGATACTTTATATAAAAGTTTGAAAAAATTTAAGTGAAGGTTAGTAAAAGTTATTACATAAGGTATATAATTGTCCCACTGTTGGCCAAAAGCTTACTTTTTGTTGACTTACGAAGACAATAATTGACCAAGAGCAGGCCTGGCGCACTCCGCACTTTAGGCTCAAAGCTACAAATACATCGGCGGCTTCATCTAGACGCGCTTACTCAACTCAGTGTTGATTTCGTAGTCTAATTATACTATTTGTACCATTATTGCATGATGTGTAGGGTCTAGTGGTAGCCAATAAACCACCAAAAGTTTGAATACCCGTAGATCTGTTTCTATGATAGATTATAAACATGTTTTTAGGTGAGAACTTAGGTAATTTTAGTCACTATCGTTATGTATATTTGAATTTCACTTAAATTTAATAGGATCATGTCCAGAAGCTTTTTAAAAAAAAGTTGGAAATGGTTCAATGAGTACACCTTATGGTACTCAATGAACCTAGGGGGTAGTAGTCAATGAACCATGAAACACAAAATGGGTCAAGGTCCTTGATATATCAGACATATATTAAAAGTTATATATTGAATAAAACAGTCTTTGGTATTTTAGAGGTTTCTTACTAAGCTTCATGAAACATCAACATGAAATACACACTTAATCATTAATCATCAAGAATAAAGGGTTATAAAAATATGTCTAGAATAAAAAAATAATTAATCGTTAAACACGAGACGCTACCAATAATCAACAAAAACTTACATCAAGAATCGAAACTTATCATGAATTATTAATAGGTACGGAATCTTTTTCACCTTGCTTATAGGTGCCGTGAATTTACATAACTACGATGAGAGTTATACTATGCGAGTCTATTGCAGTCATTAAAGTCAAATTACTATCCATAGATCAAGTAGTATTTAAAGCGAAATCAAAATAATTTTAATTACAAAACTAATATAATATAAAATAAGAAAATGTAAAGAAAACTTAAAAGATATCAACGCAGCGTCGGATACGGCAACTTTTCTTCTTTTGCTGCTTTCGCAGGCTTAATCCTAGAAAATGAAGATTAATTTCTTTTTGATGTCACTTGGTGTGTGAGCAATTTTTTTCGAATCAATCTGCCAGATGTATATCGGCCCGAGCTGAAATAAATAACATATTTTTATATAATTGTACCCAATGAACAACAAAATGACTACTAGTTAAGTCACATAACGTACTTCGAGCATGATATATACCAAAACAATCTTGAAGGCGAAGGGTTAACGTAGGGTGCATACCATTTGAAGTTAGATTCGCTAAAAACGATCACACTCCCAAAAAGTTGTTCCACATGGGTCTTGGCGTTATTTTCGCCATAAACGCTATGAGGCTACTGGAACAGTTTGAATTCCCTACATCTAATGTCAAAAGTGACAGAAGTGGCTAATTTTAGTGGCATTCTTAGCGTTCTTATCCTAAATGGAACAGGGGATGACAGTTACAAACGATCACAGTGATCACAACCACAGACGCAGAATGTGATCAAAATTATCGAAATTAACGTTCTTAGCGACAAATGGAACATACCCGTATGCGTACATACCTAATTCTTAAAATCACTCAGTGTTTTCTGTTCATATTGTTTCATAATGATACCCATATATATTAATTTATAAGTAAGGTGCATCCTAATCCTGATCATTTCAAAACTAACTTTTACAAAATTATGTTTCTCAGTAATGATTTTGAAATGGTGCCAATGCAGGGCTACCTCTTCGGCGAAGAGTAAATCTGCGTGACGTGTATGCCACTGGTATATTTATGTTATTTCTAATATTGGACGTGTTTTTAACAAATAGTTTTCCCAGCAGAAAATGTTTGTCAGCTAAACATGTTACATTTTAGAAACGAAATATATTATATCTGCGTCATACACGACGCCCCGCCGCCGTAGCAGGTAGGTATTATATGAATGTTTGGTGAAGTGCGTGCTGGGTGTAGACCTCGTCGAATGAAACACATCTACGTTGCCAGACTAAAAGTAATATAATGGCGTGCACAGACGCCATAAATGTATGTGGAAGTAATAATTAATACTAATTTAATCACACATTCATAGTCGTGCTTGTGTGAGTAAATTTTAGTTCCGGATTTTGATACCAGAGCAGTCTCTTGACATAACGGGTCGGCATTAAAAAACGAAAAACTCTCTATTCCCAGTATATTACTTTTTCATATTACTTTTCTCTCTGCTATGCATTATAGTTTGGACTACAGCTAAGACCAAAGCAACACGGATAGAAAATTATGTGGAACATACCAGTAAAAAATAAAATGATAAAATTACTATTTTGTTGTGCCGTCTGTGGACTTAGTTTAGGTTGTTTATGATTGTGACGTTTTCGAACGAAAACTTATCTATCATATTTCAGTACGTGAAATGTCATTCACCGTCAACAAATTAAAAAATGTCGGAATCGTGTCAAGACGGTAATTGTCATGGAAATAGTGAATTTGGACCCGACGAATCACCTACAAAACTTATCGTCAATTACATTCCTGAAGTCATGACCCAGGATATGATGTTTTCACTTTTTTCTACAATGGGTAAACTGGAAAGCTGTAAATTGATAGCTAACCGAGGATATGGGTTCGTCGAGTACTCTCGTGCAGACGACGCAATCAAAGCTCGCAAAGCCTTCAATGGACTCCTGATGCAGAACAAGACGTTAAAGGTATCACACGCTCTCCTCAACCCCGAGCTAAAACCTCCCTCGAAGCCAGAAGCGGACTGGAACCTCTACGTGTGTAACCTGCCTAATGAACTGACCTTGCAGGACTTACATGGACTATTCGCACAGTTTGGTAAAATAGTTAATTCTCGTATAGCTGCTGGTATAGCATTTGTCTTATATGAACACCAGTATGAAGCAGAGAGAGCCATGCAAAATATTAATGGCACCACACCACCTGGGTTTGTACACCCATTAACAGTTAAGTATGCCAATAAAAGTAATCCCCATAAACATAAAAACAATAACAACAATTCTTTTGCCAAGAATGTTCTTGTGAAGCCTTATCATTGGATTAATCACTTTAATGCTATAGGGGACCACAATTCTCCAAGCACATGGTCTATTTATATATATAATATTGCTCCAGAAGTGGAAGAGTTGACACTATGGCAACTATTTGGTCCTTACGGTGCTATTGTATCTGTTAAGATAATTAAGGATCATCAGACTAATAAGAGTAAAGGGTTCGGATTTGTTACCATGAGAAATTATGATCAGGCGGCAATGGCAATACAAGCACTGAATGGATACGTCCTCCATGGGCAGCCACTCTCAGTGAGTTTTAAGACTCAAAAGAGATAATGCTGAATATAAGACTTACTTAAACTTTACAATATCAATACAGTAAGACATAGGCAAAATAATACCTTTTTATTGATTGGCGTAACTGACACTGCATATTGCAATAATATCCAAACTTGATTCTGTGTACACTTTAACTTTTAAGTGAGTGGTCGTTTGACTCTTGTTGAAAATGATTTAAATTTCTTTGAGCTGTCGACATTGTTGTTAAGTTTGTTTATGAATAATAATTTATTCAGTTTGCTCGTTAAATGTTTCAAGTTTACTAGAAGTTAAGATTTGTATTTGAAAATGATTGTTGTTTGGAAGTTCAACATCAGTTGTGAGTTCTATGCTTTCATTATTTTTATCTATTATTTAAGTATAATAAAACCAATTGAATGAAAGTGCTTTTACAAGATCTTACTAATTGATAAGCCACAATGAGATGTTTAATCAGCTACTAGTTTTAGTTGTACACTTTTTATAACAATGATGTCTATTTAGGTAGTGAAAACGAAATCTAGAATATATCATATTTATACATTTAGTATAAAATTTGCTGAATTAAAGTTCATTTTCACAATTTTAATAATGTGTTTCAATCAATTATATCCATTTGCAGACAATTTTAGTTAACTGACTTAATTTGTGTACCTAATATTACTTATAAAATATTATAAGTAATATTTTTATCATATAGGTATTTTATAGATTTAGTTGTATTTTTGCACATTTGCAACATATAATTATTATGACATAGGTCTATTTGCACACAAAATCACATATATTTATAACTTTTTGGAACATAAAATAATTTAATTTAATTAACATAATGCTTTTCTTATCTTACATAAATACACCTGAATAAAACTTGTCTTATTTGCTACTATATCCATGCATTAGTTTTTAATCTACACTAATATTATAAAGCGGAAAGATTTGTATTTATGTATGTAACAAATAAACTTAAAAACTACTGGACTAATTTGATTTTTTTTTCACATTATCTCTGATGAACATAGCTTAAATAATATTTAAAAAAAATATTTTTTGTTTAATACCTGTGCAGACACGGTGTGGGCTGCTAGTCTATTATAAAATATGTAGTTACTAGTATGGGCATACTATGTCTATGAAACAGACAAACAATATCTAAAATAAAAATAATTTTCTTTTGAAAAGCTTAAGTTGAGTGGTGTAAAGCAACACTTTGGAATATTGGTCTTGGGTTTGATGTCCAGGTTGATGTTATTGGGTTTTTCAAACAGAATTTCAGTTTGATCTGGATCTACTACCTATACCCGGTAGTAGTCAATGTGTTCGTCTCCTATTACATGAACAAATAAAACTGGAAAATGCAGGTGCTTAGACTGCAGGTCCCTACAGGGATATAACGGTGAAGATATGTAAATAAATAAAAAAGTCATGCTTAAACATTCCTGAAGGTTTAGCAGGGGTTTAGTTTTAAACACTGTGCCATTGTTTCAACTTTTTTTTAATATAATATCTTAAATAGAATATTTATATAAGTGTTACACTATATTATTTTATGAACTTACACATTTTTATAAGTCACTAATGGATCTAATAATGGCCAAATTAACATCAAGATAAAATTTTGACTAACCTCGACATTTCAAACAAGTTTTTGGCCATGGTTACATGTACATTTATAAACATGAGTATAGTACCTACACAAAAGAATGTTTTTTTTTTGTAAATACTAAAATTTTTGTGTACACATTTGTTATATTGCAATTAGATGGCACTCCCCAGAAACAATGTGACAAAGTGTGATGTTATATAAAATAGTCCCAATTAATAATATCCTCACAGTAAATTAAAAATTTAATAAAATTATGGTAAATTTCAGTGCCTGATAAAATCTAATTCGTATTATGATTGTGAATAAATTTTGGTAGTTCTTATGCTTTTTGAAAGTAATATCCAAATTTAAATAATACTTGCGACTGACAGTCCTTTTGTGTTCAATTGTGGGATTAATTTTCATATTATATTTAGTTGTTATGTAACTTGGTGCTCTCTAAACTGATACAAAATTATTGAAGAATTAAATTATACGTACTAGAAGGTCTCAAACTACCTTAATTTTAGTTAAATCATCGCTACAGAAACAAAGAACATTTTCATTAAACTGAATAATCCTATTTTTAGAATAGCAAATTTAAGTGTTACATGAATGTGGATTTTAGTGTTAATAGAGTAATAACCACCATAGCTTAGACAATTTTAAATGTAGATAATTTGTGTGGAATTGACACCAATATAGTCTCTGCAATTGCATTATAATAAAATTTGTTAGTTGTAAAATCAAACAAGAAATGTATATTATGTCCTATGTGCTGATTAAAAAATACAGTTAATATTCCTAAATAAGTAGGCAGAGGCTGTAGCTGAGGTGTGTAACCCCATATTTTAGCCCAGATTTATCTAGTAGATAAGTTTGAGTATATAATATTATACATTGTTCAACACATTTGCTTCTAAAATATGTTGAAACTTCATTTACTTTTTTCCTCACAATTTTTTTTAAAAACTTCGTATGAATTGTGTGAACATTGGTCATATACCAACCTATAACATTCTCGTCAAATGACTAATGTACCTAATGATTGACCAACATACATTTTCATCATAACATAATGTATGAACATAATAACTCATAACACATATTAACTCATAATGTATGCTACATAAGTGTATCAGGAATTCTACTTTGTGACGCGTTCTTTAGTCTGTCAATACCAACAGTGATACTTATCATTAAGATAAAATTGTTCTATGAATTGATTTAGTATGTGTACTTATTTTATCAATCAGCATTTCTGAAAATTGGCTTCTATTATTAACATTGGGTAATCATAATCAAGGAGATCGATCGATAAGACTGACCATATACTGCAATCTGCAGTGCAGTATTTAGGTGGTTGATGCAATGTTACTCGGTTCAACTCGGTTTTATTCTATGACCAAGCGATAGCTTGCAAATTTATGATATTTTTGGATTTGAGTACCTACCTAGTTTGTGCGAGCGAATAAATACTTATATATTAATAATTTATTCTAGAATAATTATATCAAATAGTTCATAATAATCTACAAAGTTTTGCAGAAGTTCAATAACTTGGCAGTAAGCAATGCGCCAATTCAAATAAAAATAAAACCGCGAATCGAGAATTAGAAACGCGCATGCGGGAAAGAATCAATAACACGTTAACTTCTTCAAGTCACGCAACGTTGTGGGTCTCCTGTGTGGAAATAATTGTAGAAATAGTGTGTTTCTAGGATAATAAATTGTGAGGGAATTGTTAGTCAGTGCTCTCGTTGCCCTGGCGGACACCGAGACTTCCTCAGCGGCGGGAGGCGTCGGCCTCACCGTGAGTAGCAAGGTATGAACGAGTCCACTCAATCCATATTATTTATTTCCAAATACAAACATTACAAAATAACATCTGCAAACGCTGCTAATTACAGCGTTATAATTTGTTTATTCTTAAAGTAGGTCACGCTACGTAGGTAGGCATCCATTATTGCCCTGTCTGCGCTGCGCTGTGACGTGGCTGATCCGCAGTCCTACGCAGCGCAGTATAATTTGGCATGGTAAAATACATTTTATTTATTAATGTATGATTTAGTTAGTAATTAAATAAATATGCGTTAAGTTACAAGAGCTGCGATGACCGCCTTGTGTTCTTTTGAGAAATGCTTATTAAATGGATTTGGTTAAGGTTTTCTTGTCCCTGTAATCTCGTCGAAATCGGTTCAGCAGCTTGACGAGCGAGAATACAGATATAGGTACTTACTAAAAATATTTCTTAAATCTTTATCATATGTCTCAACGTACAAGTTAATTCGATGCGCTGAAGTAATTTCTTCACAAGTAAATTTTTTTCTATTACTAATGCATATGTAATGTTTTGAAGCAATATTGGTTCAGTGCGGTAATCTCAAGGGACTCCCCCGCAGTATATAGTCCATAGTTTGAACCCAGCCTTGGATGGGCTTGAACTATACCGCATTGCGGTACCTACAAAATTGGTCGTCAAGCACCTATAGTGTGTTTCGAGGCCCTGATCTTGAATGCCAGATCCCATTCTAGGTGTAGCCTGTTTAACAACTTCGACTACTTACAACATCTGACGAGTGTCAAAGACTGACTTAATCATCACTAGGAAATATTTGTACACAACTTCCTAGAATTACTAATTAATACCCACCTATTTTTCAGTAGGTACGTAAGTATTTATCTAAATAGACATCTGGGAGTTCTTGCCTAGTTTTATTAGCACTTTGTGCTAGTTTACAGTCGTATTAAATATGTATATTAAG
Organism: Plagodis pulveraria; assembly: GCA_963890685.1. NCBI lineage: Eukaryota > Metazoa > Arthropoda > Insecta > Lepidoptera > Geometridae > Plagodis > Plagodis pulveraria. The sequence continues at coordinate 17,237,292 of OY982958.1, read as the reverse complement.
TAGCTAACAACTTATCTATCTAAAATATAGGTCGTGCTAGATTCTATTTAGCGTATCGTCTCCACTACTTAAGGACGTTCTGTGCTGCAGTTATTGTATGCCATATAATGCATACAATGTTAATATCGTGTATCAGTAATGTTATGCACATGGTATACGTCAGCATGATATTGTAACATTCATATAAAATTCAACTGCCAAGAATATACAAATTGTCTAAACTGACCAGCCGTGGAGGGATCCTATTCACTAAATCAACATATAAGTATGTACCTACATTTAAAATTAATCTTGATACCGAGCCTTCGCGTAGAGTCGCGTAAGTAGTCACGTTCCATATATCACTGTAACATTTACATTAAAATTTTCTAAAATCCTACAAAACCAAGTGTGACGTAGGCCTATTCGCCGCTACCTAGCGCTGCAGTGTATAATCTTATACTCACCCGTCTATTATAATTACACAAGAAAAGTTAAATAAAAATACTTAATACATTAGATACGCTTATTATAAAATTGGAGATTATTTAGTACCTACATAAAAAAGCTTGGGACATTCCATCTCTGCCAAGCCACCGTCACTTATGTAATGAACATTATAATCATTTTCTAATAGGCTTGTTAAAAATTGTAACATAGTAGACATATATTTTCATAAAAACTATCTTGAGTTGACATAATTATTTACTGAATATACCGGCTAGCACTCACGGTGTTTGGTCGTAATCTCAGACCGGTGTTCGAGCAGTAAAGATGCTCATTATCAAGGAATGCGGGCAGCTTCGAGGGCTGCTAGACGCGCAACACCGTGAGTGCTAGCCGGTATATTCAGTAAATAATAGTAGACTAGGTATTTATAAAAATAATGCCCCTTATTTTCTTGCGTATGTAAAACGCGTCAGTAGAATATATTTATAGTAAAATTTTGTAGTGACGTCATATAAGATATAAGAGCGTCGTAGACGCCAAAATAGAATAAATGATTTTGACTTTGGGTCAAATCAATGATCGAATAAGTGCAGTTTCGAATACGCTTAATTGACGAATAATTTTCATAAGGTTACAAGGAAAGGTTTTATTACAACATAAAGTGTAAATACATTTTCGCAATAATAACTCTAGTCCTAAATTAGGTAAAAAAAAATATACGTTATGTTGCAATAACAAGACGTATATATATTACCCAATTTAGGACTAGAGTTATTATTGAGAAAATGTCTACACTTTATTTTGTATTAAAATATTAGGTCCTTACATATGAAATTGGCGTTTTGTATGGGAGGAACAAAAAGTCGAATATTTTTTAATATAATATATTTAATTAATCAAAGTATGAACCATTATTTTCTATGCACTTTTGCCATCTCATAGGTAGTTCATTGATCCCTTTACTAAAAAAACCAGTCGGACGGGAATCAATAAAATCTTTGAAGGCGATTTGGACTGCCCCATCGGAGTTGAATTTTTTCCCTTGCAAGAAGTTATCCAAATTTCGAAAAAAATGGTAATCTGTTGGAGCAAGGTCCGGGGAGTACGGAGGATGTCTTAGACTTTCCAATTGAAGCTCTTCTAATTTAGTAGCCGTCTGTAGCGCAGTGTGTGGTCTAGCGTTGTCGTGAAGCAGCAGTGGCGTGGAGCGATTGACCAGCCTAGGTTGTTTAGCCGCTAGCTTTTCCATCATGGTTTGCAATTCCTGACAATAGACATCAGCCGTAATAGTCTGGCCAGATTTGAAAAAACTGTAATGAACAATACCGGCACTAGTCCACCAAACGCTTACAAGTAACTTTTTTGGGGTTAATTTTCGCTTGGGGCAGGATTTGGCTGGCTGGCCAGGATCTAACCATTGCGCTGAGCGCTTCCGATTATCGTAAAGAACCCATTTTTCATCACAGGTAATGATTCGGTTTAAAATACCTTCATTATTGTGCCGGTTTAGTAATGTAACGCAGCAGTCGACGCGCGTTTGCCGGTTTGTTTCAGTCAATTCGTGAGGTACCCACCTTTCAAGCTTTTTAATCTTCCCAATTTGCTTCAAGTGAATTAAAACAGTTTTATCACTAACATTGCAGCCTGCAGCTAACTCGGACGTGGTTTGCGATGGATCCGCTTCCACAATAGCCTTCAACTCTTCATTATCAACTTGAGTCTCAGGCCGTCCACGGGGCTTGTTCTGCAGGTCGAAATTTCCAGAAAGAAAACGTTGGAACCAAAAACGAACTGTGTTTTCTTTTGCAACACGACCGCCATACACATCATTCACCCTTCGAGTTGTTTCCGCAGCACTAGTGCCACGGCGGAACTCGTACTCGTAAATAATGCGATATTTAAGGTTTTCCATTTTGTAAAATGAGTGACGCAAACAGAAAAAAACAGAAGAAAAAAAACAAATGAATGACGATCATCGAAGCACAAATACATGAGTCTATAGCTGTACAAATTTGAATTTGGAATTCCTTACCAAAGAGGAGAAATTCGTGATTAAAGTGGCCAGTACGAAAAACGCCAATTTCATATGTAAGGACCTTCCTTGTACTTTATCAAAATTATTCGCTAATTATGTTCCTGCAGCTTTCTTACGAGTATATCTACTTTTTCTCAGATGGTAGGTACCATAGATATATATATATATATATATTAAAAAAGCCAAGTGCGAGTAGCGTATCGCTTTTTTAGGGTTCCGCGCTGCAACAGCTCGTAAAAGAAATAATGTTTATTGTTTTTTATCACAACATTATAACTGAGGTTTTTTTATTTTTTAGTTAAATGGAGGGTAGAGGGTGGCTTCTGGTTTCGTGTATTCTATTATAACCCTCAATACCTCAGGTGTACCCGAGTCCAGGGGCGGCCCGCGGCGTGTGGGCGCTGCCGCAGCCGCCCCCATGTACGATGGCAGCAGAAGAGTCGTTACCGCCATGCTCACCGATGTCGCCAGATGCGCCGGCAGCTCCGCCGCGGACGATTACCAGCCTCTACCACCACTCTGACCTGCATCAACTTATTTTCGAGGCTGTTCGATCTGGGTAGGTATGTGGGTTATTCCAGAATGAGGAGCTCAATAGTTGCGAAACTTTTAAGAATATGCCTAAAATCTTCACTGACACGTCCAATTGAGTGTGTAATGTAATGGACTTTAAGTCCAAAACTCATAAATCCTTTCTTCTTCTTCTTTAGTAGCCTCTTCATTACTGGAGGTTGGCCGTCGGCTCAGCGAACTTATTCCTATCCTGTGCCAAGCGAAATAGGTCTTCCACGCTGGAAATACTGGTCCATTCTCGAATGTTTCGCAACCAAGACTTTTTCCTTCGTCCCAAGCGTAGCTTTCCTTCAATTTTGCCCATCATTATAAATTGGAGAAGCTCGTATTTCTCGTGACGTAGGACATGGCCGAGGTATGCGACCTTTCTTCTTTTGATGGATTGCAACAATTTGCGGTTACTGCCGACGCGCTGGAGTACTCGCTCATTGGAAATTTTCTGTGTCCAGCTAATGCGTAGCATTCTACGATAGAACCACATCTCGAAAGCTTCCAGAAACTTCTGGGTATTAACTTTCAGAGTCCAGGCTTCATTACCGTACAATACTACAGGCCAGACATAACAATGGAGTATTCTCATTCTGGAGGTTTATGGATAATTGGCGGCTGCATAACACTCTTTCCATTCTCTTCAGAGTCGCTCGGGCAATTTCAATCCGGGTTCGAATTTCTTGTTCACTGTCCCTTTCTTCATTCACCCAAGCACCGAGGTATTTATACACCCGAACTCGCATTAAATCTGTTCCTGCTACGGTGAGTCTGGGGTACAGGTGATTTTTTGATACAATCAAGAATTTGGTTTTAGACACATTCATGTTCAGCCCTGCCCTCATACCGCACTGTTGTACTCTGTCTAGTAATATCTGTAGGTCCCGCTCGGACGAGGCTATAAGCACCGTGTCATCGGCGTATCTTATGTTATTTATGACTTTGCCGTTTACTTTGACACCAACCTCAAGTCCCTCCAGTGCTTCAGATATAATCGCTTCTGAGTACAAATTGAAGAGAAGGGGCGATAAAATACATACCTGTCTGACTCCTCGGCAAATCTCCAAGAGATCAGTTTCTGAATCCTCGACTCTGACAGTAGCCCTTTGGTTCCAGTACAAGTTTTTGATGATTCTAATGTCTTTACCTTCCAGACCAACGTCGTTCAAGCGCTGCAAAAGGATATCGTGCTTTACGCGATCAAACGCTTTTTCATAGTCTATAAAGCAGAAAATGATGTCAGTCTGCATATCTCTGCATTTTTGCACTAGAACATTCAAAGCAAATAGTGCCTCACGAGTACCCATTCCTGACCGGAAACCAAATTGACTCTCGCCTAGCTGTTATTCCAGCTATAAATCCTTTACTACTGGCCATATATCTTGTCTGATTCAACTGTTCGTCACTAGAATCTAGATGGTATATAAAGAAGAAAGTGAAGTAAAAAACTTTGTAATACTTTTCTGTTAGCCTAACCATTGAGATGGTATATAAAGAAGAAAGTGAAGTGAAAAACTTTGTAATACTTTTCTGTGAGTCTAACCATTGCGAAAATGAATTCCGTTCTGCTAAGATATTCACCTTTGAAGCAATGATGGTTCCGAGGTTGTAGTGTCGGCTGCGTGTACTGGGCAAACGAGACAAGAACTAACGTCCCAGACTGAGTGACGAGCGCAGTGCAGTATCAAGCAGAAATGGGATGGTGACACTGCAACTGTAAGGGATAGGCGTAAGGTGTGCGTGTTTTTTTTTTTATTTCCTGATACATTTATTTATTAACTCACACTAATCATATTATTACATATATTTTTATTATTACTATATTTTTACCCCTTGAGATAGAGGTAAAAATATATAATCAAACAATTTTTAATAGGAAAACTAAATCGAAGCCCTGCTTCAAGATTTAGAGTTTTGAATAGGACAATGTGAAGCATATTATCTAGGTCTTCGTTGCTTCTTTACTGCACTATGTTCACCAGCCGATTTTTCACAGCCAAACTGGTTCACTCTATAGACTTGAAGATATTGAGTAATTATTGTATTCGACGCTGGCAACGTATTACATTCCTTTGCTGTTCGCATAATGTAAACGCTCTGTTCAAGGGAAAGGAATGTCGACCATAAAGAATGCCGTGTCATTGGCCATCCAGTCCGTGAACGGCATCATGTTAGATTTTCATAGGTAAATAAATATTGCGGCTTGGCTGTACAACGGGACTGTATAATTCTTTGATATTGTTTGCTTCCCCTGCCTAGCCAAGGAGGCAGGGGAAGCAAATAATATCAAAGAATTGTACAGTCCCGTCCCACTGATGCTATGTTTTTACTTCTTCCATATCTAGTATACCAAAACAAAAGTAGGTACCAAATACCCGCTTCTGCGATTAAAAATAAAAATAATAAAAATAAAATATCCATTTATTGCCTTGTTACAAAATAAAAATATGTATAGAATAATACACTTCTTAAAAATTAATAGCAGTCATATCCTAAGGCAAAAGGGTTATGCTCAGCATTATGCAGCGCTATCATTCACTTGCATGAGCGTGCGCTGCGCTGTTTTTCAGCATATCCCCACTCGGACGGATGTTTGCCGAGAGACATAGGTAAAAAAAAAGCGGTTCATAAATTAACAAAATAAACATACAGAAACAACTTACAATCTAATATATTAAATTACATAAAAATTTGGCCACTTAACCTGCTACTTGTACCTGCACCTATTGTGATTTTTCACGCTTACAGTGAAGTATCTGAAATCGAGCGGCTCGTCGAAAAACTAGGTGTGGAAGTCCTAAGCGCAAGAGACCAGCATGGATACACTCCTGCACACTGGGCAGCTCTGGATGGTAGTGTGGCTGTCATGCGGTACCTGGTGGAACGAGGGGCGCCTATCGACCTGTCCTGCCTCGGGACACAGGTATTGTATATTAATCAACTTAACTTGTTGATATGGATACCATTAAAACTTGACGGAAGTGTTTAAAGCAAGGAATCAGCGTGGATTGGAGCCCCAGGGCGGCAGCTCTGGAGGGCATGGTAACAGCTTCGCTACTTACCTTTATAAAAAAATGTCTGAGATAATTATGACATTAAATTTGAAATCTGAGTCAACCATTGTTAAGTTTGCATATGAATCAAAACTTTAACCGCTCGACAGCTGTGTAAGCAGTATAACGTCTTGGAGGTTACAAAAGGTGTTATGGCAAAATGTTTCAGCTATTTAGTCCCTTACTTACCTATTCCACCTACCTACTTTAGCTGACCCAAAAGCCTGCGTAGCTTAAACACTCTAAAACATTCCAACGTATCTATAATTTCGGGATCGTATTAATCTGTCGTCTCGCCTTGCCTCATTTTCACGACCACTCGCGACCCGAGCTTGTCTCGAGTCGAAGGTATGCCGATACAGCTAGTAGCTACGTATTGATTTGTTATAATATACTTACAAATTAAATAGGTACAGAACCTTTAAAACTCAGAGATATGGACAACCCTGCGTATCCAGGCTAGTGTAGGCTTATGAATCTCCTACGGGTCTCCAGTTAAACTACTTTTCAGGTTGTACTTATATTTTTTTTTTTATGTTATTGTGATGGAACAAGCGCGTGGCCCACCTGATGTTAAGCGGTATCCTCTGCCTATAACAGATGCATTTCATCACAAGTGACGAACTGCACTGCGCCCATCACCTTGAGACAGTTGTTAAGTCTCATTTTGCCTGTTATTTCACTGGCTCTCAAGGACTGCTGCCGGAACACACTGTTAGGTGCTTGGCGACAGATTTTCTACTTGATATGCTAAAGCGTTGATTAGTGTACGTAGCAGTTTGGTTCATGAGAGTCCATACAAAGAATACTGAACTGTTTTAGATGAGGCGATGGTGCCAGGTGGATCAGAGTTCAAAAACCGGCCCCGTGCTCCACCTAAGATCTATGACCTAGCTCCAGCGGGTGAAAGCGACTTCGAAAATAAAATGAATGCCAAACAGAGTTCATCCATAAATTCCGAATGTATATCAAAACTGATATATGTTAAGCAAAATGGATTTACCGAAGTAATTTGCATACTTGAGATTTTGTGAAAGAACAGACTGGATTCTCTTAACTCTCTTACGAACTTTACACCTGGTCTTGTCTTCCTTGTCCATAGAGTGTTATTGTCGGGGGACTACGCAGCGTTGGCTTTTTATACCATATGCATTGATCCAACCTCCCCGCCACTCTCCTAATCCACTTTTTCCTCAAGTGCTTGTTGCCCGACACAGTGGTCATGAGCACGACCTTTGTACCCATGACTGTGACCTTCGTGGTCGTCACCTCGACCTTTGTGCATGTTAAATAATATTTATTCGTTTTAGTAGATACGTAGACTCTGGTAAGTAGCTGATAATGTTTTCTAAGAACAAGATATTAATCAAACTGATAGCAGTTTCATACATTATGGTGATCATTTATTTTTGGTAGATTGGAAACTTTTTGTTGTAGAAACTGGTATACTTTTGGTAGGCTTCAGTGCCTGTAAAGTATAGGTAACTCATATATCTACCTAATACAGTTTTATGGCAGGGTCCTCGACCAATCCACTGGGCGTGCCGCAAGGGTCACGCGTCTGTAGTTCAAGTCTTGCTGCAGTCTGGAGTAGCGGTCAACGCTGCTGACTTCAAAGGTAGGTCCTAAATGATGTCAAATGACACGTATTGGTGTAAAGGCCATGACTGACATCATATAAAAAATTAAAACTGGTCTAGTGCGATCGGGCTTCGAAATACTCCCTGTGAAAATAAATGTTTGTTGGTTTTGATCACAGCCTACGCTAGTGGCTCTGTGGGCCAAGACCTCTTGAATGAAATATGTTCATATTTTAGCCTTCATATCTCTATCGTTTTGAAAAACGTTCATGTAGTTATTGAACCTGCTCATAAAATTTTAAGAGATTCGTTTGAGAAATGCGACTTGTAGAGGACAACAAACGAAAATCCGATCTGACATACGAAAGCATTTTTGCCCAAAAACGGAAACATTTCGCTCTCGTTTCGCGCTCGAATTATGAATCAGAGTATTCAGTATTTGCTATTTAAATAGATTATAAACAATAGCAGGTAAATCTACATAGGTATCTACTAGGAATAAATGAGTTTCATGTAATCGTTCCTCAGGGTTGACCCCACTTATGACGGCCTGCATGTACGGCAAAACGGCCACAGCTGCCTACCTCCTCGGCATGGGGGCCGCGACCAGACTCTCCGATATAAACGGGGACACAGCCCTGCACTGGGCAGCTTATAAAGGCCACGCTGATCTAGTCAGGCTACTTATTTACTCCGGAGTACCTCTGCACTGCACGGACAACTTCGGGTCTACACCGCTGCACTTGGCTTGTCTGTCGGGGAACTTGACTTGTGTCAGACTCCTATGCGAGAAGGTAAATAATATATAGGTAGAATAAGTTACTGACCTTCAGCCTTATTGTCGTACTAGAATGGTAATGAAGATGAACTTCATTTTGACTTTTGAACTTCAGAATAAGCATTATTTTTGAAGCAATGATAGTCGAGCTGTAATAGCTATGTATTGCACCAGTTCCATGCCGGCTTGAGCTGATCCGCATGGTGGGAAGACATATTGCGAATGCTCGCTTGGCCAGCTACCACCCTAGAGTAGAAAATCTGTCGCTAAGCACCTAACAGTGTGTTCCGACAGAAATCCTTGAGAGCCAGTAAAATTACAGGCACAATGTGTCTCAACAACTGTATGTGTCAGGGTGACGGGCGCAGTGCTGTTCGCACTTGTAACGAAATGTACCTGTTATAAGCAGAGGTTATCGCTTAACATCAGGTTGTTCTCGCACTTGTATCGTCATAATACTACCAAAAAAACGGAGAATTCGTGTAACAATTTCTACCACAAAATTATTAACTACATATTTTTTACCACTATATGACCGTTGGTAAGTGAGATGTGTTCAAAGATGGTATATGAGCGGGTCAAACACGGTTGGGACTGACTATTAAAAAGTGCTTCTGGTACTCATCGTTACAGGCTTGCTAATAGATATTCCACTTGCGAGAGTGATGCTCATTCACTTTGTAATTGACCTTCATAGAGCGTCGTAAACGCATAAATTGAATAAACAACTTTAACTGGCCGATGGAATTCGAACTAATGACTGCCACTGTTGGCAGTCACTGTATTGTAATTGCAGTTTGTGTGCAATTTTCGTGCAGCATATTCCAATACACTTATGTCAATGGCAGCTGAGATGCAGAACCTCTGTTTACATGGAGCTATAACCGCTTCCAAAATATAGCATATTCTGCAATTTCCAGGTAAAAGCAGAACTAGAACCCCGCGACAAAAATGGCAAGACACCGCTGATGCTCGCGCAAAGCCACCGCCACGCTGAAGTAGTAAAACTTCTCACGAAAGAAATGAAACGGAAGTCTCATTGGATGCCCCCTCTTTCGGAGCTCTGGGCCCTGCTCTTCGGCGGCGCGGGAGACTCTAAAGGACCATTGCTGTTCTTTTTAATATCTGTATTGCTGTGGGGGTATCCAATGTACGTGATCAGATGCATACCTCTAACGTGGAACACGCTGCGTCTCTCGCACTACTGTTTCTTGTACTGGAACGTTATAATGTGGTTGAGCTGGGTGATCGCCAATCGACGTGACCCTGGATACATTCCGCAAAACTCCGAGACTTACTACAGAGCGATAAGGCAGATACCGTACTACGATAAGTGGAAGAAGAGGAATGCGATACTCTCCCGGCTGTGTCACACTTGTCGGTGCTTGAGGCCACTAAGGTTCGTTTTTTATCTTAGTCGTATTTAATGCCGCAAGAATCTATGTCACTTATTTATTTAAGAACATCTATTGCGGGGCAGTAGAATCAGGTGAAATGTACTATAGGACATCTGCTTTTTCGTTGTGGTTACCTTCTAACATAAATGTTTTATTTTTTATCAAAGGGGATAACACACAAAAATGTAGAATAAAGCTTTATAATGTACGTAGGTATATTTATACAAATAATGACTAAGTACCTACTACATACTTATTTTTAATATAAGTAAAGTTACTTGTAAAGATGAGCAAGAAACTCGGGGTCTTTTTTTTTAAATAATCTTTTTACAATAGCACAGTAGTACGCAAGTATTAATAATTGTTATAATTTTCAATAAAATCATTTACTTACAGAGGAATGGAACTTACTTACTTAGGAATTTTATCACTAAATCGCATGCAATAGCCAATAATAAGGACACTTTATTTGTCTTTGCTAATCTAAAACCTGGCTTACGCACATTGACCTAGTAACATAACAATGCTTTTGCATTCCTATTATTTTAATATTCGTTTTTGCAGTTTGGTTTTGGTGGGGTACCTATGTTTTACAATCCAACATATTCATTCAAGAATATATTAGGTACTTAGTCTCAGTAAAGTTTATCTGTATATTCAATTGTTTTAAAAAGTACGCCTATAGATTCGCAAAGATCTATTTCATATGACATTAGGTACAAAAAGCACGAATACCTACTATAAAATTTTACATATACAATTTTAATAGTATGTTAAATTTTATGATCATCCTTCAACTCTTGACACACAGTTTATCAAGGCAATGATGCAGATAGACGATTGACTCCTTAGATCGGTATAATAAAAATGCGGAGTGTATAATTTTCTCATTTAGCAATCAATATTTTCAACAAGTAAAAGGTGTTTTTTTTTTATTTTATTTTTTATTTATTTTTTATTGTATTGTGACGGAACAAGCACTAGGCCCACCTGGTGTTAAGCGGTATCCTCTGCCTATATCAGATGCATTTCATCACAAGGGGCGAACTTCACTACGCCCATCACCTTGAGACATACTTGTTCAATCTCATTTTGCCTGTAATTTCACTGGCTCTCAAAGCTGATGCCGGAACACACTGTTAGGTGCTTGGCGACAGATTTTCTGCTTAGGGGTCGCTAGCCAGGCGGGCATTCGCAAAATGCCCTTCCACCATGCGGTGAATCTCAAGCCCGTGGCGGGATTCGAACCATGGATCTGCTGCGCGGCAGTCCATAGCCAATGCCACTGAGCCATCACTGCTTCAAAATGAATATATTTTTTATAATGAAATACTGACTTCTACGGGTACCTTATATATAATATTTAAATTACAGAGCTTTCCGCTCACAAAGGCGCGGCCCTTCATGTTTTATTTAGTGTAGTTGTAACTACTTTTTTGCCTATGGGGTGCCGGTCAAGTAACCCCCTATATCTACCCGTGAGTGTCGTAAGAGGCGACTAACACACCAGAATGTGGACAGCAGCGCTTTTTGAGGAACTGATATCTCACACTGCGATCCCAAGACGCCTTCCAAGCGTGGTATCACGCCCGAAGAGTACTTGTATATTCAGGGGTTGTATCTAAACAACCATTTTAATATTTTGTATATTATTTTTTTATTATTTAATACCTACATGGTCATTGGAAATATTCTAACAACCTCTTAGAGTTGACTTCTGTTAGTCCTAACAAAATATATTTAGAATTTTTTTATTAAAACTACTTTTTAATAATAAAATATTAGTTATTATTCTATTTTTTTTATATATTAATTTAATGTTTCCTTATAATATAAACATACATTTCTACAAAGTAGCGCCTGAATCTATTCATTATAAAAACTTTATGCTAAATAGGACTAGCAGAGGTCAACTCTAAGAGGTACTTAGCATTTTTCGAATAGGTAACCGTATGTATTTGCCAGGTTATTATCACACATAATAGCGCGCGATCCTGTTACCATTTACCGGGCACCGTTTCACTTTGGAGATCTGTTGCTTAGATTTTTTGTAAGAAAATTCCAATGTTACAAACACTGAACCCGTACATCAAACCTTTGAAGTTTGCTTTGATCTCGTATAGAAACAAAGAAAATTTGCATCTTATTACAGCATCTTTATTTATGCTGCTGGAATTCTCTACAAATAACTTTGTCATACTCGTAACTTCAACCGCCATACCATGTAGCATAGTGAATGGAAAGAGATTTAATTTACATACAAATTTATACGTACCAGCTCAATGTCGGTCGTTAACATACTCTTATCGATTTATGCAAATCACTGTCTAAAACTCTGTCTGAGGAATTTTGGAGCAGCCGCGTTACTTTCACTAATCTCAAGTCATGAAATTCGTCCGAATCAATCAGACTGAAATAAGTTTAGTACGAGAAAATTAAATAACACCAGTCTATTTCACGCTATCATAGAAATCTTTGGATAAGTCACGCTATGTGCCGACTGTCTTGTTACCGGAATGATGCTTTTTCGCAATAAGTATTTTATAACCACAGCTCTATAATTCCACTTAAACATTATTACGATACGGTATCGGAGTTTACTTGTACTTAATTAATGTTAGACACGCGTACATCCTATTTAGAAAGATTTTCTTATTGATAAACATGTGTGTAAACGATAACAGTGGAGAGAATTCGTGAACTAATTTTATATAAACCGATTTCTGGATTATGGATTTTTTATAGTTTTGAGTACGAGTAACCTCAACCATTTAAAACAAACCATTAGTTTAGACAGTTATTTTTTATAGGTACTTACTTATTTTCGACTATATATTTATTTACCGTCAGGTGAGTGAGACAATGGTCAAAAGCACCGCGTATAATTAACCTATGACTCCGTGTCAAAGAGGCATGCGGCCACGACCGAGAACACGCGTCACACCGTGGAGTGGTGCCTGAATCCTAAGCTATGTTGGCGCGGCAGCACATGCCAGGTTTTCTCATCAGGTTCCCGGATCATGCGAACGGAAGGCGTCATTCTCATTGTTTATAATTGCATAAGCACGGTCCGTCTCGCATAGTACCCGCAACCTCAGATTAAATACTTATTAAATATGGTCATCGTGAAGTTAACTCACGCGGCATATGAGATCGCTGCTAACTACATCTTATCATAAAGCTTATTCACAGGGCCAAGCACTGCAGGATTTGCAAGCGCTGCGTCGCATACTTCGACCACCACTGCCCCTTTATATACAACTGTGTCGGAGTAAGGAATCGGATGTGGTTCTTCCTATTCGTAATGAGCGTGGCAATCAACTGCACGCTCTCTATCTACTTCGCCTGCTACTGCCTACTGCTGGAGGGATTCGGCTTGCTATACGTCCTGGGTCTACTGGAGGCGATAACTTTCTGTGCGCTTGGATGGATACTAACTTGCACTTCTGTAAGTCGCTTTTTGTTCTTTTTTAGCCTTTCACCTGTCGGTAAGTGATGTCGTGGTCAGATGGAATAAACCTAAAATTGGAACTGTTTTACAAGGAAACATCAGAACACACCTTTGGATGATTAGCGACGGATTATCTAATTTTGAGGTTTGTGGTATATAGTCAGGACAGCATCACCCTACAGCCATGCGGTAAAGCTCTAGGCTGCAGCAGGATTCAAATCATATGGACACAGAATCCAAAGAGGCGTAGCAGTCAATGCTCATAGTCGGTGAGCCAACTCGTTCTTATTCTGTGTCACAAAATCGAGCAAGATCTCAAATGTAGGTTGCCTGGTTCATAAGGTTACTTAATGCTTCAATAGAAAGCGATACGCCGCCGCCGCTCAAAGGTAATGCTAATGACACAATGATTGCTAGAGGGGTCATTACCGGTCATAAGCGTAAGTACCTCTGAACTCGGAGTATTGTCTATTTTTAATTTGTGATTCATAGATTGACAATGACCAGGAATTCCTCAAATACCTGTCAGTGATGGTCACAGATTATACATGGTGTGCTTTGCTGACAGATGACGGTGTATTTGAGGGCGTGGCAAGTGTTGCATACAATATTTTTTTGAAATAGTTTAATTTTGTAAACCAAGAATTAAAATGTTGCGGCCAGATAAAGACTTGAATATTTAACGTAGGTAGGTAGAATTGAATATGTATAGTAAATTCTTAAGACGCTAAGCTACGCCTAAGACGCTGACAAAATGCTAAAATGACATCACTATCAGATTGCGTTGGAATGAGATGACGCTGTGATGTTGAAATCACGATCAGTTTTGGAGAATTCCGAAAAAAAAACTAGTAGCTTAAATCGAAAATGTTAACATATCCCTCTTAATAAGATTTTGCTAATATATTTTTATATACATTACATAAATAATTAAGATACTTTTAGTAATGCCTAGTTATAGATCAACTTTGTAATTATATTATATAGAGAACATTTCAAAGAAAGTTGTTTTAGAATCAACTAGTCCTTACTCCTTACAGAGTATGATCGAGATTAATAAATAGTTTTGTTACCACTACAAATTAGATATACTGTACTGTACTGTAACAGCCGACTCGTCCACTGCTGAACACAGCCTCCCCTATTAAGGGGGTATTTGCCATAATCCCCACGCTTGGCAGGCGGCTTGGGGATCGCAGTGTAAGATGGCAGTTCTTTAGAAGGTGCTGCTGCCCACCTTCCAGTATTTTTCCCTTAGTCGCCTCTTACGACACCCACGGGATGATATGGGGAGGTGCAATTCTAACCCGGCACCTCACGGGGGAGGAATTAGATATAGGTTCCTCAAAACCTATTCAACACCACATGTCATGGTGTTAAAGTGTGTAATAATCGCGCAAACCTAACACAACATTATATTAAAGTGTCTTTTGGACTTGACTAAAATCGACCTGGTTTAACATAAATTATTCAAAAATAATACCGAGCTATAATAAGAATATTCAGATACTTAACTGGACCTTGTTTGGTCTTCCTTTACGATGAAATCTATCCAACTTTTATACTCAACACTCTTCTCCTTCTCTCGTCGGGGAGCAGACAGCGTTTCCAATGTACGCGCAAAAAAAATGTGATGTTGTAAACGACATTACATTAGAAACCTCTAAAATGATCAGGGGCCCAACTCCCACCTTTTAAAAACTGTTATTGAAAACATGATTATTTCATACTTAAAATATTAATACTTAGATTCGTACAGTGGCCGTCACGAAACAATAATATTTTTATAGCGCTATCTCTATCGCACAAATGACTTGATTCAATACGTGCAGCTCGTTCTCACGTAAAAGTTCTAATGTAAGTTTACTATAGTGGTATGTGGGGTGCAATTTTTTTTGTTAGGTTAAAATAAGACTGAATTAAGAGATGGGAGTTGGCCCCCAGTGCTTCTCTACTATATTATGCATACATATAAAACTTCCTCTTGAATCACGAAGATCTCTGCTTAGATCTTACGTATATGTAAGCATATATAGGGACAGACAGCGAGAAGCGACTTTGTTTTATATTTTGTAGTGATACGATTATGTATATTAATGCATGCTGTTAATATTACAGATTCTTCACGCCTGCATGAATTTGACCACAAATGAAATGTTCAACTACAAGAGATACCCATATCTGAGGGATAAGAGGGGCCGCTACTTAAACCCATTTTCAAGAGGTCCTATTATGAATTTGTTCGAATTTTTCGTATGTATGCCGGACAAATGTGATGAGCAAGACATCTTTCACGAAGAGAGCATATGATGTGAACTTACCTGACCCACTTGTCTGAGAACAAGTAAAGGAACTGCGCTGTGACGATACCACCTGTTCGACGTTCTCTAAAGTAAATCTAGTCAATAGGGTGGTAGACAATGTCGAAAATAAATTGCATTATTATGTAAAAATGTGTTAGGGTTATAATTTTTACTCATTTTTTTAAGCAGTAATGGCTCATTGGCATTGGCGATGGACTGTCGTGCAGCAGGTCCATGGTTCGAATCCCGCCGCGGGCTTGAGCTTCACCGCATGGTGAAAAGGCATTTCGCAAATGCCCGCCTGGCTAGCTATCAAGTAGAAAATCGGTCGCCAAGCACCTAACGGTGTGATCCGACAGCAGTCCTTGAGAGACAGTATAAATTACAGGCACATGAGACATAACAACTGTACGTGTCAGTGTGAAGAGCGCAGTGCAATTCGTCGTTGACGAAATGCATCTGTTATACGCAGAGGTTAGTCCAATTAACAGGTGGGCCTCAGGTTTGTTCCGAAACAATAGCCACAAAAAAAAATAGATTTCTTGTGCGTTATATTTATTTTAATTATTATTTAAATCTGTGGGTTTCGTGATATATATTTTGACCGGAAATAGTATAATATAATATCCTTGCAAAAATAATGGCACAGACCAGGCAATAGTTACTTTATAAATGATTGACTTGACAATGCCTATATAGTAAGTATAATACTTGACTGATATTGATAATTCTTGTATTGTCAAACAACTCGTTTTTAGTTTTTGGTACTGTTCTATAATGTAGACACCACTACTCTCAAAATGGGCTTCATCAACTATTTTTTTATGTGATTGTGATGCACACATGTTTGCGGGAATAAGAAGGAGGCGCACCAGATGTTTAGCGGACTAACCTCTGCCTATATAAGAAGTACTGCGCCCGTCACCCTGAGAAATACATTGGTTAAGTCTCACGTGTTTGTAATTTTAATGGTTCACTGGCTAAAGAACTGATGCCGGAAGTGGTTGGCGACAGATTTTCTACTTGAGGTACTTTTTTGTTTGACTTAAGCACGGTAACCAATTTGAATTTGGACCAATTTGAAACAACTTTAATAACTTATTAGCAATAAAACACAACACCCTGTGTACAATTCGGTGACAAAAATATTTTGAGAAACATTAAATAACATATTCGACCACCCTTTGTATAACCCACAGCAATATTGTAGTATATATTAGATTGGAATCAAATTCAGTGAAGCACAAGCTTTAGAGCAATGATCTCGATTTTTAATCAATTAAATATGAAGCTTGCATTATGACTAAATTATTAAAACATGCTGTAATCACGCTAATTGAAAAACATCCTTATTTGTGTTTTATTGTCTCAGAACCTGGTACCTACTTTCCTCTAGATAACTTACGCAAAGAGCTTTCCAAACAAACTTAATTTCATCATATTTTGAATACAAGCGAGTGTTCAAACTCGGTTAAATTCTTCAGACTAACATCTTTCAAAACTATTAGGAAAGAACATTTTGTATGTTTTTTGAATTCTGTTTTCATTTAAAGATAAAAAATATGGTCTACTGATAAATTAAGAGCACAAAGAAATAATACACATTAAGATATATATACATGTAAAAATATCTTAACATCTTAATTTTAGAGGTTAATAAAACTATTGAGATAAATGAGAAAAAAGCGAGCAGGGAGCTGCGCGGGGCACTGAGCAAATAATATACACCGTGGATTGACAATTAGTATTGGCTGCAGCGGTAAATGTCGTTGGTTGGACGACTAATAAAACATGCAGCGCTAGATCGCTTTTGAGTCTATGATTGCAGATGGCGAGGTTATTGAATGTGCAACAAATAATTTTGAATACCTACTTGACTAATGAATTGTTATTACCGTGTTTACGTTCGGGTTCACACTGACTCGAATTCTTGTACTTTCGAGTAGTTACGAGTACTACTAAATTGCCGTTCCATACATTTCGAAGCTACACTAAAGTATGTTTATACAATCAGTACAGTTTAGTAAAAAAGAAAAAGAGTATTCGGGTAGTTCTATCGATGAATTAAACAGTTTAAATTTGAATCATTTGGTAGGTATTCAAAACTATCTTCACAGAAAAAAATGTCATACTCTATAGAGTATGACATTTTTACGGATACAATACGGATAAAAATTTCAAGTTCCAATCGGTATTGACGGCGCTCGGACAATTTTCTGACAAAGAATTAATGTTCAATGTAAATACTGGCATTGGGCTCAGTAGATAACAATATGCCCACCCCAAGTTTCGCCTAATAATTCTAGTATTCTGTCATGGGATCAAAGCATATTAGGCGAAACTTCGGCGATTAGAGATCTCTGCTTCCCCTAAATATATGATAATATATTAATACTTTCAGATAATTTATGTTCATAAAATATATCAATATGTAAGCAACCACGCGGGGTGCCCGGTTAGAATGTCTACCCCCATTTCAACCTGTGGATGTCGTATAAGAGTCGACTTCAGGTAAAATAGTACCGGAAGGTGAGCAGCAGCGCCTTCTTAGCAACTGTAACTTAAACTGGGATCCCCAAGACGCCTGACAAGCGTGGGGGTTATGGCAAACCCCCCTAAATGGGGGAAGCTGCGTTCAGCACAATCCGGCTAATACAGCATGTAAGCATAAACAGAGGTATACTAATCATCACGTTATATAGATAACAGCTAGCCTAAAAAATAAAAGTCTTATTGAAATATAGATGACAATATTTTATTTTCCAGTGAAACATACGTTACATACAAGACTGATGCTAATACATTACATTGAAAACCAAAAAGTATTTGAAATTAAATGCTTATCGAGGAAAAAATCAACACTATCTATGAAAAAAACTCGATATAGGCAGAATAGGTTTTTTATGATTTCAAGCTCATTCGTAGCGAATACTAAAACAGCGCTGATAGCCGGGACCGGAAGACAGAAATTTATTTTAGCCCGAGTATACATTTTTTAGGTTAGAAATTATCGCATTTTTGCTTTCTAATTTACATATTCTAGGTAATTTATTTGTGTGACGTTTTCCTCGACATCAGAATCAAAAAAATACAAACACATTGAAACAATAACTTTATCAAGTCATATCTCTTAGATACGAACACGAAATTTCGAAAGAAAATAATAACAAAGGATATGTACATTCGCCATTCCTTTTTCTTTGCCTTCAGATCTTATGCCGTCTCGCTTACACAGGAAATTTATCCTTCCTAAATATCACAAATCCCTTGCGCATCAGTCACTTCCTAAACATAATATAAATAAGAAAAACAGTCACATTTTACCATGTACGGTATACTCTATATATCTAAGATACACACACAACACTGAATTAGGATTAAAGATGATTAAATCTTAAATAATTTCACTGGCATCATTTGAGACGATTTTTGATACGAAGCTCTATTGATAAGTCAATGTTATTTAATCTTAGATTCGACGTAGCTAGTACTACTCAGCTGTGAAGACTTACATCAAACTAACTGACGCTGAATCATATTTTTTAGCAAACTGATCATTTATATAATATGCTTAAAAAGAAATTATCGAAATTCCTCATGGCGATATTAATAATTGGATTGATAATTTTACGAACGAACTCATATAAAAAGCGTTTCAATCTTAGATACGGATTTTCATTCATCAGATAAAAAATATCGGATTAGTAAAATGTTGACGGACAAAATTTTAAACAAATGTTATATTCTTTTAAGCAACCAAAAGTCGTTATTATTACATTGGTGGTTTAAACATTTCTTTTTAAGAATAGTAACTATTTGTTTATTGAAAATTCGGGCCTTGAAATTAGAACTAGCTTTTACTCATTTTCGCCGCTAACTCTTTAAAAACAAGAAGTAAAATAAATTACATTAAAGATAAAACTAACAATATTTTAAGCGGTCTATAAGTAATACTGATTCAACGTGTACTAACTGTTATTATATCACATAGTCGTGGTACATAAATATATATATTTTTACTTTCCAACATCTAATTTATATTCAATATCTTAATAATTCGTTTATCTAACTTGATTGAATCGATGCCAATGTTATTTAAACTGGCCCGAACAGATGTTGACGAACACTATAATTAGCAGGATACATTATTTTGCTACTAAGTAGCATGCGCGTTACGGTCTAACCTTAAGCGAAGCTTTCTACGTCGGTTTTTAAACTATATTGCATCAAGTGACTACGTCAGCAACGAAAATACGCTTATGATATTAAATACATAAATAAAAAAGCACTGTTTGAGGAAGGTGGCTTTTTCTCGAATCTTCCACATCGCAAACATTAACAATTATTATAACTATCACGTCTCTAAGAAACGATTTAGAAGTAGAAGTAAAGCGATGAATCATTCTACGAATGTCATAGAAACTATGCGAAACTTACTTATATAAGACGACACGAAATAAATTTATGCAATATCAGCAAGTTACGTGCAGGAAAATATATTTAAAAAAGTTTGAAAATTACGCTAAGAATCTCTTAGTTAAACTAATTTTAATAGAATGTAATGAAAATGGAAGCAGAACATTTGGTTATTAACAATAGAGCAAGAATGCTTTGATTATTTGAGCTGCAATTCGAGTTTCACTCACAATTAAAACTCTCCGTCCATATTAGTCGTCTTTAGGGTTGATTCTGATTGCAGCAGCGATATCTTCTTCCGCCATGATCTTGTCTCCCCAGCCCCAAAGTTGGTGAGTGCCGTCGCCGGTCCGCTTAACCCTGTTCTGTACGATCTCATTAGAAACGGTCTTCATGTCGTAAGCCCAGCCGAGTTTAGCGAAGAAGTTGATGAAGGTGGTGGTGAAATTGAGTTTCTGGTTGCCGAGTTCAGCGGTTTTATAGTCCCAAGGGAAGGTGTGGTGGTAGTTGTGGAAACCTTCTCCGAGTGCAAAGAGAGCCACCGACATGTTTTCCGAGGGCTTGATGCTCTTGTCGTAGGGTTTGTCGCCCCACTTGTGGGCGGCGGAGTTGACAAGCCACGTGACGTTGAGGATGAACGCGTAGCGAAACATGGCTGCCACGAAAAATGCGTTCAGCCAAGTCTCACCCCAGCAGTAGACAGGGATCACAGTCGGCATCACGAAACACGCGAGCGGCATCAGGATCAGGTAGTAACTGGAATAATTGAAGAATTATAGAAATAAAATTAAACTATTTATATTATGAAAATTTGACTGTTCCTTACTCCCCATTAGATAAAAGACGAATAAGAAAAAAAACTGGCCAAGAGCGAGTCGAATTCTTAGTTCTTACACCATGCGTTTCGTACTAACACACGATTGCGGAAAACTTTTTTTCTTAGCATACGGTATCCCTAACGGGAGTCCAAGTGGATTTTATTAATTTTACACGATTGCCCAAAAAAGGAGTGTTATGTTTTCAGGGTTCATGTATGTATAAATATATATATGTTTGTGAGTTTCTTTATTCCACCATAACTTCCGAACCGGCTTAACCGATTTCAATGTATGAGATATAATTAGATACGTCTTTGATAACCCAAGTGACACTAGGTACATAAAAAAATAACATAAATAACCGGTGATTATTACACGCCATAATATTGAAACAACATTTTTTTTCTTCCAAACCCATCGAGTAATCAAGCATCGGTATCAAAATGAAGAACTTTGAAAAACAATTTTATAAATATATATAACTTGCCATAATAAATAGATTCAGGCGTTACTTTGCGGAAATCCATATTTAATAATAACAAATATTTTAAAAATATTTTATAAATACATCAAATTAATATTTTAATAAAACACTTAAAAAATACAAAAATATATCCAGTGACAATTCCGCCTGAGAATGCTGACCTCCTGAGGATGCTTCGTGTAGAAACGAAACGCGTCGAATATTCTTCAGGTTTGGCTGCGTGGCGTTTGTGACGTCACGTCGGCTTAACAGGAAAATTAGGCGGAATTGTCACTAGATATATTTTTGTATTTTTTAAGTGTTTTATTAAAATATAAATTTGATGTTTTTATAAAATATTTTAAAAATATTTGTTATTATTATATAACTTGCCGTTTTATTTTCAATGGAACGATAAATAATTTGCAGTCGGGTTTTTTACTATTTAATTAATTTATACTTGTTTGTTTTACTTTAAAGTTTGTAACCAAGATTGATACTATAATAACACGATATGGCACCAGCCATAACAACAAGTATTCTATGAAAAATAAATTAGGTTTGATTAAGTTCAGTAAAATTATTATTATCTGATGCAGAACATGAACATGAATGAGCAGCATCGTAAATAGCGCGCTGCATCATCAACAGCCGGCAAGTCCACTGATAAACAAATGCCTTCCTCAAATGTCCCACCCTAAGCAAGAGTGTTGAGGATAGCTTTCCAACTTTCCGAATTATTTCCACAGGAAACAGGGGGTGGTGTTATAGACCGGCACCCCACGGAGAAGTATAATAGAATAATTGCTACAATAGGAAGTATTTATATTATAATATTTATATTATTTATTTGATGTTAAGATATATTGAAATGATTTCTCACTAACATTTTGAACGCAAACGTTTGTGTTTGTTACCACCATCAACGGCTGAGCCGATTTTGATGATATTTAGTAAGAAGATTAATTATGTGCTAGAAAAAAAGAATATTTTTAACCTGAATACACGCGGACTTTCGCGGGCGTAGGGGCTAGTGTAATACATTTAGGTAGAAAATAATATAAGGATAGTTATACAAAACTACAAATTTGCGAGTGAAAAATTTATAGTCATGTGCGCGATTCGAACCCGCGTCCATCCACCCATATAAGCCAGGGTATGCTCTGACCGACTGAGCTAACATGACAATATGACTCATAACTCTAATTCTTGCTCTCTTTCTTCAACCATCGTATGGGGATGACTTTCTCACTTAAATTCGTTTTTTTGTAATTTAATCCGCAGAGCAGGCGTTATCGCAAACATAATAATATTAAAAATAAGAATAGAGGGTTAAAGAAATAATACACTAATCCATGTAAGCAACAGTGGAAACTTACTTCTTCTGGAAACGGAGGATCGGGTCAGCATAGAGGTCGCTCAGATCTAGTCCCTTGCCTTTCTTCTTGAGCTCCGGGTGCTTCCTCACCAGCAGCCAGCCGATGTGCGAGAAGAAGAAGCCCCGGGTCGCGTTGTGGGGGTCCGCATCGGTCTCCGAATACTTGTGATGCATGCGGTGATCACGAGCCCAATCGATAGCAGAGTCCTGAAATTAACAAATTTAAATCTATTTACAACATGAATTTGAAAAATAGGATACTTGTGTATCCCTAAAGCAAAAGGTATTTAATAAAGACAGATATTTCGTAAAATGTGTCTATTTGATTTCATGTGATGTAATAAGAGGCAAGCATGTTACCAACTATACGAGCGTAATGCCTACCGTGTAAAAGGACTGTAAATAGTAATATTTGTCATCATAAGCCCACCTGATGTTAAGTGGACCAACCTCTACCTATAACAAATGCATTTCATCACAAGTGATGAATTGCACTGCGCCCGTCACCTTGAGACATACAGTAGTTAAGACTCATGTGCCAGTAACTTTACTGGCTCTCAAGGACTGCTCCCGGAACACACCGTTAGGTGCTTGGCGACAGATTTTCTACTTGAGAGTGGTAGCTAGCCAGGCGAGCATTCGCAAAATGCTGTGAATGTCTTTGTCGCATCAAAATACCTGATATGTCTGCGACCAAGGAATCTCAGAACCCAAGTTCCAATAATTCTTAACCTTGACCGATCGACGACGTAACTATGAAATATTTTCCTTGTCAATGTTTTAACATGATATTTGGATGGGACATTGTTCTAAATTAGGGCCGAAACACATTAGACAGTATGTACGTCGCCGATCTTCGTTTGCGAAACGCCAGTAGACATGCAAATATCTCACACGTTACATTATATAGTATTTTGATGCAATGATGGCCGAGCAGTAATAGCTATGGACTGCCCTGGTTCGATCCCCACGACCGCCTTGAGCATTAACGCATGGTAGAAGGGCATTTTGCGATTGCCAGCCTATCTAGCTACCACCCTCAAGTAGAAAATCTGGCGCCAAGTACTTAACGGTGTGTTCCGGCAGCTGTCCTTGAGAGCCAGTAATTCTAGGTTAGCCTGAACAACATCTTCGACCACATCATCGCTTACCATCAGGTGAGATAGTGGTCATCTCTATATATAGCTATATAAAAAAAACTGTCTTTACAAGCCAGTTACAACTGTAGTCTAAAGAGCTTTCTAACAACCTGTTTAACACCTTCGACCACATCGTCACTTACTATCAGGTAAGATTGTGGTCAAAGGCTTACCTATTAGCAATAAAAAATAAAAAATAAAATCTTCGTTCACTTTTTTACTTTCCGAATGCTTACCTATTAGCAATTAAAAAAAACCTATCAACGAATTCTACTAAGCAAACGTAAACTAATAAAAGTTAATGACGCACAAAACTGAATCCGACGCACGCCTTATACAATATACGTAAATATGACAAAAAAATATCATCGTTTTCGCAGAACTGTGTTTAAATGTTTTTTCTATGCAAATGTTGATATCTGGTAACCTCAACAAACTTGGGTATAGAACCACATCCTGTGACCTAATATGTACCTTACGAGTATTACTTGTTCCTGTCAGTCAACTTTTTTTAATGGATATGGAAGATAAACCTTAACAAACAATACCTACTTGTAAGATTTTCGTGATAATACGACAAATATTTGACTTTAAACTATTTAATTGAAACTCCTTCGCGTCAAGATGAAAATGATGTAAAATTTATATAAGTTTTAAGCATGTTTTTTATTTTATTTTCTAACGTACCAGTTGTCCCGCCCCTTACCAAAATTAATTAACTTACTATTTCTTTTTTAATGATACTACTAATAATACAATACACAGTAGTCCCGTAAGATGTTTCCGTTACGCAGCCAACACACACACACAATATATTTGTTTCATGTATTCAACACGATTTTTTTTATTCTTATCGCGAACACCTTGACTAATATTATTAGTTTTACTTTCAGGATTGCATTATAATCACACTCGTATGTATTACCTTTTTTTTACAATAGAGCAGGAATTAAAACGGTTAAATAAACGCGTTTCTTGTATAAAAACCCTTCTTAACATTATATCTGTTAGGATATTCTATATTTTAACAATTCTGTAAAAATATTATATATATATAATAAAAACAACTACATTTTATAATTCATAATATAATAAACAGATTCCTTAAGACGGGAAGGAAGTCTCGAATTTTCATACAAAAAGAGAAAACGTTTCTCTCCCCCTAAAACATCACTGATTTAGATGATTTTTGGGAATATTTGTGATCAAAATCTAGGTTTATAGGTTTTGATTTTTATCATTTTATTAATGGAATTTGAATAAATGGGTATTTAAATTACGATCTTTTCTCAAAACTTGTTTCTCTAGTTGGTGAATTGTTTATATGAAAACTAATGATAAATTAAGAAAAAGGAAAACCTATAAACCTAGTTTTTTCTGTCAGTTATGAAATAAGGCCAAAATTTTTAGATTTGATAAATATTTACTGTAAGAGAAACGTTTTCTTCCAGAACGCAAATTATGCGGAAATTCTAAGTCAAAACTTGAAGAAGCTGCAATTGTCCTTATCGCACAATTCTGTTCGGGGGGCAGGGTAACTGCACAGAATAAATAATAGTAGTATAGTAGAGGTATTTGCATTAGTGATGTCAATATGCCTTTTCGATATGTTGGATGGTGAGTGATGGGAAAAAATCGATGCTTTAGATATTTTTATTCTAACAATATGAATGTTTTTCTGAATAGTACATTTGAATTACCTATCCTTCTTAGTATATCTATGTCGTGAAATCTTAGTTTCTGTTCTAAAGCCTACATTATGACGATATTCTCAATTGAGCCGATGTTCTAGATATATAATGTAAATAAAATGTCACAACAGTTTTTGTAGCAAATCTAGTAGTCTCTAAAGTAAGTAGGAATAAGATATTTGTTCTTCGTGACACATAAAACATGTTATTTTTTATAAAATAAACTCATCGCCTAATACAAAAAACAAACAAAAATGAAACCGACTTCTAACACCCTAAAGTCTGATATAACTTGTTGAAGTCGGTACCACGACAGTTTGAAAGTATGATCTCAAGATTGTGGTCATGGTGTCTTCGACAACTTATTTTACACTTTAAGTTTTAGAATTAGTATCCATCATTATGTTGAATAAAAACACCATAAGTCATGTACGGGATTCGAACCTGCGAAATCGAAAAAGAACGATAGGAAAGATTTCAATTATGACGTCATGTCATGTTAGCTCAATTGGTTAGAGCATTCCCCGGCTAAAGGGGTGGATGGACGCGGGTTCGATACCAGCACATGACTTAAATTTTTCCTATCGTATATTTGTAATTTTGTAATATGAAAATAATGTTTGATGGAAAAAAAATGTTGATTAGGAGCAGGATCAGAAGCTACAATTATAGGTACCTGTAGCTGCGGGCTCGAATCTTGCCAGTAGTCAATTATATTTCCATCTAGCAGGATTAAAAATAATATTTTATTTAAATCGGTGACTCAATTGTATGACCGGTAATAACAATATAATTTTAAAAACAAGCAGCGAATTTACATATAATAAACAATCAAGTAACTAGGTAATTTTATGTAATTTTTTAATAAATATATAAACAGTATAGATATATTATTAAGGTTGCAATATAGTAGATTATACCTACGAAATATTAATTAAAGATGTCAATAGCTTGAACAACAATAAAACGAGTTGGCTAAAAGTAATTAGATTATAAAGTCAGACAAAAATAAATCAACAACATTAAAATATGCAACACTTAACATAACGTGAACAAACTTAACTTTTCAAAAAAATTACCAAATGTGATATCAGCCTTTTGCAGTTGATCTGTTACATGGTAAATTCGTTTATTTCTCCCAATTATTTATGAAACTACGCTTCAGTAAATATTGCCTTTTTTATAGCTGATAAGCTAGCCTTTGACCACTATCTCATCTGATGGTGGGTGATAATGTGGTCGAAAGTGTTGTTCAGACTAACCTTGAATTACTGGCTCTCAAGGACAATTGCCGGAACACACCGTTATGTGCTTGGCCACAGACTTTCTACTTGATTGTAATGGTAGCTAGCCAGGCGGACATTCGCAAAATCTCCTATCACCATGCTGTATGACTGCCATTTGCCATAGTAAGACAACAACCGGTATCGACGGCTTAACGTGCCCTCCGAAGCACGGAAGCGCTCAGTAGTAATGTCACTACCGGTCACCCAATATATTTAAGTCTTCTTGTAATTAATTTAATGAAGCTGGTATTTATTTGGATGCATTTTGACAATGGTATTATTTAATTTAAAATGCCAGACTTCCACCATATGTACACGAAACTTTTGTCACCATGTAGTCGTTAAGATCTTGTACTTCTGCAGTTTCTCGTGAGTCCTTCATAATATAACACCAGCCTTCCCTGATGCGACCTTTTTAAGGTACCAGTCTTTTGCGCTTCAATTAAGTATTGTTGACAAGCACTTCGTATACACTAGTAGCTTGTTAAGCGTAATAATTACAGCACAATTGTAAAAAGCCAATGAGCACCTTCGTCTTGTTTTATTTTTATAAGGACAAAGAAACAGTTTCACAATATTTTCTTAAAGTAAAAGTATTATTATTTATAATAATAACTTTGAGACCAACATCGATCGTTTGTTCAGTTTGGATTATTCACTTGATAAACTAAGCAGATTTATACTACCTTGAAATGAGTATACTAAATATAATACATATTTTTACTCAAGTCCACGAGAAGTAAGCGGCGCGGCGGCGCGCGGCCGAAGACGCGTGACGCGGCGCGACAGCGGCGGGCGGCGCGGTGGCGCGGCTACAGTAATATAATTGTGATCGTGTGACTCGACTGCACGTCTCTCTGTAGTACCTATACATATATGTTTATAGGATTTGACGGAGGTGCGGGGCGCGTAGCGCGAGGCCCGCGGTCAGCGATGAGACAGCATCACTTTGTTGTAATACGTATTTCTCTGTGGGTGCTTCTGTTCCTTGCCCTCTTAAGAACTAAGACGGACTGAGGAACATCGTATAAGCTTAGTAATAGGCTCCCTTTTTCTCCTACAGAACTCTAAAAACGTTAACTTTTGTCATTTGTGTTGTCATATTTGTCGCAGGACACTTTACAACCTCGTGTCCGCAATATTAATTTTAATTTATGATGACGAACTCATTTTTCACGAACTTTAATAACGCAGGCAATGCTTCGTTACTGTAATGTTTTGAATTTGATTTTAAAAACAATTAAACTACTAAAAATAATATATTGTCGCAGCTAATATAATATATCGCCACTCAGAGGCAGGCAGATGTTTCTAAGAGTCCACTTTTCGACAGATAAGTTTTTGGTCCTATGTTATAAAGAGCGATCCTATTCTCGGTCTTCAGTGCCAAACTCCAGACAGTTACTGAAAATATCTATGTCAGAAATACTCATTGTCTATCTGAACAGAAGATCGAACTTAGGAACTCAAAATTCCAATTTAGTTAATCGTCCCAGAATAATAAAAATAATACTCTATTAGAGATTTATTATCAAATATTTAATAACAACATTTTAAGCAGAAATCATAATATACATAGGCTGCAAAAGTTGTCTAGCGGGATGCCCATAAAGCAAGTTTCACTGTTATAATGGTTTTTAAATTATAGCTAATGGTAGTTTGTACCATTCAATAGCTATAATTTGGGCAAATAATGGATGCAAGCAATCAAGCTTGAGTAAAAAATTTAACAATATCCGTTCCTATGATGTATTAAGTAGGTACACCTCTGACTGATGTCCGCCCGATAAAATAAAACTAGTTATCCGAGAGAGACTATCCCTAGCTATATAGATTTACCACCTTCAAAAACTACACTCTACATACAGCATACCGTTAATAATATTATACATTCTAAATAATGTAAAAGTAAAATATAACAAATAATTTTTCATCCATATGAATATTCAATCATTTTTTTGAGTTTCCGTAGAAAATTGAACTGTAAAATTTATTTTAGCTTCGCTATGTCCGTGGTTCGTCTAACCTACAATGACAAAATTGGGTATAAATACATACATAAACTAAACTAAAAAAACGAATTGAGATTGTATAAAAAAATAAATATCTATCGGTTTCTATTATATTCTATTCATAACTATGTATCGAGTAGGGTATCATTAAAAAAGGAATACAACATATGATTTTTGTTGTAAGTACGGTTTTCCAAAATTATGTTTTGTTTTCCTAAAGTGCTAAGCAGCCATTTTAGATGTTATATATAATGGTGTGGGGGAACATACACTATAAAAAGGCAGTTAACGAAATATCTGAAAACTAGCGGCCAGCACCGGCTTCGCAAGGGTAATTAATAAAAATAAAAAAATAAAACTTGTATAATTACGAATACGATACGATAGAAAAAAATTATGTCATGTGCGGGATTCGAACACGCGTCCATCCACCCCTTTAGCCGGGGTATGTTATATCCAATTGAGCTGACATGACGTGTTAACTCAAATCTTTCGTATCGTTCTTTAACCATCGTATTGGGATGGAGCGACATCTATAGTACCACTTACGTTGTACTACACACAAAACCAATTTTGCATTTTATTTATTCATAACCTTTTTACATTAAGGCGCCATTTTTAAAGTTGCGTGTCGTTCATGACATTTAACTCGTGAACAATTTTCGTGCAATGATTTATTACGTTTTTCAGTGTGGGTACTCACCAACTTCAAAAACAGTTCATCGATCAACTCACTTCGACTTTTCGGGATGAATCACCAACGAAAACAACACAGTGAATGGTTCACTGGTTCAGTTAGTTTAATCGTGGGCACATGCAATGCACTGAGAAAAACGACTTAAAGGCTTCAATCAAATTTGACCTTTTACCGTTGAATTGTAACTACGTAAGATGAATTCACATCTCTTAAGATGATTTTCACCAATCAATAAAAATATACCATGTTTTATAATAAACACAACCGTCAAAAACGCCTTCCGTAAAGTATTTTCAGAATTGAACTTGTTATACGATAATAATTGCAGTATTGACCATAAAATATACCTTACTTTTTTATGGTGGTTATCACTATAACGTACGACTTAATCAGCCTCATCGAAAAGTCAATATTTAAGAAAGCCCACAAAATACACCTTAAATGAAGACAAAAAGAAACATTCGCCTTCACTGACCGTTTAATTTTTTTGATTTTTGATCGTTTAACGCCTTCTAGTTGGAAGGCGTTTTTGTACGTATTTACGTTTGGTCGGTTTTTTGCCTTATACCATATAAATTGGCCGTCATTAGGGCACTTTTTACTTTAGATTTTTCTCAGCGTGCTCACGGACGAATATAAAAAAGTCCGCCCTAAATCGTTTATTGTACCACAAAATATCGATGCTGTACGCGAACGAATAATGCATCATCATCATGTTACATTTCGCGAGATAGATGCATCCATGGATAGATATATGACAAGCATAAATTACATGGGCATTTGGCTGTATAAAAAATTGTTCGCGTCGGATCCCACACAACTTGAGAATTGATCAAAAACAGGCTCGTGTCGATTGATGCGAAAATCTTTAAAATATACAACCGTGGTTCGTCAAAAGCTGTTTATAATATATACGCAGGTGATTAATCTCGGATCTATGAGTATGACCCCGAAACGAAAAATCAGTCGATGGTACGGGTGTTTCAAAATTAACCGAACCTAACACAAGTTGTTCGTGCAAGAAGCAGTTTGAAGCACATTTGCTTGTTTTGTTGGTATAAATGGACATGTATGTGGCTTCAGTGCCACTATCGTAAAACGGTTAATTCTGTTATGACAATTTGTTTGCCAGAAGTCTTTGAAGTAAAACGAAAGAACAAACGGCAACGCAGAATCATTCTTTGCCGTGATAATGCTAGCTGTCACACGTCACCCAAAACAACTCAGTATTTGGAAGGTCAAAAGATCGAATTGACAGGTCATCCACCGTACAGCCCCCATTTGACACCCAAAGGCTTCTATTTCTTTCCAAGAGTGAAGAATAAATTACGTGGTAACGTTGGTAACGACCCACGAAGAAGTCGCTCATGCGTTTAAAAGGCATGTTTTGGAAATACCCCAAGTGAAGTGGCAAAAGTGCTATGAAAATTATTGGTTTTACCGTATGCAAAAGTACATCGATCATCATAGCCAATATTTTGAAAAGCAATGAAACTATTTGGATTATTAAATATCAGCCCTCGTATGTATGTAAGCCCCGTAGGGTGCCGGGCTAGAAACAAACTATAAATCATTAAATCATTTATTTGGCAAAACAAGACATAGTACATAAAATATTAAGGAGCCCCTGCTTCCTAAACTAGGCTTTAGCCCCGTGGCATAGGTTCCAGGTCTCTTTTGTCGGGCTAATAGAGAAACTATGCCTGAAATTTGGATACAAATGAATACTAAGTACAAATTATTACAAAATTAAGTACAATTTTTATAAAATGTTGATATGTTGGTGAAATTGAAGATGAGTTATTTAATTTAGTGTTGGTATAAAGGTAAAGTAAAAATGTTATAATGCAATATAATATGTATATTTTTAATATTGTTATGTTTCGGACGCGGGTTCGAATGCCGCACATTACTTAAATTTCTCCTCTCGTATATTTGTAATATAATATGTATATATTGCATAATTATTACTGATTTTAGATACTTTCGTGTAACTTTAGTGTGATATCTCCAGATTGCAACAAGATAACTGTGAATGTTATAAATATTAATATTTATAATAGGGTAACTTTTCTGTTTCTTCGTTATTAAGGATATTCATGTTACAAAATTTTTAATTTTTTACTTATAAACATTTAACGAATAAATTTTACAGCTTGCATTTATTTTATAAAATGTCACAACACTGCTACCTGTGGGTGTCATAAGACGCGACTATAGGAAAAATAACGGAAGCAGCGCCTTCTGAGGAACTGATATCTAAGACGCCTGCCAAGCGTGAGTATTATGGCAAGCCTCCTTAATGGGGGTTGTGTTCAGCAGTAGACAATCCAGCGAACACAAAAAAATTAGTAAAAAACAACACCGAAAAAAGCCATTTTCTTTAGTATATCGTATCATACCCCATTACTTTCTAGAATTTGACCCATCTTATGAACACTGTTGTATGTTGCAATAATGCATGATGTGTGTTGCTTTTTGCCCAAATCAGCTGGTTTTAATTCCAGCTAGAGCAGTTAGTGTTTTGAAAATGTAATAATACTTAATTATGTCTAACTATTACAGTTATGTCATAATAACTTTTTTTTATATTTCTAATATACATATATTTGTAGAAACGCGATAATTTTCCGAGTATCATAAAATAACGTGACAATCGCCGCATGACGTACAGCCTGTTTTTACGTAAAATGTGACAATATAAACATTGGAGCATGCAAGTATTTTTTTTTCCTACTAATTCACCATGAACTGCAATTTTCCATGGTTATTAAACAAGTTGAAAATGTACTTACGAGTGTGTTTATGCATGAACATTACAAAACTGATTACTATTCTACATCTAAAAATCTGACATCATCAGTATTGCTCACTAAAGTTATCTCACTAAACTTGGGTCAATACATGTCTTGATATCTTCTTTAACAACACAAAGGGACAAAACAAGAACATATCAATAAATATCTCTAACAACACAAGAACATGATTTTATTACTTTGGGCTATGGTTTAAGGGCATGCCAAACACCTTCTTGGGAATGCGCTCTTTCGTAGTATATACCCTCTTCTTTATAAACAGGGCATTAAGTTGGTTGGGAATATATATCTCAAATCTATGCAAGTTGTGACATTAGGCTGATCGTTAAGCGCATTTTTCCCTTATTTGCCCTTTACAATATCCAATAGGAGGATATGGAACAGAACTTGCATTCTTAAGACGCTAACATACTACCAAGAACTGTATTGAAGGAGGCAGCAATGGTGAAATATCTATCAGTTTTTGTGATGTATAAAAGAAAGCTTAAAAAGAAAGCTTTTGAAGCAGTGATGGCTCAGTGGCATTGACTATGGACTGCCGTGCAGCAGGTCCATGGTTCGAATCCCGCCCAGAGCTTGAGCTTCGCCGCATGGTGGAAGGGCATTTTGTGAATGCCCGCCTGGCTAGCGACCACCCTCAAGTAGAAAATCTGTCGCCAAGCACCTAACAGTGTGTTCCGGCAGCAGTCCTTGAGAGCCAGAAAAATTACAGGCTAATGAGACCTAACAACTGGACGTCTCAGTGTGACGGGCACAGTGCAATTCGTCGCTGACGAAATGCGTCTGTTATAGGCAGAGGTTAGTCCACTTAACATCAGGTGGGCCTCGGGCTTGTTCCGTCACAATAACATAAAAAAAGAAAAAAAAAAAAAAAGACAAAACCCATTTAACTAAAATCGATAATCTGAATAAACTGCAGATGATAGTTACTTTCTTTGTAATATAGTAAACTTTTCCTCTTAACAAGCTTTTATACATATCATAGTTAATACAGATATTTTTGGAACAAGCATAATTTAGAGTCAACTTTGCAATTTTATTCTTTTGAGAAAACTTTAAAGAAACCTGTTTTGGGACAAACTGGTTCTTGGAGTAAATGATCAAGATTAACATATAATTTCCTTACAGCTACCAAAATAAACATTTTTCTAAAAACCTGTTCAAGTAAAGCTCTTTACTACTTGACAGCGCCTTAAGACAGAAACTGGCTGTGAACTTTTCTACTATTTTATCTTGTTTAATTGTAAAAAGTATTTAGTATTAAATAAGTTACACATAGAAGTTTTTTTTATGCATTATATTTAGGGACTTTTCACAAACATGCATGCCAGCCCCATCATAACCACACAATTGTTGACATGTAGAAGATGTGCTCAGCAATATTTCTACTTGATAAAAATTATTTTTAATGTATGATACTACCAGATGGACATGAATATTAAAATATATTTACCTGGAAAGCAATAGTATTAAAGATGACCAGGATGACTCTCAATGGCCATTTTGCTTTGTATGACTTGTGAGCCCAGAGACGATGAGCACCTGCGGTGATACCCAGTCCGGACATCACATACAAGATGTAGGCTGTAAAAAAGTCATAATAACAGATAAGAAATTATATAATTGGTATGTTCCTTGAGTCCCTAAATCCTTGCACATCATAGACAAAAATAACAATTGCATTTTATCCATAAATGCCTGAATTTATGTGTGATGTAAATAGGTTAAGCCCATGGGCATGTATGTGTAAGTATGCCTCATTACTTTCTTACAAAAAAGAATAGTTAGCAAGCAGGAATTTGCTTAATAAGTTGGCATAGTCAGGACCACTACATCCTAGTTAAGAATGAAATTCTATTATTATCTTTATCGCCAATGCCAATGGGTTAATGAAAGAGAAAAAGAAAATTTATAAAAATCATTATTCTTAAACAGTGTAGGTGAAGAGTTTATATTTAATTTTATTTAGTATGTTATTGGCGAATATCACATATAATGACCAACCATTATTGCAGTAACCATGAATGTTACACATTTTATTTATAGTGTAGTCTAAGTTTGTTCTAAGAACCATAAGGATGATAGTATTGGCTGACTACAATCAATAAATACTTATTTTTGCTACTCCTAGACATTAAATCAAATAATGTATGACAATTTTAAGAATAATTTTAAAATAAGTTTAACATTATGCAACTCACAATAAATTTTCAGTTAGTTATGAGTGATTCAATTCAGATATTATAATTTAATTATAATTATCCTTTGTATTTCTTGAGAGTATGTCTAAATTATCAATGTTTAAAAAATCTGGACAGTTTACATTACATGATATGCTTTGCTGTTCTAGATCTAGGTAATCAAATATTTTTATAATAACAAACTTATGACTATGACATGACAATGTTATTATAATAATTTATCAAAACTCAATGATAAGGATTGATAAAATATCAAAAATAAACTGTATTTTGTAACTGATAGACTATACTAACTGATCACAACGTTAGGTGCTTGGCGACTGATTTTCTACTTGAGGATGGTCACTAGCTAGGCAGGGATTCACAAAATACCCTTCCACCATGCAGTGAAGCTCAAGCCCGCGGCGGGATTCGTATCATGGACCTGCTGCGTGGCAGTTCATAGCAAAAAAGCAAACTTACTGGCAAGGTTAGCAGTCAGAATGTATTATAATGTTTTTTTTAGATATTCATTTCAGATCCAGATCTGTAGGTATAGAGAAGATAAAAGTAATTAGACAAAATAGTAGGTATACTATCACCTCTCTTCACGGCATGTACCTGCTTAGATAATTGAATCTTTTACTCAAATCACAATTTTATCTTATCACTAATATCTTTGCCCTAATTATCATATTATCACATAATTAATCACATTATGCCAAATATCTAGCTGTTGTCAGATAGTTTCTTGGTAATGTTCTGTTTATGAACTGCACTTTTACTCTTAACTACTCTTTAATGATAATGTTTCAGTGATTTTAATATGTGTGAAAATGGTCTTACCAAAAACATCTGTCTGCCATTTCGCCGAGACCAGGAAGAGGTATCCTCCATATAATGCTGCAATATGAAGATAAGCAAACAGTAGGATGTTTCTCCACACCAGTTGCTTAGGTTGGTTGTCGGCTTGCTGAATTGGAGGCGAAGGAAGTGCCATGTCAGGAGTCGTAGCATCATTTTCAAACAACACCCCATTGACTTCAGACGCGTTTGGAGCCATTTTGTTACGCTTTTTCACACTGTAAACAATGTTATCATTTCATAAATCAATACTGTATCTAGATTCCTTTCATATCCTCCGTTTATTTAGCACGTAGTAGATAGATATACCTTTGCGTACAATCCACAAGTTCGCTCTCGAAATCCATTGCACTACATTAATTTTTTTGTACAAACTAGAAAAATATTGGGAAGTAAAGACTGTATACAGAAAGTTGTAATTTTGTACGTCCTCAGAAAGTTATTTTCGATTTTAGCGGACGAAAAAGAATATTCGCTTTCGCCTTTACATCGGCGACATTGACATTGACTGACATTAAACTCTTGTTTGATCTGTAGTGCGTTCGATTTGAGACAATAGCGTTTGTAGCAGTTTCAAAATAGGCATTCGTAACAAAGTGTTCAGAGAGCATTACCTAACCAATTGTCACGTCAACTAACCAATGTCATGTTAGCTCAATTGGTTAGAGCATACCCCGGCTCAAGGGGTGGATGGACGCGGGTTCGAATCCCGCACATGACTTAAATTTTTCCTATCGTATATTTGTGATTATTCCTAATAGTTAATAAGTACCTACTTATATCAATTTCGGAAAAAAAGGAATGGCATAAGTATGGGTTTTTTTATAACTTTTGAATGTGTTCTTCGACAAAAGATGTCAATATTCGTCAAGAACCGTTGAATTGAATCTAAAAGACGAAGATAACGGTTTTCTACTAATTTTATAGGTAACTTTGTAGGCCGCAAGGGAATTTAGTTTTTCAATAATCGAAACTAGCCGTACAATTTTACTATCGCAAACACAAAGGTCAAGAAAATCGTCATTACGACACCGAGTCATTAAGTGTTTATATCGTCTGTTAAGATTCCGTCATCCAAATACCGAGGTACCAAGAAGGTATTATTGGATGAAATGGTTTAAGACTAATCATCTGAGTCCAAGCTCTTTAACCTAAGCGCATCGTAGATAATAATGACAATAGAAATTGATGCTGCCGCGGATACGGATGTCACTTTCTTAAGTTTTCCACCTTCAAAAGCACCTCTTCACACTATATTACAATAAGTACTTAGGTAGGTAAGCAATACCTCAAAATAGCACATTTATCATAATAATTATATCAATTTAAATTCATTGACCTATTAGGTGAATGTTTAAATTAGATATGTATGTGTTACTAACATTATCATTGTTCAATTTCCTTGCTATTGAAATAAAAATCTTAATTTATAACTCGTGCAATAAACCCATTAAAGCCTGACATAACGACATATTTTCTCCTAGAAGGTGGTACAATTCACTATTAAAGATAAGGCCGCCCATTGTTGCACTTTATTGTAATTAAGCTTTAATTTTACTTTTAT
Organism: Plagodis pulveraria; assembly: GCA_963890685.1. NCBI lineage: Eukaryota > Metazoa > Arthropoda > Insecta > Lepidoptera > Geometridae > Plagodis > Plagodis pulveraria. The sequence goes on along the minus strand of OY982958.1, from coordinate 17,200,381 downwards.
GTTATTTTTGTATACTAGTGATAAGACAATAAAGATATATCTATGTACCTATATATCTAAATGGTTTCTTAAAAATTACCCTTCTAAGTTCTACCATACCTATCTACCGGCAAAGCTCAAACAGGTGGTGGGGATCTAATCATGGACCAGCGACACGGTAGTACATTGCTATATCCACTGGGCTATATTTGCATCATTTATTATTATGTATCGGAATATTTAAAAAATATATGTTATTATAATTCTTATATCTAAATTATAACAAGCGCTTGCAATTGATATACAAATAATGGGTTTGACAAAAACATTTCTTTTATTATATATCTTCAATATCAGAATGTGAATTTTCCTATGGGTATGTATTATATTATTTGAATGTAGTAAAAGTTACATATTCCAAAATATTGTAAAATAGGTAAAATGTACGCCACGTCTACCGCAAAAGACCCAAGCTATAAATTTAGCGTAGTTACTGGCAAGAAGAAGGTCTACGAAGGTCCACGCGGGGCGGGTTACATGAAAAGAGAAAATTCTTGGTCGCTGATTTGTGGCCCCCATGTTGTGTTGCCATGGAGATGATATCGTAAACAGCAATATTGAGTTGAATAGCCAAGGAGATGGAGAAGACTTCTTCCTAGTAAGTTACACTGAGCAAGTAATGTAAGTTATTTAAGGTCTTTAAATAATAGGTACACCTACTTTTAAAGGTCTAGCTATGCTGCAAAGTTTACCTTCTTATTTTGAGTTTAAATATTTTTTCTGAGAAAGGGAAATCGAGAATACGTTATTTAGGTAGGTACTTAGCTTCCGCATTTTTTTCAGTACTACCTACTTCCCGAGCATGAATGATGGAGAAAATATAACTTTAAAAAAAGGACTTAACGAAAGTTTAAAATAGCAATAAGCCATGTTCTGCTCCTATTAAGCATACAACCACTCATGGTCTTGAAGAACTGTATGAAAGTGATGAAAGCCAGTTAAGATTCTTTGCCAGAATCTTTTTTATTCTGTGGTAGGTATCCAGAGTATTAGTATTAGTAACTAGGTATAGTATATATTAGGTAGTATGTATTAGGTACCTATAAGAGCATAATCTAAGTCTAAAATTCTTAAAGATGTTAGGTGTGCAAAACATAGGTATTCTGACGCACACTTTTATCTCTGGGATTCTAATATTTTTAGCACTTTAAAAAACATCGCCACACATGCATGGATATGTAAGTAGGTACCTACTTAGATCAAAGTTGTTTATAAAAAGTAGAGAGCACTTCTCTTTAAAGTTACCAGTACATAGCTAGGCATACCTAGTTATTAAGCAAATTATAGACGTAAATTATATAAATGCCTACCTTTTCAATTATAATATCAAATTGAGTTTAAATTTTATTTGCATTTAATGACGTAAAATAATAGGTAGGCATGAAAGGAGTTTTATATATTAGAGTATGCAAGCAATCATCAAAAAATATCATCAAAAAAGTGAACATTGTCACCAAAAAATCTAACTAATCGTGGTAGCCGTGGTAGGTAGGATTCTATAGATTCGTACTTACCTACTATATTAGTTAAGTATATTAACTAATATTAACGTAAGTTTGTACATATAGAATCGACATACCTACCTACCGTTCGATCAAAATTCTAATAACAACAAAACAATAAGTGCGATGCGCGAAGTCCTTTCTTTGACCTCAATTTCGTGCCTGCTAGCTAGGTAGGTAACAGCAGCCAATTTTACTAATGCGTACCTATCTACTACAACTCATGGAGTTAAATTTGATGCTAGAACTACATACACATTGACCAGTACAAACAAAATAGCACTATATTTTTAGTAATGTTTAATGAATAACTTTTAAAAAAAAGTACTATAGGTAGGTAATTAATAATTTTATAAATACTTACCAATATTAGAGAAAATGAGGTAGGTATCCAATATGAATAAAACCACTCAGTTAATCAGTCAATCAGTAACTGGACGTTAACTTAACACAACTTCAACGTTTGAATGCCAGATAAAACGATGTTTACAGTTTATATACTCGCTAATATTTTTAAATTTAATTCTTATCTTGATGAGTTACGCCGAGCCGGCTACGCAGCCGATAGGTTCACGTGTCGGACACCGGACTGTGGACCTTTCTATCTAACTACGGCACCGAGCAGCGTGGTGGTACTTGGGACGTTTTTAGCGACGAACTCAAGTCGAACCGCTGTGCGCGCCGGCACTGTGGATTGGATATCAAAGTGGCGCGATAGTAAGACCACGTCACGTGACGTCACTGGGTAGACTGGCTCATCACATCATACAGAGACACGTAGATACCATGCGAATTTCCGAACACGAACCATGCTTGTGATCGTATGTTGAATACACATTATGCCTCATCCATCACCCATCGATTAGGAAGCTCGCTTCGATTAGTACTCAGTTAATTTTACTGTTCTTTCAAAGGTTCTGTCTTCCATGTGTGATAAGGTCATGACTGAAATGATGGCCGAGCGGTAATAGCTATTGACTGCCGCACCGCAGTACCCTGGTTCGATCCCTACCGCCGGCTTGAGCTTCATCGCATGGTGGAAGGGCTTTTTGCGAATGCCCGCCTGGCTAGCGACCACCCTCAAGTAGAAAATCTGTCGCCAAGCACCTAACAGTGTGTTCCGGCAGCAGTCCTTGAGAGCCAGAAAAATTACAGGTACATGAGACCTAATAACTGTACGTCTCAGTGTGACGGGCACAGTGCAATTCGTCGTTGACGAAATGCGTCTGTTATAGGCAGAGGTCAGTCCACTTAACATCAGGTGGGCCTCGGGTTTGTACCGTCAAAATCACATTAAAAAAAAAAAAATTAGACTAACTATGGAACTTGGATAAATTAGTAAGTTTAATGCACCGTGCCATCCAGTATTTCGGTACATTACACCATCTGCTGTGACCATGCAGTAGCATCTATATTCTATGGTCGCCTGGCTAACACCCTCATTTATAAAATCTGTCGCCAAGCACTTCACGTAACCAAACCGTTACCTACTTACTAACCGTGTTACATTTTCAATAACATCATCAGTACCGTATAGCTTGCTTTAGACAGGCTCACAATATGTAAGGGGGTCCAAGTAAAGGGTAAAGAATTTTCACAAAGGAAACTAAAATGTTCCCAGTGCATGAAGATAGTTATCTAATGATTATAAGTTATTACTTGGGTATAATAAATTCTGAAAAGTATGTTAGACAATAAAATGTATTAAATATTTTTCATTAAATTATTCACCTCTGAACCCAGTTTAAATTTTTCTAGATTTTCTTCCTCTGTAGACTTACTAGCTTACTACTGATAGCCTTTGCTGTCTCATAGAAGTAGGTGCTACTAAGATATTTTTTATCGTTTAAGAACTTTCAGCAGTTGCATTTGTAACCTGAAGGATCCAAAACAGAAAGTATTTTGTTATTACCTCCGGAAAACAAAAAATAGAACATAACACGTTCATACAAATCAACTGAAATGTCTTTACTGTATTTAGCAGACAGTTTTCCTGCATCTTCTTGCAATATAATCTATAATAAAAGGAAAACTGTTTTTGTAATGATAGATGTAATTACATCAATGATCTGAACAGCAATAATAGTAAATACTGACTTTGAAGTAAGATTCCGGGTCTGAAAATTTTCTCGTCTTCTGCAAAATTATCAAAAAACGGTTCTTTATCCTTCGTTTTTATTATTGAAAATATTTATTTATACCCCCAGTTCTTTGGACTCGATAAGCAAACCATGGAATAAATTTTGTTTTTATTTTATTTAGTCTATTTAATCGATTACATGCTTAGTAAAAATATTAGCTTTCTGTAAGTAATATTTTCAAGCTGCGTACTAGAGTTTTAGAAACAGGGTTATAACTAATTATCAAATAGTAAAAAAAAAGTTACAAAGCGCTATAAAATTTTAGCTCTGAAATGTTAATTATATATTTACTTTCACAATCACGTATATTTTTTATGGGATTTTGACGAAACACGCATAAGTCCCATCTGCGTCATGAATTTCGTCACAAGTGACGACCTGCACTGCGCCCATCATCACCTTGAGACAAAGTTTTTAAGTTGCACGTGCCTGTAATTTAATCTCACTCAAGGACTGCTGCCGGAACACACTAAGGTGCTTGGCGACAGATTTTCTACTTGAGAGTGATGGCTAGCCAGGCGACTGCCCTTCTAACATGATGAAGCCCAAACCGGCTGTGTGAATTGAATTATGGATCTGCGGTCTGCGGCACAGCAGTCCATAGCTATTACCACTCGACTATCGGTGCTTCAAAAACCGTTCGTAATTTTAGTGATAATTTAATTTAGTTGGTTCAAAGTTTTCATTACCATATAGCTGATAAACCGTCGTTTCTTGAAGACCATCTAGTAGGATATATCTTTTCCCTTTTTAATATAGGTACTTTCATATTTTTCAGATTTATCGTTAACACGTTAAATATTGAGTACTCAATATTTAACGTGTTATAATATTGGTCAATTATTAATTTTTTTCAATTTATTGAAAAAGCTCGTCAAGAACAGTTTTGCTACATTGTTTAAAACAAATTTGTATGTGTGTGCCGCACAATGAACATAATCGGCATTTGGGGCATGTTATTTTATAAGGGCTTGTAATTCTCCAATACCTTCCCCCCGACATTTGCTCCTTCGTTACTCTGCTCTCTTTATTTGGACAGGAGCAAAATTCTTTTATGGTAGGTATTTTAAATTTCAGTTCTGCACTACTATCGGATATTTATATAAACCCCAAAAAGAACTCGCAGATTTTTATTACTTTATTTATGTACACGATCGTCATATTCTGTCATCAAAACTTGATAAATTTTTACAGGGTTTGTTTTAAATTAATGACAGAAAATGTCAATTTTTCATTTCTCAGACAATATTTTCTTGAAATCTGGTATTAGTAGGAATTTACTTAGTACCAGAAAACCATATAGCAGTTAGACATAGATCATAGAGAGGTTCATCCGCAGTGCAGATGCTGCAGCCATGCGAAGCGCCAAAGCGCTAGCAACAAACGTGCATGATGGATGAGTGAGACACGCGTGACACGAGCAAGGCTATAAGAACAACTATGTTGATGTCGAAGTGAGTGACCTTACGCTCTTTGACTTATTGGACATGACGGCACGCGGTGGAAATTTCGATTAGACTTTGACTTAGTAAGTAGGTACTTAATTACTTAGCTGTCAAAGGTTAACCTTGATAACAACATTCAGTATGTACTATCTAAGCAGGTGTACCACTGTTATCGACGTAGCACAACTTTAAATGGAATTATGTACCTATGTAAAACAATATTGTAGTATAAAAAAGGGAGTGTAATAAATACCAGGTATTAGCGAAATACAATAATAGTCATAATCGAATTAACAGATGAAGGCGTAAATAAAATCATGATCATCATAATTTGTAAAATATAATAAAATCACTCCAATATTTCATAGATAAGATTTTCTAAATCTAACCCTATCAATCACAGAGCGATGTCCATCCTTTCTGAAAGTGTTCGTAAAATTAGTAAGCAAATGCATAAACGAGAACGATGTTCAGTTCAATTTCACGAAGCGTAGATCCACAACTGATGAGAGTGTTCAATTAATGTCACATATACTTGAAGCCTGGAAGAGTGCACATGATGCTATTGGCGTATTTTGTGATATTTCCAAGGCATACGACTATGAGTGAAGTGAGCACTGATTTGTAAATATTCATAATGTGGTATTCGTGGAAAAGCTCAGAATCTTATAGTCATATCTATCAGACAAGCTACAGAAAGTTGGAATAATTGGCAACACATTTTCCGGGTAATATAAAAAGAAGAATTCCACATGGATAAATTTTCGGACCTTTTGTGTTTCTCGGGTATATTCATACTTTGCCTTATATGAACGGTGATTCTCGCGCAGTGATAAAACTATCACGATAGATATAACTTGACCAAGAGATACTTCACATGCCAGGTATCGAGTTGGTATAATGTCTTTTACTATATTAAATTTTAGCGATATGAAAAAGCTGCCGGACGATAATAAATATACCTAAGTATACCTATTCTTAGGTATATTTTATTTTTTAATTATATCAATATGTTATTTTGGCCTTAATCATTGAATGATTGATTTATTCTAATATTGTCATAAGATGTTATTCAGTTAAATTTTGAAACATTTTGTGTTATTTAAAATTGAAAAATTTAATTTAAGTACAAAAGAGTAAGTAACCTAATGTATTTTTATTTTTTATCTCCTCGCTAAGAAAGACTTCACATGTTTTCTTACTATATAATCGGATAACATGAAAATGTCACCTGCCTAGTAACATATATATAATAAAATGTATAATAATAAAACACACATATTATATATATGTATATATATTATATATATGAATATAATAATATGGCATATCTCAGAAATTATAAGACTTATGGATGAAGTTCAACGTTAAATAAGTCTGTGTACTATGTATATAAAATTAAATATTAAACATGCACGCATTAGAAAATAATTTCATACGCTTATAATATCTCGGGAACTGTAAGTGAAAGGTGGGGTGTTTGTTCTCCCCGAAGGAGTCGTGGGAGTTTAAAGTAATGTGAATCAAAAACCTTCACCTGAGTATTGGAAAAATCCGAAAAATAAGATTTGAGGGTGAGTGAGGTCCAAATCGAAATATGATTATGCTCTCTGTGTCGTTATTCAAAATGAAAAACAGATGGCCGGATGGCCAGTTTTACGAACAAACGTCAATAGTATACACAGCAAATAATAATTAATAAAAATGTCAGAACTGTTTTTTTTTTCATATGTACATTCAACAAAATTTGTTGTTATTATTATGAAGTTGCTATACGGAATCCTCGTAGTCCAGCTAGAGCTTAGCAGGTTTTTTAGTTGTGGCCTTTCCTGTCAATTCAAAAACTGAATCCTTCAGACCGTCTTGATATTCTAGGTATTTCATATCCTCCTCTTGGATGTAGTAAAAGTGGACTTAAGGAAAAGTTGCGCCAACTTAGCACCATGACACTACTTACGTAAATATGGCTTTACTATTGAATTAGGCGCAGAACCAGGATTCATTTTAACATCTGCTGCTTAGACCAAGCAAAAATAATGTTTTCGAAAATTATGTACATTATTCACCAGATATGGCTCCAGCCGACTTCTTTCTTTTTCCTAAACTTATTTTACCTTCGTGGCACCGTTTTCATTCGTTAGAAGCTACGATTAGTTATTCGCGGCGTGAACTGAACTAAATTCCGGAAAATGCATTTTAAAATGATTGGATTATTCGTTGGCGTACCTAAGTGTATCGTTTATGAAGGTGCATACTTTGAAAGTGATAAAATAAATTTGGATGAATAAATAACATTTTCTGTTTTACCTATTGATTTTTCCCGGTACTTTTTTGATAGAGTAGGTACTTTGTAGGTATACATAATACATAAGGTTACGTATTACGATCTAAGAAACCTACTTTTTTATCCTGATATTATTCCGTGACAGATTTCCACGTGTACCTAACAGATACCCACGCAGCCATGAGAATTTGGAATAAATCAAGGCCTTCGAGCGAATCGCTAAAGTTAGCGACTGATGTAAGCCAGAACAATCGTCTTGACTTTTCCACTTGAACTTTGTACCTACACGACTAGGGTATGTACATATTACAAGCTGGTTTTATTATGGTCATTAATATGTTTACGGCATACATTCTTTTCATGGCTTCCTAATATTATAAATTCTAAGGTTTGTGTGTTTTTACCTAGGTACCAATCACCTCCGTAACTCTGGCACAGAATAACTTATAGTGCGAGGCTGGACGGATAATGATGAAAGGAAAATTCCTTTTTATCACATCTATTGGAAAAGAGCTAGTTTATTCCTCGTAAACAGCGACTAAAATAGCTTTTTAATCACTTAGGGTCAAAAAGTGATTTGAAATTAGAATGTGGATATTTTTAGTTAAATTTCCAATCACCAAAGAGATCAATCAGAAACATTGTATGAACAAGTTACAGGCAGTATTTTATAGTTAAATATTTTTTTGTAATCTAAAAATTATATAGTTTTTCAAAAACATCCTGAGACGACGTTTTCCGAGACTGTTTCTAATTCTCATGCTGTAAATAAATCGACAACTGTAACGGATGGTAGTGGTAAAATTGTTACGATGCACTTCCACTTGTTCAAATATAAACATTAGCCTGTAACTATTTTAAGCTATATCATAGGTACTTATTTATTCTAATTATATCTAAATAAATTTACGTACTATTCGTATTAATTCATAAGTTGCACTTACTTATTTCCTCATAGACGGTGCTAAAAAGTATAGAAATTATTACGGATGGAAAAAGATAACTTCCAGCGGGACTTGAACCCGCAACCCCCAGAATACCGTCCTGGTGCATTACCAATTATGCTATGGAAGCGGGTGCTGGACAGTCGAACATTCTCTATCTGTTTGAATACACGTCTTTTTGACGTTGGCGACATCTACCCCAATAGCAGAGGACTATTTACTTAGGCTGGTAGGTTGGTATACGATCAACACTGAACACCAAATCGATGAAACCATTTTTAAATTTTGACTAGTATTATTTTATAGGAGCATTGACGCATGCTAAGCGAAAACATAGAAATTATTACGGATGGAAAAAGATAACTTCCAGCGGGACTTGAACCCGCAACCCCCAGAATACCGTCCTGGTGCATTACCAATTATGCGTCAATGCTCCTATAAAATAATACTGGTGCTAAAAAGTACCTAGTGTCCATCTCGGGTGCCAACGACTATTTTAAGGTCGAGTAATTTTGAATAAGTAACGCTGCACTCGTTCCACTATGGATTCAAAGAATCACTCTCGCCTTTGTTTGCTACCTTGGTAAACAATCTACTATTAGACAGTCCACAGAATACCTAAATCCCGATTAGTGGTAGTTTTGTTAAATCTTCATAAAATTTATTAGGTACTCTGCCATTAAAGAAATCTCAATAGTCACAATGCGTCTATCGTAGACAGGTCCTTCCGCCAATGAGACCAGCCCAAACAGGTGGGGTGCCGGGCTAGATTGTCATTGCCACAAGTGACGAACTACAACACTGCGCCCATCACTCCACACATTCTGAGACATAAGTTGTCAAGTCTCACCTGCCTATAGTTTTATATTTACTTTACTGGCTGTCAAGGACTGCTGCCAGAACACACTGATAGGTGCTTGGCAACAAATTTTTAACTTGTGGTAGCTAGCCAGGAGAGCATTCGCATAATACCGTTCTAACATGCGGTGAACCTCAAGCCGGCGCGGCGATAGGCATCGAACCATAGCCCTGCGGCGTGGCAGTCCATAGCTATTACCAGTCGACAATCACTGCTTCATGACGTTTTTGTTATCGTTATAAAATTACTAGGGATTGAAAGTAAATTTTAATATTATGTTTGCAATAACGTCTGCTTAGCGAATTACATTACAAAATTACAAATTTACGAGAGAAATAATTATAGTCATGTGGGATTCGAACCCACTTCATCCCGATACGATAGTTAAAGAACGAGAGCAAAAATTAGAGTTATGAGCCATTGTGTCATGTTAGCTCAATTGGTAAGAGCATACTCCAGCTAAAGGGGCGGACGCGGGTTCGAATACCACACATGACTATATTTTTTCTCTCGTTAATTTGTAATTTAAAGTAAATCTTCGCCGTAAACAACAAAAATTGTTAAGGGTAGGTATTATTTTGTGGCATTAGAAACTTCTTTGTTGCTTTGATTACATGTAAAAGCACACTGTACTAATAACTACTTAGTAGTTACTATCTACAATAGCTACATGGCGTACAAAGTTTCCGTACCTAAGCTGTTTCAGTGAAGTTGTAATACTGTTCCACTTGTTTATACTGTGCTAGTAAACAAGTAGCTTTCTGCGTCATTCCACCCGCGCGCTGCGAACATGTACGTGTCCTTTCCATGATGCAATACGTTGTCATATCACAAACTGACATAGACTGAACTCAATTACAGAACAACATAAGTACCTATTTCATCACTTTATGACTTTAGAATACTATGATCGTTACTGATTCCCTACAAAGTAAATGATTGCATGTACTCACATTAGACACAAAGTTCAATATTCTTCATCATCACTGAAACAGCTAGTTTCAGAAACACCACTTCTCTTGCTTACCATACCTTATACATATATAACAAACATAGAAGTCGTGGGAATGAAAATAATATTAAATTATTAAATATTTCTTTGTGGAAATTTTGCATGAAGTTTTATTTTTCGAGAACAATCCACTTTGGCAGTCTGCGAATAAGCCTTTGTAGGTCTAGTACCTACAAAAGGAGGATTATTTTAAGAGGCAATATAACCGTGATTTGACTAGAAAGCCAACTGTTTGAATCCGCACAATTGTCGAATCAATTTGTTCTAGGTAGGTACTAGGTAACTACTACTCCACTTACTACCTATTCGTTCCGATTTAATCCGATCCGATTCTTCCGATTTAACCAATTCTTTTTCTACTTAAGGAAAACATGGTTGAATCTTGACAGACAGTCAAGAGAGCATTCGCAAGTATCCCTACCACCACACCGGCCGCCTGAAGCTATTTATTTTCTGTTCACGAAAATACTGACGTATTAAATACCACTACCAGGCGCCCATACAATAAGCGAACATTGGTTAACCTAATATGCAACCTACATATATTCGCCGAATTATTGTAATAAATGAAGGTATGAAATGTAAAGTAAACAACATATTATGTACCATATAGGTATTTGAAAAAGTTATATTTCAATTGAGTCTGAGGGCATGTTTTTCAGTGCTGGTGAATTCTATCACTGCCATTTCTGGTCCCGTAAATGTCATAGTCATAAAGCCTTTATTTCGGCTATTTAGTTACTTTCACTAAATTAAATCTGGAACTTCGACAACCGTATCTCATTGCCCTAATTTGGCAAAATGGTCCTAATACAATTGGCCCGTATATGTCAAACCCTCATCAAATCTATGATTATTGGAAAAAAAAACATGGTGCTAGCTCTACCTTTCCATAAGCCTAAAATGACTGACTTGTTCGAGTTGTGGGCCGAAGCATTGTCATGGTGCAACAGGATGCGACTATTTAGACGTTTTAAATGACTTTTTCAAAGACGCTGGGTAAACAAATGCTAGAGTAATCAGCATTAACTGTCTTCTGTTCTATAAGCAGGATCGTGCAGACATCTGGGAGATAAAGAACGCATTTTTGCCTACGCTTCTTGGTAGTCTTTTCGTTAATAATAATGCTATCGTCTTCGGACATCCGTATTGAAGACTGTTGATTTGTTTCCGGAATTTAATATATCCATGTTTCATCTCCTGTCAATAATGTATCAATATATAGATATTTATCATTGTCTGTATATTTTTTTTACACCAATTAAGTCAAGCTCGTTTGTTTTTCTGTGATGAGTTTATGAGGAATCGAGCGGCAAATATCTTTTTAAATGTTGATGTGAGATTTAATTTGGCTCATCTGTACTGTATTATCCGGATTGTCCAAGGCTGAACTCATCCCATTAAGGGATTGCTATAATCCCCACGCTTGGCAGGCGTCTTGGGGATCGCAGTATTTTACCTTTAATCGCTTCTTACGACACTTACAGGTAGCAATGGGGGGTGACATTCTAGCCCGGCACCCCACGGGGCATGAATTTCGCTCATACCAATTCCCAAATTTACTCAAATCTCCTCATAGGTAATTCGCCGGTTCTCTTCAATTAGTTACCTGACAGTAGCCAAATTTTCTTGAGCAATCGTAGTTGAAGGTCGACCTTCACGAATTTCATCATGGCGAGAAACACGGCCACGAGCAAATTCTGCGCACCAACCTCTTACTGCGCGGATAATTGAGCAAATTCCTTTCCAAAAGCATTTTGAATACGCGCAGTCCAGTCTTGTGGAGACAGTGAAGTAAAGATAAAAAAAAAATCAGTGCCCTAAAATCTTTTCGGATCGATTCTATTTTTGTTACGGACGACAAACTTCAACTTGCCATAAAAACAATTGAAAGGCGACTACCCGCCAAAAAACATTGAATGAGTTTCGTGTTTTACTATATTCGAAGATATTTTCTATAAAACATGAAAAAATTACCATATTATTAAGTATAGAGTCATATTTTTGTATCTATTTAAAGTGATTGCTTCATGACATAACTTGTTTTAAAATCAAACTATTAATTAATATTTAATAATAAAGTTCAAAATAATATTTTGTACCAATAATACGAAACCAGTTAAGTAACATTTGTTGCATGTTACGTACGATACTAAAATATGATACTGTAATGCACTCGTTATTTTGTTAGACGTTGCAACTTGGACATTGGGTTAAATTGAATCACTTCTGGATGGTGACCACGGTCTTATCAGCCGCCAAGCAAACTTTAGTGTTTTCCTAAAGGTCAGGGTTATCTTCTTATTTCGCTAAAGATAAAAATGTTTACTCACGATGTTTAATGTCCGCGAGTACCTAAGTACCAACTTAAATTTCAATAGAATTACGTATGTAAGTTAATATTAGGTTATTCTATTTTTAAAATGTGATTACCTAATCACGTGACATTGAATTATGTAAACCCTTAAAATAAATATTAACATTAATTAAAACTATAAAATATTGGTAATATATAAACTTTATTATGTACATGAAAAATAAAACAAAATAAAACATTGTAGTAATTTAAAACATAAAATTTCACCTTTGCGTATTAGTGATACTCCGATACATATTATTATAGACAATCAGAAAGTATCTAAAATTCATTTGTACCTATAGTTAATTATAAAACTAAGGATTAAGTAGGTATTTTTGAACTCACTCATGGTTAACTAACCTACAGGTTTTCTCAAGTCCAACTTAACTGATAAGATGATTATTCTTAGGGACCACGAACCTATACAGTTAATGAATAACAAATACACAACAATGAATAATCGAATTCGTACGGCTAATGGCCGACTGATATTCAAATTAGTATAAAATATTTATTTAAAAATATATTTAATTGACGACAAAAGTTTTCAACCATAATTTTATACAAGAAACGTACATTAGTAAGGTAAGTTCATAAAGAATAATTTTAACACTAACAATAAAATTGGAGCGCCGATGAGCGAAGCGAGGTGGAGTTTATAAGTCGATAAGATAACCACGCGAGCCGGGCGAGCGAAGCAAGCGTTGGGCGACAGCGGGCGTTTTAAAACCAAATAAACTTTATTTAAGTAACTTAGACACGTTCTTTTTACCCTCTCGTCGCATAGTCCCCAATAAGTTTTACGTCCAATACGCTTGTTGTATATAACTGCCGAAATACGAAGTTTAGGTGTACCTAAACTTCGTATTTCGTCCAATAGGCAGATTGTCCAATACGTATTACGTTTATAAAGAAAGTCTGGTTATTGAACCTTAACTTTATTGCGCTATCGCAACGAATTCAAGTGGTTCTCTCTTCTCTCAGAATGTTCCTATATTGGAACTGATGGGTACTAAAAAGCAAAACAACTCATTCTGATATGTAAAGATAGGAGAGGAGCGTGGAGGGACAGACATTCAATTCTGCCTGGGTCCTCAACAGTAAGTCACAATAATAAAATCATAAAGTTAATGTGATGCCCACTTATAAAATAAAGATAATGTAAACTTAATGTATGTAGATTTAAAACATAAAATAAAACATTAATTATTCGTCTTCGCAAGCTAGCAAAACTTGAGGCCAAGTCTCCGTGCCCTTGGGCAGGACTGTGGAGGGACAGAGCAGCATCTCCTGGATTGATCCCAGGGTGTAGGATCCCAGACAATTTAGCACCCACTCGTAGTTTACTGGCACGATCTTCAACTCTATAGCAAGATCTGGAAAAAACGGAGAAACCATATTTTGCTTGCCATTCCCAGCTCAAAATTTCCAGAATGTTACATTAAAAGCAGACTAGTGTAATAAAATAATCTAAATGAGCATTACCATACTGCTGACGTCACCGTTTCAGTGGAGGGATACATTTTTGAAGTGTCCCACCCCCAGTTCTATTTTTTTCCTATCGAAGTAACTTTGAACATTATAATATTGTACTAAGTTATTTTTTATTGTTTTGTAGACTTTTGAATTTGTAATAGGTTAGAGTCTGACTACTGTGGTCGACCATCCTCAAGTAGAAAATCTGTCGCCAAGCACCTAACGGTGTGTTCCGGCAGCAGTCCTTGAGAGCCAGTGAAATTACAGGCACATGAGACTTAACAACTATGTCCCAAGGTGACGGGCGCAGTGCAATTCGTGAATTGTGACGAAATGCATCTGTTATAGGCAGAGGTTAGTCCGCTTAACATCAGGTGGGCCTCGAGCTTGTTCCGTCACAATAATATAAAAAAAGGTAGCAGGTCTCATCAGCAAGATTCCATCATAATGGGTATTACAGTATCAGATATTCTGTGACAAAGCAATTGTGTGCAAATAATACTGTGTTTAGGCTTTAATGGCACTTTAACAAGTGAAGTTATCGGGCAAACGAGATATAAGAACTAAACTTGTAATTTCGACTTGAAGGTTATATCTAGCCAGGCAAGTATAACCAAAATAGTGGTAAGGCATTATGGTTATGCTTGCCTGGCTAGATATTAGAGATGGGTAGGTCCGGATGGATACGAATCCGAGGACCCGCATCACTCACGTTATTGATGGATGTACTTCCAACCACAATTCGGATACCGATCCAACAGTACCGGCCGACCGAATTGCCTTGCTAGTCGGAGGTGAGGCACTGAGTAGTGGAACTGAATCGCGTTCCGGAGCGGCATCGTGTCCCGGACACGGCGCGTGTCGGCGGCGGCGCGAGCGGCGGTGCGGTGACGCGCGGATCGGGTGGTGGGACTGCGTAGGCGTGCGGGTGTGAGCGGATCGAACAAATTGTGCGACTCAATGCGATCAAACTGACCGAGAGGTCAGCGTCAGACGACTCAATTTAACGGCTGCACGTTTGCTTAAAATGTTTTTCGTATTTTGTTTGTTTGTTTTGCTGTGTGTCATTTAATCACCATAAATAAATAGCGTGTTACAGTGCTGAAAAAAATGCTAAATGCCAATATTGCCATACTAATATGCCATATAATAAATAATAAATATAATTTATTAAAGTATAACCTACCTACCTTTATTTATTTATTTTATTTATTTAATACTTTATTGCACAAAAAAAATGTACAAAAGGAGGACTTAATGCTAAGGCATTATCTACCAGTCATCCAGCGAGGGTGTTTGAGAAGGTGTATGTGCATCAAGGGGTGAATAAATAGGTTAGATATGCAAAAAGGAAACTACAAGAAGTACAGAAGAAAAAAAGAAAGAAATAAAGTTGTTATAATAACTATAACTACATATATAAATAAATGCATAATGTAATAAATGTAATAATAATAGCTAAATATATATTTATAAATTTTGATATAAATTGCTGTAAAATAAACCTATATAGCATAGTTCACAATAAAATCAATGAAATAAAGCGGGAAAATTATGTCAAATGCAACTAGAATAATATTACGGGCCTGACAAGGAAATTTTACTCAAATAAAAATCGTGGACTGACTTTTTAAAAGTAGCTTTTGAGGGTGATTTTCTGATATTTACCGGGAGTTGATTCCATAGTCTCACTGCCATAACAATAAAAGATTTGTCCATGAAAGATGTAGTGTGGGAGTGCGTAGTAAGAAGCAAGGAATCAGCAGAACGTAAGTTTAAATTGTGACTATCGGCCAGAAAGATAAACTCTTCTTTTAGGTAAGTAGGCGAAAAGCGATCATTCAGTATATTATAAAGTAAGCCCACAATCCTGGCATTCCTTCGGTCCCTTATGGGGAGCCATTTAAGTTGTGATCTGTATTGCGAGATGTGATCAAATTTACGAAGGCCAAAGATAAAGCGAATACCAACATTTAGGAGACGGTCAAGCTTATTTAATAGATCTTCGTTGAGGTTGAGGTAACATACATCGGCGTAATCCAAAATTGGCAGTAGTAGGGAATTGACAAGGGCAATTTTAGTAGGAATCGGAAGAAAGTTTTTTAGCCTAAGTAAAGAGTGAACGGAAGAAAAGAATTTCCTTGAGATTTCCGAGACTTGGGGTGCCCAATTTAGTTCGGAATCCATAATGATGCCAAGATTTTTGACAACTGAAGATAGAGGAATATTACAGCCGTTAAATGATAGGGAGGGTAAATAGTTGTTGTCAATTTTAGCGAGCTGTCGACTACTACCAATAATAATTGCTTGACATTTACTGGGATTTA